>OY288245.1:71740809-72940809 GCA_958450325.1 Agrostemma githago
ATAATCGTAGCACAATAGAGGGTCGATCCACAAGGAGCGTGGTGATTCCTAGTCGTTTTAATCCTAATTGTTTATCTAAGTCGATAGAGATTGGTGATAGAAGACTAAAGCTAGGTGAATGAATATTAACTAAGACAAGGAACTACTAAAAAGAAGATGAAACTAAAATAAGAAAGAATGATAACTAGTGGAATAACGATTAATCAAGAATAAAAGGGACTAGGGAACGATGTCGCTTCAATCCACCTAAATTACACCAAAGTACATCGAGTATCGAAGGAATCAGGATTAAGGGCAAAGTTGTATCGTCTAGGTCGACCACCTCCCTCCCGGGTTCGTGTCCGGCTTAATTTCCCGTTTACCTCCCTCCTGGGTTCGTAAAGCGGAATCCCTAAGTCAAATTCGAGGGTCACTCCCGTGATAAATCCCAAACCGACTCAAGTCAAAAAGGCACGCATACTAGTGTGAAGGATACCACGCTAGACACCACTCCCGTGTTCGATCTAGTACGGTAAGGCAAGATAGAGGGTCAAACCGGTTACCCATCCTAATCGACTCCCATCGATGACCAAGGGATCGGGACCGTCTCAAACTCCTAAACCAAGGCAATCCAAAATCCTCCACACCACTTCACCCAATTACCCAATTCAATCGATACAAAACATACAAGAGGCGCAATTTAGGCGAATTTAGGCTTCATCGACCCCTAGTGGGTGACTACTCACTAATCATGGCTAAATTGGTGGAATTAAGCATAAAGGTGGAGTCTTTAACTATGAACATTGTTGTAGATTGAATTATACTACCAATTATGTGAAAGTGGTCAAATTGGAAGAATCAAATTGGGGATTTCTAATACTAACATGAAATTCATAAATATGAACAAAGTGAGAGAAAACTAAACTAATTGCAAACTAGAGTAACAAACAAAGATAACAAGAACTAAGTTAAACTAAGAAAAAGAAAAGATAACAAGATGAAATTAAGACAAAGAAGGAAGTAAAAATTACCCACTTAAAGAGGATGGAGAGATTAAGAAGAATAAATAATAATAATAATCATAAAAATCTTGAATCTTGGACAATAAGGAAGATGAAGATCTTCAAAGACTACAAACCCTCTCTAAAACCCTAAGAATTCAAACTAGTATGTCTTGTGTAATGAAAGCTTAAGGGGCAAAATGATAAAATTCGAGTATTTATACGTTGGAATTAGGTTACACAAAACCGGGCCAAAAACAGAGGAAAAATAAAAAACCGGAGTTGCGCACGGTCGGTAGGTTACGCACGGTCACATGCGCACGGTGCCTTCCTTCTGCTTTCGTTACGCACGGTGCATCGTGCGTAACTCTTTCCTCTTATATTTTCCCGTTTTTGGTCTTCTATGCACTTGTCTAGGCTCGAACTCGGTCCACAAGCTTTGCTTTACTCGGGTGCTCTCGGGTTTCACCGCTTTCGATACAAAAACGCCTAAAAACAAAGAGAAAACACAAAAACCCGCGTAACACAAAAGATAGACGGAATGAGCCAAAATGCCTAAGAAAATGCGATCAATCGAGGCTAAATAAACGTCAAAAAAGTGTAGAAATACGGTCAATAACGGAGTTATCAACACCCTAATCACCCTACTAACCCTACCAAGAACACTACTCTAACATAATCCAACTAATACTAACAAGAACAAGATGGATTAACAAAAGAAACAAAACAAACATCTACAAACTAGTAATAACAATGAACAAGAACAATACAATCAACTAAAGATTCAAACTTGAATAACAAAACAAAGATAAAGAGAAAGGAAAAGAGATTATATCATACTAGAGGATGAAAGGAAGAACAAAACTTGCATTAATGAAGAAAACCCAAAACAAACACCCAAGGTTGTCAATCTTGGATGGATCTTGAAGAATTCCCTTAATACAAGGCTAAACTAGGATTAACTACTAATTACCGACTAATCTACACTAATCTAATCTAATCTAACCTAAAGTAGTCTAGGGTTTTAGGAGAGATGAAGAATATAACATAAGATTGTGTCTTAATACAAGAGGGGGGGTATATATATAGGGTTACAAGTGGAAAGGAGAAGAAAGGAAACAATGCGGGTGAGCTGTAGCCCATCCCGACCGGGACGGATCATCCCGACCAGGACGGCCCTGTCATCCCGATTGGGACGGGTTGGTCCCAACCGGGATGGGCTCACAGTGGCCTCCTCAAAAGCGCACCCCATCCCGAACGGGATGAGGCCATCCCGAACGGGATGAGGCCATCCCGAACGGGATGGGTCTTGTAGGCCTCCCTTAAGAGCTCTTTGGTCCCTCCTTGCCTCTCATGGGTTTCTCGCCGATTCTCGGGACTCGGGATCGGGTCTCGGAGGCTCGGGATTGGGTCCCAAGGTCTCGGGGTCGATTCCAAGGCATCGAGTCATCGTTCCTTAGTTTCGTTGGCTCCAAAATGTGTATGTATTGAGTCGGAATCGCTCCAACTCTTCCAAATCGGTCTCGGGAACCTGAAACGAACTAAAGGAAGCATAAGAAGCCCATGAATCGCTCCCAAGGAGCGATTCCACAAGGAAATGGGACCAAAACATAGTGAAAAAGGCACTACAAACTACACTTATCACTTCCACTCCTCACCGTCACTCGGATGACACATCTTTCCTGGTACCCTAGTGTCCTCCTTGTGCCACCTCATTTGCTCCGCTATGGTTTTTGTGGCATATAATTTTTGAAGCCTGGGTGCGATAGGGAAGTACGTAAGCTGACTTATTGGGATTGGTTTCTTACCCCTAACACCGCTTTTCCCTTTTCTACCCCTCAAAACAATGTCCCCCTCAACCGTCTTATACCTACCCTTACCACATCTCCTACATTCATCAAGCATCGCATCGTCCTTCCAAAATAACATGCATCCATCTGGGCAAGCATCAATCTTTTGATGCGGGAGTTGAAGGCCCTTCACAACCTTTTTGGTTGTGTAGAAAGTTCGGGTCATGATATTGTCTTTTGGGATAACTCTCTCGAGCAAGGCAGCAATATCATCGACACAAGCAAAGGGTAGGTTGAACTCACATTTAAGGCTAACTACCATAGATGCGACTTCTAACAAAGTCACATCGCACCCTCCGTATAACGGTTTCTCCGAAGCGTTCAACATGTCAAAAAACGCCTTTACTCGTGGGTTAGGCTCTTGTGGGTTAGGTGAGTCTTGTGGGTTGGGTGAGTCTCGTGGGTTCTCGTTGTTAAACAAGTTGCACTCCACAACGTCAACTATCATACCTCTCAACCCCCCCCCCCCCCCTCCCTCATTTTGATGGTTTTCGGGTTCCTCAGACTGAGATGGCTCACCATGACAAATCCAATTATAATAATCGGGTGAGAAACCATTATAGATGACATGTTCCTTAACGGTAAGGACATCAAAAAAATTTAGGTTCTTGCATTTAGTACACGGACACCTAACCTCCCCCCTCGATGCGTAGTCTACCGACTTTTTAGCGACCTCGACAAATGACTCAACACCCCTCAAAAATTCGACGGTGGGACGTCTCTTCTTATCAAGTCTTCCCTCATACATCCATTTCCGTTCAATTTTCTTCATTTTCTATGTTCAAAAAATATATATAACAAATTAAAGTTTAATTTTCCTAACTTAATTTAGAACTTACTAAACGCAAATGTAATCGCCATGTAACTTAAACTTAATTTCTCTAACTTAATTTCCATAGCTGAGTTTCCTTAATTTAATCACTAATACGTCAAAGTAAACCCAAATGTCTTATTAATTTTGAATTGACCTTACAAAAATTAGTCAGCGAATTTAATCAAAAATGTAATCAAAATTTAATCCCAATTTACGAAAATACTACGTAATTTATCAATTTAATCCCAATTTAACAAGATAAAACCCAAAAATTCATGGCTTAGGTCACACAGAAACAGCTTAAACATGTCAAATTTTCGGATGCAGATATCAAAATTCCGAAAGCGCCGCTAACACCTATTTACAACCCCGATCAGGATAGAAGTGGTTTCGTGAAAATCCAACATTATTACGACACCTTTTGGTCCGTCCCAAGTCACACAAAACCTCAAGGGTGGCCCTAGAGGTCATTCTATCTCAATTCATCCAAATTCATCAAACCCTAATCCAAATTCATCATTCTATCTCAATTTGTGATGGGCAAAACTAATCTACCTAATCGAATTTGGGCTAAACTAAACAACCTAATCGAAATTTAGACCTAAACAATATTAACTAGCAAACTACCAATAAATAACAATAACAATAGAAAACAATAGCTAATTATAATGAATAAGAATTAAGTTAAGGAAGAAAACATACCAAAAATTAAGAAGAAGGATGAAAAATAGAGGAGAGAAATGGAGATGGGCTCGGCGAGGATGGAAGGCGAGTTGTAGAGAGTAGTTTTTTTTTAGAGAGTGAAGGGGGAGAGGGGGGTGGGCGAGTATTTGTCGCCAAATCCACTGAGATGGGCGTCCACTATCGGACGCCATAGTGGACGCCAATTCCAGCCAATTTGGCGTCCGACAGTGGATGCCAAATTCCAGAAATGGCGTCCACTGTCAGACGCCATTTTGGACGCCCGTTCATTTTGAATTTCGTTCCCAGGTTCAGTCGGACGCCAAATTTGGCGTCTGACTGTGGACGCCCGTTTGTATTTTCGGACGTCAAATTGGCGTCCGTATGCTAAGGACGCCCGCCAAGTGGACGCCCGTGAGTGTTTTTCTTGTAGTGTCCCCACCCTGAACACCAGAGGGAGAGGCCGCCGGTTTTGCTGGTCGCAGCCGCGGGGGAGGGGGGAGTCTTCGACTATCAGTAAGACCCTTCACGAACTTCATCAGGCTCTTCTCCCCTTTCTTGAAATTTGAAGGAAGAGAGAGACGCTCCGAAACAATAACAAATTCTTCGTTCAAACCAAGCCACCTTATCTGCCTTTTTGTCCAAAGGCGAGAAACGGAACCTGCAGGGTGAAAGAATAACCAGTCAAAGGAGAGAGATAGAAGTCTCAGAAAAATCGTGTTGGTGGAAATCCCCAAACTACCTTCTCCAAGGCCAGGGATCAGGCCCATTGGGGCCAGGTATTCATCCGTGGCTATGAGCTCCGCGTGAGGGAGCCAGAAGGCAGGGCCACCAGCGCCAGGCTTGTCAACAATGACCTCAAACTTCTCGACTAGTGTTTCCTCCTTCTTGCTCAGTTTTATGATGTGGGTTAAGTCGTCTCACCCAATCAAGATAAACCTAATGCTACTAACTAGAAGATAGCGGCAAGCAAGGTATCGAATCCACTGGGAAACAGTCAATTTTCGTCAATTAGCTATGGCGATTCTAAAATGCTCCAAACGATTAATTGATTGAGAATATTTAAAAAAAACTCCTAAAAACGATAATAAAAATCGAATCTAATAATGAGATGAGAACTAAGGTCACGGGTTCACGATAGATGTTCAATAATTATGCGACCATAATAATAAACACATAAACATACTAGTCGGCTATAACACGTTCTCTCGAATCGTGTCAACCTAGGAAGGATCTAACGGGCTCTCGCAACTTATTAGACTCCCTACCAAATCGCGCGTGATCTAATCCTAATTCGGCTTTCGCACAAGAACTAGAATTTCCCAAATAGATTAAAATGTTGTTGCCTTTAACAAATTAATCGACAAACAAAACACGCGAAGGTGGTACTAGCATATTTATAAATTTGGTATCAAAGCGACATAATCGTATAATAATCCATCGATCCCCCTCGACCCTAGCGAGAAAATTAGCTACGCATGATGATTACGAAACAATAAATCGCATACATGGAATTCATGATAAAAAGGTGAAGCAAATAAATCTAATAACAAACGAACGAGAATCTAGCGAACCAAAGTAAACAACGAATTACAAATAAGGAAAAATTGCGACGAACTAAAATAATTTACGATGAAGATTGAAACGTAAACTGAAAATTGCATAAACGAGATTACCGAAAACGAATCCGAGCGAAAACCGAGTGCTAGAATCTTAAGAGTCACGAGCTTCTAAAGTAAAAATAAAACTAAGTATGAAAAGTGATAATAAGAAATGATACAAGCCTCCTTAGTTATACAAAATTAGGCGAAAATAAGCTGCGTGTCGCGACGGCCGGCTGGCAGGCCGCCTGCCACATGCAGGGGCCGAGACACACCAAAAATTGAAGCTAAAAACGCCCTTGTGTCATGCCGGCCGGCCAGCAGGCCGCCTGCCACATGCAGGCTGGCGCGCACAACACTACTAAAACAAGCATTGGGCCGCTTTCCTGGGCCCAACGAATCGACACTTCTCATTTCTTCTTCGCCTAAACGTCTCGAAGCACGGGTTTTGTCTCGGGATCGTTCTTCTAACCAGATATGAGTGTAAATGCACATAAAAACCTGAAATCGTGTAGAATCTACAAAAACACTCACTCAAAGCAAAATGTTAGAAGAAACGGCTCTAAAGAGCGCGTTCCGTCCGGAAAAGACAACGGAATCGAGGGAATAAAGTTATATAAACACGACACATCAAACTCCCCCGAACCGAACCCTTGCTTGTCCTCAAGCAAGACCTGTAAGAAAATAACTAATATAATACCGAAACAACTCAAAGCAAAAAATAGGCAACCAAATACTCAAGTCCGTCATAGCGAACATCGAACCAAGTCTAAGAAATGGATTCCAAGACGGGAAATAGGAAAAATAATCCATCAACAAATTCACAACTTTACCAAGCATAATATGTAGAAACCACATTTTCAACCAAAACCCTTACATAGGCTACTTACGGAGGCACTCATCGCTCAATTAGGAAAGGTGTGTATATGTGAAATATATATGTGAAAACGCTCAACTACTCCAACTCATGGAAATATGCCCGCAATCTAGTATGGTATCAACCTCTAAATTTTTACAAAACATGCTAAGATCACAAAGGGAGGCAAGGATGGTGATAACAAGGTAGAAGGTGGAAATCGATATGGTCATGTGAGGTTAAAGCCAAGCTAGTGAACTAACTAGCGCGATAATGCTCAACTCAAAAATTCTTCCACTTCCATAAACAAAACATACAAATCACCAACCAACGAGAATGAGTCCGGGATCAAACGAGGGCGCTCAAATTTCATCAAGTAAACGGAAATAAAAGTAACGAGAATAACATATATATATATATATATATATATTTTTTTTTGATTTTTTTTTTTGTTTTTTTTTTTTTTTTCCGATTCTTTTTTTCGATTTTTTTTTTCTTTTTGATTCTTTTCTCATTTTTTCTCATTTTTGATTTTTTCGATTTTTTCAAAACTTGATGAAATTAGAAGCAAATATAAACAATGACTCAAATTGACCCGAACAGAATCTACATACTCCCTTGAAACAGATTCAACCACATCCAAACATCCATCAAAAATCTCCATAATCGCACAATAACGAGCATAGAACGCACTAGGTGACCTACTTCATCAAGCTTGGCTAGGTAGGCAAATTTGATTTTGTAGTTCATTTTGTGAATTCTTTATATAATAGCCAAGGAGAAAATGGATAGAAATAGATGAAAAATGAAAAAGTCCCAAAAATGATCACTAGGCAAGTTAGTCAAAATAAAGGGGAAAACACCATACTTATGCGTATTGACATAACATATTCCACGAGGAGACCTACACACACAACCTAAGTGGTAGCCAGGTATGAATGTACTGGCTACAGGAGGCTCTAAATCTCACCAATTTTGTAGCTAAAGCCTAAATGCAAGGTCGGTCTAAATGGGTATCACAAATTATAGCTCAGTTGGTTGCATACTTATCGATTAATTATTATTCCACATAACAAAGGTCAGATGAATGCCAATTAAGAATGAGTAGGTAGCCTAAAGAGCGCAAATTATCATCATTGCTGCATAATCGGTATCATAGACAGACGCTAAGACTCAAGGAAATAAAACTAAAAATACTAAAAACTCCCCCACGCTAGACTCGACATTGTCCTCAATGTCCATATCATACAGACTCAAAATTGGTGGGGGGCACAAATAAAAACCGAGGATAGAGAAAAGACATACCAAATATATACACGGAGAGGTAACGGAATCAGCAATCCGCTACTGATCATCATCACCGAAATCATCTCATCACCGAAATCATCATCCTCCATATCATCATCTGCAGCAGTCCCGGAGCCAGATGCACCACCCGTATACCAACCACCTCCCTGATAATCACTAGCGGCTCCAAAAGCAGGGCCCGTTGGGGCGCTGAAATAGTCAGTGTGAAGATGAAAGCCGCCATGAATCGAAGGATCAGTATAACCACCCACGGGCCACGAAAAATACGAGGGGTAAGGGCCCTGTGGTGGCACAGCCGCACGCCTAGCATAGTCATCATATACGGGATACATCCCGAGGCACTGATCAGCATATAACCTGTCTAGGCGAGCGTGAGTAGCAGCGGTGTCGGCACGAGTCTCCGTGCGAAAAGTATCAAAATCAGAACGGGACGAACCGGCACTCAACTCCATGCGCTCCATCCAAGAAATCAGATCGGGATGGAGAGGAGCATAATGGGGTGGTGGAGGAGGCTGCTCAAAAGCAGTAGTGGTGGTAGGCTCAGATGCAGGCTGAGATGGACCGGGCTCAGAGGCGGGCTGGGAAGTACTAGGCTCGCTCGTCGGGCGACGAGTATAGGTAACAGCATGCGACGAGGGAAGAGAGCTAGGGGCAGCGACGGGTAATAAATAATTAGGCTGATCAGCCTCAAGTGACAAAACCGACCCGGCTTGCAAAATAATAGTCGCCTGCTCATGAATAAGCCAAGCCCAACGATTCTGATGCCTAGAAGAAATCAAGTTAAGAGAAGCCAAATACCGAAGGCTGAGGGTAATCTCGCCCTGGACCGGAGCATGGTCCGCTTCGTTAAAAGCGGTCAACCGAGCAGCTAATTGTGTGACTAACCCGCCTATATAAATAGGAACATCGGCAACGGCCGTAGCTATTCTCCTAAACTGAAGGACGAGGTGATAGGCAATATTAATATGCCACACCTTCGGCTTACGCCGCAAATACGAGCCCAAAATAGACACCTCCTCGGTGCGCACATTATGTGGCTCCTTCCTAGCAAAAATCGTCCATCCCATAAACCTCTGTCAAACCTTAATAACAGGATTATGAATAATGTTTGAACTCATATGCCCCGCGGTAGTATGCGGGGCATCAGCAATACAATCCCAAAAATCTCCCACCCTAAAATTAGCATACTCGGGTGGTGTACGGTCATCATAATCTTTAAGGTCAAAACAATTCCCAAACTGCTTCAGGCTCAGCGCATAACTAGTATTCAGTAAACGGAACTCAACAGAAATATCACCAGACCGTTTATTCTTATGTACCTCAAACGAACTCAGAAATTCCAACGTAAGCTGGGTATACGTATTACGACGCATCGTAAAAAATGTACCCATACCAACACCCTTAAACAATAGTTCCAAAGCAGAATCTAAGCCTAAAGTTCGCATAGCATCACGATCGATAAAACGAGTTGGAACAATAGACCGCTTTCTCAAATTTTGAAACCGTACCTTTTGGTCAATAGTGGTAAAAATTACACTTGGAAAAACTGGATCGGGCTCAATGTCGGGTTGAGCATGCTCGTTCCTGGTGCGCTTGTTCCGAGGAGGCATCGCAAATCAGCCGAAGGTAGCAGTTTATGGGGAAATATGGGGAAAATATTCAGGAATGATGGTTAAGAAAGGGGAAGATGAAGCTGGGAAATTAGGGAAATTGGGGTTTTTGGGGGGGTGAGAGAGAAGAGAGAGACGAGATAGAGATGAAGAATGAAGAAATGACCAAAAAAAAAAAATGAGTTTGGGGGTCTGATGTACGCCCCAGCCGGTCTGGACCGGCGGCCGGCTGGCCGGCCTGAAGCACTCCTTCATTATTTTCGAATTTTTAAATGCATTATTCCTCTCACAGCCCAGCCGGTCAGGACCGGCGGCCGGCTGGCCGGCCGGACCCTCTTTTTCTCCATTTTTCGAGATTTTTGCTCCAATATCCTCTAATTTCCCATGTACCTCGGCCCCTGAAGTCAATAGGGGGCCTGGGGGTAGGCTGAGACGCACAAATCACTCTATTAGTACTCAAATCCACTTTGCGCCTCGGCCCCTAGAGTCGATAGGCCCCTTAGGCCTAGGCTGAGGCGACCTGCTATATTATCACATGCATGGTGAATTTCTCCTCTCCTTTTTTTTCTAATAACTTCAATTCAAGTCATTTCCGATGATTCTGCGCGTCTCCAAAAACATTAGTCCCTCCTCTCGTCCTCACTAAATCATCTAAATAAATAAAAATAAAGATAAATAAATAAATAAAACGAGAATGAGGGAAATTATTTACATACTCGGGCTGCCTCCCGGTAGCGCTAGTTTAGAGTCCCGCACGACTTGATGAGTTTCAAGATTTAGTGGAATGAGGGAACGGGATGAAGTCGTATAACTTCAATCGCTCCAACTTGAGCACCTTCATGATATAACTTCAATCGTTGACCATTCACCTTGAATCGTTCACCCGAATCATTCTCGACTTCAATCGAGCCAAATTTACCCACATGGGTGACAGAAAAAGGTCCGGACCAACGAGACTTTAACTTTCCGGGAAACAACCGGAGTCTAGAATTAAACAATAATACCTTATCCCCCACATTGAACTCACGGTGAAGGATATGCTTGTCATGCCACCGCTTGGTGCGCTCCTTATAAACCCGAGCACTATCATAGGCACCAAGACGGAATTCCTCCAACTCATTCAATTGCATGAGTCTCTTCTCCCCGCTTAAATGTGGATCCAAGTTAAGCTCCTTGATCGCCCACCAAGCCTTGTACTCAAGCTCGACCGGTAAATGGCATGACTTGCCATAAACTAAACGATAAGGGGAAGTACCAATAGGCGTCTTAAAGGCGGTACGATAAGCCCATAGTGTATCATCTAGCTTAGAACTCCAATCCTTCCGAGCTTTTGACACGACCTTTTGGAGAATAAACTTGATTTCCCTATTGGACACCTCAACTTGCCCACTCGTTTGAGGATGGTAGGCAAGACCGGTACGGTGAGAGACACCGTACTTAGCAAGTAAAGCATCAAGTCGCTTCTCATGGAAATGGCTTCCACCATCACTAATAATCGCTCTTGGAACACCAAAGCGGGGAAAAATAGTCTTTTTAAACAGAGATATTACCGTTCTAGCATCATTAGCAGGAGATGCTACCGCCTCCACCCACTTGGAGACATAATCAACCGCAACCAAAATATATCGGTTGCCCTTGGATGACGGGAACGGGCCTTGGTAGTCTACACCCCAGACATCAAAAATTTCTACCTCGAGAATCCCATTTTGAGGCATCTCATGCCTCCTAGAAATATTACCGGTCCTTTGACATGCGTCGCAGGACATAATAAAAGCTTGGGCGTCTCGGAATAAAGTTGGCCAATAAAAACCCGACTGGAGGACCTTAGCCGTGGTTCGGCTCGGTCCATGATGACCACCATATGGTAATGAATGACAACTCTCTAGAACTCCCTGAACTTCCCACTGAGGGACACATCGACGGAAAATACCATCGGCACACTCCTTAAATAAATAGGGGTCATCCCAGAAAAATTGTCGAACATCATGTAGGAATTTTTTCTTTTGTTGATAAGAGAGATCGGAGGGTAATACCTTGCCAACTAAATAATTGGCATAATCCGCATACCAAGGTCCTTCGCTTTCACCGGTAGTTAAGGCCATGAGAGAATCATCGGGAAAAGAGTCATCTATGGGGATGACAACTCCTTCCTCCTCGACTCTAAGCCTCGATAAATGATCTGCAACGGCATTTTCTGCTCCTTTCTTATCCCGGATCGATAAATCAAACTCTTGGAGGAGGAGGATCCATCGAAGTAATCGGGGCTTCGCTTCTTTCTTAGCAAGGAGGTACTTGAGAGCCGCATGATCGGTGAAAACAATGACTTCCGATCCAACCAAATAAGTTCTGAACTTCTCCAAAGCATACACTATAGCTAGCAATTCCTTCTCGGTAGTTGCATAGTTAACTTGAGCATTATCAAGTGTTTTACTAGCATAGTATATAGCATGCAAGACTTTGTCCTTCCTTTGGCCCAAAACCGCTCCCACAGCATAATCACTCGCGTCACACATTATCTCGAATGGCAAATTCCAATCCGGTGACTGAATAATCGGAGCCGATATAAGGGCCTGCTTAATCCTGTTAAAAGCTTCCACACACTCATCAGTAAAATCGAAAGGGGCATCCTTTAGGAGCAATTGTGTAAGTGGCTTAGCAATTTTGGAAAAGTCCTTGATAAAGCGGCGATAAAATCCCGCATGACCAAGGAAACTCCTCACTCCCTTTACATTAACCGGCAAGGGCAATTGCTCAATCACTTGCACTTTTGCTTTATCCACCTGAATGCCCTTTTCGGAGACCACATGACCCAAAACTACACCCTCAGTGACCATAAAATGGCACTTCTCCCAATTCAAGACCAAACTGACCTCGACACATCGGTTTAAAATGGTATCCAAGTTAGCTAAACAGGCTGAAAAACTCATACCATACACACTAAAGTCGTCCATAAACACTTCCATAATGGACTCGATGTAGTCGGAAAAGATGCTCATCATGCATCTTTGAAAGGTGGCGGGTGCGTTACATAGCCCGAATGGCATCCTGCGATATGCGAAAGTGCCGGGACAAGTAAACGTGGTCTTTTCTTGGTCGGCGGGGTGTATCGGGATCTGGAAAAATCCCGAATATCCATCCAAATAGCAAAAATACTTGTGAGATGCTAGTCTCTCAAGCATTTGGTCGATGAAGGGCAATGGGAAATGGTCTTTAAGTGTAGCGGTGTTCAACCTTCTATAGTCTATGCACATTCTCCATCCCGTCACGATTCGTGTAGGGATTAACTCATTCTTTTCACTCGGGACCACAGTAGTCCCGCCCTTCTTAGATACAACTTGTACCGGACTCGCCCACTTTGAATCGGGAACCGCATAAATAATTCCCGCATCCAACAATTTCATAACTTCCTTTTTAACAACCTCTTGCATATTCGGGTTCAACTTACGTTGACCCTGAACACAAGGACGATGACCTTCCTCGAGATTAATTCTATGCATACAAAAATCGGGACTAATTCCCTTCAAGTCATCAAGACTATACCCCAAAGCCTTCCTATTTTTCTTCAAAACAACTAACAAATCAGAAAGTTGTTGCTCAGTTAAATCGGCACTTACAATCACGGGGAAGCTCTCGGTATCGTCTAAAAAGGCATATTTTAGGTGAGACGGAAGTGGATTACGCTCCGGAATGGATATGTCAATAGTAAATGAGGTGTGCACGATGTTGGTTACATCGACACCTTGCTCCTCCGTGAGCATCCTTCCTTCCAAAGCGGCTTCCAAAGCATCAACAACAGCAGAGTCAACGGAAGCATCACCTGCACACGCTTCCAAACATATCAAAGCCTCTAAGGGGTCCCGTATAAGGGACGCCTCCATAGAATCATGAACCAAAACATCCACAATATCAATCATGCAACAAGAATCCGTTACCATCGGGTTCTTAAGTGTACTATCTAAGCAGAAAACAATGGTGTCTCCACCTACTTCCAAGGTCAATTTGCCGTTCTTGACATCAATCACCGCGCCGGCGGTGTGCAAAAATGGCCTTCCCAAAATTATGGGAATTTGGGTGTCCTCGGCCATGTCAAGGACGATAAAATCAACTGGGATAAAAAATTTTCCAACTCTAACGGGCACGTCCTCTAAAACTCTCAAAGGACGTTTTATGGAACGATCCGCCATCTGCAAAGTGACACTAGTACACTTAAGAGGACCCATATTAAGTTTTTCACAAACGGAATAAGGCATGACACTTACACTAGCACCTAAGTCACATAATGCCTTATCAATCGATAAAGTGCCAATAGTGCAAGGAATCGAAAAACTACCGGGGTCCTTTAGCTTTGGTGGAGCCTTGTTCTGTAAAAATGCACTACACTCTGCAGTAAGAGCGACGGTTTCTACCTCACCAATGCTTCTCTTCCGAGTCAAGATGTCCTTCATAAACTTTGCGTAAGACGGGACCTGCAAAATGAGCTCGGTAAACGGGACCGTAACCTGCAAATTCTTCACAACCTCCATGAACTTGCCAAATTGGGTAGCTTCCTTCCGATTCTTCAATCGACCCGAGAATGGTACTTGAATTGTTGGACTAGTCGGGGTGGGAACGGGAGTAGTGGGCGGTGGAACTTGATCTTCACTTGGAGTTTCCACAATAATGTCCTCACTGACATCTTCCACTAGAACCTCCTCCTTCTCGGCCGGTGTATCATCTTTAGGCATCGACGGACCCTCATAGTGGGTGCCACTACGAAGAGTGATCGCATTAGCCGTATCATGCTGTTGATCACCTTGAGAAGGGAGTTTACCATGTTGCCGCGTTGCTTGTGACGCGGCAAGGTGTCCCACTTGGTTCTCCAAATTCTTGATGGCATTATCCTTAGCTTGATCATTCTTTTGCATTTGTGCCATCATCGAGTCCTGAGTCTTGGCCATCATCTGCATCATACTACGAAGCTTAGCCATTTCATTAGAACTCGAAGAAGAAGAAGAAGAATTACTTTGAGCTTGTGCTGAGGATTGGCCAAAATTCTGCTGACTAGTACCGAAATTCTGGTGAGAATTCCCGAAATTCTGATTAGTATTGCCAAAATTTTGTTGAAATTGACCCGAGTGAGGTCGCTGCTGAAAATTTCCCTGATTTTGGAAATTCTTCTGATTACCGAAAACCTGCTGGTTCTGCTGGTTCTGAGAATTATGGAATTGCTGCTGGTTCTGAAAATTTCCTTGATTCTGGAAATTCTGCTGATTCAGGAGATGCTGCTTCGGTGGGGGTACATAAACCGGCGAAATAGGCGGGTTCAAGACATTAGTACTCCTGTAAGACAAAAGAGATGCATCATATCCTGGTTGGTTCATATATGGATAACGTGGACGCATAGAATGGAACGCATTCACCTGTTCTATGGAGCCTAGGCAATCCTGAGCTTGATGATCCGCGGCACCACAACGCATACATGCATACTCTTGCATGACATATACTTGATGCATGCCTCCTCCTCCTTGAGAATTTGACACTTCAAATGCATCAAATCTCTTGGCCAAGGCGGCTAATTGAACGGCCACGGCATTAGAGGACCCACTTTCACCGGAGTTTGATCGAGTATTACCACGCGGATTACCCCATCGGGAGTGGTGAGATGCCATCTCTTCTATTGTTTGCCAAGCCTTATCATCATCCACATTACATTGGAAATGCCCATTGCATGCTGAATCAAGTGTACTCCTGCAATCATCATACAACCCGTTATAAAATTGGTTACAAAGAAACCAAACCTGAAAACCGTGGTGCGGGCATTCCTTCACAAGCTTCTTGAACCGCTCCCACGCTTCATGAATATTCTCGTTCGGAGTTTGACGAAAATTGGTGATTTGACTCCGGAGCATGTTCGTCTTTTGTGGAGGGTAGTAGTGCTTGTAGAAGGCAAGAGCGAGAGAATTCCAATCAGTGATCCCCTCGGTGACTTTATCGAGATCGGTTATCCACTCCTTAGCGGAATCCCGTAGTGAGAACATGAAGAGCATCTCCATGACTTCTTCTTGAGTTACCCCGGTCGGGAGTGGAATCGTGGAGCAATAGTCGGTAAAAATCCTCATATGCTTGTGAGGATCCTCCCTAGGTTCACCACCAAATTGATTCTTCTCCACCAAAGTGATAAAGGCGGGTCGAATCTCAAATGTACCTTGAGTGGCAGTTGGTCGTTTAACCAACTTAGGAAGAGCAGTTTGCTCGGGCTCCGAATGACTAGAAAGCTTCGGCATTTTTATGATCGGAGGAGGTGGTAAAATGGTCTCGGACTGAGATTGATGTTCCTCTTCAAAGGACTGATTCTCAGCTACAAATTCAGTATGAATAGCTTCCAAAGTCCCAAGATTGGGAGCTGCGGAAATCTCTCTCCAAAACTGTCGTCGCCTACGAAAGGTTTTCTCGGGTTCAGGATCGAACGGAGTAAGCTCTGATGGCCGGAAAGACCTGGGCATAAGCAAAACTACAAGTAGGGAGTGAGATCAATCTCAAGGAATTTTAATTCCTTGAGACGAAAGAGAGCATAAAAGAAACAAGCTAAAAAAAACAAGAAAAACCGTTTCCCCGGCAACGGCGCCAAATTTGATGTGGGTTAAGTCGTCTCACCCAATCAAGATAAACCTAATGCTACTAACTAGAAGATAGCGGCAAGCAAGGTATCGAATCCACAGGGAAACAGTCAATTTTCGTCAATTAGCTATGGCGATTCTAAAATGCTCCAAACGATTAATTGATTGAGAATATATAAAAAAAACTCCTAAAAACGATAATAAAAATCGAATCTAATAATGAGATGAGAACTACGGTCACGGGTTCACGATAGATGTTCAATAATTATGCGACCATAATAATAAACACATAAACATACTAGTCGGCTATAACACATTCTCTCGAATCGTGTCAACCTAGGAAGGATCTAACGGGCTCTCGCAACTTATTAGACTCCCTACCAAATCGCGCGTGATCTAATCCTAATTCGGCTTTCGCACAAGAACTAGAATTTCCCAAATAGATTAAAATGTTGTGGCCTTTAACAAATTAATCGACAAACAAAACACGCGAAGGTGGTACTAGCATATTTATAAATTTAGTATCAAAGCGACATAATCGTATAATAATCCATCGATCCCCCTCGACCCTAGCGAGAAAATTAGCTACGCATGATGATTACGAAACAATAAATCGCATACATGGAATTCATGATAAAAAGGTGAAGCAAATAAATCTAATAACAAACGAACGAGAATCTAGCGAACCAAAGTAAACAACGAATTACAAATAAGGAAAAATTGCGACGAACTAAAATAATTTACGATGAAGATTGAAACGTAAACTGAAAATTGCATAAACGAGATTACCGAAATCGAATCCGAGCGAAAACCGAGTGCTAGAATCTTAAGAGTCACGAGCTTCTAAAGTAAAAATAAAACTAAGTATGAAAAGTGATAATAAGAAATGATACAAGCCTCCTTAGTTATACAAAATTAGGCGAAAATAAGCTGTGTGTCGCGCCGGCTGGCTGGCAGGCCGCCTGCCACATGCAAAGGCCGAGACACACCAAAAATTGAAGCTAAAAACGCCCTTGTGTCATGCCGGCCGGCCAGCAGGCCGCCTGCCACATGCAGGCTTGCGCGCACAACACTACTAAAACAAGCATTGGGCCGCTTTCCTGGGCCCAACGAATCGACACTTCTCATTTCTTCTTCGCCTAAACGTCTCGAAGCACGGGTTTTGTCTCGGGATCGTTCTTCTAACCAGATATGAGTGTAAATGCACATAAAAACCTGAAATCGTGTAGAATCTACAAAAACACTCACTCAAAGCAAAATGTTAGAAGAAACGGCTCTAAAGAGCGCGTTTCGACCGGAAAAGACAACGGAATCGAGGGAATAAAGTTATATAAACACGACACATCATTTTACCTCCAAGGCCTTCCCCCCAACGCTTGGATGGTACTCCTCGCGGGTTTCCAAGCGGGTGTGAACGTGATTCCTAAAGTGCCTAGGAATCCGCCACCCTGAAGCACTGTGTACGTACAAAAAATTGTTCTTCTAGTCCTTCAGGCTGCTCAAGGGCGACCAAACTGGAGCATACTTCTTTTGCCTTAGAAGGGACCAGTATCCTGGGGAACCATCCCCCCCGACGAGGACACCATCTGCAGCCCAACCATGAAACGCAGGGCGTCGATGGAGGGCTCGTCACCATGAAAAATGCAGGTCCAGGTAAAGGCTACTAATGACCTAATTGTCGAAGCGGTCAATTGGGCTATGGCCACATTCATCCTCCTAAAGGTCTCCTCTAGAAAGGGGTGCAGAGGGAATCGTAGGCCGAATTCTAAGCTTTTGTGATAGACAGCTACACAGCCGTCGGGAGGGGAGCATACTGTATCTTTCTCCCCTGGGACTATAATTGTATATCCCTCCCCAAAGTTATAAAACCTCTCAATATCCCCAGAAGCGTTCTTCTCTAAAATTAAATCCCGATTTTTAGATTCTGGGTAAGTTCGCAAAGGGATCTAATATTTGTTCTTGTCCAAATAGTACGTCCTCCCTTTTTCCCAGGGAATAAGAGGACCGGCTATCCTGGAGGGGTCTATCTCCAGGGCCTCGACATCGGAATCGATAACATCCATGGGAGCGGGTTCAGGGGAGTTGGCATCCTCCCTTCTCAAAGCGGTCCTCCCCACCGGGCCTAACCCCGGAAGAGGAGGCTAAGTCAACCCTACCCTCCCCCCTACCCTCCGTCCTCTCAGACGACCGGCCAAATATGAGAACACGGACACGAGACATGCTGATTTGCGAAGAAAAAGTATGAGGAAATGAAAAGATGAGGATTTAGAGTAAAGATTCTAACCTAGAACGATGACCGCCGCTTAGAAATCTGAAAAGAAGAGTCCCTCAATCTTACGGAAATTCTCGGCGATAAGGAGAGTGAAGGGGTGTGAAGAAAGGTTTTGAGTTTCAAAAAATGTGAAAGAGGGAAATGGGGGGAGGAGAAAGGCTTATATAGGCCTAGGCAACTGAAGGGTCGCCTCTCTTGCAAAGTCCTCCCCATAAATCGCCTCCACGTGTCACGCTTTTAACAACCATACTGCCCACCTTTTCTCAAGGAAAGCCTCGAGAAGACAAAAGGCGTCAGAGGATTAACTCCCCCAGTTACGTCATTCCCTTTCGAAAAAAAAAACGATAATAATAAGGCGCCTGATTTTTCATTAATTTGAAAAAAAACCCAAAAACGGGCAAAGTACATTCTAGACATGCAAATAAAAAGTACAAAGGGCCTGATTTCTGCCCTAGTTAACCTGCCTACAAATCCAGAGCAGGCCTAATCATCATCAGGGCCTGGGGAGCAATTCTCAGGGCTATGGCCATCCAGAGGGGATCCCCAGTCCCAGTCATCAGAGCTCTTGAAGGGGTGAGAAGGGAGGTCGTCCTCAACACCGCTTGAAGAATAGCCCTTACCCTCGCTGTCCTCGGAATCACGACTGCTTGTGTCCCAATCATGACCAAAGGGGACAGTCCTAGCATCATCAGAAAGTTCACGATCCATCTCCCTCCCCAAGGGGGAAGAAGAGCCTGACTCTGGAGAGGAGGTAAGCTCAGGATAGTTGGGGACAAACTGCTCTGGATGTAGCCATGGAAAGCAGTTATGGCAACCCCTGTCATAACACCTCCCAGTGCGGGTGCATCGCCCAAGGCGTGGGCCAGCAGAAGAAGACCCAGGATGACTGCCAGACCTGGAAAAGGCTTCCCTCTTAGCCATCCGTCGAGAACAGGAGCGCCTCTTTTCACTCCTACGAAGGACATGGTGAACTCTCTTAGCATATCTCAAGCGACGACGTCCTCTGAAACAGCGGATTTCCACGTAGATTCCACATCGGAAAACTCTTTTCCTAATCCAAGACATCGGCTCTCAAATATTTTGGAGGAAGACAACGGAAAAGTTGCGAAGTAAAAATGCAAAAATGGTGAGGGAAACCGGGGCTTATATAAAAGCAAGGAACCCGCCATTAATGGCACTCCAACCACCCTTGTAAGAGGAGTAGCCAATCATAAGACCTACACATTGCCCAAGAATCCACTTTGCAAAAAAGAAACAATCATTACTAGAGGAACATTCTAACCCTACTTGTCGTAACCAATACGCTTGGACTTCCTACCTCGGGAACAAGCAACGCATTAAATACGAGGGAGCTCAAAAGTCAACTCCATCCCATCCTGTAAGACGCCTGCCAAAAGGAAGCCCTGCTTCCCCCTGACCGGCGTGGGCCAATTGATGGGAGTTAACAAAATACCGCGGGTCACCCGCCCATGACACCCCGGAATAATTCGCCCCTAAGGCAGGGGAAGGGTTGCCCAGCATGCTCACCCTGCAAAAGGCCGCTGAAAATACTCCAAGGCTTGCGCCTGCTCGGCAGGACCCTGCCACCAGTCGAGCAGGGCAATCAAGCCCCCCTGCTAGCTGGTTCTCAGGGTGTCCCGACCCCCAGTACAAGCAGGGGAAGCCGGGGGCCCATCCGTCATTCCGCCTCAGGTAAGGGAAAATGGGTGGATGAGGTGAAGCCACTTGTCACCCCCATATCCACCCATTCTTCCTCTCTCCACTTCTCTTCCTCTCTCTTGTGGAAAGGTATAAATACTCACCCATTTCCCACTTAAGAGGGGTTGGATTTTCTCTCTCTTTAGACTCTCACTCTAAAAAACGCCACCTAGCTCATCACGAACTAGGTTCATCAAGGCATTCACAGACTGACTTAGGCATCGGAGAGGGTTCCCTCGGACAACCTCCGAGGCCCTGTGCGTTCATTGTGCAGGGAGCAGGCTCAATCCGCCGGGAAGGTCTGACCACCGGAGTGGGAGAAATGAGAGGCTAAAGGAAATCGGACGAGCAATTACCAAACAGCATATTGAACATACAACCCGAATCCGAAGTCGGGTTAATTGTTTCCGTACCGGAACAGTAACAATAATATTGACATAAAGTAATATTTAAATAATCGAATCCAATGGAATATTATCGCTAAGAGCAAATGAATTCTTCATTCTTGGGTGGGACCTATTCATTCCACTTCATCATTTTTTTTCTCAATTTTTTCATTTAAAAAAGCTCCTTCATCCAAGAATGAATTTATTAATCTCTAATTAGTTCCAAAATTCATACCTAATCCACATGACATTTAATCATTGGTAGAAAAAAATTAAAAGAAAAAAAATGTTTCTCATTCTCTTTTCCATTTGAGTGAAAGGATGATTTTGGCTTCTCCTTCACCAAGAATATTTCATTCTTGGATGGAGGACCAAAATTTCTCCATATCTCATTAAGAATGAAGAAAAAACAATGGATGAGGATGTTTATATTACTGAGATTTCGGTGCCACAAGGGGTCGTCTGCAGAATGTAATAAACAATATAATATTGAAAATATATTCCTAATATACGAGATTGTAGGGGATTGAAAATAATATTTCGTATTAATCCTCTTGATTCTGTATTTCTGTGCAAATGTGCAATATAAGAAATTCAGTGCAATCCTCTTAATTACTACGGAGTAATAGATTAACTCCCCTATAATTTTCCCTTCTATTCATATTGGACTCATATTTGAGCCTTTGATGCTTTGGTTATGTACTACTGAAATTTAGTTAACTTGACATGACCAGATCCACTACTTATTAACCAAAATAATCTCACTATTAATCATTCGTACAAATTAGAATATTTTATTATAAATGAAAGACAACCATAATTTAGGAATGATTGACTAAATTAACGTGCAAATTGGAATTATTACTTATAAATGAAAGACAATCATAATTTAGGAATGATATATGCACGAAAATGACTAAATTAACGTCTAAATGTAGTCTCATGACTGATATGGCAAATATATTTTACGATCTCTATGATTTGTGTCCGTGTATACTAAATATCGAGAGTGTATATATACCAGCGGAAATACATTTTTATATTTTTAATAATCATGACTGATATAAGATTGTAATTAAATATTATAATTGTAATCCCCTATTAGCTAAAAGAATAAAAATTCTCAAAACTTTTCTTGCCTAAATTTTAATCTCTCAATTTGGACAAAATCAATATGACAAATAAGAAAAGAATCACACTCAATTATCAATCATATCATATAAAAAATAAATATTTAAAAACTAATAATGGGTGTATCGATTAAAATAAATTATAGAAATATACTCCCTCCGTCCCAAAAAGATTGTCCTATTTTCCTATTATATGTGAGGAGTATTTTAATTAAACAAGACAATCTGAGTGAGTAGTAGTTGCTTAAATTTCTAACAACAATTATGAACTATTTTTATGAACAAGTGATATATACTGAAATTATAGAGAATTTACATCTAAACATCAAGAGTATAAAATTATACTCTATTTGAAAATAAATTTAAAGTGAATATACATTTCACAATTTAAAAAAATTATTCTTACATTAAAAAAATATTTAAAAGAGAAATGATCGTCTCGAGAAATATGAATGACAAATAAAACATAGAGGTAGTAATTTTTTGGACTACGTATTTCAGTATATTAGTTGAGGTCGTTATCTTGATTAATTATTTAATTTCAAATTATTTTATTATATCTAAATACATTGATAAAAATCATGAAAAATTATTGGGTTTCTAATTAAAATATATTTTGTATAAATAATTAACTAAAATAAATAAATTTTTATAAATACCGTGCATACATGCACGGTGTCTATACTAGTTTTGTTTTTAAACGAAGAGAGATCTCTTACAAAATTACTCATACGTATCAATTTTGGAACTTGTTAGAATGAGTTACGATTTATGAGTGGTCAAGTTTATTCGGAGAATAACATTTTACAATTTATAGAGTATAATTTTTATCAAACGTTTTGAAAGTGACGATTTTTTTTCAAGTCGAAAATCTCATAAACATAAAGAATGTGGATAAAAATCGACTTCGTTAATAACCACCATTATTGACTGATGTTAACGATCACAACCACTAGTCCACCATCAATGATGGACAACAACAATTAGGCCTGCACTTCTATACGGAAGATCATCGATGATGACCATATCAATCACCTCTAATTTAGTGAACTACATGTAGATTAGGACGAACCGAATAGATGACATATTGGTCGGATTTTTTTTTATTTTTTTTGAATTTTTGAAGCGGAACTAAACTTCATTAATTAAATCAAGAGACACAAATGTTTCAATGCTGCGAGGTAGCGACACCTCCTAAGACCATCTCCAAGCAAGGTGGAAAAGGGAGGTCATGACACCCAAGCTCAAGTTAAATATCAATTAAAAATAGAATTAACGTGACCCAAGGGGAAGAGGGGTCAATTGATGGTCCTAGGTCATGACATTTGTGGCTTTGTAAGTACCTTTATTTGATTGGTTGGACTCAACAGTAGGAGATATAGTTTGATTTAAATAAATATAGAATATGAATAAATTAATTAGAAAGTGATAAATAATGTGGTTGGTGACCTAGGTTGTGACTTTCTGGATGGGAGGGTGGAGGTGGGTCAAACTAAATAAAGTGGGATTAAGAGAAAAAATGGGCGGTAATCCAATTAACATAGAGCTGATCAAGGGCGGGCTGTCCGTTTGGCCCGGCCCATTTGGCCCACTTAGTAAGCGGGTCTGGACAGATTTTTTTAAAAAAAAAGCGGGTCACGGACAAAGCAACTAGGCCCGCTATAATAAACGGACGGATTTGGACTAAAGAAAACAGCCCGCGGACAGCCCGCTAGGCCCACTACAATATATATACTTGTATTGTATAAGTTAAAGAAATTACTAGCAAACAAAAGAGAGATTGAATATGATTATTATAATACAAATTACAAATAAACCACAAATTTCAATGTCTAAAAAAATCAACCGACTTATCTCTTAAACTCCTAGTTACCTACTAACTCCTAAATAATATCAATAGCCTACCCTACACCAAACAATCAACCACACTTTAAATGTTGACGCATCACCTATCAGCCATTAAAGTATCAAACCAAGGTACCAAGCCATTTACCTTCTTCATTCTCAATTTTTCATTAATTCATGATGAAACCTTTGGTTTAGAAGACGTTGAAGGCGAAGATTAGAATAATGAGGTTGATCCTTCTATTGTTTGATGAGAAATGAATATTTTTGTTAGTAAAGTTGTATTTGAATTTTGAAACATTATTAGAATAATCGGATATTTTTTCAATGTGTAGTATCTTTTTGAATTTTAATCTCTTAAATTGCGATGTATGACTTATATTTTAAGAAAAGTAAAAGACTCGATTAACTTTATTCAGGCCCACGGGCTAGCCCGCTACCCATAAGTTGGCGGGCTTGGGCAGCGTCATGTGGCCCATTATAACGGACACGGACAACAAAATATGGCCCACCGGACACTTTTTTTATAGTTAGGCCCGTCCATGTCCAACCCAAGCCCGCTTTTGATCAGCTCTAAATTAACATGACACTGCTTGGAGATGGTCTAAATACTAAAGAACGAAACTTAGACACATGGGCTACTCTATTGTTATCCCTCTTAGTCAATGACCAAACAACAAAATCGAAATGAACAACCAACTCGTGGATGTCGTCATATATCGCATGGAGCTCACTGCGTCATGCCGTGTGTCGACTTAAAGCGTCAATAACATCCTTATTGTCACACTCAAAGACGATATGCTGCATTCAGCAGCCGATGGCTTACTTCTTTCACCCCGAGGAGGTTTTGTCCACCCCCACTGGTCTATGGTTCTGAATGAAAGACCCATTTATCCCATACACGACGCATCACATCTTATACACCACTTCCACCCACTTCCTCGTTCAAATTCAATTCTCGCCCTCAAGTGTGAACTTCACAACCCAGACCCTCCCAACCCGGCCCACCTAAAATCCCGGACCCACATGAAGACGATGCAAGTCTCCACACAGTCACGACATCTGGAAAGTAGTGTCCGTCAATTCCGATCGGGATGTAATATTACCTTTAGCAAGTGCATTATTATTACATAATTACCAAAAAATACATTAATGTGAGGAAGCAATAAGTATAGATAGTTTACACTTGTTTTATACACGAACATTAAGGTAAGGAACAAGGAGGATTGCTTTTAATATTATGAAAGATAAATTAGAGAGTAAAGTATAACAAAAGTAACCGAAACTTAAATTATTGATGGATACACCCAATACAAAAAAGTGTAAACTACTATTTTTCAAGTTTAAACCAAGAAAGTACTCCCTCCATTCAAATCCAAACTACACCTTTTTTTTTTTGACACTATTCACAGCTAAAGAGAATTTTCGATATTCTCGACAATCTATAAGACAAAATAGAGTTATGTGAGATCTTGTTTGATTCATCTTCACAAGTAGGTCAACAATATCAAATTTTTATAATTTTTGCTAATGGAAAATGAAATATATCGATGATGCAAAACTCACCTCAACAAATATACAAAAGTAAAATGTGTAGTTTGGATTTGAATGGAGAGGGTAATGAAGAAGTAGGTTTACTTGTTTAAACTAAAAAAAAATGCGAAGCCATGCTAAATTTAGGAAACTTCTTCACCAACAATCTTTCTGCAAAGTGCGAATAATAAAACATGGTCATGGATAATGAACTCTTGCAAAATTTAGGAGTCTTGATACACCAACACCATATCTGCATGCAATCTCCAAGAACATGCAATGCATGTTGAATTGTTGATCAAATCACCAATTTCTCCTATCCCACCACTTCGATATTATCGAACCCAAACTTTACTTTAACTTAATAATCCCTGGCCATAATCTAACAACTTCAATTCATTCTTCAAACTTATTACGTTCCCTACCTAGCTACAATAATCAGGACAAAGTAAAATAAAACTGATAACCTAAAAGTACAAACATGATGATGTTGAAAGGATCATGCAACGTAAAGATTCAATCTTTGACGACGCAATGTGGATTATGGATACACCCGAAACGCCAAGAAAAACTTGTTGGCAAGCCTCGCAATAATATTTCATCAGCTGCCTCCGGACGACAGGATTTATCCGTGTCGATTTCAACAAAAGAGACGGACAAAAATGGGTCAGCCCGAACAAGAAACAAGTCGTTGGAGGATAGGTTGAGGTTAGGGAGCATGAGTCAAGATGAACTCTCATATAAAGAGAATTTTATAGTAAGGTCTTACGAAGTTGGAATTAATAAGACTGCAACCGTTGAAACCATTGCTAATCTTTTACAGGTACGTACGCTTATTATTTTCTTTGCTAAGCCTTTTTGTCATGTTTAAGGAATAATGAGCAATTTTCGTGTGAGACGGTCTCACACAAAATGTAAATGTAATTGTTGTAGGAAGTTGGTTGCAACCACGTTCAAGTAGTTGGATTCTCGACGGATGGGTTTGCAACAACACTGACCATGAGAAAGCTTCACCTGATATGGGTGACAGCACGAGTGCATATCGAAATTTATAGATATCCTGCTTGGTTTGTTCATTTTTTACCTAGCCCATCGCTTTTGTTTCTTCAAAAATTGTCAATTTTTTCAACGTCTGTCTATAATATAATAAAGCGAGTGAACATTTTAATTAAGTAGGAGTGATGTGGTGGAGATAGAGACATGGTGTCAACCAGAAGGTAAAATTGGGATAAGACGTGATTTCATCCTCAGGGACTATGTTAACGATGAGCTAATTGGAAGAGCTACCAGGTACTCCGTATTATTATTTGTAGATTTTAACAATTTAATTAACTCAGATCAGAGGCTAATCAACGTAACTAGCTAGCTACTTAAACTGATGATGATTGCAAAATCTTTATTTGTTTAGTAAATGGGTGATGATGAACATGGACACCAGGAAGTTGGAGCGAGTCAGTTCTCAAATCGCCCACGAATATCTTCCTTTTTGTCCAAAACAACTTCGGTTAGTCCTTATATAGAATCCATTTTCCATCTCGTAAAAAGTGTTTTCATAGTGGTCTTTGTGCTTCTCTATGATGTCAAGTAGATGAATGATTTTGAGTGTACTCACCGCTTGTCTTACATTGTTTGATATGAAAATATCCTTATATTCCGTCTCATGTGATAATTTGTGTAGATTAGCATTCCCGGAAGAAAATAACAAAAGTGTGAGGAAGATTTCAAAACTGGTAGATCCTAGTCAGTATTCAAAACTAGGACTAATGGTAAGATTTTTTTACTACTGTTCTATTACTGCATTTATGATCTGTTTTAATTTATATTTATGCGACACTCAATTTGTTTCTAAATGTATATAACAGCCTAGAAGAGCGGATCTGGATATGAACCGACATGTAAATAATGTCACTTACATAGGTTGGGTTCTCGAGGTTAGTACTTAGTTATTTGTCTCCTTATATTACCTCGTTCAAAAGTGTTAAGAACCGGAAATAAATTACAAATAAATATGACATGCATGCATGCATGCATTTTGAATGAGCATGCAGAGTATTCCTGGAGAAGTAATGAATACACATGAGTTAGAAAGCATCACGTTGGATTATAGGCAAGAATGTCAACAAGACCATGTAGTAGATTCTCTAGCAACCACAGAAGCAACTCCTCATCGTGTAACTCCATCAGTAATCTCACATCTCAAAGGTACAAATGGAGGAGCACCACCTTATTTCTCAAGAAACAACGACGATGATGATAATGATGATAATACATTTCGGTTTCTACATTTATTGAGATTTTCTTTCGATGGCTCTGAAATCAACCGGGGTCGCACTGAGTGGAGAAGGAAACAACGTCAACGATAATGGAGATCGACACTGTACTGCTCGTCGATCTTCTTGCATTGCTTATTCATGGTGTATTTTTAATTCACAACATTATCATATTTATATACTCTGTATTTTAAATGCTTACTTGTTCCTTTTATCAATCATCTATGCATATTTTATTTATATGGAGTATAAGATTATTTAACGTAAATAATCCCAAGTTTATTTAATTTGATAATAATTCATATAGTATATGTTATTTCTTTTTACGTACAATTTAATTTGTATTGTACTACCTCCCATTCACTGGAAACATACCATTGATTGAATATATGTAAGGTATATTTTAATCAAATGGTAGGATTCCAATAAATGGAAGGGAGTAATATACAAGTAGAATTTGGCCCTAGGTAGTAGGTACAATGAAATCATGATTCCGTTCTTGGTTCTTGGATTGGTACTAGGAAATCGTTTCATGAAATTCCATTTTTGCATCACGATAATCCTGCAACAAGTATAAGAGGTCGTTTGATTGCCCTCTTAAATCATGGGAGCTAGAACTCCCATGAATTGATAAATTGGGATGCTGCTTGGTTGTCCACTTCCCGGGAATTGTCACTTCCTTCATGATGGGGAGGTCACTCACCAAGCCCCCTTGGTGTCTAGAACTTCCTGCATGAAGTTATTTTCCACATGGCAACCAAACAATATTTTTGTAATTCCCATGAAATACAAATTCACGTGAATTTAAGTTCCCGGTAACTCCAACTTCCCGTTGTGAACCAAACGAGCCCTAATAGAAACCATCTTAGGCGTGAATGTATGCGTGATATATTAAGTGAAAAAGCTAAGCTAGCCGTACATGGGGAGCGAGGGGAGGTCTGGACATTGAAGGTGACAGCTTAGGTCGATATGGATTATGATTCAAAAAACACTCATAGTGTACGTGCTCTTGTTGCTATTCTTTAAGGGCAAAAGGAGATGATGAGTTATGATCAAAGTGCGTGCAGTGGGGCTTAAAGTAGCAAGCAACGCAAGGTGTGCCTGCTGCATATATATGGTGTAAATATATGTGAATGATTGAAGTGTAAGGAACAATGAACATGCATGCGTGCCCAAGATCCCATGGGAACTGAAATGAACACCTTAGGTCACTTTCATCTACGAGTATCAATCAAATACATACACGCTCATGCTCCCTCTTACTTTGATACTAGCCTCTACTCTATAGTTGTTCATGGGACGTATCGCTTGATTGGTCTGTCCCGTCCGATCCGAATTTTTAGCGGACTGAGTCACAAAAATTTCAAAATATACAAAGGTCCGACCCGTGAACCCGCTTGTCCGTGAGCAAAAATTTCACACTTAGCCTGGCCCGTGTCCGGCCCGAACCCGCAAATGAACACCTCTACTCTAGTCGCCTAACAAAACTTTCGTTCATTTGTTGTCCTTTGAGTAAAAAAACTCCTCACAAATAATATAAAAGAAATACAAATGACCAAGACAGAGGAATTATTACAAATTTTTTGGTTAACAAGTATTTGCGATCATATTATATTTTCATAATCTACAAATAAAATCGAATAGAAAGATTAATAATCAAAGATCAAGAAACTAAAAGAAAAAAATCTTAGAAATAACAAAAAAAAACACAAATTAAAGTTTCAAGTCACACACAATTTTTTTTAAATAAAACGGATTTGCGGATCGAATTCGGATTTACTTGATCTAAATCCATATCCATTTAAAGATAGCGGATCTCAAAAATTTAGCCCTACTATTACATATTGTGATTAATGAAATTAATTAAGGGCTGGACGCCGGAAATTAAATTACAAAAATTTGTAATTACCAAGGCTCGAACCCACAACCTATTAAACACAAACGAGTCTCTTTACCAATAAACCAACTGAATATTGTTGATAAACCTTACTAAAATATTATCTATATTTGATTCTAAAACTCCCTAAAATCGCCTATTAATACAATTTTAATATTATTAATAATATTAGTGTTGTTGTGGGTGGGGGAGGATATATAATATAACATAATCCGTAACATAATAAAATGACGGTTTTCAAAAAAAAAACGTTGTATTATCGAGTTTCGTTAACATGATTAAACTTTTTAATTTCATTAACAAAGTTAGTGAGTTTAATTAGGGAAGGACGTTGTTGTCTTTTCACATTAAAAACCGCCGACAACCTAATTTCTAGAAAAATCGGGTTTCTCTAAAGAAAAGACGCTTTTTTTTTAAGTGAGAGAAAATAAAATTAAATATGGTGAGTGGAGTTTGAGTGGATATATAATAAGGACAAGATAATAACGGAACGGTTTGAAAAATTAAAAAATCGCTTCATTAACGAGTTTCAATAACTAATCTAACTTCTAAAATTACGTAACATTAGTTAACTAATCTAATTAAGGCAAGGGCAAGATCGTCTTTTACATTAAAAAGCGCCGACGACGTGGCTGAAATGCCGACGACGAAAAACAACACTCAAATTTAGTATCCATATTCGATCTGTGCGGACCAGATCTTGCAGATCTAGATCGGATCCCGACAGGCCCGTCGGAAAGCATGTTGACCCGGTTCTTGGAACCGGGGCCCATAATGGAAGGGGACCGCATTGGGCTTCACTTAGTATATAATGTTAATGGCAATTAGAAAGTTGTTAGTAATGACAGTGGCCCGGTGGTAACATATTGATGCATAAGGCCTTGTTTTGCCTGAGGACTAGGGAATCCCTATATGTGCAAAGTTCTTAATTTTTTTTCTCTTTTTTGTTACTCCGTATTTTAGTTTCTTTTTAGCTTTTGACGTACTTTCCGCTTTCTTAGAGTATAAAACATGCATAATATATGGCATTTAATATAGATATCTTTTTTTAATTATAATTTGTGGGTGATTTATTAAGTTATACTAGTTGTTTTATAAAAACGAAATAATCTTTGTAACAAATATAGAGTACCATACTACGAGATTTACAACCCACATAAACTATTTTATTATATTGTGTATCATGACACTCTATTATACGGAATATTTAAAAAATCGGCACTTAATTTCAATTTGAGATCAATGATAATACGTAATATTTTTCAAAATAACATGAAAATATGTGAGACGATGTTCGGTAAAGGGCCTCTAAAAAATATTTGGCACAGGGCCACCAAATATCATTTGACGGCCCTGGATCCCGAATTGTCATCCTTATAATGCATGTAGTGATGTAGCTTCCAACAACTTCTTGTTTGGTTGGTACTTGGCTTGGTGGTAGTAAATTAGTACGAGTAATATATACATTTTTCGGACACTATTTTTTACCTCATTTCATTAAAATACTCCTCGTAAATATTGAGGTAATGTGACAAAAAATAGTGTCTGTAAGTAGAGGATAGTGTCCTTACAGCCTGTGGTGATTGAAAGAAGGAATGAAAGACGTCAGCACGCTGCTCCTATGTACTCGTAGGCTCGTAGCTTTCATTTCTGATTTGCATTATTGTTGTTGTCTCTTGACAACACCAATTCAACCTCATATGAGTTGGTACCAAATTAAAAAGTCCTTGCATTGTGTTTTTAACTAACCACTCATATATGAGCCTATACTTCCTCTTCCATCTAACGGATTTATCCGTCTCAATAATAAAACGGGTTAAATATTCTCTTATTGAGATAGATGAGACAAGTACGGAGTCATTTGTTATTGTACAACATGGGTACATATGATTTATTTTATCCTAACTCTTGGACCCATCATAAATTAAGACGGATATACTCGTCTTAATCAAGAATTGTTTCTACTCAAGATATTAGACGTTCAATACCAGAGAGTCCGTAAGTAACAATAACAGTTTTCCGACTTTTAAACTTCTATATCACATTTGTTATCATACGATATAGAGTAGTATTTCTCATTTTATATAGCATTGTAGTGTATATATGAGACGAGATATATCGAATCTGCCAATAATCAATCTTGTACGGAGTAATAAACTCTTCAGTAGTGATGAAGAGTTAATAATAAAGCCAAAATTTTAGAGGAATAAAAGGGACAATGAAGAAAACAAGAAGCCAAAAACCAATCTCGAGGGAAATGTCTTGAATGTCACCAACATACTCCTCCTATTCTCATGCACAAAACAATTACGAATTGGCCTCTAAATAATAATTTCAGACAACCAAGATCTCTCATAAGAATATTGTTGATTAGCTCCAAGAATATTGTTAGTATTTTGTGGGTGTTTTCTTTTAAATGAGTTTTTTTGGTCCTAGAGGGGCATCTTCCTATGTAAATTGAATATTCTTTATAATGTTATATCTAATTGTGTGGACTGTGGAGTCTTGGACTAGTGTTTACTTTTTATACGATGTTAAAAGTTATCTTCTTGGATGTCTTCTTGAATTTTTCTGTGTTATATTTACTACTAAATTGAAATAGTTCGCGCTTTGATTACAAATTTACCGTTGATTTATGCGTGGATTCACTCTGCAGTAATTATATCCGTCGTCACTCCTCAGGTTACTCAGGTAGGTACTAGGGTTACTGACTTACTGTGAGAGTCAAGGTAAATTTATTGTAAGATCGATCCGTAATTGACGTAACAGTGGTATCAAAATTTAGGTACGTTAGGTCGGTCTATTGCGAGGCGGTTTCTCGTTAGATTTATAATCAGAAATTCAGGATAAACTAGATGACAAGTCGGGTCACGTAAGTGGTCTTAATCTAATGCCTCATAAGTCATAAGTTCACATTGTGTCTATGTGATTTTTTCACCGAGTTTATATATGTGACTTTATAGGATTATATAATTATAGCTATTAGTACAATCTTATCGAAAATAATTATCATAATTATCTTCTAACAATTAATTATACTCCGTATACGGTATGATTTACAATAATATTCCTGGTAATAATTTATCTCCATAGTAATATTACCGATATGAACAATACTACCGTGTTACTAGTTTGTATTAATATTAAACAAGTTCAAACTCCCGCTAATGAACCGTAAAAATATAAGTTAATTAGAGCATGTGCAATAGTAGTTTTTCTTCTCGAGATTGTCAACAAGAACTTTATTTATAAAGATCATCTACTAAATCATAAAGTTTGTTCTTTATTTTAAGAACTAAGTTCTAAAATAAGAACTTGGTTTGTAAGCATAGTAAAATGTGATGACCAATAATCAATTGATCATTGCATAGAATAATGTGAGAAGTATTGAAACTTTGTTCATTTTCCAAGCAAAAAAAGAGTTCATCTACTATAACTAAAAGTTCTTAAATATTGGGGTTGGGAAAATGTGACATGGCATAATAAGAACTTTATGCAAAATTCTTCTATTGCTATTGCTCTTAGATAATCACATAATTAATTACGTGGAATTTAATTCTTTTTTAGATACGTATGCATGCACCTAATTGTCATAATTAGGAAATAATATCAATTTAAATATCTAATACGGAGTATTATTTTTCAAAATTACGATAATTTAATTCAAACCTTCATTTTCTCAAACAAATAAATTAGTTAAACATATTTATTTTAAAAAGCCCGTGTCAGGCAGCTCAACACTAGTGCCTAGCTAGCACGGCTCGATAGTGTCCCGTTCCACAACCACCATAATGTTGGGTCAGGTCCTTGACACCTCTAATGATTTTTTTGATAAAAACGTGGGCTTATATTAAATCAATCTCCGACAATGCCAAAGCGGCATGCGGAAAGTTTGAAACAAATACAACTTCCTCTCCCACGGAACTACAAAATCTAGCCATCTAATGAGCAACGGTGTTACCTCCACGTTTCGTATGTGAGCAACGACTAGACACAAACTTACTAAGCAAAAACCCGATATCATCGATACAAATCCCAACCGGACTCAGCCACTTACTCCTCGTCGCCACGGCCTGAATAACAAAATGGGAATCACTCTCGAGGATAATATTGTCCAACCTCCTGTCTAACGCCTTTTGGAGACCAAAACAAGTTGCTTTCGCCTCTGCAACTTTTGTCGTCCACCGCGCATAAACCCTTGTACTGCCCATTTGTACCACCTGTCCAGCCTCGTCCCGAATGACAAAGCCCAGCCCGACCTCGTTCTCCTGTAGCATAGCCGCATCTACGTTCAACTTCAGCTGACCCGTACGTGGTCGCTGCCACGTACTCGCCCCAACTCCGACCGTCGGAATAGAGCCATTACCCCCGACCATGCTAGCATATGCCCTGTACTCCGCCACCAAAATGGACAGTCCCTGCAAAATAATAAGAGGAGGTTTTGGACTTTCCTCAAAAATCTTCGCATTCCGAATACACCAAATGGCCCATGCTATAGTTAATAAGCGTATTTTCCCCTCCATGTCGAGCCGCTCCAACACCCAAGAGAACAGAACAGAACAACAAGTTTTTGGGGCAACAGCAAGAATGTCCTCGAATCCCGAACCCGTCCAAGACCTGCTCGTATCCCGACATTCAAAAAGGGCATGAATCGTCGTCTCACTCCCCTGTCCACAGACACTACAGATCGGACTATCCACGCAATGTCGATGGAAAAGTTGAGAACGAACCGCCAACATATCGGCGCACGCTCTCCAAGTGAAATGGGCTAGCTTAGGGGGAAGGGCAGTCTCCAAATCTGGCGCCAGAGCTGATTTTCTGTGGCAGCGGCAGCTTGATGAGTAGTAGGACCGCTGACTCCGAGGTGGTACGCCGACTTGACCGTGAAGACTCCATCTTTAGTGGGCCACCAGAACCAACTATCCTCCTTCTCGTGCATGCTCAACGGCAATTCGAGCACCGCTTTGACGTCATCCTCCACGAGTACCTCCCGTAGCCTATCCACGTCCCACTTCCTCGCATCCTGATCAATGAACTCCGCCACCTTCATATTAGCATCGGCCTCGACATTCAGGACAGGAATTCTACTCGACGATTGTCCCGGGAGCCACGCGTCATCCCACACGCATATGTTAGACCCATTCCCAACTCGCCATTTGAGACCCTCGAGAACCAGCGCCTTTGCCCCCCAAATACTCCTCCAACAATAGCTCGGGTCGTGCCCTCGTCTTGCCTCCAACACAGAGGTATTTTTAAAATATTTTGCTTTTAGGACACGGGCCGCTAGGGACGACGGAATAGTAAGAAGCCTCCACACCTGTTTGGCAAGAAGGGCCTGATTAAATACTCTCAGGTCGCGAAAACCCAACCCTCCATTACCCTTTGCTCGATACAAACTCTCCCACTTCACCCAATGAAGCTTACGTTTCTCCTCTGTAGACCCCCACCAGAATCTCGCCATTGTTTTGTGTAGCTCATCAATGACTCCCTCGGGGATAGCAAAAACGCTCATCATATAGTTAGGGATCGCTTGTGCCACCGCTTTAATAAGAATTTCTTTCCCGGGTTTGGAGAGGAGTTTCTCCTTCCACCCATGAATTTTCTTCCAAACACGGTCCTTAAGCCCGGCGAAAACAACTTTCTTTGATCGCCCAATAATAGTAGGAAGACCGAGATATTTCTCATGCCTCTCCACCTCGCGAACACCCATTATATCACTAATCTCCAATCTAGCTTGACTTGATACTTTTTTGCTAAAAACGACGCCCGTCTTGGAATAATTGATTTTCTGTCCCGAACCTCCTTCGTATTGGCCAATCACATTGGCTATTGTCAAGCATTCATCCACTGTCGCTTTTGCAAAAAGTACACTATCATCCGCAAAGAAGAGATGTGAAATAATAGGTGCTCCCCGGCACACCCTCATCCCATGAATTTTCTTCTCCCTCACAGCATGTTTAATCAAGTATGAAAACGCATCCGCACAAAGGAGGAAAAGATACGGAGAGATAGGATCACCCTGTCTCAGGCCCCGACTCGGAGTGATATGACCACAAAGCTGACCGTTAATAACAAAGGAGTGAGTCACCGTATTAATACAGCTCATTACACGGTTAACCCAACTCCTCGCGAACCCAAGTTTCAGCATCATGGATTCCAAAAAACCTCACTCCACCCTGTCATACGCCTTACTCATGTCAAGTTTAAGAGCGATATTTCCATCCTTTCCCTCACCTCCCCTCTTCATGGCATGAAAAACTTCAAATGCAATAATTGCATTACCAGTAATGAGGCGACCCGGAGTAAAAGCACTTTGTTCCTCAGATATGATCTCATTCATCAACGGTTTAAGTCTATTAGCAAGAGTTTTGGAGATAATTTTGTAAAGCACATTACACAAGCTAATAGGTCGAAACTCCGTTAATTTTTTTGGCTCTGCTATCTTCGGAATAAGTACCACAGAAGTAGAGTTAACTCTGCTTAATTAAGTCCCTGCTACCTTCCCACCATTCTCGCACGTACCCGCAAATAGCCGGACCCACGACGTCCCAACTTTTCTGAAAGAAAAGTGCATGCATACCATCCGGACCGGGCGCCTTATTCGGGTGCATGTCAAACAAAGCACGTCGAACCTCATCATCGTCAATCGGTCTCGTCAACTGGCTATTCATGACCTCTGTCACCCTCCTCTCCACCGTACTCAACACCTCCGCCATACCTCTAATGCCCTGAGACTGAAATAAGCCACCAAAATAGGACGTTGCCACATTCGTGATCTCCTCATCCCGGGTATACCACGTACCATCATCCCCTTCCAGCCCCTTGATTGCATTTCGTCTCCTTCTTTGACTCGCTTTGTAGTGGAAATATTTAGTATTTTTATCCCCGTCTCGAAGCTCAGTTTTTCTAGCCCGTGTATACCAATATGTCTCCTGAAGGCGATACAAAGTATCAAGCTCACCCACTAATCGATGACAGTTATCTAACATGTCAGCAAATGGATCCCTTTTCTGCCATTCCAGAATATCAGCTTCTTTGTCGCGAATTTGCTTCTTGATATTTCCGAACTTCCCTCTAGCCCAATCCGCCAGCCTCGACGCACATCTCACGACTCTATCCTCAACACACCCGACCTCCAAACCTCCCCTAGCATCACGGATCACACTCCCGCACTCAGCCTCAGACAGCCACATTGGCTCAAACCTGGACCTTCTTCCCCGCGGCTCCCCACCCCTGCCTCCTGACGTAGACAACAGAATCGGTGCGTGGTCGGAGGCGTAAATAGGGAAATGGTGCACCCTCGCTTCCGGGAATAAATTTCGCCAGAGAAAATTTGCCACCATCCGGTCCAGACGCTCTCGAATAATAGTACCCACAACTCGACCTCGTTGCCACGTAAACATATTACCCACAAAGCCTAAGTCGTGGAGGTCACACCCTTGAAGCGCATCTGGAAAGCATTCATCTCTCTATCTCCTCTCAATGCCTCACCGTCCTTCTCATGGGAACTCAAAATTTCATTGAAGTCCCCAAATATAACCCGTGGTTTTGACCTGTCCGCACAAAGGCTATGCAGAAGGTTCCACGTACGAAATTTATTACCCGCTCTAGGCCAACCGTAAACTCCCACCGCCATCCACTCCGCCCCACCCTCGCCCTCTTTCACCTGAACACAAATGTGATTATCATCATACGTCACAAGCTCCGCGTCTATCTGCCTCCACCAAAGCCCTATACCTCCCGAACGCCCCCGACTACTGACACAAATACCTTCCATAAACCCACATTTATTCCTAACTACTTCTAACTCACCCGCCTTCAACATCATTTCCATCACGAAAACGATGTTTGGGCCCTCCCTCCAACACCTATCTTGGAGGGCACTCACCGTCAGGGGGTTGCCCAGCCCCTGACAGTTCCAACTTAATATTTTCATTGCTCTTCGCGGAGCTGCTCATCCGCAGTCTCTGCTACTTGCGAGTTAAAATCAACCGCCATATCACCTTCGCTCGACCCACATCTACGTTTCTCCCCCTCGTAGTCCACCTCGCCCGACTCACCACCCTCCTCTCTTCCACGCTTACCCCTCACCCCCGACACTCCAACCTCCACGTTCAAAAGTTTCCCTTGACCACTCCCATCTCCCCCATATTTCCTCACGGCTTTAAAAGGTTTCCCACGCCTATCTATAGCTGGCTTCAAGATAGGCGTTGTTTTACTAGTCTCCGTAGCCTCCAACACCCGGTCCCTCATCATAGCATATGGACCAGTTTGCACATCTCCCACAAGGTTACCCTCCTTACCCACCTGAACGTCCCCATCCCACTCCATTATCTGTTGCCCAACCTCTTTGTCCACACCCATCTTGTCCCTCCTAATGTTGTCTTCATTCTCCCCATTTCCTACTTGGTATTAACCTCTATAGGACCTCTCCCCTTTCCCCTGTTCTGCACAACAATTTCTTGTAATTTATCAATGATTTTAGCTATTGCTTCCTCCTCCCTAGCCTTTTGTTCTGCGTCAAAAACAGCAACTAAACTCTTACCCCCCCCCCCCTCGACTCACTCTGCTGTCGCACTGGCCGCCAAGGCGACGCTCGCAACTCCTCCCCAAACATTAACTCTCCCTCCTCGAAAGGGCCTTCATCACACTCCTTCTCTCCATATCCCATTATACCACACCCATAACAGAAAAGTGGTATCCTTTCATATTTCACGGGGAAAGTAGCGGCATTACCTTTAGTCATGCGGACTTCAATCCGCTTCGTTATAGGCAACCGCACATCCTGGAGGAAACGAATACGTACCGCCCTATCCAAGTAAGGATTCGTAGACTCGTCCGCTCCTACGAAAGACCCTAACTGCTTGCACATGTTTCGTAGATTCTCCTGGTTCGTTCGACCTTTAATAGGAAGATCATAGACCCTAGCCCACATCGGAACATGATACAAAGGTGTGTCCGTCAGTTTCCCTTCTGTCGTTGGCTCATTAAAACACCACACAAACTTGTCGAAGTGCCATGGTTGGCCTTCAATTACCTTCGCTTTGTCCTCCGCCGTGGAAAATCGAAACATGAAAATACGGTCTGTCGTATCGATAATGCTAGCGGATATCGACTCCTTCGTTAACCAGAGTTTTGACATGGTATCGATCACAGCACGAGTGTTAATGGCCTTACGCCCATAATTTCCCCAACAAAAGGTGTGTTTCCCTCGATTCCCGTGCTCCATCCTCCTCCTTCCAATCGAAAACCCTAGATTCTCCCACCTTCTCCTTACCCTTATCTCGAGTGTGATGCATCTCGTAATCAGTGAACAAATCTGAAAAGCGCGTGGAACCCTACCCCCAAAGGGCATAGAGATCAAGCCACGAAAAAATGTGGAAAAAACGACAAGGGATAAACCCTAGACGAGGAACCCCCACGAGAGGACTTTTTTCTCTTAAAACACACTTGTTTGCTCAATTTGACACCTCTGATGATAGATTGTGAACATTCTTATTTGATACTCCATTCGAGTTTTTAACATTGTTCCATTTTTCTTTTTGGGCTGAGTTTGATCTTTTACCCTTTTTTCCACTTTAGGCCATAAATGTGTGTTTTACCTTCAACCACTCATTTCTCTCACTTCCTCCTTCCTTTTTTTAACCAATCATTTTCCCTTTTTAATTTTTCATCCAAAAAATAATTGAGGCAATGTTAGAAACTCGGAGAGAGTATTATTTTACGTTAAATGTATGTATAGATTTAATGAGACCGTCCCCTATTTAACCAACGAGTAGGTCTCTGAGAGACAGTCTTTCACTAAATTTATTCAGAGACCAATTTCAAGTGGAGGTAAAAGTGGTACCAATAGTAATAAAAATAGGTACGTCTAACATAAAAGAGTATACAAATATAAAAGGGTACGATTGCTATAAAAATAAGTACAAATCAAACTATTATTTAAAGTAACAACATATAAAATGATACTGAGAAATTATCTCTCAATAAATGATGGAAAGACGATATCTCCCAAGAATAGAATTTGTGTTAACGAATATGGTTGGTTACATGCTGTAGGCAATAATGAGTAGAAACTCTATATAAAGCATCTACCGATTGCTCTAGCTAATGCTAATCAATGTTTTTAATCATTTCTCACCAAATAAAATAACGGAAATACACTCCCAACTTTGTAGCTACTCCTACATGTGAGACGTGAGTTGTGAATTGCCAACTGGGTTCCTCCCTCCCTCTACATTCACCATCTCCGATTCTCCTCCTCCCCCATTTCTCTATTCTTCTTACTTCATTTCACACAAAAAAGTTTAACCAGTCAAGGAAAAAAAAAACCCAATGTTTTTGATTTAGTCTCCCTTTTTTCAACACCCAGTCAAATTGAATCAAACACATAGTACAAATATCTAGAGAGAGAGAGATGGGAGGAGTGAAATCATCAATGGCAGCAAAGCTTGCATTTTTCCCACCAAACCCACCTTCATATAAACTGATCAAGGATGAAAGAAGTGGGTTAATGGTGTTGGACCCCTTTCCTCATAGGGAAAACGTCGACGTTTTGAAGATCCCGACAAGAAGAGGTTCACAAATTGTTGCTATGTTTGTGAGGTATCCTATGGCTCGCTCTACTCTGCTTTATTCTCATGGTAATGCTGCTGATATCGGTCAGATGTATGAGCTTTTCATTCAATTGAGCATTCATTTGAAGATCAATGTATTCGGGTCGGTACCTTTTTCTATTTCTTTTCCCTCTTTCACTGCCATTTTGTCGATTTCGGGTTCTATTTTGTCGTAATTTTTTGTAAAATTTTGATGGGTTTGCTGTTTTTTTGAGTTTCTGGATTGGTGGTGTAGTTCATTACTGACAGCCTAGCAATGAATGTACTCATTCTGTTTCGGGTTTTCTCTGATCTTTTGCAAAGTATACTCCCTCCGTCTCGTTCATTTGTGAGGAGTATTTTAATCAAAGGCAAACAAATGAACGAGACGGAGGAGTATTATTTTGTTTGGGTTGAAATTATATATCGATGGGTGTTTTGGGGAATTTGAGCTAGTTGATTGGTACTGATAAGCCCTGTTTATGTCACCAAGGTAACAGTTCATTTTTGGGACTGTGTTTGTCTGGTGGTTAGTTAGTGGCATAATGCTATTAGGGCTTCTGTTAAATCATTGATTGATCACTGAAACTGAAACTGGCTAATGTTTGGTAGACGAGTTTTCGAGGTTTGGCTTTTTTAGGATTAGGTAAAGGTATTAGTTTGGTAACCTAATTTTTGGAGCCATCTATATGGCTGTAGTATAATTGCAAAAATTTGTCGGTGTCATTTCTTTCTCAATCTCTTTGTTAATGTAATTTAGTGTTTTGCAAGCTTATTCTGTGTTGGGGACTTAGGCAAGTGCAATATCATATTGCACTTGAGCTCGTTTAGCCTCATCGAATTCGTAAGCTGGGTAGGCACTGGACGAGTGAGGTTATCCTTTTACTTGTGTTCTATTCAATTGGAGGATATGCAATAGAGGATGAACAACAGAACAGGTTCTTGGAATTAGAGGGGTTATTGTGGCTTGGGTACTAAAGGACGGATCTTAAACTTTAACGTTGTTGAAACTTTATTTAAAGTAGTGTCGTTAGAGAAGGGTGTGGTTGGTAGAATATCAATCACCTAAATCATCTCATTCTCCTCTTCCCTCCAAAATCTTTGTAAACCTATAATATCCTCTAAGCTATGCTACTTGAACTCGTTTAAAAGTATCTGACACGGACACGTGCCCATCTATCAGGCTCAGCTAGTTTTATGAACAATGTGCATATTTTGGCTTAAAATGATGTGTCGAAGTGTCAAACCCTTGTCCAAGTGTCATACACTCGTACTTGATGGAATAAGAAGAGTCGGAGCAACATAGCCTCTAAGGCAAGTGGCAAGGAGCAGTGGAGGATGTGGAGAACGTTACTCATACTTCTCATATTTCCTTTTGTATCCATATTATGCACTTGACAATTCGACATGTGTATGATGCTCTTAACCCTGATAATGTAGTACATCTTGAACCTTGAGGTGACTTTTTTTTCCCTTTCTGGAGATAAATTTGAGGTCACTTGCTTTCAGTGTCATTTCCAATCTTTCATCTCTGTTCTCATCTTACATAGAGATGTGTTGCTAAAGCATACATCAGTTTCTCACAACAGAGACGTGTCGCTATAGAATACATCAACTTTCCCGTATACTTCTTCAAAACTCCAGCTTGTGACGATGTAAGGGGTTTGGATGTACAAAATATTTCCCTATGAAACATATACACCATAGTGAAAGTTTTGATTTTTTCTATCATACTCTCTGAAATAGTGATGTTTTTACTCCATTGGATCGAATAGAGCTGCTGCTTAAACATTCTGACTAAAATTGTACTTTGACAGGTATGATTACTCTGGTTATGGGCAGTCATCTGGAAAGGTGAGGTGGCACAACTTCGGTTGGTAATTACACCACTTTAGGTGACTTACTATTTACCTAAGGCGTAACTCAATTCACCTTTCTTTTTTTACTTGCAGCCTTCTGAGAATAACACATATGCAGATATTTTAGCTGCATATAAGTGTCTTGAAGAGAAGTATGGTGCAAAACAAGAAGACATCATTCTCTATGGCCAATCTGTCGGTAGTGGCCCCACTTTGGATCTCGCTACTCGTTTACCTAAATTGAGGGCTGTTGTTCTGCACAGTCCTATACTGTCAGGCTTAAGAGTCATGTATCCTGTTAAACGCACATATTGGTTTGATATCTACAAGGTATGATCATTGTTCTTTGTTCTGTATTACAACAGACAGTACTGCACACACCCGTAGCCATAAACACGATCTTGTGATTTTATTTGCAGAATATCGATAAGATGCCTCTGGTGAGGTGCCCTGTTCTTGTAATCCATGTAAGTACCAGCGTCCCACCCTTCTGCTTCTCCCCCATCGCTACTTCACCGATCTTATTATTTGGACATTACATCTGAAGTTGACACAAATTTCTTATTGAAACTCTCCCTCTGTTTCACCCATTTGTGTGCATATTCGTTTTTGGTCCCTCTCAGCCATTGGTTAAACCAGCCTGTTTTATGCTGGAAAAATATTTTTAGTTTTAGCCATTGGACTGGACACTCTATGCAGCCATTGTGTGCTTGCAATAAAACAATCTAAAAGAAAATGTAAACGAATAGATGAAGCAAATGTAGTATTACTATTACAATTTACGTGAAATTGCTCTTCCAATCAGGACATTGAAATTACTCTCCTGATGTTCAACAATTTATCATGGGTCATGTATCTCATGATACATATTTTGGTATTTGAGTCTTTTTTCTATGATCGCTAGGTCTTTTTTTATATTAACATCATTTATATACGACTATAATATCAAATACTTAGTTGCCTTTAACGCTTCAACCATCTAATTGAATCCTTTGTTATGTTGACCAAGATTCTAACTGATTGTAGATTGAAAGCACACAATTTTCGAATTTGCTGGTGTGTTTGGATCGAGGGATTTGGAGGGATGTAAATTCACGTGCTTGGTTTGCAAAATGAGGTGGAGGGATTTTGAGGGGAGCCAAACATAACAATCATGTTCTTATTTTTTTTATATATATAATTTCCTGCAATTCTTTGATGCCCTACTCTATGCTGTAGGGAACGGCTGACGATGTTGTTGACTTCTCTCATGGTAAAACCCTGTGGGAACTATCCCGGGAAAAATTCGAACCCCTATGGCTCAAAGGTGGGAGTCATTGTGACTTGGAGCTCTACCCTGATTATATCAAACATCTGAAGAAATTTGTAACCACTGTAGAGAAACCACCTTCTGAAAGACACGTCTCAAGACGAAGCATTGACAGGCCTGATATTCCGCGGAAGAGCACTGACTTTTTCGAGCTTTCAAAGAAAAACACGGCTCAATGGGAAAACCCAAGGAAGAGCACTGATCGTGATCGGACAATGAGGTTGAGAATAAATGAGTACAAGGCCCATAGTATTGATAAAGTCGAGAAGTTGAACATTCCGTTTGAGCAACTGGAGAGATCGCGGAGAAGTGTGGAATACGAGCGGCCTAGAAAAAGTATCGAAGTACAGTTTGAGAAGGGTCGACATAGTGTGGATTGGGTAGATAGTATACGAGCAAGCTGATATACTTGTGATAAGGGAAAGGGGGACGGATGGACGGGAAAGATACAAATAGGTCATCATCATAGATTTGTAACTCATGGGATTGCTTGGAAGTCGGATTATAAATACGAGATGCTCTATTATGATAACCATACGGCTCGAGCCTGGGATTTAGTGAATGGTGTTCATATTTCATACTACTAGTAGTTGTTTCAAATGGTGAACCTCTAACATGTAACCTTTTTTTTAATTAGTTCTAAGGCTGTAGCTTACTGTGATTAATGTGTTTAGTGGAAGTATTTGGCCCTTGAATTGACCTGTTTTTGCTGTTTTTTCTGCAAGTTGAAATATCGTTGCTACCTCATAATTTATAAATGATCTTTTCTATGATGTTGGACATGACCTGACTAGGAAGTCTAGGAGTCTATGATTAATTTGTGAAAGGGATGTTAGCAATAGACTAGTAAAACGAATAAAGGAACATGTTTATTTGTTGTGGTGTCACCTAAAGTCGAATTTGTCCCGTATACTACACACGACTTTTATGACAACTATTCTCGGGATTACACAGCATTTGCAGCATCGGTGTAGACGAAACTGTAAAGTAAACCCCGTCAAGAACGTTGCCAGATAATTTCAAAAAGAATAATGACAGTATATCGAGATAGAATTATTCAAAGAATATAGATGAAAAAAAGAATTATTGTATGTGTGAACCGTTTGAGAGGGGTGGTATATATTATTAATATATACTCCGTATATATGTAGACATAGTAGTGATGATTGAGAAAACAAAGCTCCATTAATGGAGGCAGCAAAAAACGAGATGGTTGGTAGTTTGGTACAACGCACCAACTACGTTCAGACTCCCATTGACTGACCAAATAATTTATAGGAACAAAAAGATTAATGTACTTAAAAGTGGGCTTACGCCTACCCCGCATGTGCTTTACCGAAGCCCGAACCCGACTTGACCTAAGGCGAGCGAGCGAGCGTGCATGTCAGCGTGTGGTTTGAGGCCAAGCCCACACACTTTCATAAAAGCCTCACTTTATTACGGGGTACAAGTAATCAATCAACCAAGGAGAAAACTTAAACATAATGTGTTTCTCCTGTGATTCCAATGTGAATAACAAACACAAGGAAAGCAAAAAGAGGAAGCCAATTTGTTAAGGAATCTCCTATCCCCTATTCACTAAAACAAAAATCAAGGGGCAAAGACGTCATTTCAACTTTCCCGCCTAAATCTACCCCTCATTACCTCAATTGGGCTTGACAAAATAAATTTTTAACCAAATACTCATTACAAGCCCAGTTCTGCAATATTCATTCATAAAATAACCAAAAAATCTTACACCTACCAATTTTTACCAATTATACAAATTTGAAAAAAAAAAAAAGTAACGTAATAACAAAATAAATTTCATACTTTTTAATAGGCATGTGAAACGGGTTGGACGGGTCATGTTATCTGGGTTGGACATAATACGGGTTTGGTTAAATACATGTCACGGGTCAATTAGGGTTAGAATACTAGACTTATATAATTTCTGACGCCTTATATTTATCAATTAAAAATTAATTTTTTAATATAGTAATCACATTAAATATCACTAATGTTATTAAATTCAATATTTAACATATTTGTCAATAGAATGAGGCATAACTTTATTAAAAATAAAATATTTGACTTACTATTAAAAAAAAAATTATTATTAAATGCTATTAACAATTATTATTTTTAATTTTTTTTTGGTAGTTTACGATATTAAAGTTAATAATTTTTAAACTTATATTTTAAATATAACATACTCATATAAATACCAAGAGCAAGTAATATTGCAATCATTTTAATTAACAGATCATTTCAGATTTAAGCCAAACGGGTCGCGGGTCAAAATGTTACGGTCTTGACTCTTGAGCCTAAACAAATGGGTCGAGTTTATGAGTCGAATCGAAATCTAACAGATTTATTTACTAATTTAAAGATCCTCTATCTTATCATAATCTTCGAAAATTTAGAAACAAATCAATTACCTAAGAATACTATACTAAGCATAATAAGAATACTAATGTTGAATGTGATCTAAAAGTAAAAAAAATAAATAATAAATTCCAACTTAAAATAAGTAAAAAAAAAAGGGGCATTTGGTACTATTATTTCTTACTTATATTATGGCATAAACTAGACGCGACCTGATTCATTTGTCAAAAATATACTGTACTCTTTTTTTTATTTATAAAATATCATTTTATGAATGTCATATAAAAAGAAAATAAAATCGTAAATAATATATTGTACATATTATATGACTGATCATATTAGTAATTTTATATTCATGTTGTCCCAATAGAATGATAATCTATACCTACAAACAAGGTAGTGAGATAAAAATTATTTTTATTATGCTTAAAACAAAAAGTAGAGGGTAAAGTTTACCCAAAACATAAATAGTTGACTGAATCACTAAAAACATAATAATGTAAATGAATGACTTAGACAGAGAATATACATTTTTGTAAGTCACTGAACTATTTGCATATATACAAAATTTAATTAAAAAACCGTGCATAGGCACGAATTTAAAGAGCTATTTCATGTCGTCGGCGTTTCAGCTGGATCGTCGGCGCTTTATAACGTGAATTTACGCATTTGCCCTTTCTTTAACTTAACTCATTAACATTAATAATTACAATTAGAATTATTTTACTAATTATACTAACATTACTAATTACTCGATAATGTGACGGTTTTTTGTTTATTCTAAAACCGTCCTCTCCGCAACTTTTTTGTTTATTATAAGTAGTCCCTCCACCACCCACACTTCAATCTCTCTCTATTCTTTAATAATCTCTCTCTACAAACTTAAAAAAATAACACTTCATTACTCTATTCGATCTAAAAGTAATGGGGACCGGGCAACCGTATTTGCATTTCGGGGTTAGTTTTCTTGCAATTTCTTATAGAATATTGTTTAATATTTACTTATTTTCGATCATCTAGTTATAGTTTTCTCGCCATTTTTTCGATATGAAATTGTGTTTACTGAAAGAATTATAACTATCGCATTAGGTTCGATCATCTAGTACAACTTTTTAATTTATCTAGTACGACCTTTTAATTTGACGTAGAAAAAGGCCAAATAAATACTAAAACGGATCAGTAAAAGGCCAAATTCACGTTTAACGGATCAGTAAAACGTGGCAACATCACGTTTTACCGATCGGTAAAACGTGAATTTGTCACGTTACACGGATCGGTAAAACGTGATGTTGCCACGTTTTACCGATCGGTAAAACGTGATGTTGCCACGTTTTACCGATCGGTAAAACGTGATGTCGCCACGTTTTACCGATCCGTGAAACGTGAATTTGTCACGTTTTACCGATCGGTAAAACGTGATGTTGCCACGTTTTGACCTACTTTTTTGTCCTATTATTTGTTTTTACCGAACGTGAATTTATTTATTTATTTATTTATTTTAAGTTTCATTATTTTTGATTTTTGATTTAGGAATTTTTGTAGCGAATTCAGGAATTTAGGAACGTGGATTTTAGCGACGATGTATAAGGGTCGTTTTTGTTTTTGATTTAGGAATTTTTGTAGCTAATGTTACTAAAATATTGTTTGTGTAGGTGTACCCGGAGGATTTCGGTGGGGACGGCATTGACTACCGTTGCTGCTTTATATTTGCGCCCCCCTTCGGTAGCTCGGACGAAGCTTTTAATTACGCTAACGAAATAGCGGCAGCCATCGGAATTAACCTGGTGAAAGCCAGCAACCAGCGTAAAAGTCGAAGAGATGAGCTTTCAGATCTTGGCGCTAATTACTTTAAGTGTGATCGATACGGTCATCCGAAGACAGGTACAAGGGAATCTAAGAAGATTGGTTGCAGATTTTGGGTGAAAGCCTGTCAAACCCTTGATCGGGAAAGATGGATTCTTACCGTGGGTCCAACCGGCGTACATAATCACAAGTTACTTGAGTACGCTGACGGTCATTGTCGTCGAGCAGCTTTGACTGATTTTGAGAAGACTTTCGTTATTACGTCTCTGAAGGCGCATGTTCAACCGGCTAAAGTTCTGGAGGGCCTTCATAACATGAACCCGGGTAAACCTCGACCTTCGATAAACACGATATACAATATCGGTGCTAAATTGAGGGCTACGTCAAGAGAAGGGAGGAACGCAGTTGAGCAGATGCTTGTTCTGGCGCGTAGGGAGCAGTACGTCCACTTTTTCTTTGAGAATGAGATTACGTTGGAGGTGGAGCGTATATTCATGGCGCATCCCGAGTCTGTTAAAATGTACCGGACTTACCATCAAGTCGTGCTCATGGATGCAACGTACAAAACAAACACCTACGATATGAAGCTCGTGGAGATGGTTGGGATTACACCTGTTCGAAAATCTTTCGTCATCGCCTATGCCCTCCTCCGATATGAAGACAAGCCTTCGTATATATGGTTGTTGCGTAAGTTGCGGATGCTCACTGGTGATAAGGTGCCGAATGTCATTCTGACCGATCGAGAAATGGGGTCGGTGGAGGCCATTCCTCTTGTATTTCCAACTCCATATACCCAGAATTTTCTATGTACGTGGCATATTTCAAACTGCGTTGAAATCCGTGCCCATAAAGTGTGGAAGCGCAAATCTGCTGTCGAGAACTTCATGAAATATGGTTGGGGACGAGTACTGTATGCCAATACCGTCCCAGATTTGGTCGCAGCTTGGAATGACTTCAGACAAAGGTACGAGCGGACTGGAATCCCGGTTTACATAACTGATACTTGGTTGAAGAAATATGATCGAAACTTTCTTCATGCATACACCAATCAAGTTCTCCATTTTGGGAACACGACAACCTCCATTGTCGAGTCCGCACATGCAGCACTTAAGAAAGCTCTTGGTACGTCAACCGCCACATTGGACCGCTTGTTTGAAAGAATAGACAAACTGATCGGTCGTCAGCATTCAGCGATACGAGTGAAGTTGGAGAAGTCACGCTCCAAAAGAGTCCTACACCTGCCACCGGTTCTCGAAAAATTGAATCTTCGTGTTAGTCGTAAGGCGTTGAAGATGCTCGAGGCAGAATTGGTTCGAATGTACAAGTTGGGTGACCGTGTGTACGACGACTGTGTTTGTGTTCTTAGGACAACTTGTGGGTTGCCGTGTGCGTGTACGATGCACAGAGTACTGGCTCAGGGACGTCGTGTGAAGTTGGATGATGTTCACGTGTACTGGAGAACTCTTGTGTACACTGGGGACGAAGCTTTGCCATCCAGTGATGTTCTCACCTTAGACGGGCTTATTGACGAGATTCGAAAAAGCGATCCATGCATGTGGGATCATTACATCGACGTTTTGAATTCGGCGTTACATCCTGAGGAGTCAGGGTTAGTCGACCCTTCACCAAATCCTAAGCCGAGAAAGTCATCAGGTACGATATACTAAATAATCCACGGTGACAATCAAATCAACGACGGCCGCGCTTCCCCTCACGTTTCGAAGTACGTGGTGGGGGGGGAGGCGGAAGCAACGGTCTGTATGACTGGTACAGCTGGTCCACGAATGCTAGTCGGGCCTCCGGATCGTCAGCGAAGTGATCGAGTTCTGCAAATCGTCGCATCAACGAGGCCGCCGCCTGAAACACAGTACATAAAAACCATATATAAATGTTGGACAACATCATATATACAATTAAACATACGTAAATGAATGAGTAAATACTTTACTAATTCTTACCGCTTGTGATCCCCCGGTCATCATCGCCTGCTCCTCCTCCTCGTTTTCGTCTGGAGGTATAATCCGGGGATGAGAAACTCTCAGGTACCATTCCATGTAATCCGAAACCATCTCCCCCGGGTATTCACATTCATTGGAAATTGCTCTAGGAATTATGCGATGCGCCCGAATGTTAGTCCACGGCTGATCCTCATACCGGCCACCGTACCTAACCTTGTACCCCCTTCCTCCGTGCGCTGGCCGATACTCCTCATCAAGTGCAGGCATAGTAGAAGGAATGATCTGCACGCATCCTAACTGTCGAAGCACCCGATCAGCCTGGTATGGCTCAACTATGTCCATGAAGCGCAACGTTCCCATGAAGGTGGTGGTAGCATGAATATGCTGCGGTCGATGACCAAATGGCTCCCACATCACACGATCAGCTGTCATATTATCTAGAATCGCACGATACTCCTTCACTTTGTTGTTCTGCTGAAGAGGACGACCAATACCAGTCCAGGCCATCGCGCGTGGAGCCGTCGGTGAAACGACTCATGGACTGCCCGGTCGAAAATCTGGAAAGTACTCCCAAATCCAAACCTGTAGCAGAGTCAGACAACCAGCAATACCGGAGCAGTCCGCCCGCGAGGACATCCCCAACTGCCTGTATAAGTAGGCTAACGTACCCGCTCCCCATGCATAACCACGAATGGCTGGAATCTCGTTCGTTAACGGAAACACGGCTGGACGAATCCGATCACTGGACTTATCGACAAACAAAAAGTCCCCAAGCAACGATATAAAATACCCCTGCACCTTCTGGGCAGTGGTCCCAGTCCGCATCAATGAGTGCACAGCTGTCGAGAGTACAGCACCATTCCTGTAAATAGGTGCTGTCGATCCAGGCATACAACTCCTCATCTGCTCGTCAGTCCGCCCGAAGAAGTTCATCACAGCGGCCCACGAATCAACAAGATCACCTACGTCATTACGGACCACACACGCCTGACCCTGGATAGGCAACCCCAAAATCCGAGCGACATCGTGCAACATAATCGTCATCTCTCCAAACGGCATGTGAAATGTGTTCGTGTCAGGCTGCCACCTCTCCACGAACGCTGTAATAAGCGGAACGTCTAAACGTTCGAGAACACATGACCGTAGTTGCATCAACCCACTCTCCTGAAGGGCAGCGAACGTCTCCGTGTGATTATCAAATTCAGCCAACGCTCTCAAATGCCGAGGACGATCATACTTCTTAATCATGACCGGTGGCACCTCCGGCTCAGACCACAAGCGGCGTGCAATGTGACCCCTGAAGCTCGGAATGACCGATGGATCAATAGGCCCACCGGGGCTAGGCCCCACAAGGCGCCAAGTCGTGTCCTTCTCCGATCTACGGTCAGCAGTAGAGCTGGACGAACCGACGGTTCCCACAAACCGACCAGCAGGCCCCCTCTTATACACAACGCCCTTCTGAACTGGACTGTCCTCCTCTAAGGGCTGGTCGTCCTCAACGGGAGTGTCTTCCGGAATGTCGTACTGTCGGGCGTGGTCGTCGAAGTACAAGTTAAGGTCGTGAGACTGGGTGGGCCGAGATTCTTCGGGATCGCCCCCCGACACGGTCGTCCCATGTGAAGACGGAGCATGACGATGGATAATTCGGATCCGAGGGCGTACGTCCGATGTACTCCTACTCTCTCCTACAGGAACGACTGGTTCCCCAACCGACGCCTCCGACGGTCCCATGGCAGATTGACCCCTCTCCCTACGCTTAGAAGCCGTCACCACCCTACCAGTAACCCGGTCACCCTCGACCTTACTCTTACCTTTATCCGCCATCTGTTTAAAATAAAATTATATATATACAGAAATTATTACACACTTATTACCCTAACATATTGGACAACAAAAAAACATAAAACGATACATTGACGATTAATATTTCAATATAATATTTACGACGTCCATGCTATCATTGAGATATGGCTACAAACAAATTATCGATGAAAATTTCATACGTCACCTTCACATCAAACTAAGTTCAACTTGTCCTATAAACTTAATCTATTTATATGTAGTCCAATACTAAAATAACGTGACGTTATAAAAATTAATAACGTGTTTTATACTTAAATCAAGCGTACTCCATAAAATATGGAATATTACGAGTAAATAAGAAAAAACGTAAAAAAGTAAGTAATTCTATTTCCGAATTTTTTGGATTACTCCGACAAATTCTACCTACAATCCGTAAACTAATCTCTAATCATGCCGCAAACAACAAATCGAACTAACATAGCGAGCATCCAAATCAATTACTGAAATTAATCGACCTACAAACTAATTACAAAATTATAAATCCACCTAATCGATTAATGACAATTCATTGGCATTATAAAAATTAATTACGTGTTTTCTTTAATATAATAATTATTAACGTCACATTATAAAAATTAATAACGTGTTTTATACTTAAATCAAACGTATTCTCTAAAATAGGAAATATTACGAGCACATTAAACAATTAGTTTGTAATAGTTTAAGACGATTTATATCTCGTAATTGATTCAAAAATCCGAAAATGACGGGAATAGTACGCGTAAAAATCGGTAAAACGTGAGTTTTTCACGTTTTACCGATCGGTAAAACGTGAAACATCCACGTTTTACCGATTTTCACGCGTACTATTTCCGTCATTTTCGGATTTTTGAATCAATTACGAGATATAAATCGTCTTCAACTATTACAAACTAATTGCATCAATTAGTCGACTTATTCAATTATAAACAAACTAATTACACGTGTACGACATGAACAAACTAATTACAAAATTATAAATCGACTTAATCAATTACTAGATATAAAAACAAAAACCTTACTTGATTGGAGTAGTTCAGCCGATTCCTTGAAAAGCGGTTTTAGAAACAAAATAGTCTTTTTAAAGGTGGTTTAGGAGGAAGAAGTGAATAGGAGGAGATGAGAAAGAAGTGAAAATGAATTATGAAGTATGAGAAGGGTTTAAATAGAAAATTTTAAAAAAGATTCCCTCGATTTATGGGACAAATTTAAACTCTAAAACAGGAAATTAGACTAAAATATTTATTCTTTATATTAATCAATTATATAATTCTTTATTAGAAAAATATTTCCGAGGTCCATGGGGAAACGTGTCACATAAACCGTTCATTTTACGTGTCAAATTAATACTCCGAAACGTAAGATTAGATTTATAAAACAAACCACGTGTCAAATTAATACTCCGAAACGTAAGATTAGATTTATAAAACAAACCAATTAATTATATTAAGAATTATTATACAAGGGCAATAAGGTAATTTCACGTATTAAAGCGCCGACGATCCAACTGAAACGCCGACGACCCAAATGAGAAGTTTGAATTTTGCACTAGTGTGGGATAAATCCAAAACTTTTTGTTTTGTCCCAGTGAAACAAGAGGCAAATTAACTTCTTTTGAAACATACAAATAATCCACTAATTTGTTGATGTGGGACAGTAATCCCAACAAGCGACGCATACATCGTAGACCCGTAGTGTTCTGATGCTATTTGCTCACTAAGAGGATGATTTTGGCGCACAATAATAGTCTTTGTCGCTCCATCGACCTTTCTTGTGAGCTGTGTCTCTTGCTTTTAAGAATTACGTGGTGCATAGATTAACAATTAGAGAGTATTACCCCATATCCTAAGAATCGTGAACATGAGGTTGGGACAATATTTATATACTCGATAAAAAATCTCAAAACATTAGTTAATTTCTTTTATAAACATTCATTTCTATATTAATTTTTTTAATAATTCTTATCACTTGTTAACTCCGGTTCGAGTCAACACGATTTCAAGTCAAGAGAGATATTCCCTCCGATTCAGAAAGATTTTATCCTTTAATTAAAATATACAGTACCTCACATATATTAAACAAATGGAACAAATGTTAAATACGGTCAAGTTGAATAGTACTCGTACTCTTGTATGTGATGTGGATCTGAATTGACTACACCGCCAAACTCAAATATTTCCGCGCGTTTCCCAAATTTCAAGTTTCCCCCCCAACATTTCCAGCTTTCAAATTCTAAATCGCCCCCCTTTTTCACCCAATTTCTTCTCTTTACCTAATTATCTCTCACAAATCTCACCAATATTCGAGCTCATGGATTTCCCTCTGCCCTATTTTTGATCCAATCCCACCATTTTCCAGGTACTTAAACCTCTAATTAACAATCACCCATCTTCTATTTTCCCCTAATTTTGTGTGTATTCAGTTTAATCATGGTTAGAGAGCAAAGGGTAGATGCATTTTACTCCAAATTACGCGATTCTGCGTCGCGGGTTACGGATGATTTCTCCGTAGCTCCATCCCCCTTGTTAATTTTCCCCTCCACTTCAGATGTGGATTCACTTTGTGCCCTTAAGATTATATTTCATGTACTCGAGTCGGATTCGATACAATACGCTTGTTACCCTGTGTCGTCGTTTAATGAGATTCATAAGTATATGGAAGCTAGTTTGAGCATTTCAGCAGATACTCCTTTGACAATGTTGTTGATTAATTGGGGTTGTCATAGGGATTTGAGGAGGTTATTGGATTTGTCCCCGTCGATTAGGGTTTTTGTCGTTGATAGCCATAGGCCGATACATTTACATAATTTGAGTCAGGAGAATGAGGAGGTGGTTGTGCTGTACACTAAGGATGATGAGGAACAGGCCGATTTGACCTATGATTTCGATGTCTGGCAGTTGGCGAATGTTAGTGATTTGAATAGCGATGACGAGGGGGAGGGAGAGGGGGAGGATGAAGAGAGTGGTGAGGAGAGTGAAAATGAGAGCGAGAGTGAAGATGATGAGGATGGTGGTAATGGCGGGTTGAATAGGAAGAAAAGAAGGGTTTCCGATGAGGGTGACCCGGTTAAGCTTTTTAGGAAATTGAAGAGGCAGTATTACCGAATGGGTACTTTTCATGGTAAGCCTTCGGGTTTTTTGATGTATGATTTGTCGCATTCGTTGAGGAAGAACTCAAATGAGCAACTATGGTTAGCTTGTGTGTCCCTGACTGACCAATTTGTCCATGAGAGGCTCACTATTGAGCGGTACCAAGCCGGGGTTATGGAGCTTGAGCAACATATCAATAGTCTCGGGAATTTGGAGGCTGTCACTTCTGTGACTCTTAAGGACGGGACAAGGATTAGGGCACCCGATTCTTCTAGGATTGTGTATGAGGATGAGCCTAGGTTGATGCTGTTAAGGGAGTGGAATTTGTTCGATTCTATGTTGTGTTCTTCTTACATTGCCACCAAGCTGAAGACTTGGAGTGACAATGGGATGAAGAAGCTTAAACTTCTCTTGGCTCGGATGGGATTTGCACTTATCGACTGTCAACAGAAGTTTCAGTACATGAACATTGATGTTAAGAGGAAAATGAAGGATGAATTTGATAGATTTTTGCCTGAATATGGGCTAAGTGATTTCTATTACAGAAGTTTCGTACGGCTACATGGGTATAGCTCGAAAGTTTCCGCTGCTGATGTGGTTTTTGGGGTCACGGCCCTTTTGGAATCATTCGTGAAGTTTGATGGTTCTTGTGCTTCTAAGCAATTCGGGGTAGCTTATGATGCCTTATCCTTAAGCAACTTGGATCAGCTAAGGACCGGGATGCAAAATGCAATAAAGGTGCAACGTGCAATTTTAAGGCAGGGAAGCACAGCTATAACAAAAAGGGGCTCAATAAGAAGTGGTAGGAAATTCAGGTGGGTTAAATTAGAAGATTCAGCAGACACAAAGCTACTAGGATACCCACAAGCATTGACCAAATTCTGCTTTTTCGTGATGGATGCACTTCGAGAGAAAGGAGCTAGGATGAAGCCTCTATTATGTGCTTGTTTAGCGCAGGAGCAGGATAAGGTGTTGATTGTTGGTGTAACAGGGAAGCCGAGACTCGGGGCAGATCAAGGAAATGCATTTGGGATGGCTTTTAAGAACGCAGCTCAAGAAATTGGGGCTGAGTTCTTCCACGAACTCTTTGAATCTTCATGGATAATCTTGGATAAAGTTGCTGTCAATTCTTTCATGGTGAGGTTAACAGAAAGGCTATAGTATCCAAGTCTCGGACTTCAGCCTCACAGAACTGACCAACGCAAAATCCGAAAAGAACAGATCAAAACTGATCTGAACTTGAATCGACCAGGACCTGTAAGATTGTAAGACATGACTGCAGGTTGACCCCAGTGACTTGTTTGTACTGTTGGATTTATTGTTCTTTTATTACCAAATGTATACTAGAGCTTCAGTGAACATTCACAGGCATGCGTAATGAATTCTACGACTTACCTTTTCATCTACCAGTACCTGTTAGCTAAAATTCTGTAATTGTACTCTGTAAAGTAGCTCAGGGTGTACTTGCTCTATTTATTATGCGTGATTATCATTCATTATCTTGAAAACAGTTAGCAATTTATTGTAGGACGAAGTGTAAGCTACATCGTTCGAGTGTTCAGCGGTCATCAGTATATTTCTATGCTAGAAGTCCACAATTAATTGGAGTTCTGAATGTCAACACTTTTTAATACACATGCTAAATGGATGCAGGTTACTGTCATTTTCCTTCCTGTAGCAATTATAATCAACATTCTCTGTTTAATACTCCGTACATGCTTAAATCGATACAGGTTACAGTCATTTCTGACTTCATTTTTGGGTTGATTCTTTGATATTTTCCATTCCATTTTCTGTACAATGTTTGGGGTAAAATTACCTTGTTACATTCACCGAGTCAACACCTTTTTTTTACTACGTTTTTTAGGTGCGAGCATTGTAAATGTCCGGTGCATGCCAGACTGCCAGTGAATCATTTGCTCACTTCTAACTCATTTTCTTAACTGTTTCTGTAAAATCCTGTGTCATTCTTGAAGTCACAGGAAGTATATTTTCTTTTGATTTGGGTAAACCAGCCATAATTTATAGATAAAAGTGTGAAAACACTCGAACAAACGTCTCCATAATACATACCACCAAAAAGGAATTCTGAATATTCTTCATAACAATAGCTACATATGTTTCATCAATCTGTAATAATTAGAAGCCTCATGTGGGTTTTTAGGCAAACAATAATCTGTGAACGCAAAAGAATAAACCTGAAAATAAATCGAAATTACAATCATTTTCACAGAGAACAAACGACCGGAGTAGTAGTAGAAGAAAGGTAGAGAAAAGATAAGCATTCTTGTTCAACATCTCATTTTCTGCCCTTGTATACACAGCCTTTTGCAGGTCATATATCGCAAATAATACATAGCTCTGACTTTCACAGTATAGTGCAGCAACTCTGAAAAACAAACAAAAGAAAAGAAGACATCGCGATTACAGATCAGGAAAATGAATGAAGAAACCAAAAAAACTGAATCACGACATCAGATATCATATACTGCATGAGGACGAATGTAATATCGTGCCTAGCAAATTAGCAATCACATATAAACATACATAAATGCATACCGATTGTTGTTTCGTGTCATATGTAGTAGCAGGTTGCTGATAGGTTGGAGCAACATTATTGTGGAGGGGTGTTCTCCTCTCTTCTTTTGCCCTTTCAAAAGCAACAGTGTAACCTTCAGCTTTTGAAGGATCAGTATTCCAGGCACCGTAACGTGGAATGCTTGCCTGAAAACAAACAAACAGAGAATTATGTCTGAAACTAATAAAGAGGCTACAAGATCAATAATACATCACTATTATCCCAAACCTAACAGTACTTACAGCTTGATTTCCTCGCCCACCGCTAGTTCTAGGCTGAGGATTCACCCTGGGATTGACGGGTTCTTTAGGCCCAGAAGTTTGTTTTGCAAGGCCTTCAGAGGATGCGGACCCACGGCCAGCATTCCTCGAAAAATCTTCCTTAGGCTCGGCCCTTGCTTTCGTAGCAGGTGGGTCCCGTTCTCGACCTTTGTCTCCCACATCACGGTTTATCACAGGCTCACCCCCCACGTTCTTGGTTTTCCGTGCAGTATCAAAGTAAGCTGTGTACTGTGTGCCTTCGCCCCCATTCCAGGCACCAAATTCAGGCACCTTGGCCCGACCCACTTGAGGCGTGGGACGAGGACGCGCCTGACCCTGACCCTGAACGTTGTTGTCTGACCCACCTTGCCTAGTTCTCTTTTGTTCATCAGCTCGGGGTTGGGATGGTTCATTCTGAGGCTGAGGCTGAGGCAGTGAGGGCCCACCTTGCTTAGTTCTCCTTTGTTCATCAGGTCGGGTTTGGGTTTGAGATGGAGCTTTGTCTCCAAAGAAATCGGGGTTTTCTTCAGGGTCGTTTGGGTTTATTTTGAGACCGTTGTTCTTGGTTTTACGGGCTGTATCGAAATAGACAGTGAAGTTTTCACCTCCTGCTTCACCCCATGCACCAAACTTAGGGACTTTTGACTGCAGGCATTACAACAAACCCACAAGGGGGACACACACAGTCATCTGTTAGTAACAATAATAGCATTCCCCTGTATTGCAATGTCACTAAATGCGCTTTTCGTTGGAACTTATTCGATCCATATGAAAATCCCATTAGCCATAGACACGTACATATGAAAGTTTTAGAAAGCAATAGAGTAGTAAGGTATAAAATGGAGGTTGAAGCATGATGTTAAGCGTTTAGGGAGTCATCTCAACCAAAAGCTTAAGCTAAGTTTACGGTTGAAGTCGGATTAAGTTTGTGTATACCTTGAGTCCTTGATACAGATAGTTGACTTGCTTCAAAATTATACTCCAGAAGAAACATTGAATAATCAATCAATGATATGAGAAGAGAATGAAAACTTACAGCCATAAGTCTAAGCAGAGCAAAGTGTACACGGAAAAAGGCAAGAAGAAGAAATGGAGGACAGAAAAGCAATATGATGAGATGATATGATTAATAAAGTAAAGAAAATGGGATTCAGAAAGATGAAGATGAAGAAGAAGAAGAAAGGGGTGGAATTGCAATTGCAATTGCAAATGGGGTTTTAAATAAACAAGAAGCAAGCATTGACTTAGTTGACAGGCAGGCAAGTTGGATTATATTTGACAAGTCTTCTTCTTCTTCTTCTTTCTTTGACAAAGTCCAAGTCCAACGACAGACAGTACACACATACTTGACAGCACAGCACTCAGGATTCAAAAAAATATAAGAACGCCCTCTGTGGGAATCGAACCCACGACCACATGGTTAAAAGCCATGCGCTCTACCAGCTGAGCTAAGACGGCTCTTGCTTTCAATCAAAGCACATCCATCATCAGCATGCCACGCCCGCCGCCATGCCTCCATATACATATACTACGGAGTACTCTACTTATTAATGTTCACTTTTAAATAATGAAATTAATTAATAATTAATAACCCATCCCTCCTTCCACTAACCAAATAATAAAATTCATACATTTTCCCGCCTAAATTTATCCACAACAAAAATAAAAGAAATAGATCAAATGAACAAATCGAACCCTTGACCTCATGTATGTGACCTAGAGGTGATCATGGGCCGGGTTTGGGCCGGGCTTCACCATAAAATTACAGCCCATCTAGCGATCTAGCGGGTCGGGTTGGGCCGGACCCCAAACGGGCCAATTTGTAAGGCCCAAGCCCAACTCGTTCGGGCTTTTTCGGGCTTGCGGGCTTTTCGTGCCCAATCGGGTCACAACGATTGTTCGGGATTAAGTTAATTTTTTTTTACGTCACCTTAAAAAAAATACTCTTTATTACTACAAATTAACCGACATTTAATCGAGTTTTTTGCTCGCAGTCGACCCGACTAATAAACAAACCCTTTTTTTACTAAAACTTACTCGAAATTAATCAGACGACTAGAGTACATAATGATATATTAATACTCCGTTTTGGTGTTGGACAATTTTTCGTATTATTATGTGTCACACTAACATATCACAGTATAAATAGACACACGCGCACACGCACACATATATACGGTATTAGTGTCCGTGTATAATAACTATGAACACATAAAAAACATAAACTTCCATACAAAAATTGCACGACTTTTTTTGGTTAAAAAAAATTGTGATAAAAAACACATGAATTTCCACATAAAAGAAGTTTAAAAGTTTAAAAACATAAATCATGTTATATTTTTTTTTAAAATTCGGGCCGGGCCGGGCCAAAATTCGGGCTTTAAGGTCGGCCCATACCCGGCCCAAAATTTGTATCGGGCTAAGATCGGGTCGGGCTTTGGGCTTTTTTGGGCCACACACGATGGCCTAAGCCCTTGAAAAAATCGGGCCGGGTCGGGTTGGGTCGTCGGGCTTGGGCCATTTGATCAGCTCTAATGTGACCATTCTCCTTTCCAACTACACTCTAACATCTCACTGATTTAAATATCACTACATCACATATAAAGCTATACAACACAGAAAGTATGTAATTAAGAAAATCTGATTGATTACATTGATTACGAAAATCACATGTTTTAAATGGAATATATCACATACAATATTTAATATGGAATGTATGATCAAATTTTTTTTAAAATGTATAAACCTATTGTATTCCGTTTTAACCAAATAGTTGCATTATTTTTGTTAATAGGAGATTGCACTATCCCGTATAATAATTTACATAGAATATAAAATAGTTATGATTATTATTGTATATCTTTCTGATCATATTCGAGACAGAATATTTGTAGAAAATATAATTGATTGATTGATTAGAATATATCACATACAATATTTAATATAGAATGTATGATCAAATTTTTTAAAAAAAAGTATAAACATATTGAAATAGACTAAGATTAATATAAACATATTGAATAAGTATCAATATATCACATACTAAGATTAATTTTCATTATTATCATGACTATAATAAATTACAGATTTCATCTTAAAATAAGACAATATTAAGTAATACTTATTGAAATTAAGATATAAAATTAGTATATAGGATTGTAATTAGAGTCTATGTTACGGATATATACGAGATTGTAGTACATATCCCTAATATAATTTGAGATGGTAACAATAATATTTAAATAATCGAATCCAATGGAATATTCCTAAGAGCATGTTCATTCATGAATGAATTTTTCATTATTGGGTGGGACCTATTCATTCCACTTCATCATTTTTTTCTGAATTTTTTCATCTTAAAAAAACTTCTTCTTCCAAGAATGAATTTATTATTCTCTAATTAGTTTCAAAACTCATACCCAATCCACATGAAATGGTAGAAAAAAATTATATAAAGAATAAGTACATCTAAACATGAAGAGTATAAAATTATACTCTAAATAAATTTAAAGTGAATATACATTTCACCAGGGCCGTCTTAAACATTTAGAAGGCCCCGAACGAAATTATAATTACGCATGTCTACAAAATTTTCAAATTTTTTTATTTGTGACGAGTATTATTTGTCACAAATATCGTTTTGTGATGAGTTAAATATCATCCGCAAGGGTAGACAACTCATTTAGTACAACGATCTCCTCGATTTAAATTAAACAATGAAATAATAAAATCATGGACATCATTAAAATTCGTCACAACAAAATACGGAGTATCATTAATGGTATGTTACGTAACTAAAAACCTTAAACCTATTTAAAATAAAACTATAAAAAATGAAAGAAAAAAGAATCTGTTGAGGATAAATTTATGTATATCAATGAAAAAAAGAAAGAATCATTTACGTATATTAATGAATTTACAAAAAAAAATACATAAAGGTACGGATGGCGGATTGAACCCTCAAACACATGAACAGGCCCACTATACTCTAACCACTGAACCAGGATGATACCATTGATAAAATAAAGCAATTCAAATTAATATACTCCCTCCATCCAAATTTAAACTACATGGGGGAGTAGGCACAAAAATTAAGGGTGGAGTGTAGTGTGTGGTGGAAAATGAAAGTTGAGAGAAAATGTGGGGTCAGAAATGATATGGACTACAAAAATCAACAAAAAAAGGAAACATTGTAAGTAGAAAGTTTAAAGATGGACAATCCAAAAAGGAAAGTAGGAAGATTAAAAATGGATAGAGGAAGTATAAACTAAGCTATTTTTATAAATCGAGGCCCTCAGAGAAATGAGGCCTGGTTCAGCAGCCCACCTTGCCCTCCCTCAAAGATGGGCCTGCATTTCACAATTTACAAAAATTATTCTTACATTAAAAAAATATTTAAAGAGAAATGATTGTCCTCAAATATTTTATGGTATGTTTGGGAACTTGAATTTGGATTTGAAATTCGGATTTGAAATATTTTAAGCGTTTGGTAACCTTGAAATTTGGATTTAAAATTCAGACCAAATCCAACCTAGTTCAAATTTGGTTCCCTCAAATTTTTAATATATGGCAGTCATTTCAAATTCCTCACCTATTTTTTTTTTGTTTTTTCCGCATAATCATGTTAGAATATATTTTTTTCTTTCATTTTTTTCTCGTATTTGAAATTTTATATTTTTCTAATGATAAAGTTTTATAAAAAAAAAATTGATGATCCTGACTCGATTCTATCCGCCCAAATTCCAAATCCAAATCCAAGGGTACCCAAACACCATTTTGGATTTGGATTTAGATTTGAATTCTAGAAATTCAAATACAGGAATTGAATTCTTGATATTCAAATCAATTCCGAGTATCCAAACGCAACCTTAAAGAAATTATTTAATTTCAAATTATTTTATTATATCTAAATACATTGATAAAAATCAATATTGGGTTTTTAATTAAAATATATTTTGTATAAAAATTAACTAAAATAAATAAATTTTTATAAATATCGTGCATACATGCACGGGGTATATACTAGTATGAGTACAACCTTTTAATCTAATGGACGCTTACTCTTCTCCGTCAGTCTCGTTATACTTCCTCAAATGCAACAATCATTTAAAATCAGAGGGAGTATGATTTATTCTGACGGTTTACTTCGGTAATGCTAGAGAGATGAACGTAATACTCCTCTCATTTTTTATGGTGCTAATTATACCTTCTCACAAACCTATAACTGTGACAGGTCAAGTGTCACTCATGGATACACAAGGCAAATACTTCCTCCAAGTTTCTAACATCTTCCCACTTACCATTTTCATCCAAGTTTCTATCTTCTTCCTATTTCATTTCTTTCCTTATTTGGCTATCATTTTTACCATACTACCCTTACTACTTCCTATACTTATTCATTAGGTACACTACTCTCACTACATATCCACTTATACATTTCTTATTATTTCTCAATATTTTAGTGGTAGCAAAAAATTTTGTGCCAATTTCCAATGGGTTGATCATTAAAACTTGGAGGAAGTAAAATAATTAATCTGTCTTTACCCTTGTATAATGATTTTTTATTTGTAACGCTTGTCTAAGATAAAAATTTGGTTTTTTTGTGCAATTATATAAGAATTTGTGATTATACATACGGAGTACAATCTTAGTTGGGAGTTGGGACCATGGAAAACACAGAAGGCAACACTTACGAGACCTCTTTATTGTGTTATCATGTTCATGGTGGCCTTGATTTCTTTTCTGGATCGGTCATGGTCGTAAAAAGTGACTATTTTCTAATAATGTCATACTTGTCACTTTTTATCATAAAATGATGGCTCGCTATTTTATATTGGAACCCCATGACAACTGAGAATTTGCATTTCTTAAATGTAACTTCTCGGGTGTGCATTGGATGGATAACTACACTACACAACACAAGGTAGCAGCCAAAAGAGTGAAACTTGTTGAAAAGCTTTCAACGCCTTTCCACGTATGAAGAAGGCCCCCCCAATTTAACTACTTTAAGTCAACAAACGTCGCGGTTTTGATGTAGAAATTCAAAGTTCATAAAAAGTAAATTGAGGTTGGTTGTATTTTGAGCTGTTAATACACAACGGAGAGTAAACACTCATGCCATCAACTATCGTTTCGATTGTGACCATTAAATCTGCCATTGCAACCTGATCTCCACGGTTTCATCATAAATACACTACACTACACTACACTACACTACAGTATTGTACATTTGTACAATCTTACCAACCCTTCAGATTTCACAGGGTATGGACCTTGATCTTGCAACGTGCACACTTCGTTCAGATATCATCATCGGCTCTTTATTAAGTTTATTTGCCTGCAAATTCTACCATATTCACCTGATCGATCACAAAGGACAATGTTCAACTTGGTGCTCATCACCATTTGCACAAGAAACGACTACAAATAACGATCCTTAATAAAGATAACCTTAAAATTCATAAATAACTCATAATTTTTTGTTTGGAACAGAAAGAAAATGATTTGGAGCTGTACAAAAGTATACCAAAATGTTGGTGCAAAACATCAGATGAAGGGCTTGCGGAAGGAAAGGAGATCATTGAAATTTGATTCAAAATAAAAAGGTGGATGACTGGAATAGACAGACAACAGTATTATAACTTCCATAACTCCACTCGGTAAATTTAACACAATAAACCTTCAAGATCAGTCAAACCTAGCTTTCTGCATCTCTTCTCCTTTGATATTGAAAAGCCCTAGTCTCACACCCTTGAATTCAATGCTAATATTATCTTCTTCCTTGGACCCTGGAATACACGAGAAGCAAAAATAATTAGGGATTACAGGTACTGTACAGAAGATTGAAAAGTTATTGAAAGTGAGTTTGAAAATTGGCATCACTAGGACTATCCGACTATAGGTGAATTAAAGATCAGAAAGAGGAAAACAGATAAAAGACATGGAAAAAAACAACAATTAATAACGTAAACTCTTACACGATATCAGTATATCACTACCTCCACTCCACAAAATCCAAAGCCAACTCCTCAATTCAATTCCAAATTAGCTCAAGCACTGTCCAACCCAACTTTGGTCTACCTCAAACTCTCTGTCCTTTTAGCCCTCCTACCAGCCACCTAACTCTCATTACAACTTCATCACTTTGTCGTCTGCTTAAATCAATATTGGCCTAATTTCTGTATGACACAACATCCTCTTGGGTCTACGCTAACCATTTTTACTTCTATCTTATCATACACCTCCAAGTTGGAGAATAACACATGTAAATCCTAATTCCTATCCTTGTTGTGCACTCTACTGATATTTGTGTTTTGTATTGTCTTTACAGGGCATAGGCTCTTTTTATGTACTTTTATATGGGTCTTGTAGCCAGTTTATCGTGTTTTGGATGTCTTATGCCGGCCGGCTAGGGTACGTTGTAATTCCCTTCATTGTGTCTCATTTTGTAACATTGATTTATGTTGGAGATTGGATATTAAGAGAAACCGACTTATTTGGGTTTGGTTTGGTATGAATGGAAAGATTATATCAAGTTCTTTTATCATCTTGGATACAACCTATAAGAAGTTTGTTTTGTCATTAAGAGAACATTTTTAGTCACTTTAGTTATACTTTCCAACCGAAACTCCCATTATATGTTCACAACTTCACATCTCATTGTACACCATTGTTAATATCATAGTGCATGTTTTTATTAGTTTCTTTCCTTTGTTGTGCTTAATTAGTGTTTATCATTACACCGTCATTGTTTAGTTAATTTAATCTCAATATCTCATCCTAGCTTATATTTTTCGCCTTTCTTGTGGTTCGATCTCTCTTCTTATCACTTACTACTTTATTTTGTTAGTTATATTGAGGTGTTAAAATTAGGGGTGAGCAAAACCAGATATCCGATCCGGTTTTGTAAACCGTATCGGATATCCGGTTTTAAAAACTAAAATTTTTCCGATTCGTATCCGATCCGATTTTTTCCGGATATCCGGTATCCGGTTTTATATTTTTCTTTTATTTTTCTTTTTTTTAAAAATATTTTTTTCATTTATAAGTAAGAGTAATTAATTGATTTTTAAGCAACGTTACGTTTTATATATATTGATATAATAAAAATGCATAAAAAAACCTCAAAAAATGGTATATATGTCTTACGGTACCATTATTCTAACAAATATTACGTTTTATTACATAATATCATAAATTTAGTAGTAATAGTTTTGTTTTTTACCTTTGAAAATAATTGGTGAGTTTTGAATTCTTTATTGTATAATTAATATTAGGATTATAATTTTCATAATTTTTATTGTTTTTAAAAAACCGGATCGGAAACCGGATATCCGGTTTCAATTTTCCCCGATACGTATCCGCTACGGTTTTAAAGAAAACCGTATCGTATATCCAGCTATTCGTATCGGATATCCGGAAATTCGTATAATTGAAAGCGTATACCGTATCGTATACGTATAATAAAACCGTATCGTATATTTTTGCTCACCCCTAGTTAAAATTGTGTTTGATAGCTACTCCCTATGTTTCATTGATATCTTCCACATTTCATTTTTCAACCATTTCTTTGATTTTTTCCACTTTCCTTTTTTTCTATCACACTTCTCTCTTACCTAGGTGGCCCACTTATTTTACTCCCTCTCTACTTTTACAAATTTTATTACTCCCTCCGTTCCAACCATTTGTATACATTTGCTTTATGTACGTATGTCGATAATCGTTTTCTTTTGTCTATATCTTTAGTTAGGTATTACTAAAAGTTATAAAAATTTGATATTCATAATGTATTCGATTAGATGATTTAAACAAGATCCCACGTGAATATATTTTATCTTATTTATTAGAAGTTATATCAAAAATTCATCATACTTATAAATAGTGTTAAGAAAGTAAATATATACAATTCGTTGGAACGGAGGAAGTATTTTTCTTAAGAAATGTGTCACTTCTAAGGTAGAAGAAATCAATGAAACGGAGGGAGTAATTTATCTAAGCAACGGACATAGTAAAATTCTAGTTGTCATCCGCTAACTAACACAGAAGATGAATCACCTAAAGCAGGCTCACAGCATATGCAGCATTAGAATCATCGCATATGGAAGCATGAGCAAAGAAAGAACGTTCAGGTTAATTCATCCAATTTTTTCCATGTTAAAGGGGTATGCAAATACACTTGCACAACTAGCAGTAAACACTAACAGAACACACAATTTCTAAAAAGTAAACTACATATTAACAAAACACGCTAATTGAAGAAAGGAGGAGTTAGAATTTAAGAAACTGATTTATGATGTATCGCCAACTATCCTGGCAACTAGTAAAATGCTTAAGAGGGAAAAGTATTCAGATAATATGCACTAATCCATATTTGAAAAATATAGTTTCATGTATTGAGATTAATATTTCATTGTCCTACTAGAAACGAGGTTTAAAGCACTGGATAATTTAGCAATGTCCGGTGCAGCAAAATAATAGACATTCAAGAAATACCATACCATTGGGATTCCTATTGCTTTTAAGTCATCATCCGTCATGTGTTCAAGCGCTGTCATATCAACCTGAAGAAACAGACCTAGTAAATAGAAACTTCCAAAACCAATACGCAAGTTCTGACTCTGATAACCACAAGCAAGATATTTACCTCTTCCGCCTGAAATGTTATTTGATACTTTTCAAGGCCCAAGGACAGAAGAAACTCATCAACTGAAGCATCAGCCTGGAGCAGTAGGAAAAGAAAAGTCAATTCGAACAACAGATGAACCGAAAAAGCAACCGCCTAAAAAACACATCTCTATGCACAAGTCATCAAGTAGCAACAACTATCAAAAACCTAATGACAACTGACTCAAATATACTACAACAAAAATACAATGGCACTGCAACTAATTCTCTCAGCAACTAGCATACAGACAAAAATTGATACTGAAGAAAGACACCCGCAGACTGTTGCAGCGCATGAGCAAAATGATGGTCAGAATATCAAATGTGCACCTTTTGCTGAGTCTTCCTTTTTAAAGTACCATTGGGAACCTTCACATCTGCAACAGGGGATTCCGGAATGACATTTCTTCTAGCAGGTTTCAGGGCCTCAGGTGCAGGTTTAGGCTTTGGGATATCCTTCCTCACTTGATGTACATGCATTGAGCCAGACAACATATCACGCAGATCCCGCACACCTCCGCCTCGATTATCCAGCTGATTGCTCTTCCTTTGAAGCTTCAGCCTAAGATCTCCTCCACCGAGCTTGCGTTCTTCAAGGCCAATTGACAGTGTCAAACCCAAAGTTGTCTATCAAAAAAACAAAGTAGAAACTTAGAATATGTAAGTGTCAGCTGATCCATACGTATGTGAGCTCGATTTTCATCAAAGAGATCATGCTCCCATTTGTCATCTTGTCTCTGCCTGAAAAATATGCATACATCCCAAGTCAGATGGGTTAAAAAAAACAATGCCTAAGAAATGTCAAGAAACGGTATCCTCATGGACTCATGGTGACATTCACCATGCATAAATAAACAATAAAACAAGTAGGCGCAGTATATACACAAGTACAAGAAAGCATGGTTCAAACAAGATTCCGGTCCAAAGATTGGTATCATTTTATCTGCTTTAATACGTTAAGTATAATAAAGTTAATTGACAACAGGCACGGAAAGAAAAGTCAACCCAGTTTGAAGCCTAAAAACAACTACAAATTCATCGCTAAGTAAAACAATCACTGACTTACGGGCCCTTCAATTATAAATCTCAATAAGCCTACAATCTATATCTACCAAATCAGCAATTGAAGAATGGGAAAAGGAATACAACAAGATAGCTTTTCGACTTAGCAGTATAAAAAGATATGTCTCCCCAAGAAATCAAGCAGTTAAAAATTTACAAATCCCACATTGCAACACCAACAACTTACAATCCTCTCTACACGGCAGTTTTAAAAAGCACATTTGAGCACTAGTCGAAACAAATCAGGGTGCTTTTATACAAGACACAACCAGTGAGTTGCAGCACTATGCAATATCCATATATTTTCCATCGATATCTTAAAGTACACCCTTTACACCATTATCCCTACCTTTTACTCCCTCCTTTTCACTATGGTCTTCTCATTGCTTTTGGGCGCAAAATTTTAGGGAAGGGGAATATGTGGTTGAGGTTGGGTGGGGTAAAAGATGAGATAATACTAGCCATGTATTGTGTATCAAAAGGGGAAGAGGGAGATCTTAGAGGAAGATCTTAAAGAAAGACCCAAAAAGGAACGGAAGAGATGTTAGTGAAAAGGAGGGGTACTTCTTTACATATTGCCCTATTTCAATATAAAGGGTATAATTATAGAAACTTTTTAGCCTTCTTTCAGATATACACAAGGGTTTATTACAGAAAATTCAATATTAAAAATACAACTATGCTTTGTAAATTTAGTGTGCCTCGTGCACCCCTTTGCCTCACATGTTGCCCTCACTATCAGTACCCATCATTTCTCTCTGGTGCACCTAGCACCTACCGCCCTTTAAAACCAAGTGTTGGAGGTACAAGTCATATATTCAAAATTGGACTAGACCAGCTGACTAAGATGAATCACTTCAAGAAGTTGTCTACTTTTATATTCATTTGGACCAAAGCATTCGAAAAGGAGAGGAGAAATTTCTGTTTCCGGTTAGCAAATTGGGTAGAAAGATACTCCGTATTAAAGAGAGAACACTTGGGGTGATCTATTTCCTTCCTATAACTCAAATTAAGCTTCCTTTATACACATAAACACAAGGCTCCACTCCCCTCCCCTTGCTCCACTTTTGTATCAGCTAACTGAGTAAACAGAAGGAAAAAAAAAAAGAAAAAAAAGAAAACAAGGCGTTTGGTTATGAGACTTCAAGGAAGGGAAAGGAAATGAACTTTGTTCATTTGCTTGATCTTAATTTGGGAAGACGTGAGGCGCACTGTGGCGATGGGATCTCAAGGCAGCAAAGCACAAGGCTAAAGGCAAAGGTGTGCACCGTGTGGGCACAAGGTGCACAAAGCTTTCAAAAGAAAAATATTTTAGAATAAAAGATTGTGCAACAATAGTTTTTTTTTTTTTAAAGAAGGCTAGCAAGTATTTATAAGTAATAAATTTTAAGACTTAAGAGGACGAAAAGAAAGGTAAAATAAAATAATTCAAAAAATGAATACGAAATTGCTTAATAATGCGCCTGTGCACCTCATCAGTTGCACGCGCCTTAGGTGCACCATTTGGTTCTCATGCACCTCTAACACCTTGAGGTGATTCAAATGGCGCCTTAGTGCGCCTTCCGTGCCTCAGTGCGCTTTTTAGAACTAAGTCCTCAATATGTGGTTGCTACATTCTGCCTCCCCTTACGCATTTTTGAGAATGGGTTTACCCCTTATTCCTCCGTATCGATTCTCACTATTCTCCAAGAGTTTACTAAATCCTTTCTCCATTACCTCCCCCACACCCACCAACGACCATTGGCACCATTGTTGACGTCAATGGAAATAGGGCAGTGTAGGGTAAAACACCGGTGACAGAGGGGGTGGTCACTAGTGTCTATGACTCTGTGATTCCTCCTATGGTGATTGGTGGTGCTTTCGAATAAGGGTGAGTTTCGGGGTTGGATGTGTGAGTGGTTTTTAATCATTCTTTACCCGTTGAAAACAAAACAAGTACAATAATATAACAGCACCCCCGACGCTTTCCTTTCTTCATTCCTTTCCTGAGTTACTCTCATTTCTCATTATCCTTTACCTCTCTCCTCTGCTAACCAAGCGCCCCAAAACTTTGACAAGAGACCCCTCAATCTAAGACGATACCAGTCTTAACTCATTTCTCACTATCTTTGTGTCCCACATAGACAAATACCTAAATCCGATCATAAATCTCAATCTCAATTCGCACTCATCGAAAAAAGCACAAAAAGAACAAGGACTTGACACACCAAGGTACATTAACCACATATTTGCAATTCTGTGCAATGACCAAGTTCAATATTCCTTTTTTTCACCTTAGACAGAAAAATCGACATTGCTCAACTTCTGGAACAATACAATCTAGCCGGGAGGTACGGGGCAGCAAATTTCAAGCTAAAATGCACCAAACCATACAAAAACAACAACACTTAAATCGCAAACAAATAGTTAAAATCCAAGATTAAGAAACTAAAAATGCAAGCGTATAATCAAATGTTTGGAGAAAATGAAGGGTAGAAGTAGAAAAACCTTTTGCCAGTAAAGGGACGACGGGAGACAGAACTGCTGGAAGCGTTGCCATTAAGTCTATCCCTGATTGTGGATTTGGAATCGCCTTCTATTCGATCAGCGTACATGTTTGGAGAGAACAGGGAAGGGAATATTGGATTTGGATGGAGAGAGATACACAGAAACCCTAACCCTAGATTTTGGGAAATTTTGATTTGGTGCCTAGTGAAGAAAGAAAGACGAGAGGTTCGAGGGAGGGAAGGGAATATTGGAATCGGAATAAACGAGAGTTAAGCTCCTTATGTGTCTCTGGAGTTTGGGACGATTTAGTCGGGTCCTCAACTCCTGAGATGATTGGCCGATTACTAAACTCGTGACTCATGAAATAAACCGTACTAAATCTAATTGTTTTGATTGAAAAAATATAAAAATATAAATCATATTTTTAAGTCTTACATGATCGTTAAAAAAAGGTATTGACCGATTGTTTTTTTTTCTTTGGTTCAAAGAAGCGCGTATCTAATCTTAATCATTTAGTTGAAAACATTTTCAGTAACGGATAGTTATTTGAAAGATGTGATTTGATGGTAGTTTTGGGTTTTGTAAAGGAGTTTTTTTGTCAAAAAAACACCTTAACATTTCTGTAGAAAAGGTACCTTAAGTTTTTTTTTTGTCAAAAAATACCTAAAATTCTCAATGTTTTGTTTAAAGGCACCAAATGCCATTTTCCGTCAAAAAAAGTACGAATACAGGTTAGAATTAACGGATGTACGTATACTCTTCTTAATAAACTAAATATACGTATACTCACTCTTCTACTCTATCTAACTCCTCCCCTAATAACCAATACCTGATCAACTATTGTTCCTAATTTCTCCCAAAAAAACTCTTCCTCTTCACTTGCATGTTTCATAAGAATTCTCAATCAAACTCCATTGCTCAATCGTTAAGTCTATTACGATTCTTTATCCTTAAAGTAAATAATCACCTAAATCATCAAAAAAACAAATTTAATTTTTGAGTTCAATTTCATTTTTTAGATTAGCTACCCTAATTTTCGATTATAATTTTGAAGTATGGGTTAATTATTGTTAATTTTCGAGTATCAACAACAAATTGATTGAGAAAGAGGAAAGTTTTTTTTTGGGGGTGGGGGGGGGGTGAATAAGGAAGATATGAATTGGGTATTAGTTGATTATGGGAGGAACCGAGGAAGAATGAGGGTATGTATACGTATATTTTGTGTATTAAAAAAAGTATACGTACATCCGTTAATTCTAACCTGTATTCGTACTTTTTTGACGGAAAGTGGCATTTGGTGCCTTTAAACAAAACATTGAGAAATTTAGGTGCTTTTGGGCAAAATAAAAATAAAAAATTAAGGTGCCTTTTTTACAAAAAAAACGTAAATGTTACGTGCTTTTTGACAAAAAACTCTTTGTAAAGTTGTCATTTTGCCCATATGACATGTTTTGTATGATATGAATGCTTGTATTTTTTTTCTTTCTCTCTCTAACTTTACTCTCTCCTCAAAAAACAAAACCTAAAAACCCTAAAAGTCTTCTGCCGCAGCCACCCAAACCCCCTTCCTTCCTTAACAGCCACAACCCTTTGCCGGAGATGGGTCTGTCTTCAGATCTATCTCCGGCAAATCGCTCCTTCATGCTTGATTAACCTTGGCTATTCGCGTCCTGCCCTATGTTTTCCGGAATGGTAGACATCTTCCTACTTCTTGATGCCTTTTGTGTTGATCCGTCCGTGTCATGTACGGTTTGTTGGTCGTTTGCTCCCTGTGCTTGCTCTTGCCGCCGAGATTGTTCGTCTATTGGTTTCCTTGGGCCGTGTCGTCCTATGTCTGCCACTGTGGTTCACTGGGGAGGTGTTCCCCCATCCCCTCGCCCCCCTCCCCCACCTCCTCAGTGTTCTTAGGTTGGCTTTCCTTTTCTTTTGATTCGTCCGTGGTTGTGTCTCAAAAATGATTTTGTTTTTTTAAAACTTTTCTGTTTTTTTAAAATTTGTTTAAAAAAAAATAATTTGCTTTAAATTTGATTTAAGGAAAAAAAAAATGAATGTTTGAAAGATTTATGAAAATTGTTCAGGTTCACCATCGTCATGTGCTTGGTTTTGTATAGGTGTTCCCCCTCCCCTCGTCCCCCTCCCCCACCTATCGATCTAGCACATTTGGATGGTTTAAGGAGTGTTTTCTCCTTTTTATTTTTTTTGGTGTTGATGTTTGGTCTTCAAGGATTCATTTCGACGTCTTCTCTGTGGTGGTCTGGCTCGGCTTGCTCGTTTGAGTTGTCGGTTCTTTTTGGTTGACTTGCATGAAGGGTTTGGTGGGATGATGTTTGTTTCTCCATGATGGTTCATAGGGCTTTTGTGGATGGCTTGGTGTTAATCGTTTTGGAATCGTTCTTTAGGTGTTGTGATTGTTTTGGGTTTGGATGGCGGCGTTTGATCGGATTGGCTGTGGTGGATTCCGTCAACTTTTATGAAAGGCTGCATGTTGATCGCTACTAATATTTGTATGCTCTTTCCCTTTGTCTTAATAATCTCCTACTATTGGAGGACTTGGTGTTGGTTGGATGGTTTTAATCCTAAAGGTCTCTATGGGATGATTATGTTGTCTTGGAATCAAGGATATGTTGGTTCTACTCTAGAATCTTTGGCTAGAGTGGTGGTGTTTGATACAAACCAAATTGTTAGTAAGAGGGTATGTTAGTAAATTTGTCTTTTATTTCTTATTCTCCAAGGCATTTAGCCTATATAAGAACATTACTAAGTTGTAGTAATTTATCCAAGAATTTGTCAATGAAAGTTAATCTTTCCTACTATCTTATCTTCCATTTTCTCTCTAATTCCATCCAAATCGATTGATTAATCCTAGGTGATTCCTTCCTTCACCACAGATTATTCTATAGATCATCTAACCTATCGACTAATTAGTCGAACAGTTAAATCGATCATATCGTCTATTTAGTTCATTTTTACGCAATCGTGTTCCGTAAAAATACGATTGTATCATTTGGTATCAGAGCCAAATTTCCTCCATACCTGTGATCTCGGTAGATTCATCACCATTAGACAGAACTCCCAAAAAAAAAAAAAAAAAAAAAAAAAAAAAAAAACTCCAGATAATAACCCTTCTTCTTACAAAATCACCAAAAAAAAAAATGGCGCTCTAAACTTTCGATGATGGCAATTTCCGACGAGATTAAGACGCTCAAAGTGGAAGTGAAGAAATTGGCGGCAGCGGTTGAAGGATTCGCTCTAAAATTGGGTGCCCAAGGTAAGGTTGATTATAGCAAGTTACCATGGTACTCCTCTGAATATATTGTTGGTGACTCGATCAAGTTGTGTGGAAACTCCCTTTGTACTGCTACGTCTTTAGTCGGAAACAAGGAGGCGACGGAGTCGCGACCCGTTATCTTTTCTCCGGAGAATGACACTACACTTGCTGCACAACAGGTGTTCGATGAAAGTCCTGACCCGAATTTATGTTCAAATCAACTAGCAATGAGTGTAACGGATTTTACTAGTGCCCAAAGGTATGCTCATGGTATTTTACAATCTGATTCCCAATGTGTAATACCAAATTTTGGAGTAGATGATAAAGGAGAAGATGTCACTGAGCCCATGTTTGAATACAATATGCCGTCAAACACTCAACTACACTCCGCCTACAAGATGCTCGATGAATTTCCTATTCCAACCTTTATTCTGGAAATGGCTCAAGCTGCAAAGGCTGCCGAACTTAACTTTATTCGAGATGATTACGAGCCTGAGACAGACTCATATTGTGATGACCAGAAGGCATGCCCCATTCACAATGAGCAACTATTTCAACAAAGGCCACTCGATATCTCTTACTTTCGCTTGTCAAAAGTGTTTACATCAAGGCTCCGGTTTGCCAGGTTTGAATGTCGGGTACCTTTACATACTAAGGTTTCTTATTTACCCGTTAATGTTGAACATATATTGTGTCACCCAAGTTGTCCGGTTTTAGCTTTTGATCATGAATTTGATATGGATGGAAAATGGGCGACAAATCAGTACAAATTATTTGATCCTGGAGTCTTGTTTTCACGTATAAGCTTGGTTGACATATGTCATTTTAAGCTTTTGGGGCTGAGATCTAGGTGGGAATTCCATACTAATTACAAGGAAGTGCATAGTTGGGGTAAGTTATTTAGTATTTCATTGGCTCTTCATGAAGCATTTCAATCCCCTTATCTTCGATTGGATGTTGTTAAGTCATTTGCTAGTGTGGACAGAGTTCGGTTAATTACCCATCATGACAACATTTTTTCTATTCCTATTGGTATTGTGCAAGTCCATTCTAGCAAGTTTAATAACTTTGAAGTTTTGCTTAGAAAAACACATGCTATTTCAGCAACTTCATTGTTAATTACCTTCTTCAACATTACGCTTTCACACATGGAATATAGTACAGCACATGAACGTGGATTTTACATCAATATAGTTACAAGTAGGGTGAAAGATCATTTGTTAAATGTCAATATTTGTATGCACTTTACCATGGAACGCCTATTATTACTTTGGAACCTCACCCTTGAGGACAAGGGTGATTTTAGGGGTAGGGAAGATACTATGGAGGAATATACTTGGGAATTATTCAACGCTCAAATAATATGGTATGATTACAAGGCTAGTATTTTCTATCAAGGCGGTTTTGCATTTCATGAGGGTTATATGTCAATGAAGGTACTGGATGATGGGTTCATTGATCTAATCCTTGAGGTGGTAGAAATTGATAATAAATTGTCATTTGTGGATAACTTAACAAAGTGCTTCAAGAAACAAAATGACTATCCTTTTGTCATCATGAGTATTGATTATGGTATTGGAATGGGTATGATTACACTGATGTTGGTTTGGAGACTCACCATTGAGGACATTAGTGCTTTTGAGGAGCTGAGGAGTGATACTGATGTATTTCATATTTTATTAGCAACTCACGATGATTGGAGACATAGGCAAGATTTGATAAGTGTAGTGAAATATCTAACCTTGGGAATCAACTTTTGTGTGATTATATCCATTAACTTCTTGGAAAATGAAATTGGGAGTGGGCTTGTTGTGAATGGCTTTGGAAATAATGAGCTAATGAATTCCACAAGTGAAAATGAGATACCACCACATTGTCAAATCTTCACCCAAGCACATCAATTTGGGCATCGTCAAAGGGTGATAAACTTGGCAAATGATTCAATTTCTAAAGATGACTTTCAAAGTCAATTCTTTATCATTTTTGACCCAGGCGGACTAAATAATGTAGTTTGGGTAGGGAGTTTCAATACATCACTGGATATTGCTATAGGTTTAAAATTAATGCAAACACCAGTGAAGCTTCTACAAGGGTCTGAACAATCTGGCTATGACACAACTCGTATTTTTCTACTTCTTGGTAATACTCTAACAAAGATGATATGGGAGGAGAATTGTTCAAACAACATCAACAAGCTTCTTATGATTATGACATCAAGGTTCTTCACTTTTGACCCTGGGGGAATAATTGATGACTCCAAGATGCAATTCAACACTAAATTACAACAGATGCTCCACAACAAGGAAGAGGGTGTTGATTCTAGGTTTGTGTGGGTTTTTGATACGGGAGGATCATTTCATTACAATCACTCTCATGTTGAGACTAGGGGCGTTGTCTTTGTCTTTGATCCTGGAGGATTACAAGTAGCCAAGTGGTCTCACGTTGTCCTAATCAAGCTACTAAAATTACATATATACAATTTAGGGGGACGTCTTGGTAAGCCAATTCAGATCTTTGAGGACAAGGATCGTTTGAAGGGGTGGGAATTGATACAAACCAAATTGTTAGTAAGAGGGTATGTTAGTAAATTTGTCTTTTATTTCTTATTCTCCAAGGCATTTAGCCTATATAAGGACATTACTAAGTTGTAGTAATTTATCCAAGAATTTGTCAATGAAAGTTAATCTTTCCTACTATCTTATCTTCCATTTTCTCTCTAATTCCATCCAAATCGATTGATTAATCCTAGGTGATTCCTTCCTTCACCACAGATTATTCTATAGATCATCTAACCTATCGACTAATTAGTCGAACAGTTAAATCGATCATATCGTCTATTTAGTTCATTTTTACGCAATCGTGTTCCGTAAAAATACGATTGTATCAGTGTTTCAGGGATTGGTTGAGGGACCTCACTTTCTCCTTCTCATCGTTTGGGTCTGCCTCTCGGTTTGCTGGCCTTGTCTTGGGCGTGCTCGATCATCAAAAAGCAGGAGTTTTATCTCCTTTGGAGACAAGTCTTTTGGATTTGTCCTTTTCCGTTTCTTTCTACGTCTTTATGGCGTAAGTGCTTTTTGTTTGGCTCTATCGTGCTTTCGGCGATCTTTTAGAGCTCTTTGCCCGGATGATGATGCGGTGGATGTTGATGTTCGTGCCCTTTCCACGTCTCTCCATCAACATGTTTTGGTTCTCGGACAATATGTTTTCGTTTCGTTTAGACGTATCTTAAGTCTCCGTTTTTCATTTGTGTTGTATTATGTTTTATCCCGATCCTTGTACAAAAGAGCACATACTTTAGTGTTTGCTCTTAACATGTATTAGGTGGTTTTGACCTTTGGCAAAAAAAAAAAAAGAATGCTTGTATTTTGGACTTTTGGATGAATGACTATATTGGTGTCATTAGATCGCCAATCGTCAACTTGTTTAGCCTTTGCTACCAAATTACGGAAGACAGAGTACTCCGTATATCACACATGGACACTTGTAATATGATACTAATAGGGAAGAAGTTTGTCTCACTTTAGATTGCGGTCTACTTCAAAGTTATTGTGTACATTTGGTGATCATCTTGTCTCCCGATCTTCCAAGGGGTAACCTACTACTATGTCTCGATCTAGTATGGAAAGTGGAAAGTGGAAAGAGGAAAATGATAAAACGAAGGAAGCGACTAAACCTAATGTGACAATTATCAACAGAAATTGATGGCAAAAAAAAAAAAACAGAAATTAATACTCCATTATCTAGAGAAGAAAGAACGAAAAATTTACAAAAAATGCCAAAAAAAAAAAAAAAAAAAAAAATTCTTCCAGAAAGATGGGGTCAAGGGAAGTGTAACAAAATAGTGAGTAACCATGTGTGAGTCTCCTAGCTATGTGAAGTAATACTGATAAACTACGGCCAATAAAGCCACGACCGAAACCTTAAGAAGTAGCTTAACCCTGCTCGATGATGGCTGGGACGTGGGATTTTCATCCTCCTCCACTGAAGTTCCACGAAATCTCGAAATCAACTTTCGCAAAAGGCGACCAAGTCTACCACCCTTCAATTTGGCTGCAATCACAAACAGTAGAGACGAAGGAGATTGTAAGTAGAAAAACTAGGAGCTGTACTTTGAGAAACATGAACCATACAAAGTATGCAATCTACTTCACTTTCCCATTTTGTATGTGCTTGGGTGGAGACTTGACTAAGACACAACTACAGTCTACAGCCATCATTAACTTGGGTAGTGAGACCATTTTGTTAAAGATTTTGAAGTTCACATTGCCCTCGTAAATGGCAGAATGACCTAGAACAAGCCGTGACAACCGGATCCAAAAAAATATCCTGAGATTGAGAATTAATATGGTCATAGGCTCGTAGCTACCTCGGGACTTTCTAAACTGACAAACGGAAAGTGGGCAAAACACATAAAGAAGTCTCAGAAAGTTACGACTTCAACTTCTTTCACATTTGTAAGAAGGTTTAAACCTTCAGAAAGTAAAGCCATGTGTAAAATGTTAAATATTGCAGGTTCAGATGAACCATTTGTAAAGTCCACTCATATTTTTTTTTGTTGAGACCTAATGTAGTCCGACTGTACGAGTATCATATTATAAGCAACATAAAAATCAAACATATACTCGTAAGATAAATTAATTTCCCGCCCACTGACAAACCACAATTTGTATTCAAGTCCATTTGTTTTGTATTAAAGTTATGTACTCCTCATACTATTCTTTGGCATATCACTTAGCCTGATATCACTAGAGTCTATGGACCAAGGAAAACCAGACAGTAGGTTACCTTTTTGTTTCAACAATCTCTCTTCCTCATCAGCACGATGCCTCAGTACATTCAGCACTGATCCAAAATAGAGAGCAAATACTGTACATGTTATTGTTAGGACATTGTAGGGCATGCTGAAGTCGGGGGTAGTTAAGGGCACGAGCAGTACTTCTGTATACGCAACTGCGGGAATTAATTTCTGAAATCAAACGCAGCCATCAAATAGTGCAAAAAGATATTCCTACTTCATTAAATGAAAATGTTAACCGCAAAAGGAGTACCAGAAGAAAGAAGGTAGCAAAACTACTAACCCGCATTTTTGACAATAGAGGAGGCAAGTTTGAATCATCAGCAAGACTTAGACTCGAGTGGAAGTTAGGAAAGCTGATTACAGCGGAAGGAATGTCGAATCCTTGATTAGCATCTGGTGGATATTCATCTATGTGAAGAAATCCCTGAAATCAAATAATAATAATATTTTTGAATACTCGGAAATCAAATCAACAACATAAAATCAGAAGATTAGATAACTGATGCTGTTTCCATTCTCCATGGAGCCAAGACTCATTAATTCATTGAGTCTGAATTATGATGAAACAAAGAAACCGGGCTCGCTAAGCTGGCTGTGTTTCTTTTAATTATGAAGTACTCCGTATCACTTATTTGTTGCGGTTACCATCTTGAGTCATTCGGAAATATCTTTGTGTTGCTAACACAAGGTAAATTGTTCGATACCATCAAACAGAGATTATGGTTTCTGTGACTGAAAATTTTCCGTTCTGTTTAGGAAGATCACCGTAAGGTTATCCAGGAGAATAACACCTACAGATGACTAGTGTTATTAGTCATCTGTATATTTGAAGGAATAATCAAACAGGGTGTATATTTGAAGGAATGAGTCAAACAGGGTACATATTGCTAATATTGTACCAATATTTCCACGGCTTGGCCTATACTACTCGTTACACTGAAAAGAAGATCGCTGAACATGCATATTTGCAAGTGGTGTGCATTTGTGAAAAAAAAAAAGAGGTCATAAATTATAATAGGAAAAACAGGTTACTCAAATTTCAGCTTGCAAGAAGGAAACTCTTTTCGTGTTTATATATTCTAGAATCTAGACGCATCCAATGCCATTTGTTACATAAACTCTACAATATCGTGATGTCTGATACTGTCTACTGCATTTAGAGTAAGTCTATGCTACATTGGTACTTCTAGACCATAGGACTCACGGCATGGCAGCTTTGGTAACATAAGGCAATACAAATGATGCTTTTTCGATTGTTCTTTTTTGAATCACAATAGTTAATAGAAAATGATTGGTAACAATTGCCTATTTGTCTCTAGAAAACTTGCTAAAGCCTTGTGATTTGATGATCCTTTAGAAGACAAAGATTAGAAGCAGTTTATCTCCCTACACTTGCTTATTTATCAGTAATTCCTTGTATCTAAACTTAAGAATAGAGGCGCAGGGAAAAGCTGATTACACCCTTATACAATTATAAGACAGGAACATGGTCCACAGTATATCCATAGTTCGTGTTAATTTCATTAGAGACATCAGACATGGGAATATTGTGCAAGTTTTATCTCACCACCCAAGTCAGCTTTCAGATAAACCAACATAATGTAGAAGAAAATTTGACGCATACCTTATCAAAATCTAAAGAAAGTGTAGCTGACTTCATCCGGCAGGGGAACTTCAATGCCAACTCCAGTGATCCAGGAGAAACTTTATCTTCCGAAGGCGATACTCGCATTTTCTCAATGACAATATCAGCATGTTGAATTTGTCCATCAACAAATATGCGTAATGTATGGTAGTAAACCTTAACATACCAAGGCACCACTTGGAAGACGTTGACATGCAGGCTACATTTGTCTTCAGACATATCGACATACTGCGTACTTTGGACTTTACCAACTGACTTTAGAGTGATGACAATTGCACCCCTTTCATTCCCACTTCCCATCAAGAATCTATTAGCAAGTAATGGTGCTTGAGAACATGACCAAGCCACAGGAAGCTTCCAAGTTATAGCAAAATCAAATGGCTTACTGTCAACATGCTTTTCAATGGAAAATAGATACAGAATAGACTGCTCCTCTGTTGGTGAGTCGCCGACTTCTGTAATCATCTTATCAGGGGGAGAAGACAACTCAAACGCTGAATTTGTGACAATACTTACAGATCCTGCATCATCACGATACATGCTCTTATCTTTCAGTCTGTAGACTAGATCTCTGTCAAGTTGCAGGTACATATTGCTGGATTTAGCCAGTACGCATCTTTTGTTGACCGTCCTCCCAAATATAGAGCTAAAGGACCAATTTGGTTGTTTAGCAGAACTCTTAACCCCTTGGCTTTGGGGTTTGAGAACAACAGTGAGGGTTTGAGCAAGTTGAATTTCGGAACTAAAATCATCCGAAGTGAGGCCAGTTGACACCAAGTGCAACCTCTGAGAATGATAAAATCCACGATAAATAGATGGCCTATCCATTAGTTCTGCAAGACCAGCTTTATCACGGCAAGGCAGTAGCTTTAGCCATGGGGTCAGGTTCTCTGTGCAAACAGCTTCACGGGGTAATGTACCATACCGTAGGGAGCCTGAAGATGCCAGAAATCCCCATTCAGGAGCAGCATAAGAAGTTGAAGACTCTAGGTAGTTAATAGAAGCACAAAATAAACCCGAAAGAGTGTGAGTCAAATTTTTCCACAGAACATCAACCTGAGATGGTGAAGCATCAAAAATCGCCCACAATTCAACCCCAGGAGGCTTTGCATTCTTACTCGAAATGGGATCAAATCCACCCCAACGTTCATAGTTCCATCTGCCTTGAGTGAAAGACAGCTCTAATTCCTTGATATGAAATTTGTGTACCTATTGAGCGCCACACTTACATTACTCCCACGATATTTCAAAATACAACCATCGAAAGTGAGCAATAAAAGCTTGGTGTCAAGACCTTTTATTTAAGAGTGGAATATCAAACAAAATAACAGACAACAAGCAAAGAATGTTACGCCTTTCACAACTTCAAATTCCTACGAGATCAGCCAAACGAAGTGTGAAGTCAGTTTTTGCACGTTCATAACTCTTGTGATAAAATTTAAAAGCCTGAGACGGAGCAGAGGTTAGGGTTAATCATTATTCCTATCCAGGCTCAAAGAGGCACATATTTTTACTGTACACTTTAGCCAAAGACAATCTAAATGACTGAGAATCACAGAGTTTTTTGAGAAACTGTGATGAGTGTACTTTTCTGATACTAACATATACATGTATGAATAGTATGATGTAGAATATGTATTGTAGTTGAGAGGACCATATAAAGTATTGGATATAATCACAACACCAAACGAGAATCGAAGATCGTACGCATGATGGAACAAGTTGAGTCAAAATTTTTTAATCAATTTCGTGACATTCCAATACCTCACGGAACTCATATTTACTAAAGTATATTTCAGCTTTATTGAAGGTGCCATCTCACATGTTTATCATTTCCCAAATCCCAGATAAGTAAATATTTTAACCAACACGAATAGGTATCAATTTCTTATTCCTGTCATTTTACCATTTGTTTCACATAAGTCATACTCAGCAGTTCACAAATCAAAATAAGATTCAGCAACCACATTTCTACAAACATCGTTGAAAACTAAAATTATTTACTGACTGTGTTGCTATGACTAACACACTCGCTCAAATTTACATAACAACTCAACTACAATTAATCCATTGAACTGGAACTACTATTGATAAATTGATTGATTGACTCCCGAGAACAATAGTTCAACATATCAGCAAGTGCATATCTATAAGCCTAAAGCTAATATGTTCAAACCTGTGTTACTTAGACACACCTAAAACCAGGCGTGTCTCGTGTCCGACACGACACGCGGTAGACACGACACGTGACACGTGTCCGACACACCAGATTTGGACACGACAAACACATCCAACATGTTAGCCATAGAGGCCCTAATCTTCACGTGAATTTTATCTCCTTTTTGTGAATTTGTTCAGTTTTGTAAAATATATAGTTCCAAACGTTCATAACTTTTGTAAAGTGTGACGTGTCATGTCCACTTTGTTCGTCAAAACGTCGCATAGACCGTGTCCACGTATTTTAATTTTTTTGAAGTTACGTGTCCGACACTCCGACACGTGTCCGTGTCGGAGTGTCTGAGTAACTAAGGTTCAAACTATTAGAGAACTATTTCAATCAAAAGTTGCATCACCGCGTGGATGATGTCCAATGTGTGGCAACGGGAGAGCACACGAACTATAGGTCAAAGAACACACGACCTATAGGTCAGATTGTGCTCAGATACCATATTAGAGAACCATCACGGTCAAAAGTTCATGTCGATGATTGGGGCCCACAAATATTTGGGGAATAATGTCAAAATGTGTGGCAAGGAGCGAGCACGCAGCCTATAGGCCAAATTGTGCACAGATACGATATTAGAGAACCATCTCAATCAAAAGTTCATGTTGATGACTGGGGCCAAATTAATATCTGGACTACACTAGTTGATCAATTTGATAGAATATACCCTCCCTATATCAACCAATTGCATAGCTACGATTAAAATGCTCATACAAATTCCGAAACAACCACATAACTACAATTAGACAATATAGCTCCGCGAGAGAGATTCAAGTTCAGCACGGTCCAGGGATTGCGCTGACACTATAACTGATCAATAGATCATCCTGAAGAACAACTATCTACGATCCAATGATTGAAAATTGCTGCGACTATCTCTCGAGTCTCGACCACTAAAAACTTTGAACAATGACACAAACTTACTGCTCAATTGAGCTCATTCTACACTTGAATTGCTTCAATACAGTCCAGTGATTGAGCTAAAACTACAACTAATCAATAAATCGTAGAAAAGAACGACTTCAGATCAACAATTGAATTTCTACAACTATCTTTCCACCACTAAAAAAATTAAACTATAGGCAACAAAATATAGCAGTTCAATTGAGCTTAATCCACACAAAATTAAAGCTACATCAAACAAAATTGGACTAAATAAGGCATCAATAATACAATAACTGAAGAGAATAGAGGAAGAGGGAAGAAGAGTGCAACTCACGAGCTGGAAGATACTCTTAGGAAAGAGATGGAGGTGAGAGCCGCCATTAAAGGAGGAAGAGATATTGACTGTTGATTCGAAGTTGAAATGCGCTAACACTTTCCGATCCGGTAAGGGTTTCAGTAAAAGTTCTTCGTTGAACTCCTCTCTTTGTTGTTGTTCGTTGTTCACGGATAGTATGGTGGGAAATATGAAGATGAAGGAGTATAATAAGAATAATAAAATGGAGGTTCGGTCCGCCATTGATGAATGCTTCGGAGGAGATGTCACGATTTTGAAGCCATGAGGGGGGTTTTGCGTGATTTCAGCATTAGTCAAACTGTCGTCGACGACAAAAGTTGTAAAGTGAACAAACTTGTGAGTCGATGGGTTAAAACTTAAAAATATGAGATTTTTTTTTCAAAGCTTAAAAATAAATTAATTACGTTTTAGCTCGGAACGTAGTTTTGAGAGTTCCGAATTGAGGGTCGTATTTAGGCAAAGTAAACCCGTCATTGCAATATGTTACAAAAATCGCGGTTTCTTTTTAACTTTTACCAAAACAACGGATTGATATTGACAGAAGCAATTAGATGGTGTTTGGTAATTAGCAATTTTAGATTAGCGGATTGGTCGATTGCTTTGTAAAATGACTAAAAAGGACCTAAACAATTTTTTGATTAAATATACGTCAATATACATTACACCAACAATTTTAATTATTAACATCGTTGGTTTCTTACCGTGGCCATTAAATTTGAACAAATATTATCACGGAGAATCGGAGAGTTATTTCTTGAGTTTCTGAAATATTGATCGGGACAAAGCAATTCAAATCATCAAACATTAAAATTAAATAGTAATGCTCCATGAAAGCGTATAAAATACTGAAATTCGATTCAATTAAAATAACCAAGCATGAATTTTAGTGCAAGAACTCATTGCATATCAAATTCATGCATATAAAAAACTCAAAGGGAAGAGGAAGACGTATCTTCGAAGGATGAATCCATGAAAGAGTTGACGATAATGAAAGTATCGTTAATTCAATATGCTGCTATAAACATATTGCAAAACAGCATATTGAACCTCAATATGCCAATTACCAATCACTGTCATTAGCATATTTATGGGTCAAACATGTTATTTTCTTCCAATATGCTGTTTTTTTTTTTGCGGTTCCGCCATTTACTAAACACCCTCTATAACTCGTCATTGGGAATAGCGGTTTTGGCCTTAGTAAACCACCATTCCTAGTGCCACTTTTAAGCCTCATAATTTGCCGTAACTTTATTGTTGAAGTAGGGGAACTTTTATTTCTTGATCTATTTCTTATAGTTCGCAGCCAAAATTAAAAACAAAAATAAATAGGGTTATTTAATAGCAATAATACTGACTATTTAGCGTATTCCAATAATAATATCAATTACAGTTAATCCCAGAATAATACATCAAATTGGAATATCCCCTATTCACTAAAACAAAAACCAAGGGGCAAGACCGTCTTTTCAACTTTCCCGCCAAAATACTCTTCCTAAATTAAGCAACTTGGGCTTTTGCAATGTGGGTTTCGGCAACTGCTAATTAACAAACAATTCTGAAGTTTGCAAGATTAAAGCCCTATTCAATCAGCATCCAATTATCCAATTATACAAATTTATTATAATGTATAATTATATTAGACAATTTTTATTTTATTTTTTAAAAAATAATGTCTAATAGTTTAAAAATTATAATAAAAAAAATATATTGTCTAATATAATTATACATTATAATAAATTTGTATAGGTGGACGTAAAACTATTAGTACATTATAATTTTTAAACTATTAGACAATATTTTTTTTTAAACTATTATATTTATTTAGTTTCTTATAGGTAGACGTAAAATCACTCTTAGATAAATAATTGGATGAAGTACTAAAATCAACAAAGATGGAAATAAAATTTATGATGTTTAATTTTATTTTTTTTATTATAATTTTTTTAATTAGACAATATTTTTTTTAAAAAACTATTATATTTATTTAGTTTCTTATAGGTGGACGTAAAATCACTCTTAGATAAATAATTACATGAAGTACTAAAATAAACAAAGATGAAAATAAAATTTACGATGTTTAATTTATTTATTTTATTATAATTTTTAAACTATTAGACAATTTTTTTTTAAACTGTTATATTTATTTAGTTTCTTATAGGTGGACGTAAAATCACTCTTAGATAAATAATTACATGAAGTACTAAAATAAATAAAGATGGAAATAAAATGTATGATGTTTAATAAGTTGTATAATATTCATAAGTGAAAAAAGAGAGCTAGGATTAATTTCATTTTTAATTACAGGCATAAAATCCATTGCTACTAAAAAATGAGGCCTAATTATCACGTAAAAATAAATTATATTCTATTAATATAAGCAAGAATTTTTTCCTAACAAAAAGATACCTAAGTTGTATCCTAACAAAAAGATTCCTAATAAATTATATATATCAGGATACTAATCTCACGAAAATATCGTGATACCTAAGTTAACTTTTGTCAAAATTCATTAAATATAGCTCAATTGTGTATGATTCATTCATCCAGTTATAGCATTTAGGAAAAAAATACAGTATATTTTTAGACATAATATATTGTGATTACATTTACAAATATCATCTATTCACTAAAACAAAAATTAATGGACAAATGAGTTATTTCAACTTTCTCGCCAAAATTCTACCTCTTCATTACCTAATTGGGCTTGACAAAATAAACTTTTGTCTACCTTCATTAAAAGTTCAATTTTTCAATGTCCAATCATACAATAACCAAAATCTTTACTATCAATCAATTTTTACAATTACTCCATACATAAATTTGGGGAAAAAAATACTCCGTTTCTTTGATATCTTTCACATTTCTTTTTTCAACCATTTATTTGATTTATTCCACTTTTCTTTTTTCTATCACACTTATCTCTTACCTAGGTGGCCCACTTACTTTACTCCCTCTCTACTTTTACTTATTTTATTGTTTTTCTTAAGAAATGTGCCACTTTTAAGGTGGAAGAAATCATAGAAATGGAGGGAGTATATTATATTGTAACATGCAGAGTAATAACCAAAAAACTCTTCCATACTTTGAATAAACATGTTAAACGGGATGAACGGGTTAGGTCATACGGGTTGGACAAATTACGGGATCGGGTCAAATAAATGTCAAGATCGAGTTAAGTCAGAATATCGAGCATGTACAATTTCTAACGCCTTACATTTTATCAAATAAAAAATACAAAGTATTTCTTTTAATATTAATCATATTTAACATCACTAATGTTGTTAAATTAAATAATTATCGTATTTATAAGTAAAAAATTATATTATTCATAAAAAATATATTTTACTATTAGATGCTATAAAATGTATATAGCTATAAAATTTATATAAAATTATTCTTTTCGTAATTTATAATATTAAATTTAATAATTTTTTAATTGTTATTTTAAATATTACATACTCATATAAATATTAATATCAAGATAGTTTTAATGACACGTCATGATCCAAGTATCCAACGTGTCGACCCATTCGGTCGGATTTTGACGAGTCATCTTATCCTAACAAAATATTATTTTATACAAAAAAAATAAGGCAATGAGATTTGTATTTATTATACTTTAAAACAAAAATTAAAGGGTAAAATAATCAAAATACAGAAACGTGAACGGTTGACTGAAATACTAAAAAAAAGATTAAGTTATTATAGACTTGGACAGAGGTAATATAATTTAGTAAGTAACTAAATAAACAAAAATAAACAAAAATTAATTAAAAAAACCGTGCGTAGGCACGGGTTTTGTACTAGTTTTAATGATAATGGTACAATTGCATTCATGAAAAGTAACCTGCTACTTCAATCTATTCAATCAATCCATACCCACCCTCCTTCTTTTTTTTTGAAATCGAAGGTAGGGCTTATAATAGATCAATCTCCGCAAGGCGTAAAATACCTTGCGGAAAAGACGAACCAAATACAATCTCTTCACCTACGTCAGCACATAAACGAGCCATGGAGTGGACGACCGTATTCCCATCTCTCCCGACATGGTGGCACTCATTAGCACTATTTAAACTAATCAGCTTAATAATAAAATCAATACATAAACCCATAGGGCTACGGATCTCCTTCCTCTTACAAATAGCAGAGACCAAGTTCAGAGAGTCGCTTTCAAGCACGATTGGACCCAACCCCGCTTCCCTGATACTTTGGAGGCCAAAGATAGCCGCACTAGCTTCAGCGATATCGACACTCCACCTCGCAGCAACCTTTTTGCTCCCCAACCTGACAACAGCACCTTCCTCATCCCAACAAACAAAACCCAGACCAATCACTCCCTCCCCCAACATAGCAGCGTCAACATTGAGTTTAAAAAAGCCCGGGATAGGCCGTGACCACACACCCCTTCCAACTCGTTGCCTCGCTACAACCGACACCCCTGTTCGCTCCATATAGCCCTGGTAGTTATCGACCATCCTGAGTATACCCGTTGCAATGACAAACTGCAGGGTTGGATCGGGCTCAAAGATCAAAGCGTTTCTTCCTGCCCAGATAGCCCAAGCTACAGCCATAGCCCGACTCACCTCTCTTCTCCCCTCCTTCTCCATAAGCCATTTAAAAGCCTCGAACCCTCTCGTCTAAGGAAGTCGCTCCACCATCTCGTTCAAACCGCATTGGGACCAGAGAATATTGGTCGCAGGGCAGAGGAATAACGCATGAGAAATCGACTCCACGTGGCCGTCGCACAACGCGCAGGACGGAGAGTGGATGCAATGTCGCTCATATAGCCGTTGTCTCGCAGGCAAAGTCCCCGTACACACCCTCCAAACAAAATGAGCAAGTTTGGGTGGTATATCATAGGACTAGATTTTCTTCCAGGTTGCGTCTCCCATCTCGGGACTAGGCAGAGCACCCCGAAACCCAAACCCATTAGAACCCAGTTGATAGGCCGTTTTTACCGAAAAAATGCCATCCCGGCTCGGCCACCAAAAAAGCTCATCATTAGGAAGGTCCGGGTTCAAAGGTAGCTCAAGAATAGCCGCTACATCGTCCTCCGTTAGCAATTCCCGCAATTTCCCCACATCCCATATCCCCCTGTCTGGGTCAATGAAGGCCGCCACTGTCAAGCTCGCATCAGCCTCAAGATTAGGCATAGGTACTCTAGTAGCCGAGGTCATCCCCGGAAGCCAGGCATCCTCCCAACACTTAATGCTTCTTCCGTTACCAACACGCCATTTAAGCCCGTCAAGAAGGAGAGCTTTAGCACCCCACAAACTCCGCCAAACGTAGCTGGGATCATGACCTCGTCGAGCATTAAGCACGTCACAGTTCTTAAAATATCGTGCCTTGAGTATCCTGGCCATGAGCGACTCAGGAGCAGTGATCAGGCGCCATAGCTGCTTAGCAAGGAGGGCGTGGTTAAAGACGTGAAGGTCACGAAAACCCAGACCCCCTTCCTGTTTTGGTCTACAGAGCTTGTCCCACGATTGCCAATGTAACTTTCTTTGGGTTTCCGGCGATCCCCACCAAAACCGAGCTAAGACAGCGTGGAGTTCACGTATGATACCATCCGGGAGGGCAAACACGCTCATCATATACGTAGGGATAGCTTGTGCCACCGCTTTAATTAAAACCTCCTTCCCGGGTTTAGACAACAACTTCTCTTTCCAACCTCAAATTTTTTTCCATATCCGCTCCTTGAGACAACTAAAAATTGCCTTTTTCGATCGACCCATCATGGTGGGTAGTCCCAGATACTTTTTGTGCCTATCAACCTCTCGAACCGCAAGGGTGTTCTTGATCTCCGAACGAATAGAAGTAGTGATCCGATTGCTAAAGACAATCTCCGTTTTGGAGTAATTGATTTGTTGACCCGAAGCTCGTTCATATTGGCTAATTGTATTAGCTATCGTCGAGCATTCCCTAGTAGTAGCCTTAGCAAACAAAATACTATCATCGGCGAAGAACAAATGAGATACCCGTGGGGCACCCCTACAGACCCTTACACCGTGTAAAGCCCGGTCTTCCACTGCTCCTCGTAAAAGGTAAGAGAAGGCGTCCGCACAAATAAGGAAGAGATAGGGTGATATAGGGTCACCTTGTCTCAATCCTCGGGTCGGTCTTGTAACACCCTTAACCACACCGTTAATCACGAAAGAGTGAGAGACCGTAGACACACATTCCATAACCCGACGGACCCAGTCTCCCGCAAAACCCATAGCCTCCATCATTGCCTTGAGAAAACTCCATTCAACCCTATCATACGCCTTACTCATATCGAGTTTCAGCGCCATAGTCCCGCTTCTCCCTTCATCCCCCCCCTCCCCCCGCTTCATCGCATGAAAGATTTCAAACGCAACAATAGCATTATCTGTAATCAATCTACCCAGGGTAAAGGCGCTCTGATTCTCTGTGATAATCCCATTCATGAAGGCTTTGAGTCGATTAGTCAAGAGTTTGGACACCGTCTTATACTGGACATTACACAGGCTAATAGGTCTATACTCTGTGACTTTCCGAGGGTTATGACACTTCGGTATTAGAACAACGAAGGTCTTATTTAACACTTCCAGCCTCCTATTCCCATTCCACCATTCCAGAACAAAAAGACAGATATCGAGCCTTACCACATCCCAGTGTTTTTGGAAAAAGAGAGCGTGCATACCGTCAGGTCCCGGAGCTTTATTAGGATGCATATCGAAAATCGCCTTTTTCACTTCCTCGTCCGACACCGCCATGGTCAGCGCCTCATTCATTTCGGCAGTGACCACTCTCTGAACCCTCTGAGTAACTGCCTCTACACCACTCGAACCTTCTGAAGAGAAAAGTGACCCGAAATAGTTTTCTAGAATACTCGCAATAGCACTCTCCTCAACACACCAATTCCCATTTTCATCTTCCAAACCCTCAATTTTGTTTCTTTTTCGACGTTGGCTTGCCTTATGATGGAAATATTTCGTGTTCTTATCCCCGTCTCTAAGCTCCGTCTTTCTAGCCCGGGTCAACCAATAAGTCTCTTCTTGTTGTCGAAGAGTATTTAATTCGTTCACCAAAGATTTACATTTATCGATCATGGTATTCGACGGAGGGTAACTCTGCCATCTTGCCATGTCAGTTTCTGTTTCACGCATGCGTCTTCGAATGTCACCAAACTTCTGTTTTGCCCAAAGAGACAAAGACTCAGCACATCTCCCGACTTTCTCCGTTAGTCCCACCCGACCACGGCCACCCCAAGCTTCACGGACTACCTCGAGACATTGTGGGTCAGATAACCAAAAAGGTTCAAAGCGAAAACGTCCTCTCCTTCTGTGAGGTCTACCCATAGGAAAATGTTGGATCGTCGACTCCGGGAACAGCTCGCACCATTCAGTGTTGGCCAGAGCACGATCAAGTCTTTCTCGAACCATCGTGTCCACCGATCTCCCCCTTTGCCACATGAAAGCGTTGCCAAAGAAACCCAAGTCATTAAGTGAACATACATCAAGGGATTCCCGAAACGCATCCATGTAACGCTCACCGCGTATAGAACCCCCCTCCTTCTCCGAGATGCTTAAAATTTCATTGAAATCACCAAAGATAATGGTCGGCAGACCACTACTTCCACACAGCTGACGAATAAGATTCCAGGTTCGAAATTTATTGCTTCCCTCCGGCCACCCATAGACACCAATCGCTCTCCATTTCCGCCCTTTATCATGATCAAAAATTTCCACGCACACATGATGATCATCATAAGAAACAAGTGACGCGTCCACATCCTTCCACCAAAAAGCGAGGCCTCCCGAACGCCCCCTACTACTCCGACACAGACCCGTATTAAAACCACATCTACTTCTAATTTGCTCTAATCTACTCCCACTCAGCATCGTTTCCATCACGAAAACGATACTCGGACCCTCCCTCCAGCACCAATCTTGGAGGGTACTTACCGTTAGAGGATTGCTCAACCCCTGACAGTTCCAACTTAAAATTTTCATGGCTCTTCGCGGGGTTGGTCAGCGCCAACCTCCGCTACTTGCTCATCAAGAGCTATATCGACACTACTCCCGTCTACACCACCTTTCCTCCGCTTCTCACCCCCACGATCATCTTTTTCATCCCCCTCCAGCATGTTCTTACGTTTCGCCCCCACATGGTCACCTGCCTCCGGGATTCTAGTGTTTCTAGTCCCCTCACAAGAAGACCCCTCACTCCGCGACACCCCAACCTGTCTACGGAACCTCCTAATCTCCCCCCGCAAATGCACCTTCTCAACACCCGGTCGAACCATATCCCCCTTAGTCAGTTCAGGAGATGGCGACGCCCCACTAGGCTGTTTTCCCCCGCCTTCCACCGAGTTGCCCGACTCTTCCTTCCCCCCAACATCCTTAGTTCGAATGGACACCCCCCCGAGCAACTCTACCACCTTGTTCAATTCCCTAGCCTCATCATCCTTAGACATGCTAGAAGTCGAGCCAAAAAGTTGCCTCGCGCTAGTCCCCTTATGCATAGTCTCAGGTGACTCCCCCCTCGCAACCCTCCACGGGGAAGCATGCAGCCACTCGCCATACTTACGGCCCTCTCCCAACGCACCGGTTCTCTCACTACAATCTTTCTCACCATGACCAACCATTCCACAGACATAGCAAAATAAGGGTAGTTTTTCATACGCCACCCTTACTCGCCATGCCTCCCCCCCCCCCCCCCCCCCCGCTTTAATTTCAACTCATACACAAAGGGTTTACGGATATCAATAATGACACGAATTCTCATAGAGCGATTGATAGTAGGGTTCACCGAGTTATCACATTTCACAAAAGTACCAAGAGCATTACCTATGCTCACAGCGTTCTCCATGTTCTGGCGTCTAAGAATAGGCAAATCATAAATGCGTGCCTAGATTGGTGAGAAAAGGGGAACTTCCGTCGGAACCGCTTTTCCATCGAGATCCGCAATGGCCATTAGGTGTCTCTCGAAGTGCCATGGCTGGTCCTCGAGGATTCGACGCTTGTCCGCCATATGATTGAATTGGAACCTAAAGATTTTGTTCTTCTTGTCCACAACCTCTCCGATCACCCCATGTTTCGTCCTCCATGCCATACACATCGTATCGACCACCGCGTTCAGGTTAACACGACGGTCCGTCCAGAGACGTCCCACCACACATAAGCTTGTCTCCGGAGCAGCCTCACCCTCATCGATAACCCATTCCAAATCCACGTCGCCCCCTCCCCCTCCGAATCCTCCTCAGAGTCGCCCGGTTCATTAAGGTCGATCGCGTGAATTGCTTGATCCGAATCCATAGCAGTTTTTAGGTATGCAAAGAAACGTGCGTAATGATTGGTTTGTAAAGATAACTGACAAAAGACAAAAAGAAAAAAGGACCCTGCACAGCAAGGAAGAAAACCTGGCCTAGTCGCCCTAGGGAAAACAGCCCTCCCAAGAAACCCTAGAGGGGAGATCAAATTTTATTCCCCACCCTCCTTCTTTCCTCATTAAATCTAATAATGAGCTTTCTATCAAGATATAAACATAAACTTCATTAATTAAAAAAAAAGATATACGCAGCATTATCCAATGTGATCATCAATCAAACCATCGAAATTAATTATCGCCCCGTCTCTGATTCTCTGTCTCCTTCAACTCCCAGCTACTCTCTTTTCGATTTTAAGCATTGCTAATTTGTTTTATTTTGTACAAATTTGGGGTTTTGGTTTCAATTAGGGTTTTCTTTTTCTGGGTTCGTATTTATTCGATTACCGTTTCGATTATGATTTTTGGGTCCAATTCGGGACTTGATTCGCTTTTAATTTCCAATTTTAGCATAGTTCACTTGGTCAATCAAATACTATTTTATCTTTCTGCAAATTTCGACAATTTGGGGTTTTGTTTTTATTAGGTTTTTTTTTTTCTGGGTTTATATTTATTCGATTAGTGTTTCGATTATGGTTTCTGGATCCAATTCGGGAGTTTATGTTTTGTTTTAATAAACAGTCCACTAAGTTTGTGAAATCTGTTTTGTCATTCATAATTATTGTACCATACCAGATTTCTTACTCTTATCAGGTCTAGATTCATCCTCACAGGAGAGTGATAAGTAAATGGAGAGAGTGATAAGTAAAGGGAGAGTGAATTAAATAGTAATGGTGACAATAGGAATTAAGTTAGGCACTTAAGGGGAGGTGGACCGGTTATTCAGGTAACCGGTCCACTGTACCATTATCATTAGATTTTTTCAATTCAATGTATTATTTTGGGATTAGCTGTAATTGGTATTATTATTGGAATACGTCCAATAGTCAGTATTATTGCTATTAAATAACCCAAATAAATAATCATACATTAGTAGTTGGCCATCATCAATTGGAGACATTTTAAAAAACGTATTGTAGTAATTGTTAAATCATACACAGTTATTATGTTGTACACATTTTGTCATTTGTTTTCTATCATTGTTCTTCCTAATTTCCCATTGAAAATTGAAAATTGAAAATAAAACTACTAAAACACAATTACACAAACCTCTCGAGCTCCCCTTTCTTCTTCCTCAAAACATAACTGGTTTAGTTTACGATTATGGAGGAAGCGATCAACTGACTGGTGACTGTGGTGAGGTTCGATCAGACTGCCGGTGGTACGGGGTGGATTGGGGCCCAATTTCTAAACACCAAATTGAAATTGGACATTTGGACGAGGGGAGGAGAAAAATGGGAGGGGTAAAAACGGAAATTGCGTGTATAACATACTCCCTCCGATTTTTATTTATCTTCCCATTTGACTTTTGGATGAAAAATAAGGGCGTTGGAGTGTGTGGCTCAAAAGAGGAGAAAGATAAATAGATAAATAAAAATGGTGTTCCGTGGTGAAGATGGATGTTAATCTACTTGTTCCATGTCGAACCGCTTCCGTGGTGAAGATGGATGTTTTTTAAAAGAGAGGTTTTTCGAAAAGAGAAGGGTAAACGCAGAAATAAAAATTGTAAAATATATACTCCCTCCGATTACCTATTTTCTTTCCTCTTTTCTTTTTGGGCTGAGTTTGATTTTCTTCCATCTTTCCATTTAAGGAAAGTTTTCCACTACTCATTAACTAATATAATATTCTTCTCTCCTACTTTTTCACCCAACTTTTTCTAATTTAATTAATATAATATTCATCTCTCCTGCTTTTCCACCCCACTTTTTCTCCTTTAATTAATACTATAATATTTCTCCCTCTTACTTTTTCATTCCACCTTCTATATTCCATTAATATAATATTCCCTCCTTATTTTCCTCCCAAAAAATACAGGTAATTGGAGGAAGGAGTACAACCTAGTAAAACCCGTGTATGAAATAGTAATTCAGTAAATTATTACTCCGTATTTACTATACACCTCGTCAAGATAAAAAACTCGCCATATTACACGTCAAGTTTGGTTAACTCGACCATATTACACGTCACCAACGCTGTGATCAACATCCAACAATACAGAGTGCAGTATGCATCACACAAAAGCGCCAGATGAGTACTTGTACTCCGTTGACATGCATTCACCAGGTTAACCACAGCATACAGTCACCAAATCAGGGAGTACGTAACTGCCTAACCACGGTTGGCGGCATTTCTATAAAAACCCTCCCGCTTCCATTTCTCTCTCCCATTTCTATTTCAAAATCTCTTACACTCATCTCATCAACCTTGCTCTCCAAGTCTAAACCCAGATCATCCTCAGTACAGGACGACCTTCATCTTCAACTAACCGAAATAATGGTACATTTTTCTTCTCTACGCTTCCATCAATAATTACGGACTAATTTTGCTCACATAATTCTTCTTCGTCGTGAATTGTTTCAGGTTGTAGCTCAAAAGTTGAAAGAAGCGGAAATTACAGAGCAGGACTCGCTGCTTCTGGTATCAAACTTCGCACTCCATTTCCGACTTCTTTTTCGTAATTTTGTTCTGAATTACGAGTTTAATTCATGATCGGGGATTACAGTTATGCAGTTCCGTTTGAAATTTTGAATTATTAATTTCCCGTCTCGCATTCTATCTCTTAGCAAATTACGTTGCTTAGATGAACTTCGGCGTTTGTGATTTGTTCGTCCGAAATCACGTTTCATCATTATTTGTGCTGAAGTTTTGTGGATTTGTTTCTATAACTGTTTAGGTATTTCGGATTTTGCGTATGCGGAAATATTTGAGTTATTAAACTCGCAATTACTCCTTGTTGATCAATCTTATGCTTTGAATTTGTTGAAGTTTGAGTAAAATCGTGCTTCTATGGCTTTGTTCGAATTTTTAATTGTTTCGTATCACATTCAAGCTTGTTTTAACTTCGCGACTGTGTTTTGTTCGCCAGAATTCACATTACATGAATATTAAGCTGGATCTTATCGATTTGCTGCTGAATATGTTTATATAGAGTTTAGACAGCACAACGATTTAGTCTATGTGGTAAAATTGGAGTTATCAAACACACAAATTACTCGTTGATAAATTTTATGCTTCGAAATTGGTAACGTTTTAGTAATATCGTACTTCTCCGGCTAAATTTTAAATTTCACTTGTTTTTTTTTTCTCACATTCCAACTCATAGCAAAATAATTTTGCTTATCTGAACTTCGGCGATTGTGTTTGTTCGCCAGTTCGCCGGATTGACGTTATTTCACTATTTTAGCTCGATTTCGTTGAGTTGTTTCCGAAACTGTTAAAATTGTGTTTAAAAATTTCAGTTTAAGCTTATGCGGTAGAATTAGAGTGTTACTCCAGTTATTAAGCGCTTAAGTTCGTTCTATTTTTGTGTGTTACTGACTTAATGATTGAAATCTTAGATTAAACTGAATGTTATAAATGTGTATGCCATACTGTGTAAGCTAAAGAATTGATGATGGAACGATTTTAGTTTGTTAATTGTTTCTGAAAATTCGCATCCAATATTGGTATACAACACTAAAGAGACATTTCAATAGCATGCATTTATCAGAAATTTCACTTGATATTCGCCCATTCAGTGTCCTTTTTTTCTTTCGTTCTGGAAATCGTGTTGAATTTACATTTATTACTTAGATCCAGTAATTTTCCGTAAGCAGCAGTGCTTTGCTTAATGACTCGGTCTCATTTTCTCGTAAATGCTGTTAAACACTTAAACTCTAAGCAAATATGTGAAGACTTTGCTAGTTTTTAGTTGTCGAATAGTGTGTATTGCATCGCAACTTTTTGAAGATGTATCAGTGTAGCTGCTAGTGCTGGGTTTAGTCTCCAGTTCTTAAATTGATCCATATATGTTTGTTGCTCTACCTGCTGTTTCAGAGGTGCATTGTTGCTCTTAAATAAAATATTTGCTCAACACTTTGGTTCTTAGCTTCTAGAGAATTTATTTTGGGCTACTTGACTTGTATCTTGGCCTACATTTGAAACTCCATGCTAACTGTTAGATGTACATATTTGTACTATCTGAATTTCTGTTGGTTATAGTCGCCTGCTCCAAAGCTATCTTAATTATTTATGATTTGGAATTTGAGAAGATGATAGAGAAAATGCAGCTCTTTCAAATTTCGGAAAAAGTAAAACAGACATGTTTACGACATTCTGGATCTTAATCACTCCTCTGGCCTCTGGGTCTGTTAACTTATGCATTGCAGACGAGGAACTTGCTGCGGATTGCTATATACAACATCAGTTACATTAGAGGTTTATTTCCTGAGAAGTACTTCAATGACAAGTCTGTTCCTGCTTTAGGTATCTTTTTTCCCGACTTTGTTTAAGCTGACTTCAAAAAAAACTACTCCGTATCAGTTTGTAAATTTTGTGATGGAAAAGCCTATGTGATATATATACAAAACTTGTACAGAGATGAAGATAAAGAAGCTCTTGCCAGTAGATGCTGAGTCTCGTAGACTGATTGATTGGATGGAGAAAGGCGAGTTCTCACTCAACTATATTTTCACGAGAATAATTTTGTTGATGTAGCGAGTATTTCATATATTATTGAGCTGTGTGCTGTTATTCTCCAGGTGTGTATGATGCACTTCAGAAGAAGTATTTGAAGACACTATTGTTCAGCATCTGTGAGGCCGTCCATGGCCCAACAATGGAGGAGTACACTTGTGAGTTTTCCACTATGAAATATAAGACTCATTACCTGTTTCCATGAGGTGTTCATTATACTCGCAGTATAGTTTCTCTTTGTCTTGTATTCCTTGATTTGTGCAAGTATTTGATACCAGTTTTCTTTATGAACTATAAAATACGGTAGGAAATGAATTGTAAGGCCATACTTATGACATTCTTTCACCTTTAACTTTTCAATCAGACAGTCGTTTGGCTGATTTGTTTTGCTGTCGTATTGATTTTGGTGAGAAATGTCAGAAGTTGTCGTTGATCCTAGATTTCTCAATTGTTAAGTCACTTTTTGTTGCAATCTTAATTCAAACAGCTACATCTGACTTGAAATTGATTGTTTTAAATTATTTTGTAGTTTCCTTTAGCTACCCCAATCCAAATAGCGAGGAAGTCTCTATGAACATCAGCCGCGCGGGATCTAAGAAGCAAGGAGGGACATTCAATTCTACCAATGAAGTTACTCCGAATCAAATGAAGTAATATCTGAAAAATAAATCTGTTATTATAGCCTTTCTTAAATGTAGCTAGCTGTTTGCTTAAGCTCATCTGATCCGAAGGTCAACCTTTTGTATTACAACCGCAATCCTGACTTTGGAATATAATTTTGCAGGAGCTCTGCATGCAAAATGATACGCACTTTGGTTCAGCTCATGAGGACACTTGACAAAATGCCAGAAGAGGTAATAACAAGATGAAGGAAGCTATGGGTTGATCATTGATGCTGTAATAATGTCTCCACAAGATACTTACTTAATGTCTCTAATGTATAGTCTACTTAATAATGGTTGATCTCATTTCAGCGCACTATATTGATGAAGCTGCTTTACTATGAGGATGTTACGGTACGACTTTTTGGATGTTATATGTCTTAGTGCTAATTTGCTCATCTGTCTGACTATTCATTTGTACTTGTAATTTTGATCAATTGTATGCCAACAAAGCTGATAGTATATTGTATGATTATAATCTAGGTGATGTTGTTTGGTATGATAGAAGTCTATATAGTTGTGAATGTAGTTTGGAGCAACTGACGCCCATGCTACGTCATATCTGTGTTGAACAATATCTCCCCGAGTAACTTCCTGTTCTGCAAGGATGTACGGAGTATATTTGTGCTAGATTAACATGTTAGTCGGAGAATGCCACTGATACCTAAGCATCCTGTTTTTCCGTGTCTAATATATGCTTCTTTGGGTACACTGTTAAGAGTTTTTCCAACAAATCCATTCTAAGCAGCCTGCAGATTATGAACCACCATTCTTTAGAGGCTGCACAGAGGAGGATTCCCACAATGAATGGACAAAAAACCCTTTGAAAATGGAGGTGGGGAATGTGAACAGTAAGCATTTTATGCTAGCGCTTAAGGTGAGTTTGTGAAACGTGTGTGTTGTTGAACATGTAGGTTACAAGTTTTGCTACTTTCTAAGACAAAACTTTAATCCATTCAGGTCAAGAGTGTCCTAGATCCTTGTGAAGATGATGATGATGATGAAGGGAACCAGGATGAGAGTGTGAGCTTGGGTGCTGATTCTGCTAAAAAAGAGGATGGCTCTGAGTCTGGCAATGAGGTCTATCTTCTACTTGCTGCTTGATTGAATTAAATTGTGTATGGACAACAGTAATAACACTATTATCGTTTATTTCAGGTGCACTCATCAGAAGAAGATCAGTATATAGTGGCACGAGTGGGTAAGCATCTATCCTTTACTCTTCGCTTAGTGGCAATACTTGCATCTCGTCAACCTTTTAAGATGTTTTTTGTGAATTTTTGAGAATCTGTATCTGTTTATTTCTTATCGCTTGTTTTGTTATGTCAGACAAAGATCAACCATGTCAACAAGATAACATTGTTTCAGAAGGTAACAGCGGAGTGTTATTCCTTAGCCATAGTTGTTGAATCTGGGGTCGAGGATTGTGCTGATTATTCAAAACTACTTGCATTTCAGATGTAACCCAGGATCCTGCTGAAGATGAACATCAATTAAGCCGAGTTAAGGACTGGATCAGCTCAAGTCAGTTCGAAACTGTGGAACTCACTGATGTGCTTGTAAATTTTCCAGATATCTCGGTGGTAAGTATTTGCTTTAAATAAAATCAGAATTTTTTTGAATTTCTTATCTTGTTTCAGATTCTGAGATTTGATTAATGTTTCAGGTGTTGACAGAAGGTAAATGCTTCAGTTCTCTCCTGTAAAATTCGGCACTTGCAAAGGGAGTATGAATAGTCTTAAACACATATTTATTGTGAACAACGTGCTCATAGTTTGAACTTGAATTGATGACAGAGATCATGGAGAAGCTTGTAGGAGAAGGTTTTATATCTGAAGTTGGAAAGGACACATATGCTATTGTCAAACCTAAGCTCGTAGGAGTAATCTTCTGTGATCCATGCAACGCGATGTTCTTTTGTTTAATACACTCTAAAGCCGTTTTCTGAGTTCCAACTTCCCCTTTTAAAACATTGCAGGAAAATGAGTTTGAATTCATTGTGAAAGAAGAAGTAGACAATGGAGCATCTCAAAATGGAGATAAGATTGCTCCTCCTGGTTCAGGAGAAGATTCCATGTATATGCAGGTTGGTTAGATCTGCCAACTTTCTTGATTAAGTCCCTCGATTCAATATGTTTCAGTTGGGCAAGTCCCTAAATAATACGGAGTAATAAGTAGAAATAACCAATGGCGTATCTTTTTGTAGTTGGGCAAGTGCCCGGCCCCCTTGGCTACTTTAGTCCATATACAGTACATTTTAGTACATAAGATTCATTGCTGTCTCTAAGAAATGTGGTCAAGTTGATGATCAATCTTGTGCATATTGCTGCTATGTTATTCACTAGTAATTTTGAGTGCAGGCGTTATATCACGCCCTTCCCATGGAATATGTGACAATTGCAAAGCTTCAGACCAAGCTTGAGGGGAAGGCCAATCAAAGTACTGTTAGAAAACTCATTGACAAAATGACCCGAGATGGATTTCTTGAAGCAACAAGCAACCGCAGGCTTGGTAAGTAAAGTATCGTACTCTTTTGTTTTGTATAATATAACTGCATTCTAGAAATCTTTATTTGCCTTGCTTTTTGTCACAGGGAAGCGTGTGATTCACTCAAAGATTGCCGAGAAAAAGCTAAATGAAGTTAGGAAGGTGCTAGATTATGATGCTATGGTAACATTCCAATATTATTATTCACAGTGTTTGATTTCGCTCTACAATCAGGAAACTACATAAACTACAATTAACTGTCTGATGAACAGGATGCGGACGTTCCTGAACCGCAAAGTAACTTGAACCAAACTGAAATCGGAAAAAATGGTAAGTACACGCACCATGATTTTCAAGTCTTTTACAAACCATTTGAAGGTATGATGCTGGCTAATTTCTTGACTCATCCGCAGGTAACAAGAAGGCTGATCTTTCGACTTGTGGGGCCCTGCACTCTGTTGGATCAGACATCACTCGTATGCGTGTGCGACCTGAATCTGAGTTGCATCAAAATCCTTCTCTGAATACTCCCACTAGCAAAGCCGGGGTAAGGACTTATAGAGTACGAGTACAGTATATCAGATCACCCTTTGTTTTAAGTTGTCAGCTATTTTAAGTTTGCAACTTCGATGCTGAGCTGATCATTTACTTTTATATTATAATCCTTGACAGCCAGTTGAATCAAGGGAGAGCGTTGCGCCTGGAAAAGGTAAATCCAAACTGAGTGGGTTGAGTAACAACATCACTGAGGGTAATGATGTTATTTGCAGCAGACCTTCGCAAGACAAGCGTTCTAGGAAGGCGAGCACGGTAAGCTTTCAAGTTCGTTCTGTGTGGCACATGTAAAAGTTTAGTTTATAAGGGTTGAGTTAAACTTCGGCCTTATGATATATACTGTACTTTTGTTTTCGCTGTAGGTCAAAGAGCCGATTGTTCAATACTTCAAACGTCAGAAATCTCAACTCGCTTAAACAGGCGCGACTCTGCCACACCACTAATGTAGCGCTGTTTCAGTAATTAATCTGCACTTAGTACTCGGTATGAAGTATTAGCGACACTGTTGGTTGCAAGTAAAATGTGGTTTAATAGCGACTTTTCATTCGTGTTTCTGTCTACCTGCATTACGTATACTGACAAGTGACAATACAATTATGTGGTTTATTATACTTTATAATAGCGACAGTACAAATATGAATTTATGATGCAACTTTTGCCTTTCAAAGAAACCAACTGAAATCTAGACACGTGATTTCGATTTTTGAGGCCAGAGATCACATGTCCATACTGACAGCTGTCTTTACGGATTTTTGGATAGTAAAAGTTGATAATTTTGTTTTAACTGATTCTCGACTATACACCTCAATTGTTGCATCTCTTGCTCCATTACCAGTTTATCATTATTATGCCTCCATCAATCATGGAGCTCAACAACAAAGAAACAACAACACCGACAAATCCCCACCACATAGTCGCTATCCCCTACCCAGGAAGAGGCCACATCAACCCAATGCTCAACCTCTGCAAACTTCTCCTCTTAACCCAACCCAACCTCCTCATCACTTTCGTCGTCACCGAAGAGTGGCTCGGCTTCCTTACCTCCGACCCCGAACCACCACCACCGCCGCCGAACCTACGCTTCTCCTCCGTCCCCCAGGTCATCCCTTCCGAGCTTGGCCGAGCTGCTGACTTCCCCGGCTTCCTCGAAGCTGTCCTCACCAAGCTTGAGGAGCCCGTGGACCGGCTCCTGGACCGCCTCCAGCCGCCTGCTTCCGCTATTATCTACGACTCGTATCTTGTTTGGGCTGTTGACGTGGCTAACCGGAGGAATATTCCTGCGGTGGCTTTTTTCACCATGTCAGCTTCCTTCACCACTGTGTTTCTTCACTTTGAGTTGTTGCTTAAGCACGGTCATTTCCCTCTTGATGTCTCAGGTAATGTTTTACTCTGTGTGTTAATTTACATTCCCATTTTCGTATCTCATTGAACCCGACAAATGTTAACGAAACATCTCAACCAAACTCCTCACTCGAATGTCCATTGGGCTTGAAGAGTGGTTAGTGCGCACAGACTTACACAGTAGATATTGGGGGCTGCCACCATGTTAACGAACCATCCTAATCAAAATCTTACCCGTTTATATTCTATTAGCAAGTGGCAAACATATTGGTTGTATCGAAATGCAGGAAACCTACGTTATTTGGCACCTTATAATCTTAAGACGGATAATTAAGGTCGAACAATAAATGCTTATTAGTTACTCGTACTACTCAGATGACTTAAACTTTAAACTGATAAAAATGGTGAATTGATGGTTTTATTACTAATAGATGACATGTTTGTTTTGTTTTAGAAAGAGGAAATGAAGTGGTGGACTACATTCCTGGGCTTCCCCCAACTACTATAGAGGATATGCCAACAATCTACACTGGAAATGGTAGAAAAGTCTATCATAGGGTTCTTGAATCAATAGCAGCTCTAAACAATGCACAATATGTTCTCTTCTCTTCACTTCATGAATTTGAAGGACCCGTCTTAGATCGTCTCAAACCGAAACTAGGAATCCCAACATACCACATTGGCCCCATGATACCATACTTCAACCTCAAACAAAACACCATGGTCGTAGACGACAACAACAACAACAATAGCTACTTCCAATGGTTGGATGCTCAACCTAAGCAATCCGTCTTGTACATTTCGCAAGGAAGTTTTCTTTCCGTTTCAAGTGCCCAAACAAATGAGTTTGTCGAGGGTGTTAAACAAAGCGGTGTTCCATTCTTATGGGTGACACGGGGTGATGATTCCCTATTCAAAGACGGTGGTGTTGCTGAGACAGGGTTGTTGGTGCCATGGTGTGATCAACTGAAGGTGCTGTGTCATCCTGCAGTAGGCGGGTTTTGGACGCATTGTGGTTGGAATTCTACTTCTGAAGGCATTTACGCGGGCGTACCAATGCTCACTTGTCCCATATTTTGGGACCAAGTGCCTAATAGTAAGCTAATAGTGAATGATTTGAAGATTGGATGGAGGGTTATGAAGAATCATGATGTTGTGTCGGGAAAGGTGGTCCCGAGGCAAGACGTGGCTGATCTTGTTAGGAAATTCATGGACTCGGAAAGTGATGAGCGCAAAGAGATGGTTGTACGAGCTAAAAATGCGAGTGATACTTTCAAAAGGGCAGTGGAAGACGGAGGCTCCGCGGCCTCTCATCTTGTATCTTTTATCAACACCATTTTTCACAGCAGCACCTCCCTCTGTCATACTTGATACAACTACACAACCTTAGTTTCTTGTCATGAGACGGTCTCATGTAAAAATGTGCTGCACTTGTCACGGTTGGTTGCAAGGAAAATGGGTTAACATGGGGCAAAAGTGAAAGTGAAAGTTGTCAAGGTTAGAATTAAGAAAGTAGTCTAAGTAGATCGGTGGAGGTCTCATTTTAAATTAGTTTTGAGACTTGAGACCGTGTCTTTGTATGTTTTTGAGATAATTAGTTAAAAAGCAAAATCGTTAGATGATTGTGCGAAAGTCAAAATTGGGATGGATCTCATTGAATCTTGTTTTCATGTTACAGAAAGTGGTGAACGGTCTCTTAATCAGTTATCGAGAGACCACTTTTTCATTACCAACTCATATATTATTTTAAACGTGTATATATTTATACTTTTGGTATCACTCTTTACATCTATGCATAATTGAGCTCGTGAAAAATGTCATGATTTTACAATCAGAGACAGAGTACTTTTTTTATAAGCATCGGATACGGTCTAAACATTCTTGTATTGGATTTACTTACGCTAGTGTGAATGATGAAGAATTGATGAAATTAAGAGGCGCCATTATTTAATAATCGTAGAATCCAGCTTTTCTAATCACCAAAAAGCATAAAAAAAAAAAGACAAGACCAAAGTCCCTTAATTTTCTCGTTGAAATTTTATTCGGGGTAAAATAACCATTTTTAATTCGGATACATTTTTTCCCCCAAAAAAATAATCAGTGGGATAATCTATCATCTACATTGTTTTTGGATGGATCGAGTTTAGTACGTAATTGTTTGATGAAAAGCGATTAAAGGTTGAAGATTGTTGCAGCTTTACAGGTTAGATTAATTGCAAATAATAGTACGTAATTGAGTTGGTGTTTTGTTGATTCTGTAATTTGAAAAAAGTTGTTGTTAACTTTGCATTCAAGTCATCTGGGCAAATGGGTATAATAATGATAATAATAATAATAATAATAATAATAATAATAATAATAATAATAATAATTGCTGATTTTTGTAGTTTGTTGTTTTTCAGGAATTGAGGATATGGAATTTGATGTCACTAACCTCTACCCCTTGACAAGTCTTCAAATTGGGTTAGCCTTTTTTATTTTGATTTTGATTTTGATTTTATTTTTGTTTGTGTTTAATTTAGGGTTCCTATGCAAAATCATTCTGGGATTAAGCCTATATAATGTTGTTGTTGTCGTCGTCGTCAGAAATTCATGTATTTCCTTCTAAACTCAAGTGATCACTATTTGTAATTTCATTGCAAATTGGTAAAGTTAAGCTAACTCCTTCATTGGATTTTGATTCCTTTTCTTGGAAATCGGCTTTGGAAACGCCTCAAATTTTTATTGCATCGTTCATTTGGGTCTTTCGGAAATTGTCTCTTTGCTAGTATCCGGCGTTTGTGTTGCCTATGGCCAATTCCATGAAGATGGTTAGGGACTTAGGGTTATAATTTATAATGTGCAAATGTTGTTAAAATGATTGTATATGTTTTTGGGCAGGGATGTACAGTCGTATCTGTCACAATCGTATCTTTTTTTTGCTCAAAGTAGTCACAAGTTCCTCATTCTGATCGATAATCATTCCTGGCGAATGAACAATAACCACTCAACATCCATCCACTTGAAGGAGCTCTTTGCCACTAAGGTCATTTTTTTCATGAGAAAGGATTTTGATGCAAGATCTTAATCAAGGTCGTCTTCATCTTTGTGTTGATCATCTTGTATGTTTTTTTTTTTGTTATGCATTAGTGCAGTACAGAACGTCGCCCTTCAAAAACACTAAAGCTTTGGTGAGGCGTTTGAGTGCACGATTTAGAGATAACTCAATATCCTCCAACAATGAGAGGAAGAAATTGTATAGGTGGGTGTCTCTTGTCAATTCCCAGAGGCGGAGAGCAACGTCTCTTTTCTCTTTGGTTGATTTACATTTAGCTTTACATGGCTTCATAGTGTTTGAGGTTCTTTGGAAGGAAGTCCGTGGCATCAACTTCTACTACGAGCTTCAGGTGCTCTTCAACTCCTTCAGAATAATTCCTATAATTTACTGCTAACACAAAAACTATGAAGAAACGGTCTCTGAATAAGTTATTGAGAGACCACTTTTCAGTACCACTTTATGTGTTATTTGTACCTATTTTATTATTAGGTGTTTTGACCATTTCATTTTGTACTTGTTTGGTGTTAGAGTGATGCATCAATGGCATTCGAAGTAAAATGTATGAGAAAGTGGGATTTCCATAGCATTGACCAAGCCTCTCATTGCATCCAATCATGGTTCACCGGAAACCCATCAGAGGTGAAGTCATTGTGGGAGTGTCTAATGTTCCTTGACGATAAAGTTCCGTCATATTCTCCAAGAAAAGTAAGAAAGCCTTTTAAAGAGATCCTTCTCGATGAAGAAAAACGAAACAAGGTTTCGCTGAAGGATGAATTTCTTGATGTCAAAGAATGCATCCATGATGGCAATGACACGTACTGTAAGAATATGCTCCCAGATGAACAGAATGAACCCAAAATTCCAGAACAACAGCAGCAACAACATACAGATCATATTGAATCTTTAGAATACAAGGACACTCTCCTCAAATTCTACTTTGACAATCGAGATCTCCCGTTCACCTTCAAAAACGTAATCACATCTGACGTAAGGCTATTAACTTTGCTCGAGTCGGGACTACCTTCTTGGGTTATTTTCCTTCAATCATACCCTTTATTCTGCAAAGTTTACCGTCCTTGGATGCGACCTCTAGTTCGAACCCTATATGTTTTAATCTCTTTGACCACCTGCATGATTGGGTTTTATGATCTCTATAAGAATGTTCCACTATTGAAGGCCACCGCCTCTCATATTTGTGGGCCCCTCATCAACTGGATCGATAACTGGGATATGATTTCCAGAGTTAGATATCTGGGCACTATGTTATTTCTTCAGAACTTTGAGAAAGCGATGAGGTGGTCTCTGAAGCTTGGTCGGACCATGAAGTTGGTGCTATTGATAGTGGCAAAACCCTTGATCGAACCACTTCAGGACCTAGCCGAGCTTACGTCACCAGTGTGGCTACTGTTCTGTGAGGCAGGGTTAGGGATCTACAATGCAGTCTCGTGTGTATTGATCTTTCTATACTGCCTCGTTGTTGACTTATTTGAGCTGTTATTCACTCCGTTTCAGCTTGCGTACTCGTACATAACATATATAGGTATGATGCCTTGCTTCAAAATCATGTGTTCTTTTATCAAATTTGTTTAAAGAATTACAGCTATCTTAAATGGCGGTTAAAAAAAAACACTTTGGCTGCCTGCGTGTGTAGATAATTTCACTTTGTGGCCTGGCCTTGAGGTTTCATTTTGGATTTCTTTTGTGTTACAGTTGGGTTCTTCACACCCATTTTCGCTTCTCTATGGGAGATCTGTAGCCTTCCGTTTCAAGTTTGTTCTCGCCTGGCAAATCATGCGGTTTCCATCTGTGGTGAAGTATACGAGATCCTTCTTCAAGTGGTGATGGTCATTGTAAATAGAGCATCCGAGATTAGTCAATTAGCGACCCGTGTCTCAAAAGCCAAACCCAACACAACAGAAGTCTCTCTGTGGAAGGATTTGTTTTCAAAGGTAGCTTACTTGTTGCGAATATGTACGTTTTGAAGTGATAACTCAAAATCTAACTAAGAGTTACTACATACGTTTTGCAGGTGCTTCAATCTCTTAGGAGCATTTTGTATGGACTAGTTGCTTTCTTAAACACATGTAACCGACATAGACTCAGGTTTGTTCTTTCGCTCTCTTCATTCATTTGCTTGTTCCACCGTCTATCCAAAACTCACCGATTCACAATATAAGAAGCACAAATTGTTCCACATTAATTTGAATGACTGCTAAGATTCAGCACGAGATCAATTACAACAGATTGCAGCTCAACAAATATGTAATTATATTATGACTCGTTTCTAATGCACAGCATATCCAACCACCTTAGAGTGTGCATCAGGCGCATGTTCCATTTCTCGCTACTAAGATTAGCTACTCCTCCGCAAGAACTTTCAGAAGATTCCTGTGATAAGGTAATTTCTTTGGGCATAGAACAACTTGATTCACGATTTCATGTGTTCATATGCATGTTTAATAAGCATAGGATTTAACTTCACAAGTTCATGCACTCGGTCAGAGTCAATTTAGCTTGGTAATTCAGCTCTTGTGCATTTTCAATTTACGAAATTACACTGCTTAACTGAATTGTACATTCTCAGCATAAACTTTCTTACATTTTGCCTGCAGCAAAGTTCAGAAAATCACGCACACGTCGACTGAAAGCTAAATTAGATCAGTTCTCAAGCAATCAGCTAAGCTTTTACAGACTCCATCATGTGTTTTATTTTTCATTTGTATATAGGAGTATGATCTAATGACAGAATACGAAGTAGTAATCCTCTGTATATTTGGTTTCTTGGGGGATTAAAAGGAAGAAAATATGTGTAATATATGAACTTGCTAACAAGTCTGAACTGAGTATTGGCCGACCATCTCTCGAGAAGTCTCATACGAATTGCATTGGCTTCATCTTCGACCAATTAACATCTCCTCGTTGGATCCCTCATCTGCCAGCCACTCTGATCTGCAACACTAGACTCAGGAGCACTTCCCGGACGGGGAGACCATATGCGAAAAGAAGGCCCAACACACGTCCATCCGATAAGAGGGATGGTGCCCCATATCAGCCTCGATTGGGTGGGGCGTGGGGGTGGGTGATAGTAATGAGCCTTCATCAGTGGTGCAATCACCTAACCCCCACCCGGCCACCCTCACACTTTGCATAGTTTCTTCCATGCCACCCAATTCCGGGACTTTTAGATCATTTATGGACGACTTTGTTCATACCTATACTGGGACCCAAATTCAGATTTACGGAATTTTTGATAAAGAGCGATTTTGGCCAATGATGGAAACAAGGCAATGCATTGGCGGACCTAAGATTTTTTTACAAAGGGGCCTAAAATTAGTCTCTCATTAAACACAAATTGACACTACCAATGGTAACAAAAGTAATACAAATAGGTACTCTTAATAGAGAAGGATATATTAACTTAAATGATTGCAATTTACAATAAAAAGGACACATTTGTTATAAAAATAAATAAAAAATGAAATGGTCATTTTGAACGACATCTAATAATAGAACTTGTACGAATAACACATAAATAAAGAGGTATAGAAAAAGCAATATCTCAAATACTTAATGAAATACCGTCTCTAAATAACTTTATTTATGCGTATAATTATTTTAAAAAATAACCGTGATTTTTCATGGGTTTAAATGTTTAATATACGAGTACTACTATACTAGTATAGACCCCGTGCATGTATGCATGGTATTTATAGAAATTTTTTTTTTAGTTAATTATTTATACAAAATAGATTTTAATTAGAAACCCGATAATTTTTCATGATTTTTATCATTGTATTTGGATATAATAAAATAATTTTAAATTACATAATTAATCAAGATAACGACCTAAACAAATACGGAGTATAATGAAATATGTAGTCCAAAAAATTATTATTACCTCTGTGTTTTATTTGTCATTCATACTTCTCGAGACAATCATTTCTCTTTTATATATTTTCTTAATATTTGAATAATTTGTGTAAATTGTGAAATGTATATTCACTTTAAATTTATTTTCAAATAGAGTATAATTTTATACTCTTGATGTTTAGATGTTGTTATTCTCTATTAGTTCAGTATATATATATATATATATATAATTTATTTTCATCAATACACTCATTATTAGTTTTTGAATATTTAACTCGTAAGTATTCTTTATATGATATGATTGACAATTGAGTGTGATTTTTTTCTTATTTGTTATATTGATTTTGTCCAAGCTTAAAATTTAGGCGATAAAAGTTTTGAGAATTTTTATTCTCTTAGCGTGATATGGAGTAAAATATAACATGATATAATAATTATGACATATATATGGATTATATATGGAATTTATGACATAATATATGGGAAATAATGTAGATATTGATTATAATGTATAATACTCCCTCCGATTCTTTGGGTTTGCAACGTTTACTATTTGCACAAAAAAAAAGAAAAAAAAAGTGTGGGTCACATGTTATTGTGAGATTAAACAATATAATAATGGAAAAAGTTAGTGAATATTTTGGAATATAATAATAAAAAGTGAAGCGTATATAGTCATTTTATAAGAAAAATAAAGCCCAAATTGGAAATGTAACAAACCTAATGAATTTGCCAAAAATAGAATACGTTGCAAATCAAAGAATCGGAGGGAGTAATGTAGATATGGATTATAATGTACTATAATAATGTAGATATGGATTATATATTGAATATAATATGTAATACGGAGTATGTAATAATATATGGATTATATATTGAATATAATATGTAATATGTAATAATATATGGATTATAATGTAGATATGAAATTTATGCATTATATATGGAATTTATAGCATAATAATTATTATATCAGGTAATTATACAATATTATATCACCTCATATCATGTTAAATGCATATATGCGTAATTAAGTCGAACGCATATATGAATATTCTAAAATGTAGATTGATGTATTGATATATGGATCAGCTCAATCGTCTTGATAATTAAATGATCCAATGAAGATAAACTCAATAAGTAGCCCAACAAAGTAGGCGGAAAAATACATGAGCGGTGTTATCTGGTTAGTGGAAAGGGGATGTTTTCTACAAATATTCCGTCTCGAATATGATCAGAAAGATATACAATAATAATCATAACTATTTTATATTCTATGTAAAATATTGTACGGGATAGTGCAATCTCCTATTAAAAAAAATAATACAACTATTTGGTTAAAACGGAATACAATATGTTTATACTTTTTTTAAAAATTTGATCATACATTCCATATTAAATATTGTACAAAACATGTGATTTTCGTAATCAATGTAATCAATCAGATTTCCTTAATTACATACTTTCTGTGGTGTATAGCTTTATATGTGATGTAGTGATATTTAAATCACTAAGATGTTAGAGTGGAGTTGGAGAAGATAAGGGTAGGTCAAGGGTTTGATTCGTGCCTAGCTCATTTGGTCTATTTTTTTATATTTTTGTTGTGGATAACTTTAGGCGGGAAAATATATGAGTTTTGTTATTTGGTTAGTGGAAAGGGGAAGTGAAATGAGTACCAATAAGGTTACCAATTTATCAAACTGTCTATCTTACTTGCGACAGATATATCCATGTTAACGTTAAAACAAATCAAATATATAACAAGATAAGCTCACATTTTTTTTTTTCAATTGTAACTACTAGATGGAAAGCCCGTGCGTTGCACGGGCCGCTTTTTAGTGACGTTGATAAGGTGATACACACGAGATCGAGGGAATTACGGCCATGGCCACGTCACCTACCCAAGCGGTTAACAAGGGACCACACTCAAATGTCAAAGGGCATCTCGCATAACAGATTGAACCTGAAAGACATTCAGTACCAATCATTTTTGCCAATCATTGCTTAACTGTATTCTCTATATATAAGGAGATTCCTTTTTTTTTTTTTTTTTTTTGGTAAAAGGTAAGTATGTATAAAAATGTGTGTGTGTCCAATATACAAAGAGGGACTACATCAAATTATGTAGCCATCGTTCATCTCGAGCACTAATTGGGTATTTGATCTTACATATAATTCTACTTCTAACATCCTTCTTAATCATATGGGCGGTACAATCAGGTTGCTGAACAGCTCCCTCAATTCTGCAAATATTCCGCTGCCTCCAAATGTGATAGATCGTCGCATTAATCGTAGCACTAAGTATGTTGCACTGAAGTTTAGTACCTCTCTTCTTAGTAGCCCAATCCAAACCCCCATGACTAGGAATTCGTTTTTTCACCCACTTACTTAGGATGTCTATAACTCTTGAGCTCCAGCAACACCGAAAAAAGAGGTGTTCAAAGGTTTCGGCCTGTGAGTCACAAAAGAAACAAAGGTCTGAGTTAGAGACCCCAATCCTCAAAAGTTTCACTCTAGTACTTAAAGCCCCTTTGAACACTAGCCAAGAAATGAAGCTGTGTCTCGGGAAACTCCAAGTATTCCAGACGAGCCTCTGTAATAGCCTATCAATTTAATGAATTGAACAGCTATTCTCTCCTATCTCGTTAAAATCATTGCAATTCTTCATCATTTTCAGTTCTGAACCCATCATTTGGTATCAGAGCAACGCTCCTCTGACCTGTGCATCGTTCAATTCGTAATCATTAGAGAAAAAACCCAAAAAAACGTTCGAACTCACAAAAACTCTCACAAAAAAAACGATCTCTTCTCTCACCTTTTTAACTCAGATAACGTCAGAAAATTTACTAAGCAAAGGAGCATCAAAGTCAGAATGGCAGGAGATAGCTTATCTGAAGATGTGGCGGAGCTAAAGGCACAAATGAACCAGGTTATACAAACACTGGCCAATCTCACCATACAACCTGGAGGGTTAGGATCTCAAACTAATAGTATGATTCGATCTCCGACCATCAAATTTCCTGTTTTTAATGGTGATAATGTGGATAGTTGGGTGTTTAAATGCAACCAATTTTTTTCTGTTACTGATGTTACTGAAACCTTGAAGGTTACTTATGCCTCAATGCATCTAGAATCTAAAGCTCTAGCATGGCACCAAGCTTTCGTTAAAAACCGATCATCTGATAAACCATTAGAGTGGGAGGAATATTTAACATCTATTACAGCTAGATTTGGTGACACTTATAATGATCCCATGTCTGAATTACTTGTCCTCAAACAATCTGCCTCTGTTCAAGAATACCATGACCAATTTGATGTCCTCTTAAGCAAAATCGACCTGCAACCTTCCCATGCTTTAAGTTGTTTTTTGAATGGGTTGAATGACAGTATTTCTGTGATGGTACGCATGCTAAAACCCAAAAATATTTCCGATGCGTATGGTCTGGCCAAGCTTCAGGAAACCGCTTTGAAAATAAGTGGCAAAAACTCCACTAAAGCATCCAGCCTTTCCCCCTTTACCCCAAAACTCCCATCTCCACCTTTCCCAGAAACCCGGTTATACAAGCCGAAAAAATCTTCCAATCTAAACCCACTCCTATTACCTCAAACTCCACAAAAAATCCACCTATAACCCCACCACCTAAATTCAGATTGGCTAATCAAGAGTATGAGGACAGGAAGGCTAAGGGCCTTTGTTTCTCTTGCAATGAGAAATATTCACCTAAGCATATATGCAAGAACAAAAGATAAGTTTATGTCATGGAAATTGAAGAGCATCAGGAGGATTATGAGTATATTGAAGGAGACTTGGAAGGGGAAAAGATTGGGGAGATCGCCCAAATCTCTGTCCATGCTCTAGCAGGACAACCACACTGTCAGACAATGCGCATTCCTGCACAACTCGACAAAAAAACTCTGAGCGTGTTAGTGGACAGTGGTAGCTCTCACAACTTCATCGATATGGGAATTGTACAGAAGTTGGATTTGCCTTTGGTCACCGTTCCGTCCTTTAATATAGCCGTCGCCAACGGGGGCAAGCTATCATGCTCTCATAAACTGGAGCAACTTCAATGGAAATTACGGGATACTACCTTCTCCGCTGATTTTTTTGCAATACCTTTGGGGGGTTGTGATGCGGTATTGGGAATACAATGGTTGGTCACTCTCGGACCCATAACTTGGGACTTCAAAAACCTGACCATGGCTTTCTCTTACCAGGGACGTAAGGTGCAAATTAAGGGGGCCAGTAAACCTAAGTTACGAACTCCTTCTGTAAAGCATATGGATAAAGCTATGTCTACTGGAGCTCAGCTAGCAATTGTCCAGCAACAGGACAATGAGGAGGTGGAATTCTTTGCAATTCAATTGAGCGCTGACAAGGTAACCTCTCCCCAGATTCAACAGGTCTTGGACCAATACCCTGAAGTATTTGAGACACCTCACGGGTTACCTTCCTTAAGAGAGGAACACAACCACAAGATCGTGCTCAAACAAGGGTCTGAACCTGTTAACAAGAGGCCTTACAAGTACCCTATGCTCCAAAAGGATATCATTGAGACCATGGTACAAGAATTACTGGAAAATGGAGTCGTAAAACACAGTACCAGTCCTTATGCGTCTCCCGTGGTGCTCGTCAAGAAGAAAGATGGGACATGGAGGTTATGTGTCGACTATAGGGAGCTCAATAATCAAACAATCAAGGATAAATTTCTCATTCCCTTAATAGAAGAGCTATTGGATGAACTTCAGGGATCAAAATTCTATTCTAAAATTGATCTCAGGGCCGGTTTTCACCAGTTGCGAATGCAGACCGAAGACGTATTTAAAACGGCCTTTAGAACTCATCATGGCCACTTTGAATACTTGGTCATGCCCTTTGGGTTAACCAACGCACCCTCCACGTTCCAAAGCCTTATGAATAGAGTTTTCAGTAAACTTCTAAGGAAATCCGTCTTAGTATTTTTTGATGACATCCTTATATACAGTCCTAGCCTGGAGGAACACTTGGAGCATTTGACTCAGGTCTTAACACTCTTGAAGGAACACCAACTATATGCCAAACCATCAAAGTGTAGTTTTGGAGCAGAGAGCATCGAATATCTGGGGCATATTATCTCAAAAGAGGGCGTCGCAACTGAACCCTCTAAGGTAGCAGCAGTTCGTGACTGGCCAACCCCTCGCAACCTCAAACAACTTCGAGGATTCTTGGGACTAACCGGTTATTACAGGAGGTTCATAGAAGGTTATGGTATGATCTGCAAACCTTTGACTACATTACTCAAAAAAGATGCTTTCAAATGGAATACAGTGGCACAGGAGGCTTTTGAGAAGCTAAAAGATAAGATGACTTCAGCACCTGTATTGGCTCTTCCTAATTTTTCTAAACCCTTCGTGGTGGAAACCGATGCATCTGGCGAAGGAATTGGGGCTGTCCTTATGCAGGACCATCACCCTATCGCTTTCATTAGTAAGGCGTTAGCACCCAAGCATCAGGCCTTATCCGTCTATGAGAGAGAACTCTTGGCAATCATCCACGCCATTACTAAATGGAGCCAATATCTCACTGAGCAGCATTTTATAATAAAAACCGACCATCAAAGCCTCAAGTATCTCCTTGAGCAGCGAATGACAAACCCATCCCAACACAAATGGTTGTCTAAGCTATTGGGTTATGATTATGAGATTACATACAAATCCGGCAAGGAAAATATAGCCGCGGATGCCTTATCGAGAGTTCACAGTTCTGAATTATCTCAACTGTATGTCAGCACACTCAACACAGATCTATTCACATCTATTCAGGAGTCTTGGGAGAAGGATGAGAAACTGTCCAAAATTATTCGAGACCTCACTCTTGACCCTACATCACATACGGGGTATTCATGGCTGGGTGGTCACCTCCGCAAAAAGGGCCGGCTAGTAGTGGGGAATCAAGGGAAATTACAGCATAATTTGATCTCTATGATACACGACACATTGCAGGGCGGGCATTCCGGCGTGGAGGGAACATATCAAAGACTTAATCAAATGTTCCAATGGAGGGGAATGAAGCAAGATGTCAAGAATTATGTGCAACAGTGTCCCACTTGCCAGCAATGTAAGTATGAGCCTATTGCCATCCCGGGTAAATTACAGCCCATACCTCCCCCTTCCACAATATGGACTGGAATTAGCATGAATTTTATTGATGGATTACCTACATCTATGGGTATGGATTCCATCATGGTAGTAGTGGATAGGCTAAGTAAAGCTGCCCACTTTATTCCTCTACACCATCCTTATTCTGCAGCCACAGTAGCACAAGCCTATTTCGATAACGTCTACAAGTTACATGGGATGCCTGAAAGCATCATTTCAGATCGGGATTCTATCTTCCTAAGCAATTTCTGGCAAGAATTGTTCTCTATACATGAGGTCAATCTCAATCTCACATCTGCCTACCATCCTCAATCTGACGGTCAAAATGAGGTTCTCAACCGATGTCTGGAAACATATCTTCGATGCTTTTGCAGTGATTCACCCACAGACTGGTGCAAATGGTTACCTTCTGCCGAATACTGGTACAACACTTCGTACCACAGTTCCCTGAAGGTCACCCCTTATGAAGTGCTCTACGGCCACCCCCCTCCTCTTCACTTACCCTACTTACCAGGTCATAGCAAGGTGGATGCGGTAGATCGAACAATGACAGCAAGGGAGGAGGCACTAGACAGCCTACGGGTAAACTTGGCTAAAGCTCAAAACCGCATGAAACAGCAAGCGGATGCTAAGAGAAGTGACAGGGAATTTGAGGTAGGCGATTTTGTATACTTGAAACTCCAACCACACAGACAGATTTCGGTGGCAAATCGCAGCAATCACAAGCTAGCTAAGAGGTACTTTGGCCCATATCAGATCATCAAAAGAATTGGTCCTGTGGCCTATAAGCTAGCCCTTCCCCCTGGCTCTAAAATTCATAATACCTTCCATGTGTCGTTACTAAAAAAACACCATGGAACTCTTCCTGCCACCATCACAGTTGCCACAAACTCACCCCCCGAGCCTGATGTCATTCTCGCCAGGAAATCAGTCAAAAGAGGACGGATCAATGTTACCAAGGTGCTGGTGAAATGGTCGAACTCGGGACTTGAAGACGCTACATGGGAATACTTGTATGATATGACGAAAAAATTTCCAGACTTTGATCCTTGGGGTCAAGGATCTTCTCAAGCGGGGAGTGTTGATACACACGAGATCGAGGGAATTACGGCCATGGCCACGTCACCTACCCAAGCGGTTAACAAGGGACCACACTCAAATGTCAAAGGGCATCTCGCATAACAGATTGCACCTGAAAGACATTCAGTACCAATCATTTTTGCCAATCATTGCTTAACTATATTCTCCATATATAAGGAGATTCCTTTTTTATTATTCATCATCTTTTTGCAAATCAGTTTTGATATTCCCAAGTGAAAGCTTTCACTGCAGAAAACTCTGTAATTAATAGCCTATCAATTTAATGAATTGAACAGCTATTCTCTCCTATCTCGTTAAAATCATTGCAATTCTTCATCATTTTCAGTTCTGAACCCATCATAAGGACACCAAGTCGAATGATTGCATAAATTTGTAAAAACTGTACAAGTCAGTCGAGGTTAAGAGTATGACTAATAGTAAGGGAATATTATCCATATACGTAAATGTGTTATAATATACTGTAGTATTCCATCACCTTCTTATAATTTTTCGATGTGGGTTAATTTTTTGGTTGATATCTAAGGACGAACGATTACTCTTATTTATCATAATAAAATAAAGGAAAAGAAAATATATCTAACTGTATTAGGATAATAATAATAATAATAATAATAATAATAATAATAATTTTATTTTTATTATTAATTATTTTAAAATTTTAATTTTATATTTTTAGAATTTCTAAAGAATTGGAGTATAAGATTTTTGGTTTATAGTCTTAAAATTCTTTTTAAATTCATTTTATGACTCAAAAGATTTTTTTATTAATATTTAATAACGAATTATTACTCTTATTTATATAATAGAAATCTATGACCTCATTATAATTTTTCGATGTGATACAATCGTAAAAAATGAAGTAAATAAATGATATGATCGGTTTAACTGTTCGACTAATTAGTCGATAGGTTAGATTGATCTATAGAATAATCTGTGGTGAGAAAATGAATCACCTAGGATTAATCAATGAATTTGGATGGAATTAGAGAGAAAATGGAGATTGGATAGCTAAGAAAGATTAACTTTCAATGATAAATTCTTGGATACCTTCTTACAACTTACTAATGTCTATATATATATAGGACATGACTTGGAGAATAAGAAATAAAGGACAAATTTACTAATATACCCTCTTACTAACATTTTGGTTTGTATCAATATCCACCCCTTCAAATGATCCTTGTCCTCAAGGATCGGATTTGGCTCACCAAAGCATCCTCTAAGTTGTATATGTGTGATTTTAGTAGCTTGATCCGGACCGACATAAGGCCACATAGCTACTTGTAACCCGCCGGGATCGAAGACAAAGGTAGTACCCTTAGTCTTAACATGAGAGTGATTGTAATGAAATCCACCCGGATCAAAAATCCACACAATCCTAGAATCAACACCCTCTTCCTTGGTACCTACTTTCGATCCTTGCCATGGGAGACTTCGCCTCAAAAAATACATAAGCACATAGCCAAGAGACTCCAAGTTATCTCTTCTACTTTGTTCCATATTGTCAGGGTCCCAAATGAAAACTTGTAGGTTCGGACCACCTCCTCCTAACTTCGTTACCAAGTCCTGAAAGGTACTTGGGTAGCCCTTCAAACTAGCATCAAGGTGTGCCTCATGATTCGGAAATGCCGATCCAACTAAGAGATGCTTTGAGAGAGATGACATTTTCTTTGAGGTAGTAGTAACACGACCATGATATACCTCGTAATATACCCGATGTCCATAACCATTTCCAACCTCCTCAAAATTACCTTTGTCCTCAAGGGTGAGACAAAGTATCCGAGTTATTGAGAAGTTACAAGTTGCTGTAAATATTATGGACATTGAACTATAAATAAAGCAAATCAACAAATACCAATCTCCAGGAACAGCTCCCTCTTGTGCGGCATAATAGGTAACATAGCTCACGACAAGTGTCAATGCTATCTCAAATACAACAGCTCCATTCACTTGAGCCAAAATTTTAACAATTGCCACCCAATTGTTAATCCTGGCAAAGACCATTTGGAAGAAAAGTTGATATAGTACTATTGATATCCCGTCATTCATCAATGATTCCCCTTCAATTATGGTACTCAGTTCTTTCAAAAGTGTAATAACGACAACATGATCAGTCGCACTTAAAAATCCACCAATCAAGAATGATGTCATCTCGCTCCAGCCATATGGAAATGTAAACGTGAGAGTTGCTCCAAGATAAAAGGTTGATATCAAAACGTCTCGGCCAGCAAGTAGTAGTATTTGTGTCATACATCTTTTTATTTGGTGAATCTCCATTGAAAAAGAACTTTCAAACAGAAAGGTTTGGAGAAATACAACCAACAGAATACCCGGATCAATATTTTCACAAAGGCGAATACCATCCCCAAATCGTCTACCATATCCCCACCTATGTACCTCCTTGTAAGTATATGATTCCCGTCCATATCTCAATCCGAAAGGATTAGATAAACATATCTCAGCTCGGTTTATTTGTGAAAACAAGACTCCGGGATCAAAAACAAACCTATAGCAACATCTCATACCAAACATCATACTCCACATTAAGCCTTCATATCCAAAAGTTTTCTTATTCCAACTTAAGACTTCACCAATATCAACCTTAATAAGAGGAGAACCAAGCATGGATATCACCTTGAAAGAATAAGGATATTCTAAGTAAGAATTTCCATCACAGAACTTGGCATAATTATTAGGTGCTTCATATCTTGCTTGGTTCATAGGTGGACTATCACTTAAAATCAAACATTCAAGTGTAGAGAAATCTTGCCCCTTGGAATACAACCTGCGGACTTCATGTTCCCAATTGGACTTGATGGGCCAAATGAACATCATCTTCAATACCTCCATCATCAATTTGTATTTCAGCTAGTATGGGTACTATAGTACTCTCCTCAATAATAGAAATAGCTTGAGTCATTTCTATAATAGAAGTTGCAAGTGACAATTCAAGACCCTTCAGACAAGTAGCATTTTCATTCCTAACATATGACAATTTACACTCCAAAACTTCAGATCTTAGACACTTATCATCATCAATTAATATGCCATTAGCATCCTCGCAAGCCTTCGTCTCATTAGCCAATGGTACATTTTGATTTGGGTTTGAGCATAGAACTGATTCCGACATTTCATCGAACACCTTGTGTGTATCAGAAGAGAGTTCTAAACCTTGTGAAATTTGTGAGTTAGACTCACACACTTCACCGAGTAATTGCTCACATTGCACCTTGTGGGGTTTTAACCCTTCTTTTGAAACTTTGACAAATGCAAAAACCTCAAAATCTATACCACAAGTGAACATGCAATTATGATCGGGAACATAACAACAACTATGGAGATGATTAGCATACCAGATTTCGTCACACCACAAGCATATATCTGCAATTCTTCTCGCGTTCACGACACTTAGGGTAGTGAGTGTGTATGACTCGATGATACCTCCAGCCAGTGCTTCTTCCATTTGCTCTTCAATGGAGTTATTGTGTTGTATGTTTTTGCAGAACTGCTCAATTTTCTTCATCTTCTTCGTTTGTTTTTTTTTTTTTTTTTTTTTTTTTTTTGATTTTTAACTTCTGGAGTTTGGAGTAATGGATGGATTATTAATTGGATTTTTTTTTTGTGAATATGTATATGACACAGGTCAAGAGGAAATTTGGCTCTGATACCAAATGATACAATCGTAAAAAATGAAGTAAATAAATAATATGATCGGTTTAACTGTTCGACTAATTAGTCGATAGGTTAGATTGATCTATAGAATAATCTGTGGTGAGAAAATGAATCACCTAGGATTAATCAATGGATTTGGATGGAATTAGAGAGAAAATGGAGATTGGATAGCTAAGAAAGATTAACTTTCAATGATAAATTCTTAGATACCTTCTTACAACTTACTAATGTCTATATATATACGACATGACTTGGAGAATAAGAAATAAAGGACAAATTTACTAATATACCCTCTTACTAACATTTTGGTTTGTATCACGATGTGAGATAATTTTATTTAACTTTATAGTCTAAAGATATTTTTTAAGACTCGAAAGATTTTTGGTTAATATCTAAAAATGAATGATTATTACTCTTATTTATATAATAAAATTCTATCACATTATATTATAATTTTTCAATGTGAGACAATTGAACTTAAGTTTATATTCATAAGATCATTTTTTTTAAGACTCAAAAGGTTTTTAGTTGATATCTAAGAACGAATGATTGTTATTTATAATACAGAATTTCATTACCCATCATAATTCAAAAGATTGTTGATTAATATCTAAAAACAAATTATTACTCTTATTTATAATGAAGTAATATAGAATTCATCGCCTTATTATAATTTTTTGATGAGAGGATTTTTTACTTAAGTTTATAATCTTATGAGGTCCAACTTTTGTTGTCGTATGAGGTGATAATTGTCGGTTTATATAGTGATAATTTTTTAATCTTAAATGGAGTAGAATTGTTTTTTTCTATACATGAATTATTATAGTTTTTCATATATTTTTTTATCTAAATTTTCAAAAAATCGAGTCTGAGTTGGAGTAGGATTTTTTTTTTCATATATAAATTTTTATTAACATAAAAAATATATTAAAAATTTTCGATCAATCACGTCGCTCGAAAAGTTCCTGCTTTATTAATATATATTGATTGATTGATTTAACTCATTATAAAGATAAGACGGACATGCTCGTCCTGTATCGGAATTTGCCCAATCAATTGTAACTATTTAACCAATTACCATACAAGTGGAGTGTACAAGTGTTAAGTGCACAACCCACCCTCACTGCTCACTCGACTCACTCCCCCTTCTTCTTCCTCCTCTTCCTCTTCATCTCCTCGTCTCTCCCGTCATCCTCAAAAACAACAAAACCTCCAAAATTCAACAATGGATTCTCCATCTTCACCCACAGAACCAAAGAGCTGGAGCATATACGGCCGCAAGGAAATCACCTCCAAATACAACATCCACAATCGCATTGGTTCCGGCGCCTACTCCGACGTCTACAAAGCCTCCCGCATTTCCGACGGCCTCACCGTCGCCCTCAAGGAAATCCACGATTACCAGAGCGCCTTCCGCGAGATCGACGCCCTCAAGGCCTTACAGAACTGCCCCAACGTCGTCGTTTTGATCGACTACTTCTGGCGCGACGACGAGGACGCTGTTCTTGTTCTTGAGTATCTGCCCACCGATTTAGCCTCCGTGATCGCCGACGCTAAAAAGCGGCTCCAGAATGAAGATGGGGTTTCCGTTGGGGAGATTAAGCGGTGGATGATCCAGATTTTGCTTGGGGTTGATGCCTGTCATAGGAGTAATATTGTTCATCGCGATTTGAAGCCTTCTAATCTGCTTGTTTCTGCTCATGGTCTTCTTAAATTGGCTGATTTTGGTCAGGTTTGTTCTTGAATCGATCATCATCTTCTTGATTTCCAACTTTTTAGTGTTGAATTTATATGAAATTCATGTTATGGGATTTGTGAGTCATGAGGTTTGATTGTCGTATGTTCTTGGAGCTGATGTTTTGATGATAATCACTAATGAAGATGATGACGATGATGGTGATGATGATGATGATGATGTTGAGATGTGTTGACTTCAGTTTTGTCGCGATTTGATTAATTATTTTGAATTGAAAAGATTGACATTGACATTCATCTGGTGGGATGTCTTGATCCCATTTAGCAATTCGCCAATGCCTGCTATTATTTCTGGGTGTCTTCATTGTTGATGATCCTCGTCCTTGTAGGTAGATGAAGCGTTTTCGCGTAAAATTAAGTAAATGATTGAATTGTAAAATTGAGCAAAGCAGTAGAGACCAATGTTGCTCGGACGCGTTCAGAAGTATCATGCTGTGTATCCAAGTGTCGGACTCAGCTATTTTTATGAAAATTCGGCATATTTTGTTTTAAAATGAAGAGTCCAAGTGTCATACCTGTTACCCATGTTCGAGTGTCAATATTCTCTTCTCACAATCCACTGAAATACTACCGAGTTATCTGCATAAGTAGTCACTTGCATTTGTCATGTAAACAAAGTATAAGGAGAAGGTCCTTAGACTTGTTCTTGTTATGTCATTTCATGTTGTACATCTCATCGAGTAATAGTTGTAGTAACTATATTAAGACTAACTTTTTCCTCGACTACCACTTCTGTCAGGCGAGAATTCTATTGGAACCGGGCTTCTCTACGTCCATGGGTGGCCTCCAACATAATCAGCACAATGTCGCATCTGAAATTGAACCGGGTAATACGTCCAACGACTTGGTTGAACAGGCTCGTGCAAATGAAGAACAAGGAAATGCTAATAGAGAGGAACTCTTTAGAAACTTGGTTGAACAAAAAGAGAAAAACCCGACCATTGATGATATTGATAAGGATTCCAATATCCCCGATGGAGATTTTTCCTGTCTTGCTACATGCACTGCCAGTGAACTAGAGGACGATATTTTCGACGCTTCATATTCATGTGACCCATATGAAGGTGTCGAGGATAACCATGGCCAGTTAACTTCATGTGTTGGAACCCGATGGTTTAGAGCTCCTGAGTTGCTGTACGGGTCCACAAACTACGGCATAGAGGTTGACCTTTGGTCATTAGGATGCATTTTTGCAGAGTTGTTGAGTTTAAAACCCCTATTCCCCGGAACTTCAGATATCGATCAGCTGGCAAGGATTTTCAACGTGTTAGGTAATTTAACCGAGGAGAACTTTCCTGGTTGCTCGAACCTCCCTGATTATAAAATGATATCGTTTAATGAGATTGAGAAGCCGGTGGGAGTAGAAGGATGCTTAACGGGACGGTCTCCTGACGAGATCCTCATAGTTAAGAAGCTCTTGTGCTTTGATCCTGCTAGTAGAGCGACTGCAATGGAGTTGTTGCATGATAAGTATCTCAATGAAGAGCCCATGCCGGTTCCAGTGTCTGAGCTAAGAGTTCCTTCAACTAGGTGGGTCCCGGAAGAGTATTCGCCTGAAGATTGGCATAACCATCGAGAAACAGGGTCGGATTCAGATTTTGATGAATTTGGCGGCGTGGATTTCACAAAGACGGACACTGGATTTTCAATCCGATTTGATTGAGAAGAATGAGGGAGCACATTTTGATTCTTATAAGTATATTTTTCATGTAATCTTGGAGGCTGCATGATCGATCAACAAACAAAACCGGTGGTTTGCGATTCTTGTGTTTTCTTCATTCATGTAATCTTGGGAGGATGCATGATCAACAGTTTTGAAAATTTATGTTCTTCAATGGAAGAATATGCTACAGTGCAAAACTACTACAAGAGCCATGTCATGTGGTTCTCATCTAGCTTCCAATGCATTTTTAATTTTTTAGAGATCTTTAATCCAAAAAAGTACTCGATGATGGATCACAAAAGATTGAAACTTGAAAGACACACTTGGCCAGAGATAAGGAAGGAAGGATACAGGCTGAACCGGATCTGTAAACCCTTTGGTTCAAAAGGGTTCAGATTGACATCCTCTAAAAGAATACGGAGTATATCCGTACTATATACGTTTACTCTACGGAATAAAAGAATAACACTTGCTAAAAAAATTCCTCTAAAATGCACGCACTTCTAAATAAAGTACCCATTGTTCTTTTCATTTGATTGTCTTTGATTAAAATATGTTTACAGTGAGTATACCATGTAAATATTTATTTAAAAATGTTACTGTACAAATATGATTAAAGTTAGGTTGACTGAAAAATATATAGTTCATGGAAAATGGAAAAAAAAAGGAGTAAATTTCTCTTTTAACAAATATATTCGTTATATATTGATGACGGGTCAAATAAGGTCACATGGTTAGATAAAAACAAATTTTAGGGAGTAGCAAATTATTTACTTCATATTTTTATCTATCTAAATAAATATGAGTATTATTTGATCAATGATAAATTAGTAATGGATATCCTCGTTACATAGTATTTGACCAAGGCGAGGAACAAGTATTGGAGCGTAAGAAAATGAGTCCTTAGAAATTAAATAAAGGAAAGTAAAGGAAAGGTAATGAGTGAGAGCGATAATTTAGATAGTGTATAGCGCAGGAAAAAGGGGAAGAAGTTTATGAGACACGACGTTCCATTTCACTTCACAGCAGAAGCAGAAGCAGAAGCAGTCTCCATCACCAACATCATCACTCTTCTCCAAGCGCACACAAATACCTTCCAGTTTCATTTTATTTCATCATCAAGGAACCTCCTTTCTTCTAAATTTGTTACAGCGGCTATTCCTCGATTTAATTCTGTACAGATTCTGCGTTAATCTCATGGAATATCATCAAGATGATACAAAGTATGTTCCTTTTTAATTTCTGCTTATTTTCTTAAATAAATAAATCTCACTTTTTAGTCTTTCATGTTTCTGGGTATGCCATATATGGCGGGAATGTAGTTAATTTTTGTTCATTTAACCATATAATGCTTGATTTAGTTTAAAGTTTGATTTTTTTCTGTACTGGGTTTGTTTTGATTTTGTGCGGAATTCAGTTTCATGATGTGGGTTTGCTTTTGATTTTTTTCTCCCTTTTTAAAATGACACATTTTTGTCATTTAATCCACTGTCATTTGTTAATCTAAATCACAATGCAGCTTTTGATGAAGTTCGGTTTTGTCTGTGACAAACATATCCGTAATAGGTCAATTTTTTGGCCGATGGATAGATAAAAGACAAAATATTTCCGACTCCTAGCTATTACCTCACGTGGATAATATTTGACCCGTCACGGTTTTGTTATGGATATACCCATCACAACATAGACGTAATATTGATTCTAATGATTGATGGAAGTGGCGTATCTTGCATTAGATTTATGTTAATGCACTTGGAGTTGGACTATAACTTCATTAATTAATTAAATACATTTGCTGCTACTCGTATTTGGTTTATGATGATTGTTTAATGATATTTTGTGCTCAACTAGAGTAATAATGATGCTAGATTGTTCTCATTGATCATGTGATTAATTTATGATGCTTTTTTCTTGTTCTCATTAAAAAATATCAAACCTGTAATGATTTTTTTGTGTGTGCTTATGCTAATTTTATGAAAGCATTAAGTACCACATCAACAGGCTTTACTTGATCCAGTGCTACATTTTGCTTTTAGATCTCATTATGATTATTAACTGCTTTATTATATGGAATAAGTGTCCCTGATTATACAATATTTCTTGATGTTTCAGTCAGTCATGGGCGTGGCAGGCCGGCGATATATATCTTCTCGCTGATTCTAAAATTGGTAAGCAATCAAGTATATTTTTAGAAGGGTGTTTGTATAGATTGTATGCTTTTTAATGCAGTCGGTTGTATCGTGTAGTTTAAGTAGTTTGTACTAAAATTTGTTTGAATTTTTGCTAATTGTGTATTACATGAAGTGCAGAAGATATATCCTGCATATTCGAGGAATCCACTCCAATCAAGTCTTGTGGAGACCTTGCTTACCACTTTGATGATTGCGGTGAGGCCAATTGTTGTATTGCTGGTCAGGTTTTAGTAGAAGTATTAGTGTTTGTTAAACCTAGTTCCTTACAACTATGTGTCACACAGATTTTGCGAGTAAGTCCCTTCCCAAGGGCAAAGAGTACGCTTCTCAAATCAAGCGACGGAGAATACTGGAGTTCGATTGTGCTGATGCTGGAATTCCATCGTCCTGTCTCAAGTCTAAGGTTGATCTCATGCAATTATAATGTAGTTAAGCACCTTTGTCTTGAAAAGTAATACTCAGAATTTTCTTGTGTTTGCCTCTTTCTACCGAATTGTGCATTTGTGTTGTAGATATTTGTGCTTTACCTTAATGAATATATCCCCCGACTTTTCACCCTGATAACTTGTCTTTTTTCTCTATTTAGGAGCGAGTCGATGCTCTTGATGCTATTCTTGGTGAAGCGGATGCATGCTTTCAAGGTTTTCTTGCTTTTCTTGCAATTTTTGGTTGAATTTGTCACTGAGTTTATATACTACATATTCTTACAGTGATAATATTGTGGGCAGAAGGATTTTTACCCCCTTCTATCGAAGACTGTAGACAGAGTGAAGCTTGGCTTGCTGAATGCCTCAATGATACCGACTTAAGCATTAGCTCTGATGACGGGTATACAATTCAGTTTTGATTTATGAATGATACTACCTTTATCTCGTTTACAGCAGTTGTCAGTCTGCTTACAATGAATTTACGTTTGCAATGCAGGAATGTGTCTCACACGTCTGATACTCAAGCTAGTGTAAATGGTAAAGTCTGAACGAATTTGTTGATGATAATATAACCTTCTCAGTTCTCACCACTTGTATGATATATAAGGTCTGAATTTCTATTTATTTCTATTTCTATAGAGGTTTGTGATGAAACTCCTGATTCTGGATCATGCACGGTTCAACGACCAGTTAGGACCTCCCGAAACATTATTTTCAAAGGTACCTATATGTACAAAGTATTTAACACTACCGTGTTTTCCTGTGGCTATATTTGCTTAGGTTAATCTATTTATTCGGGTGTATGCAGGCAGGAAATCATACATGAAGATGCCATCAAAGGGTCCTTCATCGATAGTTTATCCATTTGATGTCATTAAGCCGTGTGGGGTTCTTGGAGATGTAACTCTTAAAGACATTAACCAACGCATTCACGCACCACCCCCATCGAAGCCTAAGGAAGACACTATCTACCCGACTTCAGCATTCTCGGGTAAACCAGTTGTCGGGAAAACCAAAATCCCAATCAAAGGAGGAAATGGGTCCATCACAATTATGAGAACCAAAGGATGAGGCAATGTACGTAATTAGCCATCTCCCCGTTTTGTTTTTTGTAGCGCCTTCCAATTTTCTCTCGGTCTCAAGGTGCTTGCTACTTCCGCATCATTTGGTCAAGATATAACACCTTTTGCAGTCCGACATAGAAGGTCTGTTGGTATATGATAGTTTTACGCGAGACTGTCCCTTGTTTGACGGAGGCCAGTGTTCCGAAAACATTGGTTAGGTTTTGCTCTTTTGCTGGTTTAGGCAGGCAGTTGGATGGTGTATGTAAATGCATTTAGTGTCTGACTTAAAACATGTATACAAAGTCCCCTAATTATAGGTCGAAAGTACAGTAGTTATTATGTTCCTACATATGTCGTCCATCAAAACTCTTCAAAGTTGGCATTTGGTAATTGTGGTTGGAGCTGAGCAACAAATGTTGTTGGTGTTAATGTGTATATTCGTCTTATTCATTTGTTATTTACTCCGTATGTTTTAAAACTTTCTCATATAAAAGATAACGAATGAATAAGACAGAGGGAGTGTCGGTTTATTGATGCATCTGACAGACTTATTATAGTACTCCCTCCGTCTTGGACATTTGTTACCTTTGTCTTTTTCACTAAGATCAAGGAGGGGGAGATTGCGAGAACCATTTGTTGGTCTTGTTATTGGGTGACACGTGGAACAAAATGCAAGTAAATACGGAGTATATATAATAGAGTGAGATATAAGTACCGGGGTAGATTGATTGATGTGATTGCCATATATAGATAAAGTAAGTATTGATTTGCAATGCACAAATGGTTGACGTTGTCTGGGCTGGGCTATAGCAGGGCAGCACAACTAATTAATTAATTAATTGCTCTGAAAAGTGTTAGGGTACAATTAAAGAACAAATTAGTGAGTGGAGTAGGAGTATGTGGGAACTAGTGAAAAAGTTAGTGGGCATGCATCAATACATGCATGCTTTGCTTTGCTTTGCTTTAAGTTGTGGCCTCGTGGCATTAAACATTACTTAAACTAGAATGATTTCTGTATCCTTGTTAATCTTAGCACTACCCCTGTTTGTTTTGTCCTCTGCCCCCCTCCATCTTTGATTGTCTACAACCTTTTTTTTATCCAAGTACTTAATTATCCTTGGTGATGGAAAAATCTATCGTAATGTTATAACAGTAGAATATTATTTATTTAAATAGAAAATAACAAAGTATAGGTTTTTTATGGGATGTATGTTTTTTTTTTTTTTCATTTTCTATGTCAATGAGTAATGATTGATCCATTATGATATTATAACGGAAACCTCTGCCACAAACAAGAATCTATGTATATTTAATTATTCATTGGGGGTATTCAAAGACTTAAAGCAACTTCGTTATTGAGTCCTATATTCACGAGTGTTCTTTGTGACGGGTACATATGTCACAAATCTATGATGGTAAGTATCACTCATAGATAAATAAGATAAAATCACAATGCATAAAGAATATGAAATGATTTGGTTTTATCGATGCACACGAGTTTTTATTCGACTCAAAATTTGTGACTTATATGCTCATCAGTCGTCAAAAACAAAAATTTGCGTAAGATTTATTATCCACAAATAGTTCTGCGTCACTCTTCCATTCCCCGTTTTATTTATTACTCCCTCCTCTTCACTTTCTAGTTACTACTCCCCAATTGTTTTGGTTCGATTAAACATGGCAAATTCTCGTTTGTGATGACACTACCCATATTAAAACTAAGATGAGTCATATACATAGAAAATCACGTGATAAGTTGTCTAGAAAATACCAAATACTGTATTTTGTTTTTATCAACACCACGCGCTACTATCTAACCCATTTTAAGATTCAAGAATTAAGACGTATATTTCGTATTAAGCAAGACTAGTTGTTAAAAAATAATTTGTACTTCTAACTAAAGGAAAAGAACGTCAATAAATACAAGTTTAGAGGACATTGGAACCAGAGGTGATCATATGCGGGTTCAGGTCGGACATGGGTCGGGATAAGTGTGAGATTTGGGCCACTGACAAGCGGGTTTGGGACGAGTTTACGGCTCGGGCCTTTGTTTAAAAAAAAAAAAAATTGTTATGTCCAAACCTCTAAAAAATTGAGCCGGACAGGACGGATCAATCGACCGGTACAACCCATGATCACCTCTAACTTGTAGGTAGGAACGCCAATTCTAATCATCCTCCAAATTGTACCAGTTTTGGATAATGTTTGATGAATGACCCATAATAATATATGGGCGTAGTGTTGCCGCCCAAAATTCGTAATCTCATAGCTGGTCAAATATCATGAATGATACAAAAGCACCATATAAGGAGGATAACAAAAAAATAAAAAATTGTCCCATCCAAGTACTTATTTGATCCATTATAATCTTAATGGAGATATATCCATTTTAAGAGATAAACTGGAATCGCTGATAGATTTCATTTACTAATCAAAATACTCTACTAAATTACACAGCAAAGAAAGGGAGACAAGACACAATTCACACGACACTTGTAAACTGAGATTCCATGGAAGATCTCTTTGAGGTAATTCTGAATTGGTGATCATACAAAAAAGTAAAAGAGAACAGATAAAAGTGTTTGAAAATCTAATCAAGTGCTGGCTGCCACATCTCCAGCTCCAGTTTTGTTAAAAACCAAACGGATGTTGAGGTACAACTTCCTCCATATTACTCACCCACTACAAAAACCAAACCAAAATTATGGAAAACACAAAAAAAACATACACACTACAAAAGTTGAGAACATATATAAGTGGCTCAACAAATCTAACTTGGAAATCTCTGTGCTATAGAACGAACATGAACGAGTCGAGTCGTTACTGGCCAATGCGTGGATCAAACACGGTGTAGACCAGACACCCTGCTTAGAAGATGTCGAGAATCTCCAAAATGAAATTATTACAAAGCGGGCAATTCCCTTTCTGAACAAAGAGTTCCCTTGAACACATCCTGCAGAAGGTATGACCACACGGAATGAAAGCCGATCCTTTGTGCCTCACTTGACACACACAACAAGAAAACTCCCCTTTCCCCAGCTCCTCTTCCTCCGCCTCCTCCTCTTCATCCTCCTCCTCTTCGTCCTCCTCCTCTTCCTCCTCGTCATCCAATCTATATGTCGGCCCATCTATTCCGGCCTGTCGGTCGGTCTCCTCCAGCAAATCCATCAATGACATCCTCACAGGTTGATTCGCGGGGGCACCAAAATTCAACCCCCCCTCATCATCCTCCTCTTCATCGTCCTCGTCCTCGTCCTCCTCCCCCTCCCCCTCCTCGCCCTCTTTCTGTCCACTCTCCTTGCTCGCATCATTGTCAATCCCATCCTCGTCCAGCTCCCTAGACAGTCTCCTACGCGTCTCCTCCCTCTCGGCTGCCAAAGTAGCCGACAGACGAAAACTACCCCCACTTCTAGGGGACCCACCGCTGTCAACCTCCAACATAGACATATCATCGGCTGGAACACCGTCAACTCTTCTTATTGAGTTGTTCCTGAGGGAATTCCTAAGGGAGTTCCTGTTGTTCAACATCAGGTCTCTTCCTGATCTTGAAGTTGGTAACACGTCAGATTGTGGGACCGGCATTGAAGAAGTCCACCTACCAGAAGTCGAAGAATTCTGACTCTTCTTACGTGTAAGCTTCTCCTTGAAAGACTTCCAGGAGTTTTTACTATAGGGCGATCCTCCACTGGTTATGGTCTCGTCGTTGCGAAGAATCTCAAGGAGGTTTCGGACAACAACCTTGTTAGGAGAGGAGGGTTTCTTGGTCCCGTTGAGCACAGCACCAAGGGTAAGATTGGAGACAGGTTGTGGGGTCGTGGGATTATTAACAATGGCGGCGACAGAGTTCAAGCCATTCGCAAGATCAGTGACATTAAAGGAATCTCGAAGTGCGGATTGTTGTGAGGACAATGTAGGAGCTATAGGAGCAGCAGCAGCGACAATGCCACCACCCTCACTTTCCATTCAATCTAATTTTCCAATCAAAACAACAACAACAACAACAAAAGCTTAAGTTATCGACATTATTATCGTCATCATAAATTCAATCCATAGTGCATAAATGTAGACTTCCCTACAAATCGAACACACACCCATGAATAAATTATTCCAGATTATGGCAAAAACCGAAAGCCATGATCATAATGTAAGCTAAGTCAATCACAAAATGAATGAAACTAGAAACTATACGTCGTCGACCCCCTCAGTTTAACGAACATCATCGCAATTTCCAAAATCAAAACGACGAAGCAACAATAACTAACATGAATAACCTGTGATATAATGTCGTCTTAACCTAGACGAAGGTATCCTAAGACAATATTGTAAACTAGAAAATTAAGATTGATTTGCATATTGGAATGATTACCTGAAGGTGTCCGTGATGATGAATTTAGTTGAAAAGCCAGATGAATTTCCCTATTGTTATTTCCCTGAAATCCGAAATTCAAAGGATAGGAAAAAAGATAAATTAGAAATGGCGTGAATGAATCAAAAATGGGGGAAAGATAGAATAATTTTGATGGTGAAATGGAATGGGGGGGGGGGGGGGGGGGGGGAATAAAAAGGAAGAGAAGAGAAGAGAAAGAAGAAGAGAAGAGAAAGAAGGGAAAGGAACTGATGATAGGGAAGAAAGGAATGGGTATTTGTGTATGATATTTGGGGAGGAGAGATAAAGACGAGGCGAGGATGATTGTCTCATGGTGGAGCGAGTCTCCCGCTTAGTGACTCCCTACCTTCTTCTTCTTCCTCTTCTTCTTCTTCTTCTTCTTCTACTCGTATCTCTTTTATTCCTTCCTCCTCGCTTTCGCTTCATCTTCTACACTCTCAAACCTCCACCTGGGCATGGGCATGGGCAGGCTCACACTCTGAATTAAATCACGACCCATGGCCGTCTCATGTAGGGCTGGGCTGGGCACCGGTACACGATCGGACTAGAATCTTCAAAAATTCCCGGATCGGAAACGGACGGAATCTAGAAAATATGGACTGGGACCGGACCGGACCGTATCGGTTGGACCGGAATTTGCAATTTTTTTAAAATTCCGGTCCAAAATTCTGGTCTTCTGGAACGGATAGACAAGATTTTTTATTACAGTAAATAAATATAATTCCGGTTTATCCGGTCCAAATCGGTCCAACAGTAAAAAACCGGGTTAGGACCGTACCGGACCGGAACCCGGAATCTCCCAAATTGATGGACCGGAGACCAGACCATAATTTTTTTATTCCAAACCGGACTGGATTTTGCACACTCTTCCTCTCATTTAGAGATGACAATATATCTTGGATCCTACTCCGATTCTCCGGATCTTATACCATTGGATTCATTGGATAAGAATCGGATCATGATCCTTTTACAAGTAACCCTGATCCTACTTTTTTTTAGCTTTGTATGTCAAATCTAAGGTTAACTAATCCAAATAGCCCAATACTATAGCTCTCACTCATTAATTAGGAACATATTCAATACTTGTGAGTGTGATTCTCAAATCCTAAATCCCAAATCATTGATCTTCCTCCATAGGCTAAAAAACAACGAAGTCAAACTGGGTCAAGGGAGAGGACCTGGTCAGATCAACAAAGACATCACGCCTTTTGTCCCATGACTCCACGAGCAGAGCAAAAGATTGACAGATCGTAAGGACTTGTCGTTTTCATCGAAGAAGTCAATTTCCACCTCCTAGCCCTCAAAGATCCACATCCGAAAGCAAATATCCAACAGCGTGTCACCAACAAGGTTATAACGGTGTTTAATCCTCAATGTACCAGAGCAGGTCACCGTGTGATCACAAAAATATCCTCAATGCAGACCCTGGAGCAGGCATAGCAAGGCTCGGAAAGCGAAAAATGCTCATTAAGAGAATAGAATCCGTTACATGTTAGCCAAATACTTCCTCCGTTTCATTGATTTCTTCAACCTTAAAAGTGACACATTTCTTTAGAAAAATAATAAAATATATAAAAGTAGACTGAGAGTAAAGTAAGTGGGCCACTAGGTAAGAGAGAATTATGATAGGAAAAAAAGTAAGTAGAAGAAATTAAAGAAATCTTCTTTATATTAAATCAATGTCCATTTAATCCTACATGGCACTACCCATTGCTTCCCATTTGAGAATAGACCCATTTTTTTGCACTTAGTCCTTTCTAAGCTTACCTCAGTGTGAACACGTTTGTGCCACATCCAAAGCAATTCACAAATTGGAATCAAAATATCCTCCAAAATATCATACAGCGCGGGAATCAAACCCGCGACCTGAAGGATCTGTCCCACGTGAACAAAACACTGATCCAAGACATCAATATGTGTTCAATGTGTAGAAAATAGATATAGTAGGCATCTTACAAAAATTTAAAAACAAAACATTAAATGCATATGACCAATTTATTGTCCCGAAACAAGTACACAGATTCCATGAAAACATTAATTTGTTCAATAAGTACACAATTTTCAATTGGTTATTCAATGATCTTGAAACAATTCAAATTAACGCATTGAAAAAAGTACTCGGTAACAATTAATTAACCCTTCTTTGAAAATTGTATTGCAGTAGGATAATTAAATCGGGTCTTGGTTTATGCATCAAGGAGGGACTCTTCGATTCCTTCTCTTCTTTTCCCACGCCTACCTCTATTCCTGCTCATACTCCTCTCCCCATTTAAGGTTTTTATTTCCAAATTACATGCTCATTCTTCAACCCATAAACTTTCGATTTTAAGCATTGTGAAATACATGATCTTCTTCAATTTGAGGCTGTTGATATGAAATTTTTCCGTCTAATCAACACCTACAAATCTAAAATTTTGAAAGATTAGATTGCCGAACGTGAATGTGAAGAAAATGAAGACCAACATCCTTTGACATTGCAACTCAACTTTCTAGGGTACAATTCAATTTTCTGTCAATACATTAATTAATTGTTTTGTTTTTTTTCTTCCTTTTATCAATTTGTTTAATTGATTTTCTGATATTAAAATTCTAAATTCAATTGATTTTTCTTTGATTTTTGCCATCTTTACTCAGATAATCCTTAACTACAATTATTTTCCAAAGATCGTGGATTCATCTAGAAAAACAAAATGGGAAGAAAATGAATTCAGATGCTTCTAAACAAGATGAGAAAGGTAATTACACATATCTTATTTTGTTATTTTGGAGACGACTGAATTAATTTACAAAAACATGTACGGAGTAGATTTTTTTTATGACATTAATAGAAGTTTGTTGATTTTTTAGAGATTAATTGGTTGAAGGTGTTGTTTTTTAGAGATTGATTGCAGTTTTTGTTAGATGAGTGTTTTTTATTTGTGTTTTAATAAATCGGTTGTCTTTAATTTGTGTTTTTGTAGGACATTGGATAGAAATCCAAACTCCAACAACTCCTCCGGCACGTCACTATGGGTCACTATGGGTGATATCAATTAAATATTCTTTTTCGTTCTATTAATCTTCAAGTTGCAAAGGTGACATGAAAGTTATTCATCCCTCTTAATCTTATTTGCGGTTTTACTTTTAGTCAATTATAATCCGCATTTTCAGAAGAACAAAAGAAGCCGAACGGAGACATTATAGAGATCTCGATCCAAATTATTGAAGTTGATTGTGTTTGAGGTGTGTATTTCACGAGTGAAGTTGCCCAAAAAATTCTCCTCCATTTCTACGTACCCTTTTCTTCCTAATTTGTTTGAGTTGTGAGTAGTGATCATGGTTAGGAATTTGGAAGTAGAGAAACAATGACGTCATATTTGGATGATGCATGTGTGTTTGTTAACGTACGTGTGTGCTTGCGATTTATGTTCTAGGTTTTTTGTTTAATTCACGATATGATGATATAGACAGTGATTTTAATTTTTGATAAGGACGATTTTTTTTTGTTAATTTTTGATAAGAGTGTTTTTTTTTTGTTCAGGTGATGAGAACGAAGATGGTAAAGTGAATTTCGTAGAGGTATTTTAGGTATTAAAGTCCATTAATTTCGTAGAGATATTTTTCTCTTATTATTATTTCTAATTTTTAAGATTAGTTATGATTTCTAATTTTTGAATATGCTAATTTCCAATTGTTATGATTTCTAACTTTTAAAGTTATGATTTCTAATATTTTCAATTGTGATTATTTTTAATTGTCGAGTATCACAAATTACGCTTCATAATTATGTATAGTAAAAATTTTAAAAAGAAAGGTAGTGCAAAGTATATAGTAACATTGCCTACGAATGGTCTACGAATCATAATACTCTCATATGTTTATAGTATAAAAAAAAGTCTTATCAATCATATTTTCCGAATGAAATGATTTCTTATCAATCATATTTTTTTACGTATGTTAATTATTCCATATAAGTTGATATTTTAATTTGCCATGATAATTATTTGATTGACAATCTTACCGTGATTGATTTATTAACATATGCCCATTTAATATCGAGTTATGATTTATAATATTTCCGATTGTGATTATTTCTAATTATCGAGTATCACAAATTATTATGCTCCATAATTATGTATAGTAACAATTTCAAAAAGAAATGTAATACAGAGTATATAGTAACATTGTCTACGAATCATAATACTCCTTCCGTCCTTTATGTTTCTTCCCACTTTTTAAGATTTGTGAGGAGTATTTTATTAAAACGGGAAGAAACATAAAGGACGGAGAGAGTATATGATTAGAGTATAAAAAAACGTCTTACCAATCTATTTTCCGAATGGAATGATTTTTCTCAATCATATTTTTAAGTATGATACTTATTCCATATAAGTAATATTTTAATTTGTCGTGATAATTATTTGATTGACAATCTTACCATAATTGAGTTATTGACATATGCCCATTTAATATTGAGTTTTTTTTTTTTTTTTTTTCATTTGATTCTTTCTGTATTTGTTTATAGTAGCGTTAGTCGATAGTGGATTGAGAGCGTTAAGAATCCCGTTTTTGTTTATATATATATATATATTTAGATAAGATTTTTGTTAGTGTTATTTTACCGAATGTTGTCCCAAAATTCTATTCTTATTTGGATGATTCTGTTATATGGTTTGATTTTATTTGGCCATTTTTCTTTACTTAGCTAATTAGTTGACTTTGAACATAGTTAAAACGTATAATAATCATATTTCTTGGAATTTTGTTAGTGTGCATCGATGTTTCTATTTGTAGGTACGGACTCAAGAAAGACGGGACAAAGTGAGTCAAAAACGGGTCAAACAAAAGCCAACAGATTCATTTTAACTATTTCATTATAATCAAACTATATTCAAGACGGGTCTTTGAGTTATACGTGTATCATATGTACGCTTAATAAAACTCGATGTTAGTCTTTGAATGTTAGTCCCTATGTAATAGTTATTGTTTTGATTAATTATGCATTTGTCGTAAGAAATTTACTTTTATAATATGTGTAAATATAATAAAGTTATAATAACGTTAGTCCCATAAATTACATTTTAATAATGTGTAATATTTCGTTCACAAAGATTTTTTGATAACGAAGAATTATGTCCAACTTAATTTTTTCAACTCTCCCATATCTTTCTCATTTCCCCAAATTTTCCCTTCCATATAACAAATTGAAAAGTTGAAAATTACATATAGAATGGAGATTATCAACAAAAGTGAGCAACATTTTAAGCTTCGACCCTCCTAGCATGATAATACGGAGTAATGAAAAGTTGTGTGGATTTTAAGCAGCATTTCAACCGTCATAGCATGATAATACGGAGTAATGAATAATTAATTTAAATTAACAAAGCATGATATGGAAAATTAGGAAGAGTATGACAATCAAATTGAAAAAAAACCAATTAAATCTAACAGAAATGACAGGAATGAAAAGAAATAACAAAAATTTATGAAGAAATCATAATACTAACCATCAATTTGTTCAAAAGATATGACTAGCTACATTAAAGCAAAAAAACGCAGATTCATCCACAAATTACTTCCAAGATACAAACATTAACTAATAAACAATCAACTACAAAAACCAAAGTTCAAAAACGTTTGAAGATAAAAAAAATCATACAAATTGAAACCCAAATCGAGCAAAACCAGTAATCTATCCTGAAAATCAGAAATTAACAGTTTAACCTGACCAAAAATGCTAAAACCCACAAAACTTAAGTTCACTCATTTCATTTCTATGTCATAATCAAAATAATAACACGATTCAAGATGGTTTGGACAAATTATATCAAACAGTTCACAATAATATTATCATCATCACACTAATTCACCCAAAATAAACCCCAAAAAGTGTATCTTACTCTTAAGTACGAAATATGTATGACACGCTTTATTTTGTAATTATTTTATTGTTGGTCATTAGTGTGTTGTAGTTAGTCCCACAATAATTTTGCGCGAGACGGTCTCACATGAGACTAATTGATTGTTAAAACGCATGAGTATAGTATAATCAAAGTTCACACTTATGTTCTTATTGAAAATCAATGCAAGACAATTAATTGCACAATAAAAATCCACGCAACTCCGTTTAATTTCACGGGTTATGCCTGGTAAGTATCAATCTTGCGTTACTTCATTAGGGAATATCAATGAAAGAACCACAACCCGTGAAATTTTCACGGGTATAACACTAGTTGTTGAAAAAAGAAATGTGGAAGATATCAATGAAACAGAGGGAGTACCACGTATCTAACCTCTTCGCGAAAAAAATGCTCATTATTATTAGGGATTATTTCAGGAAAAATCCAAACTATTACCCAACTTTTTTATTTCAAGTACATGTAATATCATAATAATATGAAATTTGGGTATCTTTAATTTCTCTCATAACAGTCTAAATGACCCGCTACTTATTTTACCGTTCACCACTCTAAAATTAACACTAATCTTTTCTCTAATCATCCCTTAGACCCTTCGAGGGGTGTGTTCACCGGTTCAAACCCAGACCGGACCGGATATACCTGAAGAAAGGTCACACAAAAGAAATAAACCTGGAGACCATGCCGGTTAGAAAGGACCCGGTCCGGACCCCCTTAAGATCGGGTTTGAACCGGGCCAGACCGGGAAAATATACAAAATATGATTTTTTTTAAGTGTGGACCGGACAGGAGATCGGACACCACTTTTTTTGAGCCCCGGGACCGAACCGGTATTTGCCCAGTTTGCTCCAGTCTAGACTGGACAGTCCGAGTCGGTTCGATGTACCGGCGGTGTTGGAGATGGTTTTGATGGTCGCACACTCGCACAAAGAACGAGGAGGAATCGGTGGTGGAGTTGGTTGGTGCGAAAATGAAATTGGGGAGTTGAAGATGGTGTATCGGTGGTGAAGTTGGTTTTGATGAAGGATGAAGGTGGTGACGACGAAGGTGGTAACGGAAGAAGGCAAAAGAGGAGAGGGAAACATCAAGTTATTTTATCCTATTATAACAGTTAAATATACAATGAGTCTAGTTTGAGAATATGATACTTAAAATCGTGATTATTTTGAAATTACGTGTACTTGTGATTATTCTAAGAATGTGGATAATAGTTTGATGAATTATTTTCTGAAATAACCCGTAATAATAATAGCTGAGAAGTACTTATTTGTGACTAATTACTATTAGTCTGGATAAAAGAAATACGAAGTATAAACTTGTAAAATAACATGTAAGTTTCACTTTATTATACTATTAATCTGTAAATCTTGAGCGCAAAAACATACAATAGTAGATAATACGGAGTATTTTGTTATGTTTAAATCATCCTCAAAATTTTGATTGATTTAAAACAAACTTCAAAGAATTATGGGCACTTAGAAGTTCCTTCATGTGTCTTCCAATCATTATAACACGGGCATTCCTCCTTGTGTCCGTAAGTTCCCGATGGCACACACAAACATTTTTCACAACACATGTTGCAATAGAATAAACATGGCTTCTTATGAGATGTTGCTGAGCATCTTACGTTGCACGCTGCTGGACATTCTGCAATACCAAAACCAAATAATCGTAAATTATTTATTCACCTACGAATGTTACAAATTATTATCCCATGTAAACTTATTAGTTTTGATATATTTTTTTAAATTTATTCAAATATATAGTGGTGATATAAAATGTAACTTCATACTTTGTTTTATGAAAACAATTATTTTATAAGATCATTTAAAAAAAATATATAGCCAACATAAATATTAAAAAAATATAAGTCAATGAAGATGATACCAAATTTATATAAAGTTCGAAAAAGAAAGGAGGAATACCTTCTTTTGTTACCGAACCTTCTCCACCAGCCTTCATACATATATTTGCAACAATATAATACAAAAATTATATTAGAAGTAATATTTGTAATGATAACAATTTATTGAAGTCTGCATGCTTCGTACGTATATGATTCTTATTTATTACGTACATTGCACTTGTATTAATAATAATTTATAATGTAAAAAATGAAGAAGAAACTCACGAATGAAATTTGGAGTATTGTAGCGGAAACCAAGATGAACAACATAAGAGTTGCACTACTCTTCAAAACACTATTAAAAGCCGCCATTAAAGTGATTTTGTCGTTGATGTATAAGTATTTGTTGATGTTCTATGCTTATGCTTTTGCTTATGATTATGTTGGTGTTGGTGATTAATTTGAGTTATTAAGACCCTTTTATATAGGTGACACACACCATCTACAAGGACAAATATCATATGATACAATGTTTATGAGAAGGATTGTTGATTTTGTTCTAAATTAGTATTTACTTCCTATATTATTTGTTAGATATATTTGAATGAAAGTTAAACAAATGATCGAGACGAAAAGAATATAACAGTTTATCAAAAATAAAAGGATTATTTAATGAGAATAATATCAATTATAGGGCGTCTTCTCAAAATAATAACTAGTTGAAAAACTCGTGCGATGCACGAGCCGATTTTTAGTGGCAATGACACCAATTAAGTTAGAGGATTGCTTAAATTGGTGAGACTACGCAACAGTAGAAAGTAAGTCGTCGAAGATAAGAGTATGTCTACTATTAAAGAAATATTATCCACATACGTGAATGTGTTTTTAAGGAGGTAGTATATGCGGTAAACGTCAAGTTAAATTATAGGCGTGCATTATAGTTAGAAATATTTTTTTTTGCTTGAACTCTTTTTATGACTCAAAAGATTTATGACTGACGGATGCATAATTACTTTTATTTATATAATAAAATTTCATCATCTTATTATAATTTCTCGATGTGAGATAATTATACTTCAATTAGTATCTAAAAATGAATAATTTCTCTTATTGATGAGGTAGAATTTCATCGCCTCATCATAATTTTTCGATGTGAATAATTCTACTACGTTTATAGTCTTAAAAGTTCTTTTAGGCTCAAAAAATTTCAGATTGAGATATAAAGACGAATGATTACTGTTAATTATATAATAAAATTCAATCAACTTATAATTTTTTGATTCGTTCAAAAAAACTTACTTCTATGTGGGATAATTCTATTCGATGTGGGATAATTTTACTTGAATTTATGGTCTTAAGAATGATTTTTATACTCCCTCCTCCCCACAATGATCTTCCCACTTTTAATCAAAATGGGTGAGATTAAAATAATAAATGGGAAGATCATAGTGGGGAGGAGGGAGTAAGACTTAAGAGCTATGATAAGACTCAAAATACTCGATAAGGATACTTTTACTCCAACTCTTTTTATAACTCAAAAGATTTCTGGTTGGCGGTGATTACTTTTATTTATATAATAGAATTTCATCATCTTATTATAATTTCTCGATGTATGATACTTTTGCTTCAATTTATAGCCTTAAGATTTGTTATAAGACTTAAAAGATTTTTCGTTGATATCTAAAACAATTGATTTTTCTTTATGATGTAATCCATAATATACAATTTCAACATCTCATCATAATTTTTCGATATTGTAATTTTTATATCACAAATAAAACTCGATGTGGAATATATATGATTTATTAAGAGCTTTTTTTAATACTTATTGTAATTTTTTGATGTGGGATAATTTTTACTTCAATTTATAGCCTTAAGAGCTATTATAAGACTCAAGAGATTTCTGTGATATCTAAGGACGAATGGTTAATTTTATTTATATAATAGAAATTCATCACCATATTGTAATTTTTCGATGTGGGATAGGTTTTATTACTTCAATTTATAGCCTTAAAAGCTACTCCCTCCGTCCTTTATGTTTCTTCCTACAATTTAAGATTTGTGAGGAGTATTATATTGAAACGGGAAGAAACATAAAGGACGGAGGGAGTATTATCTGACTCAAAAGATTTTTGACATCCAAAAACAAAAAAAAAAATTCTTATTGATGATGTATTGATGTACAATTTTATCACCTCATCATAATTTTGCGTCGTGAGATAATTCTACTTAAGTTTAAAGTCTTAAAAATTCTTTTAGGACTCAAAAGATTTCAGGTTGAGATATACGAATGATTACTCTATATTATATATGAGTAATACGGAATAAAATTCAATCAACTTATAGTTTGAGTAATACGAAATAAAATTCAATCAACTTATAGTTTTTCGATGTAAGATAATTATACTTGATTTTATAGTCTTAAGAATGCTTTTTAAGATTCAAAAGATTTCTCGATAATATCTAAAGAGTAATGATTAATTTTATTTGTATAGTAGAATTTTCATCGCCGTACTATAATTTCTTGATGTGGGATAATTTTACTTAATTTATAAGTAGCTTTTAAAGCTTTTATAAGATTACATTTTATTTTATTTTATATTTAAAAACGAATGATGTCTCTTATTTCAGATATATAATTTAATCGCCCCGTTATAATTTTTCGATATGCGATAATTTTACTTAGTTTTAACAAATTTCTATATATTCTTAATTTAAATTAAAAAATATATTAACAATAATTATTAAAAAATTCAAAATTTTAATTTTATATTTTTTGAGGGTGAATAAATGTTAAAACAATTATCAAATTGAATTAATAAGCGTTTCACGTTGTCGCTATCCAAATTTTGTTGCCTTATGAGGTGATAATCGCTGGTTTATATAGTGATAATTTTTTTAGTCTTAATTAGAGCATGATTGTTTTTTTTCTATACAAATTCTTATATTCTTTATTTAAATTTTAAAAAAAAATAAACGAGTCTTACGTGGAGTAGGATTTTTTTTCATATACAAATTTTTATATTATTTATTTAACTTCAAAAATAAATTAAAAAATTTGGATCAATCATATTGCTCGAAAAGTTCCTGCTTTATTAATATACTAGTATAATACCCGTGACACGTCACGGGATTGGGAAGGACGCGTGGTAAGACGAAAAATGGACAACATATTGTATAAAATCGTAGACGAAGTAGCAACGTACATGATTTGTTGACACATTAAATCATAACTCTATTTCAACCATGTACACTAACCGTAGAGAATGTCGAGATGAGATATATGACCGAGTACTTGACTATATATCTCAAGATTAGACATGAATTATCCTTGAAACAAAAATGTGAGGTCTGCAATACCTCACACCCAGCCATCACATTGAGCAATTCTTCTTCTATCAGTCTACATTGGACTACTGCAGTGGAATTGATCGATCAACCGGACAATGTCGCCTTACACACATTTTCGACTGAGAATTAATTGAAACTGGAGAAATGAGGGAAGATAATCTGTAATAGATTGCATCGTGGGAAGGTATGTAATTTACATTTTGTCCATATTCTCTAGCAGCCATATGCATTGATGTAGATTCGTTGCTTGCACTCTTAACCTTCACGCAATACTTAGTAACATTGTTGTATCTAGATTTGACAATTGAATGCAACTTTCTTCAAATCTGCAAGCAATTGGGGTTTCACTTTCACTGTTTGTAGATGGATTGATTAACATTTGTCAAGCATAGATAATCGTGGGATATGCATATCAATTGTTTATACTTTATAAATGTGGCCTGAGAAGCACAAAGCAAAGCAGCAACACACCTGCACACCAAAAATTCCAACAAAGAAAAATGCCTACTGCATATTCCTACCCTCCCATGGTTATAATCCACAATCTTCCGTATGAAACGCAGTGTAATAGAGTGACTGGAAGAAGTTTCAGTTGCCTCCGTGATCATTTGAGCAGCCTTGGCTACCCCATTACACAGTAGCGGCCTATTTGGAATGGTGAAACAGACTGCTTTATGAGAGCGGTGGTGATGGAGTTCGAGTCTGGAATGGACACGTACAGGCAGGCCTTCAAGCTTCAGCGAGCGTTCGAGAGGGCTGGTAAAGGGAAGCAAGACTACGAAAAACAATTGTATTCGACAGCTGGGCCGCACGCATGGGTTGTAACTGCAGATGACTATGCCTACACGAAAGAGAAAACGTTTTACTCGTTGGTACCAAATCATCTCATCGTTGGTGGATACTGTGACGCTGACAACGATACAGTGTCGACTTATGCATCTGTTATGAGGATGCTTGCAAATAAGTACCCAAGGTTCTATAATAAACCTTCTGTGGAAGGAACGTCTAGTAACTTTTGATTTACGACGGCATGATTGAATTACCGAGGATTTGTATTTGTACATATGTGTATGTTTTTAATTTTCATGTGTATCATCTGTGTGGGTTGTTGTCGGATGTAGTGAATTATTCGTAATCCTTATTACTACCAGCGTACGTACCCTAGGAAATTTTCTGGGTCTAGTTTAGTATGGTTATGTTGTAATGTGACCACGGAATGTTATCGGAATGCAATTAAACGTTTACGTCTTATGTAGTCCCAAATGCTCTACGGCCTGACTCTGTTAATTGCATTCTTTTAAATGCAATTAATTTAACCTATTACTTCTCGCAACCAAGCGGTGAATATCAATGACTAAGTATCGGTTAACAAAACCAGTACTTCAGCTATTGACAGTTAATGGGACCTTGCTCTCCTTAACTTGTTTGAATTGCTTGGCACGGGTGAAGATGTAGAACTCACCTACACGATGTGTATTGCACATGAATACTGAAACTTTGATTGAGTGGTCAATCATCCAATAGTGTTAGCTTGGTTCCAACAGCTAAGAAGAATAGGGAATCTTGGTAAATAGGGAAGAACAAATGGGGAAGAGTGCACATTGGAAAGGGAATATGGTTTTGCTCAATGTTTTCTTCCATAAAGAAGACTGGTTTTGATTGTTTGGTTGACATGGTAACTCTCCCCAAACACATGTCGAGCATCTGGACTTCTGATTTGACCATTGCAGACCAAATTCGTCACACTTGAAATCAAGTACAGTACACTTCTACTGTTTTTGAATGGGTTAGAGTTCACATGTTGCTAATAGGGTAGATTTGGCCACTATATATATAGGATGTGTGCTTGAAGCAGCACATAAGCATAACCGCCTTAAAAGAAAAATTTCTGAAACGTGAAAATGCCTAAAAACTGCTTTTACCCTCCCATGGTCATAGTGAAAAACTTACCCTATGAAACGAATGGCAACTTGGTTACGGGAAGGAGTTTTAGTTCCCTACGCGATGAGCTCAGGAGCCTAGGATACCTTGTGAGGCGACACAGACCAATATACAATGGCCGGACCAGATGTTTCATGAGATCAGTTGTGCTTGAGTTTGAGAGTGGCATGGAGACCTACAGGCAAGCTTTCAAACTGCAGTGCGCGTTCGAGAGGGCCGGAAAGGGGAAGGAGAACTATGAGACCTAAACTCATTCGACAGCGGGTCTGCATGCCTGGGTGCTAACTGAAGATGATACTGAGTATGTAAGATACGGATCAGTGTTCACACTTGTTCCTGATGATGTCGTGGCGGGCGGTTACTCTGACAACGACAATGATCCAGTATCGACCTATATGTCTGTGATGAACCTTCTTGGCAGACAGTACCCAAGGTTCTACAGAAGGAATGCCTAGAACGTCAGTCAGTACCCAATGTTGTCGAAATGGTGGTCCATGTTTGTGGTCAGTTGCAGAATTCGGTGATCCGTGATCAGAAAATATCTAAATATATATATATATATATGTATGAAATGTGTCTTTATCTTTCGTGCTAAAGCTCCAGGTTTGTAGTAAGGTAGTTGTCGTGTTGGTTGTCAGTTGTAAAAAATAAGTAATAGGTGTCATCACCTGTGGTCCATATAGATGGGCAAATTTTCATGGTGTAATCTATTACACCCTAAAATATGTATGCAACCTAATCGTACGGCTGGTAAGTGATTTATGATAAAATGATCGAACCCTATCTAAGTCGAAGCTTCTCTTCATTCAATTTCCTTGTCCTTCGTATATAAGACAACAGTAATAATATTCTTATGTAACTTTGGAAACAAATGCTGAGTAGTTTACTGTGTTTCTATGGTACGATAGAATATATGGTTAAGAATAGATTTCTGAGTAGGGGGCTGCTCTTCATGACATAAACGGGGATGCAGACTTATCTAACTGGGCTGAGGAATGGAATACGGAAATGCGTTGCTAGAGTAATATATACGCGAGACAGACTGTCGTACATGGAAAACAATGTTGCTGCAAATTAGTACACCCATATAAAAAATTTGGGAAAATTAGAGCAGGATATAAATGCCAATACAGTACTTACAATCTGAAATATTAGGGGAGATAACCATGAATATATACTGTTATACGTATGCTGTAATGTAACCATGGAATGTTATAGGAATGGAACTTAAGGCTGCCAGCTTCAATTGAACAACGGGGTCAAATTCTGAGATAGACCATCACTGAAGGATTTGCGATTCAAGAATTGTGATTTCAGCCACACTTCTTTGTACTGCAATAGTGTGTCCAGGAACTGTCTAAAAGTAGCATTAGATGAAGATGTAAATATTGACGTAAAACAGGGAACATGGATTAAGATAAGAATCAAAAGGTTCACAGCATATCAATGACGCTAAAGTTGTCCACTGGTACATCTTTCCTAACAATGTCAATGAGTATCTAACGCAACATGGAGAATATTTCTTTGAAGACAACGTTTGTCGTCGCATTTGTGTCGAAGCAGTCTTCATCAAGTATGAGGACTTTCAGTCCACTCTTAGTCGTAACCCTGGAGAAGGCTACATAAAGTTGGCCGTGAGTGAACACAGGTTTGGGGAGGAAAAGACCAACGTTAGAGAGTGACTGTCCTTGGCTCTTGTTTATGGTCATTGCGAAGCAAACAAAAATTGGGAATTGTCTCCGTTCGAAACGAACTGGGAACTTGTTCTCGTCGGAAGGTGAAAGCTTTATGCGTGGTATGTACACCTGGGCTCCTTTTCTGCAGCCCGAAATAATAGTAGCTTCCAAAACACGTTCTCCAAGTCTCGATATCAGCAATCGTGTTCCATTACAAAGACCGTTCGCCTGGTCAATATTTCTAAGAAGCATTACCATTGCACCAACTTTAAGGGTAAGCGCGTGATTTGGCAGACCTGAACATTGGACTGAATTGAGGAACTCCGTAGAGTACAAATCTTTAATGACGCGGCTTGTTTCATTGACGCTAATCTCGTCTGCACTAAGATAAACAGCCTCCTCCCCTGGCATAAGTGACAGAACATACTGATTAACTTTTTCGACCTCGTCGTGGGTTGGTGCGAGGACAGCTCTCTCTTGCAGATACTGCGTATTGTCGAGGTTTGCAAGAAGACCAGGATAAGTGCTGGTGACAATTGATGCTACTGGGTCAGGACCCGGCTCAATAAGAACATCTTGCGGTAGTTGTATCGTAGCTGTCCCGTCGTTCGGACCACCTGCACGACCATCTCCAATGCTGAGTAGCCAATCAGAAAACTGCCCTATCTCTACCGCATTTGCACCCACTCGACCAGTTCGTAGCCTCATGTTCTGCGTAAGTTCCAATACCTGCAATACGGAGTTAGAAGAGTATGGGAAAACAGAACGTAACAACGGTAGGGTAGTTAACAGACATATATACCTTGCAGTCCCTCCATATAGGTGAGGAACATATTGTTGCGTGGACAATATCTTGCCTACTGCCTTTCGGCACGACAGGTAATATTTGCCTGAAGTCTCCTCCTAAAACGACGACCTTCCCACCAAATGGCTTATCGGCTAGATCGTTGTGGACGGTTCTCATTATATCCCTCAAACTCCGGTCAAGTGCCTCGAAACAGTATCGGCTTACCATTGGTGCTTCATCCCAAATAATTAGTTTCGTTTTGATGAGTAGCTGGGAAAGATCAGTGCCGGGTTTGATTCCTGAACAGGTAGACCTCTCGTCAACGTTAATTGGGATGCTAAACCTTGAGTGTGCCGTCCGGCCTCTAGGAAGTAGAGTTGCAGCGATGCCGCTAGACGCAACTGGTAGGACAATTTCCCCTTTACTTCTCAACGCTGCGCACAGAGTGTTCCAGATGAAGGTCTTACCAGTACCTCCATAACCATATAAGAAGAAAACAGCTCCTTTTTTACTCTGAACTGCAGCCATAATTTCATTGTACACTGTCCTCTGCTCATCGGTTATGGAGGACATGTATACCTGATGATCAGAACTCAACTTTGCCCTATCGTAGTTCAGTTCATAGGATATTAATCTGTTAGAGTGGACACAGTTGATGTTGTAGTCCGGCAATGGCATTTCGGGAAATTTGGAAAGTGAACTTCCATTCGCCTGCAGGGACGACTCTATTTCTTCCAAGGCGTAATTTTGTAGTTCGATATCTGTCATCTGCAGATCTGCATACAAATGTCAGTTAGATTATTATAAGTAATTTAAGAGAGAAAAAGTAAATGGAGTATGTGGAAGCATACTGACATACCAAAGTTTAGCAGCTCTCTCCTTCGTCGGTGTAGAATATCGTCACATAGATGGTTCCACGTTTGCTCCCATACGTACTCAGGTTTGACCAAGCTGCCGAATAGAAGCAAGGTTGCGAACAAATTACGCAAATATGTTGCTGAACCCCAATCACTTGCCTCAATTATTGCGTCGATGTATTCCTTATCATCACCAAGCAACCCTAGAGCGTAACATGCGTCTTTGAATGTATCGTGGACAGTGCCGTTGACTGTACGTATATCCTCATAACTGGTTGGTCCTTTCACGAAATTAAGGAGAGTTCTCATGTAGTACCGCTCGCCTCCAGTCGGTGGCATGTGGTACATTCGCCCTAAACTGAAACCTTGTTTCCGAGGCGCCCAACATTTGTCTTTCTGATGCCAAACGTACTTTGTCGGGAACTCGGAGTAAGTAAGATCCCTGGATTCTTCATGGTCAGCATTGTAGGCCAACCATGCGGTGAATTTCGTCCTACCTCCACTTGAGCGCGCAAGGATATCTTCAATAGGATCGTCCTCATTGTATACGACATTCTGTTCGTTAGGGAGATGATAGTCCAATCGAAGTACCGGTGGAGTCCTGTAATGAATATCGAATACGAAGATACGCCATGTTGCCTCGCACGGTGAAATATATCGGCAGTCGTAGTACTCCTGGATTTGATCAATTTCATCAGGGTTCGTCCTCGTTGCAGCCCCAGCGGTTACTCGGTCGTACCCCTTGTTAATATACTTGAACAAATATTTAATGGACCGGGCTTAATTACACCACTTGACGTTTATGTGAGCACGGTACCTCTCCAACAAATCAGGATTGTAAGGAACGACAAAACCATTATGCACGGAGACACCCGATTTCTGAACAGTGATGCCATTGTCTCTCCTCCTGTACATAGGATAACCGTCACCATCAACTGTGGTCCTTTCTGAAAAGGCCTTGGGGAACCTTTTGGTGCACACACCGTCAACCATGCAAGGAGACTTCGGATTTGCAAAACCACACGGCCCGTGAATCATTAAGTCACAAACTGCTTGATGCAGTGTCGGATTATCCAATGGATCTGGTATTTCTGCAGATATTATACTATCAACATCGCTTGCATCTGGGAATTTGTCCTCACGTTGGAGGAAAAGAAGGATGTGAGCATGAGGAAGACCACGTTTCTGAAACTCGATAGTATAAACAACTGCAAGAAAAACATGGATACGTATTTTAGATACACATATCACATATCGAAATAGTAATGTAACTGACGATACACCGGGGAAGGGGGAAAGCAAATATAATACCTGTTCTTGATCATCCACTGGGAGTTGGCAGAACTTCGGTGGTTGATCATCCACTGGGAGTAGACTCCCAATCATATGCGAATTCTGTCCACCTATCCTATAGGTGTATGGTCCTCTACTATTATTTACTGAGTGATCAATCTTACCGCCACTTGACGTGAAACCGTGCATCGAGTTGTAGCACCTGATATTACCCCTGAAATGACCGCTTTTCAGGTGCACATCGTGGAGGAGATCATTCAACAGCGGTGGGGGTTCGGTTAAGTATGGTAGCACGACAATACCGTCTCTACAGCACATGTTGAAAGTAGGCACCAATGGTCTTCTATCCATTCTATCTCTCTCGCCGTACCACAATAGTGCAGCGCATCTTTGGCACCTGTACTCTGGATCCCCGATATCGTCGTAGCCTATCCACCCTAAAAAAAACGAAACGACCACTCAACCATCCCACTGAGTAATAATTAAAGTGTACGCGCTACGAAACAAAACATGAAGCAAACCTGTCTCCTCAGTTGGGTCATCAACTTCGTGATGTTCTTCAATAACTTCTGCAAATATGTCGCGGGCTAAACTATGAATGATTACGTCGCTATGCGTGGAGGAGTTGAAGTGTCTGTTGGAACTCAATCTTTTGGGTGTGGATCCGTCTCTAGCTGCAGCCTCACGAATGTCTTCCACAACACGGTCGACAACAGCTGCAATTACAGAGGAACGGAGTACATATAATTCAACATGATTGAAATATCCGCAATTATTTAATATGCACGTGAATCAAACTGTAAAGTAAAAAAACCTGTAGTAAGATCATCAATCCGCTTGTCCGGAGTGCTGTGGACAGACGATTCAATTAATTTCTCAGCTCTCCTAGCGGATATTTTCACCATGTTCTTCCTCCGTGCAAGTTTGGTACGCCAATCCATATATGGGTCGTTATCAGTGTACATTGATTGTTCGAACGATTTATGTCCATTCCTCCTATCCGTAAGCATGTGTTTGCGATCAAGGCGCGATTGTTTGGCAAGCAGGTATGTTATTAAATGTCTTTCAAGATCAGCAGCTGGTTTTAGACAGGGAGCACAGTAATTGAAATTCACGCAACGGTGTACTCATTACAGTAAATTGGCGGGAGAGACAGACAGGTGACAATTACAGGACCGGAAAACATACCGTCACGAAGGTGTTCTACTGCTGTGTGGTCATCAGCTCCAACTCTGAAGTCATCATTGTTCACTGTCACAGCTGCAAGATAATTTGGGTGTACACATTGAGCGTTAAGTGAACACGGTACCTTTTCGCCAAATTCAGAAATGCAAAGATTGTTTCCAACAAACAAAGAAAAAAACGTCACCAGATACATCATTCTGACTGATCTCTAAAAATGCATCAACCTCACTTCTTCGAGAGGCATAGTCGGGCGGATTAACATCGTTATCATGATGCGAGAAAATCTCCTTCCCTGTTGTTTGACGGAAACAGTACAACAAACTCAGTCGAGAATTATACGCGCGTAACGTACTGTGTATTGTAACCAGATGCTCTAATAAACTGAACATTAATTTAGCATTCGATACCTTTTCCCTTCGAAAATGAATTGCAATTATCAAGCGGTGCTACAATGCCAGTACGCTGGGAAATAACATCTGTGACAGAAGTCATAAATTGTTGTTACTATATATGAAAGATCATGAAACAAACTGGTGACGAAGAGTGCATTAGTAAGACCTGGATTGAGGGAGAGATTGGAGTTTCTGACATTTGCGGAATCAGGTGTCAGTGCGTTGTCTACGGTTGACGAAGTCGTAATTTCAGGACTTGTAGACACATTTGTGATATCATTGAAAGGCGACCTAGAAGCAACTGAAGTAAAAAAACTAAAATGGGTTAACAATGTCGTTGGTGTATGCACGTGAATCAAACTTACGTAAAGTACAATGTTACAGACGAAGAAGGAAATTGTGGAATACTAACCATGAACTTTCTTCTTCTTATTTGACTTGCCTCCTTTGATAACAGACGGTTCATATGATCCACCGGATGAAGTGTCAATACGGGACGTCCTCCGCTTTGTTTTCTTTGTGATGCTGTTTTCGTTTTCATTACTACAGCTACCCATTATAGTCTAATGTAGAAATTGTACTTTAAACAAATTGATATGACTAAACAGAGTTAGTTGTTACATATACATGTATATATATAGGATTGATGGTTGTCAATGTGAAGAAGTGGAAAGGACTTGCAGTTGAGTAATTGCAACGACAAACGATGTATTGTGTTCCCAATAGTTCGAAAAGTGGATATATTATTATGAAGGCGAAGATGAACTGATTTGTAATATCGGGTTTTTTTTCGTTCGAGTAATGTGAAAGACGATGAGGTATAACATAGCCGTAATTCATCAGAGAAATCATTCATGGCCAGATTAATACAGAAAATTAATTTGGTGATATTAAACTGATGGAGTTCGCGAACTGGAGAATCAGTAATTTGGTCACTTAAGGTTGCATATGCAGCACCGAAAAGGAGAAATCAAGTGAATAGGAGGGATAAATTAAACAGTGATTTACAATTTCATGATACAAATGGACAAAACTTGTCAATGTAAATTATTTTGATTAAGTACAATCATGCTAGTTACTCAACTACTAATTGTGCGTATTGTTTAAGGTTTGAAATAGAAACTCTAAGTATGGGTTAAGGTTTTAAACATGTGATTTGAAGTGTGGCGACAAAGTGCGCTAAGTAAATTGCGAATCAAAAACCGGACGTCGATTTGTGAGTCGGTGGTTGAGAAGGATGTCTTGTATATAACTTCCATGAAAGTAGTTGTATTGCAAAGAGGTTTTTTTGTCGAGGGTTGTTTTCGAGTTTGTAGTTAATGTGCTAGAACTCCACAATTTTTAAAATAACTTTACGTTTCAAGTTGAAAGGTCGGGAAGTAATTCGGCAATTGAACATAATTGTAAATTGAAGTGAAACTAAAACGGACATTCGATTCTTATCAAGTGTCTCAAAAGAAGGAAATAACAATTCGAAGGTACAGTAACGGAAGTAAATTGCATAAATAAGGGTGTTGCATGTGATATGGTTCTTGTCCTAAGAACTCTTTTCTTTTTTGCTAGCTGTGACGGGGTCTTTGGTGGTGGAGTCTAAATCAGGTGGCGCATCAAGTCCAGAAGTGGAGTCCAGAAAAATTCCAGTGCTGGTCCTCTTCGTAGGAGTGATACGGGATGGAGTAGCGGATGTTTCGCAGTCGATGAGCTGAAACGTTGTGAGAAAGAAATGAATGCTCAAAATGTAAATCAAAATGCGGCGAATAGATAATAATGGCCATCTGAAGTGGTGAATTTAAACCTCTATAGCACAATCTGAAGTCACTGCCTCCTTCGAAGTCGCTCCTGCAGGTGAACTTTCACCGATATCCAGAACTTGATCATTAATTTTGACACAACCTGAGGAGGATCCACCTTTCTGCAGGAGAACATAGGTTGTCGTAATACATTGGATATATTAAGGAAATAACATTTTGTAAAACGTAAGTAGAGGAAGCTGTACATTTCCTTTGACCGATATCCGATCAAGATTCGTCGTTGTCAGACTGTAATCGTCAATTTGTAGCTGTGAGATACGACAGAGGAATTAGATTTCATAGTAAATTGAGGAATTTAAAGTAGTAATATGAAAGCTGTATAGTTGATGAGCACATTTGTAGAAAGGTGCGTCTTCGTGGTCAGTACCTTAACAGCTTCTTCATATTTAAGGACAAAATGAACAATCTTGTCTGGGTCATCAGACATCCATTGAACGGTGTACGACTTTGAAGAATGCTCCACGTTGAATTTTTCGTGTATAAAGATCTTGAATAGGTAACGTTTGTCAAGAAAGGTAGAAAGCTCTCCTGGAATTGAATCACCGTCATTGTCCTGCGTCATATAGTTTAAGCAGTTTAATTGTCGGGTGATTAGATGGAAGCATAGGCGAAGACACAACTTATGGTTACAGTGGAATTTACCTTCTCCATTCTCGACAGCAAAGTTTGTGCTGTTTCGTCAACAAATTGCTGTACCTGAGTGTCGAAAACAACGAAGTGACACTCGATGTCTGAGTAATCTTTGACGGCAAACTTCAGTTGGTACCTTCAACGAAAGTCGGACGACAATTAAGGGTAAATGGTGATGTAATATGGTACAGACAATAGACAATGGTTGAAATATCAACTGAATTCTGATTGCGATACAATCACGATTACCTCGGGACTGAACCTGGAAACCCAGAAGTGTTGCCAGTACAGCCATGGCGATTGCAAATCCATCGTCCATGTTCATTCCTTGTAGCCTTCGACCAGCATGACTTGCAGCTGTGATAGTACCAACCGGCAGTAGCTTCCAAGTCGACTATGGTGGCAACGGTGTAGAAATATCCACTCTGATTGAATACATTTTCAGTGATTATGCATTGTCTAAGGGGAAGGAAGGCAAAGAAAATTTCATGGGAATTGTAAAACGTATAGAATAAAAGGCAGAACCTTCTCATTCTTGAGAATCTGACTGATTGACAGCACCTCGTCGACACTAAGTTCAAAGCTTTCTTGCTCTGGACCCTCCTCTACGTATTGAAGGGAATTACTTGGGGCCTGCGAAGAAAGACTGCAGTAACTGTGTTTAGAAGTATACAAAATTCGTACATAACATTAAGTAGAGTATGGTTGCGGAATACAACTGCGTACCTCCCTTGGAACGCGTCGACTTCGGGTATATTTGGGTTAATCTCGAACTTCGTGGCGTTGAAGGTTGTTTGCACGCGCCAGGAAGCTGTTGATTCATGGTATGAAATAGTTATCGAAGGATGTTATGCAAACAAAACTCTTCCAAAGAACATGAGATAGCGAAAGGTATAGAGCCGAGGACAGTACATTCAAAAATTTTGGCCTCAACGCATCTACAAACAATGACTTTGGAATGGTCGGGATTTGGTAGACTCTTCAAAAGTTCAGGGAGCTCCGTGTAATGCGGTGCCCACAGAGTGCACTGCAGCACATCACCTCTGATATGAAGCGATTAAAATTAAATAACATGACAAATGCATTAGTACACTGAATAGAAGGGATACACAACGAAAGTAATAAGAGTAATAGCAGGTGTTTAAACATTCAATTAGATGACTTTACTTTGTGTTCTCCAATTTGATACTCCTACATTTGAAACCATTCTTCGTCTCGATTATTGGTCCAATCTCATATAGCTTGCCAACAATGTCTGACCAGGAGAACGACAATAAATCTTAAGTGAGGGATGCGATAAATTAGACAAAATGAGTTATATACAGATTTAGATAAAGCAAGGAATTGACACTGTTCTTACCGATGTACTGCGTAGTTGGTGCTCTGCCATTGATAATATCATCGAAAGCAACGAACCGATAACAAATGGACGGAATGGTTTTGTCATTCGGCATATGCGTAATCCTCGATGAGAACTCAACATTGAGTCTGCAGGAATGCGAAGTAGCCTTGTCATATCCTCCATTCTTGGATACAGTTAGGCTCTTGATGTTGTACACTTCTCCAACAGCAAATTTGCCCTTAAACATCTTAATAAGAGGCTTCTTGATTGTAGCTTGGACACAATCATTCTGGGAAGCATGGTATAAGATCAAGGAATAAGAAACAGTAGTGTGAATAACCTGGACTTAGAGACAGTATAGTACATACTACGGCATCAATCATGAGCATTTCAACTGATTCCGTCTTCGACTTATCCTTGAACTCCGGTCTCTCCCACATGTGTATCACCCTGACGTTCAACTCACGCAGCCTTACACCCTGGGTAAGCGTCGCAATGGAGACAACGTTGGAGGTCGACATCGAAGTGACAGTAATGGAGATGTTATAGACTTTGAGTTGTAGAGAACTTTGAATGCAAAGAAGAATGTGAAAGTGTTTGAGATGAATTGAAACATTATGATAAAATACAGTAAATATATAAGAGATTCAATGAGTGTGTCGTGGAAGATGAACTGCAAGCATGGGGAATACACGCGGAACTTGGTAAAAGAAGCCATTGATTGTATGCAATTCCCATGGAAGATATTGCATTAACCCATGAAGACACACATTCCACGGAGAAGCTACCATTAATTGCTTAGGGGATTACTTGTCCCCTAAACAACCTGATTTTTACAACTCTACCTAAACTAACCTACAATTCCAAAAGATGAAAAAAAGAGACTTATTTTGAAATAGGGAGCTCTTCTTGTGCCATGTCACTGTTGTTGGGGCCTTCTTTTATAGTAAGAGGATAATATATATATATATATATATATATATATATATATATATATATATATATATATATATATATATATATATATATATATATATATATATATATATATATATATATATATATATATATATATATATATATATATATATATATATTGATTTCATTTAATCTGAGAATAATACTCCCTCCGTCCCAGTGAATTCTTTACGTTTACTTTTTGGCACTATTCATGAGGTGGAATGATCTCGAATATAATTTCTAATACATAACGTAAAACATAGTCATGTGAGATCTTTTCCGAATGGTCTTAATAAGTACATTAAGATTATCAAATTTTTAGAATTTTTAATAACACGTAAATAAAGATATGAACGAAATGAAATGGACCTCAACAAGTGTGAAAAAACAAACGTAAAGAATTCATTGGGACGGAGGGAATATGTATTATCGCATTTATCGGACTAGTTAACCAAGAACAGTATTGATGACTTGTTACCTGGTGAACCCATCCAACTTTTTTTTTTTTTTAAATTTTATTTAATTTCATATTTCATCACTCTCATCATTATTGTCCGTGTACGGAGTACTTAATCTTCATCCTTGATTAATGTCTTCCTCCTCTTTCTTCATCTTAATTTTCAACCAATCACTCTCAGACTAATAAATTATCAAATCGGTTAAAAATGAGTTAGGTTACCTAATGTAGTTAGGGATGACAACGGATTCCGGATCCGGTCCACACAGATCGGATATGTATCCTAAAATTTCAGATCTGTTGGATATTGATCAGATCCGGATCCACTGTTTTTTAAACGGATTTGGATTTGGATCTTATTAAACAGATCCATATCTGATCCGCAAATCCGTTTAAAAAAAAGGATAGATATTCTTGCTAGGATGCGGTAATTACTAACAAAGCAGCTGCCTAAGTCCTAACCTGCTTATCCTATCATGGTGATACGCTTCTCTCCATTCATGTGTCTTATGGAGTATTTTGTAATTCGTAAACCATGTGAATTGATTTGGCGGAACTTTAATTTGTATTTTTTGTGTTAGTTCTAAGACTTTTTCTTTAGTTTATAAGACCATTTGACTTTATTTGTAAAATTACGAAAATTTAATACGATCACGATACTCGTTAATAAAAAAGTTGGAAGAATTTAAAATTTTAATTAAGTTAGAAATTGGATTCGCAGATTATTCGGATTCGATCCAGATCCGACGGATCTAGATCCGGATATGCACATTTAGGATCCTTCGAATCTGGACCAGATCTGGATTCATCGATTGGGATGCGGATCTGGTTGTCATCCCTAGATGTAGCTGGTTTAAAAGTCATCAATATTATTCTAGGTTAACTAGTCTAATGATACGTATTATAAAATTCTTCTATCTTTTCAGGCCTGTTGATTAGCATGTTCACCCGGTTTTAAGAACCGGGGCCCATAAAGAAAAAGGGCCTCAACATATGGAAAATTTATACGTACACTAGTAGTAATTGTTTCTTGGTCAGTGGTAAGTGGTTTGCCTATGTGACAGAAGGTCTGGGATCGAACCCCCTTATCGTACATGTCTTCCTTTTCTCTAACTGTAATAAATTACTCCTTATTCATTAACATAAAATATTGTTTTCACTCAACATATGCTTGAATTTCCATTTTTTTTCGTGATACCGTTTAGTACTTGAAAAAAATCGTGTCTCTCTTAATATCCGTTGCAAGCTTAAAACGGGTCAAGTAAGTGTCATTTAAGAAGATAAAGACAAATGTTTAACCAGGTCCCACCAACCTTACTTTTGTCTTATCCTACCTATTTGGTATATATTTGACCCGTTATACATTTGTGACGGATATCTCCGTCACAAACAAGAATTTGTGCTTCTGCTGTAACACCCCGTTATTTTTTAAGTCAATTATATGGCGTTACTTATCTATTAAATGAATATTATAATTAAGGGTTATTTCATAACAATAATACCAACTATGAGGGGTGCTTCTTATATTAATACCAACTATACGTAATCCCGTTTTAATATGAACTATTCGCTCATTAATCTCTCTTTATAACCAACGTCTTTTTTACCTGTAAAAACCGGTAATTGTGACCTGCTAGGTTTTTGTGCGCCTCTTCTTCTTCTTCCCCTTTATATTCATCAAATTAAAAGTCATCTTCCATTATCAACCTTCAAAACCCTCATTGACACAATGAGATGTGGTTATTCATCTGGATCCTCCTCTAATTCGTATCCTTCAAATGTCAGTTTTTTTTTTTTTTGCAAACGTTAGCTAAGATAATGCTCCAATCTATTTACCACAATTTCAAAATAAGATGCTCTAATCTATTTACCTAATTTCAGAAAATTTAAGAAAAGCAATAATGACGAGAGGAGATGTCGAATTCAACAATGGCGAGATAAGAGTACGTAGTAACGAGGGAGGAAGTGTACAGAGTATGGTGGGAGAGGGGACTTTAATTCAAAAAGAAATTAAAAGAAAAAGGGAACCGGCTCATCAGGTAGCCGGTAACTTGTTATAAAGAGAGATTAATGAGAGGATAGTTCATATTAAAACGGGATTACGTATAGTTGGTATTAATATAAAAAGGACCCCCCATAATTGTATTATTGTTATGAAATAGCCCTATAATTAATATTATATTAAATATTAAATTAATGGTTATTGTAATATTTATATTGAAGTATAGATTAATATGGAAAATATCATGTTTTAGAAAAATGTATTTTGGCGCCAAAAAAACCAATGTGATGTTTATGTTTTATTATACAAGTATAGTATAGATAAGAGAAAGATTGTTGATTTTAATTTAACAAGTTATTTCATGAGAATAATTCAAACTATTACTCAATTTCTTAGAATAATCATAAGTACATGTAATCTCATAATCATATCAATTTTAAGTATCATATTCTCAAACTAGACTCACTGGATATTTACCTGTTATTTATCTGTTATAACAGGTTAAAAGTAATATGATGTTTCTCTCTTATTTTTTGTCTTCCGTTACCACCTTACTTCATCACCATCATCAACCTCTATCAAAAGCAATTCCACCGTACCACCAATACACCATCATCAACTCCCAAACTTCATTTTTGCACCAACCAACACCACCATAGTAATCCGAACCGACTCGTACCGTCCAGTCTGGACCGAACGAGCAAATACCAATATGGTCTCCGAGTCTCAAAAAAGGGGTGTTCGGTCTCTAGTGCGGTCCACACTTAAAAAAAATTAGTATATTTTCCTGGTCCGGCCCGGTCCAAACCCAATCATAAGAGGGTATGGTCTTGATCTAGTGAATCTAGTTTGAGAATATGATATTTATTAAAGTTGAGATTATTACGAGATTACATATACTTGAGATTATTCTAAAGAATTGGGTAATAGTTTGAATTATTCTCATAAATCAACTCGTTAAATTATTACTCTACATGTACATTAATTTAGATTAAAATCAACAATCATTCTCATGTTTGTCCATATATGATTATATCAAATTGAATAATGAGATGGCGCCACCCGGTGGCGCCGAATTTGTGCGCTACCGAGGGCATTTTAGTAATTTACTAGGATTATATAATTTTTTTTAAAAAAATTATTATTTCAAAAGTAGTTAGTTGGCAAGGGTAGAATTGAAACTTCACAAAATATGTTAAATTATATATATAATAATTATATAATTTTAAAAAAAAATCAAAAGAGATATGTTAGTTACTATTGAAGATCATAAAAGAAAATCGTATCTTAATTGTAGAAATTAGTTAGGTTAGACATATATTGAAAAAATTAAATCTGTTTGTATTACATATATAATTTTATCATATTTATAAGCAATGAAGTTTTAATTGTGGTATTACTTGGATGAGTGGTATTTATGAGACGAATTGATTATGTTTTAATTGTGCTCGGGTTCGAGTCACACATAAAACATTTTTTCATTTTCAATTTTATTTTAACGTTTCAATATCTCTCACTTTTTCATTTTCAATTTTATTTTAACGTTTCAATATCTCTCACTTTTTTTCCTAAAAAACTATTTTTTTTCATTCAATTTTATTCTAATGTTTCAATATCTCTCGGTTTTTTTTTTCCTAAAACAAATATGTAGACAATATATAAATTGCTTACCCAAATAATTAAACATTGTCCATTTTAATAGTATAAACCAATATTTTTATCTTGTTTTATTGTTATTGATAACCCTGACTATTTTTTTGATGACGCGGAACTTGTTGTCGCTACTTTTGGTGCACTCTCGGGTGTACGCAATAGCAAATCTGATATGACTAATTTTAATCGTGAATGTTAATTATTTTATTTATTCATATTAAATTTTATTACAACAATCTACCTTTACAATATCAATTATTTATATGTGTCTTGATCATCATCATAAGACGAAAGGGGCGGGGGAGAACTGCCTGACAGCGCGTTTACTGAAGGCGTCTGGTATATATCATGAGTTTTAGTACGGGGGCGCACATACCAAAATTCAAAACTAAGTTGATTTTTTTCAATCTATAACATCGTATAAATTAAAGGTTATATTAATATTAAGAAAAAATAGGTCAAAATTTAAATAATCGAGGCGAAAAAATTTGTGTTCTCCCTACATCGAAATCATACATCCGCGCCTGAAAAATAATGATGAATCGTAAAGTAATGATGAAGAATCAATTAAAAGATACAGTAAAGATTATTTTATTTAAAATATTCTTAATTAAATAATTTATAATATAATAAATGGTAAAATTACATCTATGTTCTTTTTGAATTTTACCCAAAATCAAAATAAAGATTCTCAAGATCTTATTTTTTTCATTATTTTATTCCGATGGCGCTGAGATTTGGCGCCACCGGGTGGCGCCCTATCACTATCCTATCAAATTTCATTTGGCTAAATATCCTCGATATATGTCTGTATTTTGTCACCACAAAAAATCTATGTGACTTGAACTTAGCCGCTTTTCGTTGATTACTTTCCCGTAATGAGTCGATTGTTTTCTATTACAAAAAATAATGTATTTTTTAGTTTTGATAAATTATTATACTCTTTTAGTCTCGGTTATTTGTTACCATTTATATTATTTGTGAGAGAACGAGCAAGCGAGTATTTTTTAACATTTCACATGATATTTTCCCTTGTAGATGGCGTGCGTCACCTATATAAAATGGTCATAGCAACGCAAATTATTAATCACCAACACAAACATAAGCATAAAACATCAACAAATACTTTACGTATATACCAACGACAAGACCACTTTAATGGCGGCTTTCCATAGTGTTTTGAAGAGTAGTGCAACTCTTATGCTGTTCATCTTGGTCTCCGCTACAATACTCCAAATTTCATTCGTGAGTTTCTTCTTCATTTTTTACATTATAAATTATTATTAATACAAGTGCAATGTACGTAATAAATAAGAATCATATACGTACAAAGCATGCAGACTTTAATAAAATTTTATCATTACAAATATTACTTCTAATATTATTTTTGTATCGTTGCAAATATATGTATAAAGGCTGGTGGAGAAGGTTCGATAACAAAAGAAGGTATTCCTCCTTTCTTTTTCGAACTTTATATAAATTTGGCATCATCTTCATCGAGTTATATATGGAGATCTTCTTAATATTTATGTTGGCTATAATTTTTTAAAAATGATCTTATAAAATAATTGTTTTCATAAAACAAAGTATGAAATTACATTTTATATCACCATTATATATTTGAATAAATTTAAAAAATATATCAAAACTAATAATTTTACATGAGATAATCCAGTAATTTGTAACATTTATAGGTCAATAAATAATTTACGATAATTTGGTTTTGGCATTGCAGAATGTCCAGCAGCGTGCAACGTAAGATGCTCAGCAACATCTCATCAAAAGCCATGTTTATTCTTTTGCAACATGTGTTGTGAAAAATGCTTGTGTGTGCCATCGGGAACCGACGAACACAAGGAGGAATGCCCGTGTTATAATGATTGGAAAACAAAAGAAGGAACTCCTAAGTGCCCATAATACTTTGAAGTTGGTTCTAAATCAATCAAAATTTTGAAGATGATTAGAAATAACAAAATTTCATCTACTATTTGTATGCTTTGCATTTAAGATATATTGATTAATATAATTAATAAGGTGGAATTTATATGCCTTTTTATAAGTTTATATTTCTTTCATCCAGATCAATAGTTAGCTAGCTAGTCACAAATAAGCTTTTCTTAGCTATTACGAAGCATTATTAACTACTTGGTGTTTCACTATTATCGCTATTCCATCAATAGTTTATTTGCGCAACCATTCCAAAAATCCATCGTTTACACAGTACAATGTACACATTTACTCGACCCCGAGCATCCCGTGTTCGATCCTCACCTTACACACGATCCCACCTTAACTATACTCATCCCATTCTATGTTGTTCACGCGAATTCGACCCTTACCCACTCCTATTAAACCACGAGTATTACAAGCTACACTCCTTAAAGGAACTTTGTCATGAAATTCACCAATCTTAATTACCTCTTAATTAAAACTCTCAACTTCGAACTATAATTACTTACAGTGCTACTCACATACTAACCTAGCATGTTAATAACAGAGCTAACGGGTTATGGTACGACATATTTATGACAACCCTAGTATTACAGTCTAGCACTGTTATAAGGAATTTCGTCTCAAAGTTCGCTCAACTTTACCACATTTCTACTTACATCAGTACACTGTATGTTGTACATACTCACTCACCCCAGTACAAGAACACTCACCCAATAATGTTGAAGATTTCGGCTAACTATCCGATATTACAATCGTGCAATTAACGAGATCACATGTGATAAGCTAGTCGTATACCTAACAAAAATAACCAACTTAGGTCTAACTAAAACTATAGCTAGGGAAGTCAGGATCGTATCCACAAGGAGACAAATAAATTCTACTCGCAATTAAAGTTTATCTTAAGTAACCAAATCGGGGGTTTTTATGAGTTGTTTTTAACTAATCTAAAAGTAGTGAAAGAAGAGAAATAAAAAGAAGAATAACTAAATTAAATAAGATGAATAAGGATGAATAAATATAGAGAGAAAACTAGGATCGTCGGTTCACCATGAATTTCCTACGGTCACAGTCTAGGTCACAGGTCTATCACAGATATTGGTCTAAGGGGTAGTGAAAAGGTCCTTCCGGTCCGCTATTCACCCTAGAATGCTTCTAACGGCTTCCGATCTTATTAGGCAAACTAATGTGCTGTAGCAGGTCTAACTCTTACCAGGCTTCCAATCTTAGGTTCGAGTTCACCAATTCAATTAATCAATTACGTCGACTTAATCAATTAATCTCAATTAAATGCTACAATTAACAACATAGACACAATATCATTGACAGATCTGTAAACTAATTAGCAATCGTATTCAATTCATGGATCCCCTAAACCCTAGCGAGGAAAATTAGCTACTCATGGATGAATTTACGACAACAATAATAAAGATGATAATTAGATTAAGCATAACTAATAAATTTAGAGAGAATTATAAACGAATTAATACGATTAAGAAAGAAATAATTAAGGATAGAAGAATAAAGGAAGAACAAAGAAAGAATTAGATTACCGAGTTTAAAGGAAGAGTAGATAAAGAATTCATAAATCTAGATCTAAAAGTTTAGGGTAGAGAGAAATGTAAAGAGAGTAGTTTAAAGAAAAGTTAGAAGCATAAAAGAAGAGGTAGAAGAGGTTTTAGAGGTTCTAGTCTAATAGTTTCTTAAATACTAAGCTAAAACAAAAGCCCAAAAGTCTTATTAAGACTAAACATCAAATTAGGAAAGTCTCGGTCTTCATCCAGTCTCGAGAATAGTCGGTCGACTATTCTGAATAGTCGTTCGACTATTATTGATCTGTTTCCGTTCTCAGCACTGCGCGCTCAACTTCAAACGCTTGTCATTTCTTCGTTACTTCTTCAAATCGGACGTGTAATATACCGTTGGAAAGCTAAGAGAAAGAGCTTTCCAAAGCAACTGGAATCAGCTCAATTGGAGTTATATAACTCAAGATATTCACGTTTTAAGTAGACCCATTTAAAAACGATCATTCTCCTTTCTTATTTCGCATAAGATTTCATCTTTAAGCACGATTTTTGCCTCGTTTATGCGTCCACGGGTTCAAACCTGCATAAGATGCAACATGACCACAAAGTATCAAATTCGGGGGAAAATAGTAGCTTTCACTACTCGATAAGCACGAGAATGCGCGTATAAAAGACATAAAAAGCGTATATAAAATACGCGCATCAAATCTCCCCAAACCAAACCCTTGCTTGTCCTCAAGCAAGCACAAAATAAAGAAAAGTATCCTACTGGAACGGTATACAACTCATAGCGGAATGTACTTCAAAGTTACTCAAACCAATGCACAACGATTAAAGTCAATGTAAACAATCACATACAACAAGCTTGATCAATGGCAACAATACTGAACCTTCAACCTTGCAAGACTCGTCTATGTCGGACTCTCACGGGTCGCTCATCACTCAATTATGGGCAATATTGTGAATATATGTAGGATCGGAAAGACAAAACACTCACCTAAACTGCGACCTACAAGAACATGCATGCAATCTAACATGAAATCAATCTCTACTAACCGTGCATACGCATTCTATCGGGAAAAGACACGTGCCAAGGACTTACATATGGTATAAAGTGAGGCTAATCGGGTAAGAAGGGACAAAACGATATGGATATGAGGAGGTAAAAGCCAAGCTAGTATTCCTTACACCCATCAATAGTAAACATTCCGTTCTCACCAAACTCCAGTCGAAGAAATTAGGCATAGCAACAAGCGCCTTATCAAAACCGCTTCCCACTAATAACCATGAAATTAGAGAGATCAATTCTTTTCTCATAGCAAAAACACATTCTTCTTCTAGTTTCACTTCATCATTTTTTTTTTCTTCTTTCCGTTTTTTTTTTCATTCATTTTTTTTCCTTTCATTTATTTTTTCTTTTCATTTTTTTTCTCAATTCCCCTTTTTCTTTTCCAATTTCATGGTACCAAAACTAACCTGAAAAAAACTACTCCGTCTAATTCATCTAGCTACTAGCTTGACTAGGGTAGGCAATATATGGCATGTAGTTGATAAACGGGTCAAACAGGTCAATTTGGCTATGTGAGGCTCACGGGAATTAATTAAAAGAAAGGATTTGCCTTTTTCGCACATGTCAAAACCACGAGTCAAAAACGTACAGGTACCTAAGAGACGAATGTCATGCTTATGCAATTTGATGTTACATGTCTCATAAGGAATACTACTCTCAACCTAAATGAAACTGATCATGAATGTCATCAGTTTAAGGCTCTAGTTCCTTACAATTCTGAGTAGTTTGCCAACAATGAGTCAAGTGTATTCATTCAGTAAAGTCAATCAATGACAAGAGAATGGTGCATGTAATTATATACAAAAACGATAACGATGCAAGACATAAGCAAGCTAATGAAGACATAAAAGCAATATCATCATCGTTATATAACCATTCCGACTCGACTAAGACTCGACTAAATGCAAAAAATGTATTTTTGTGATTTTTTTGATTTTTTTATGCATGCGGAAATGCAAGAAATATGCAGATGGATGAAAACAACAGATGCATACCCTCCCCAAACCAAATCTCACAATGCCCTCATTGTGTACAATAATAAACAATAAGAGGCACAAAAAAAAATAAACGGGGAAAGATATGAAAGACGATGAAAGTGCAAAAATAATTGAAATAAAGAAAAATGAAACTACTTACAAGATTCATATAAAGGAGACATCCCCAAACCGCATCGAAGAATCCTCTTCATAATCGAAATTGTCGATGTCTCCGTCGCAAAACGGTACCTACACCAAAAAAAAACAAAACAAAAAAAATACAAGAGAAGCAAAGAAAATATATAGAACACATCCTAGTAACTTACGTGAATCGCCTAAAAAATAGGTCAATGATCGCATTAGCTTGTCAAACAAGCTAGACCAATCAGCAGCAAAGTGGTCATAAGGAATCAACATTAACAAGCATGACCAATAATAAGTATGATAAGTAAGAAGAGTAGTGAGTAGTTTATGAGAAAAGACATAAATACCAAATATCTCAAAATTATCCCAAGTCTTATCATTTGACTCAAATTGCACAATAGAAGAGTCAAATAACTCAAAACTACTCAAATCATCAAACTTATATTTTTCACCTTCTTCGAAAGAGTTCTTATGATCGCTATCTTCGGTGTTCTTAAGCAAACAACCATCAAACGAGAAACCAAGAGCCAAAACAACCTCTTCTAAAAGAGTCTCACAATCATCATCCAAAATCATTGGCTCAAGTAAAGGTGTAAAGGAATCTAGATCAAAATAATCAATGGGTGAAGGAGATTCCTCTTCAAAACAATGGGAAAGTCAAATTTCTCTAAAATAGGTTTTTCAAAGAAATCAGATTCACAATCCCAAGTATCCTCAATAACGAAACTCTCTTCACTCAAAGTATCATTCAAAAGTGCATTCTTTTCCCGACTCTCGTCCGTTTGATATTTTCTCTCACGCTCACGGGCTTCTATATTGTTCAACCCTCTTTCCAAAACCTCAAAATTGACATCAAATGACACACTTTCAAATTCACATGAACCAAAATCCTCAATGTCATCCTCAAAAAGAACACTACTCAAAGCATCCAAACACGCGTTTTCCTCAAATATAACACTTTCCATCTCACAATCATTGTTTGCGACAACAACATTCACAAAATGAGAAGAATACTTGATTAAAGGGTGTGAAAGTTGCTCCGAAGGAGAATAAGATGGTTCACAAGTATCCAAGGAATGCAAGTCATCATCTTGCATCAAGTTAGAAATCATAGGGGTTTGGGGAACGAGGTTAGATTGAACACTATACACATCATCATCATCTTTCTCAAATGGGCATATGTTCTGTCTAATAGATGCAACAGATTCAGTCATAACATAATTAGTGGAATGTGAGAAATTAACTTTAGTATCTAACTCACATGGAGTATCATGCTCGTTTTTCTTGAAAGTTACCATATCTATAAGTTGTTGCATCAACGCCTTAAGCTCCGATATCTCAGTCTTCCTCTTTATCTCTGACTCCAAACTGTTTCGGATTAAATATTGGAGTAGCGCCCATCGTTTCACATAAAGACATGTATTTAAACATGCCTTCACAGTTTTCCTCAATATAAGCCCGTGTCGCATCATCGACACCATCATAAATCATATGACTCACCTCCCACACACTCACATGATAACCATTTTGAGTAATAAAAGAGTCAAGTCTATCAAAATAAATATGCAATGGTTCATGTTCAAACTGAGGGAAGTAGAAAATAGTCATAATGATGAAGAAAAAAAAATAAAAAAATAAAAGAAATGAGAAAAAAAAAAAACTAAGAAAAATAAAACTAAGAGAAAAAAAAATAATAATAAATAAATAAATAAATAAATAAATAAATAAATAATAATAATAATCGTCCCAAGAAACTGAAAGTTTCCTGAGACAAAAGATAAACTAAAACGACAAGTAAAATTAACCGTCTCCCCGGCAACGGCGCCAAAATTTGATAAGCTAGTCGTATACCTATCAAAAATAACCAACTTAGGTCTAACTAAAACTATAGCTAGGGAAGTCAGGATCGTATCCACAAGGAGACAAATAAATTCTACTCGCAATTAAAGTTTATCTTAAGTAACCAAATCGGGGGGTTTTTATGAGTTGTTTTTAACTAATCTAAAAGTAGTGAAAGAAGAGAAATAAAAAGAAGAATAACTAAATTAAATAAGATGAATAAGGATGAATAAATATAGAGAGAAAACTAGGATCGTCGGTTCACCATGAATTTCCTACGGTCACAGTCTAGGTCACAGGTCTATCACAGATATTGGTCTAAGGGGTAGTGAAAAGGTCCTTCCGGTCCGCTATTCACCCTAGAATGCTTCTAACGGCTTCCGATCTTATTAGGCAAACTAATGTGCTGTAGCAGGTCTAACTCTTACCAGGCTTCCGATCTTAGGTTCGAGTTCACCAATTCAATTAATCAATTACGTCGACCTAATCAATTAATCTCAATTAAATGCTACAATTAACAACATAGACACAATATCATTGACAGATCTGTAAACTAATTAGCAATCGTATTCAATTCATGGATCCCCTAAACCCTAGCGAGGAAAATTAGCTACTCATGGATGAATTTACGACAACAATAATAAAGATGATAATTAGATTAAGCATAACTAATAAATTTAGAGAGAATTATAAACGAATTAATACGATTAAGAAAGAAATAATTAAGGATAGAAGAATAAAGGAAGAACAAAGAAAGAATTAGATTACCGAGTTTAAAGAAAGAGTAGATAAAGAATTCATAAATCTAGATCTAAAAGTTTAGGGTAGAGAGAAATGTAAAGAGAGTAGTTTAAAGAAAAGTTAGAAGCATAAAAGAAGAGGTAGAAGAGGTTTTAGAGGTTCTAGTCTAATAGTTTCTTAAATACTAAGCTAAAACAAAAGCCCAAAAGTCTTATTAAGACTAAACATCAAATTAGGAAAGTCTCGGTCTTCATCCAGTCTCGAGAATAGTCGGTCGACTATTCTGAATAGTCGTTCGACTATTATTGATCTGTTTCCGTTCTCAGCACTGCGCGCTCAACTTCAAACGCTTGTCATTTCTTCGTTACTTCTTCAAATCGGGTGTGTAATATACCGTTGGAAAGCTAAGATAAAGAGATTTCCAAAGCAACTGGAATCAGATCAATTGGAGTTTTAGAACTCAAGATATTCACGTTTTAAGTAGACCCGTTTGAAAACGATCATTCTCCTTTCTTATTTCGCATAAGATTTCATCTTTAAGCACGATTTTTGCCTCGTTTATGCGTCCACGGGTTCAAACCTGCATAAGATGCAACATGACCACAAAGTATCAAATTCGGGGGAAAATAGTAGCTTTCACTACTCGATAAGCACGAGAATGCGCGTATAAAAGACATAAAAAGCGTATATAAAATACGCGCATCAAATCTCCCCAAACCAAACCCTTGCTTGTCCTCAAGCAAGCACAAAATAAAGAAAAGTATCCTACTGGAACGGTATACAACTCATAGCGGAATGTACTTCAAAGTTACTCAAACCAATGCACAACGATTAAAGTCAATGTAAACAATCACTTACAACAAGCTTGATCAATGGCAACAATACTGAACCTTCAACCTTGCAAGACTCGTCTATGTCGGACTCTCACGGGTCGCTCCTCACTCAATTATGGGCAATATTGTGAATATATGTAGGATCGGAAAGACAAAACACTCACCTAAACTGCGACCTACAAGAACATGCATGCAATCTAACATGAAATCAATCTCTACTAACCGTGCATACGCATTCTATCGGGAAAAGACACGTGCCAAGGACTTACATATGGTATAAAGTGAGGCTAATCGGGTAAGAAGGGACAAAATGATATGGATATGAGGAGGTAAAAGCCAAGCTAGTATTCCTTACACCCATCAATAGTAAACATTCCGTTCTCACCAAACTCCAGTCGAAGAAATTAGGCATAGCAACAAGCGCCTTATCAAAACCGCTTCCCACTAATAACCATGAAATTAGAGAGATCAATTCTTTTCTCATAGCAAAAACACATTCTTCTTCTAGTTTCACTTCATCATTTTTTTTTTCTTCTTTCCGTTTTTTTTTTCATTCAATTTTTTTTCCTTTCATTTATTTTTTCTTTTCATTTTTTTTCTCAATTCCCCTTTTTCTTTTCCAATTTCATGGTACCAAAACTAACCCGAAAAAAAAACTACTCCGTCTAATTCATCTAGCTACTAGCTTGACTAGGGTAGGCAATATATGGCATGTAGTTGATAAACGGGTCAAACAGGTCAATTTGGCTATGTGAGGCTCACGGGAATTAATTAAAAGAAAGGATTTGCCTTTTTCGCACATGTCAAAACCACGAGTCAAAAACGTACAGGTACCTAAGAGACGAATGTCATGCTTATGCAGTTTGATGTTACATGTCTCATAAGGAATACTACTCTCAACCTAAATGAAACTGATCATGAATGTCATCAGTTTAAGGTTCTAGTTCCTTACAATTCTGAGTAGTTTGCCAACAATGAGTCAAGTGTATTTGTGGACATGACGTAGGTCCACCCCGGCGCGGCGAAGCGCGGGTTTGGGTAGGCGAATGAATCTCGTGGTAAGATTGTTCTCGGGTTCGAAATTTAAGTCAAAATGGAGTCGCCACCGAATTTTGTGGTTATTCGGAACCATACGAGCCCACTCTATGTCGTCATGGGCTATACACAAAGTAAGTCCACTTCGATTTCAGAGTTTATGGGGCTCGTCCCTTTGCATTGTTATACCGATACCGTTTACACCGGCTTTCGTATATAAAATGACTCTCGTGCGCCAATGGTTTCGGGCATCCGGAAACCAAAGGTTCTGAGTAAGGGGTGAGGGTACGTGTTGGGAAGCCCACTAAGGACACCCAACCCCGCCCGCACATGGCGGCCTCTACTAAGACATCGTTCGTGTTCGTGTACGCGCGCTAGTGAAATAATTAAATGATATGCAAACAACGTTTTCGGGCTAAGCATGTGAATTATTGATTCGCTACGTCATTTAATGCATCTTGATTCACGTCAAAGTGATTTAGCATGTGATGTTCATTTAAGGCAATAAATGGCAAACATCAAGAATAGAAAACTTGTAAATAAATTACAAATTACACGGGCGGAATACAACCCGGAATTCACAATACAACGAGCAATAAAATAGAATAATTGAATTAAATAAGAAGAGCGATAAATAAATACACGACTCGACAAAGACCCGTATACAATAAATGCACACTAGATCGTGAATTAGTTAGACGGACGAACTTTAATTAATTACGCATTATATTGCATATTAATCAAAGGACGGAGGTTCGAGACCTAGGTGTGGTGCTAACCCGATCTCGAACCTCGATGCCTTGTCCCGACTTATCACCTCGAGAAATGGAGTCTAAATTAATTATGTGTCGGATACGACTAAAGAGTCGTCGACATAAAATTGATAGTGCGAGACCATCGATCAAAATCGTTTTAGGTGTCGTGATATGCATGAGTTTTGAAAATTAGAATTACGTGATTGATTATGCACGTGTCGACTAAAAGTCGTAAAAAAATGACGAGGCTCGAATGTTGCATTAGAGCTCTCGGTTTTCTGGGCTACAGGACCCACTCGATCGAGTCGTGGTCTGACTCGGTCGAGTGTGTCCTCAAGCGTAGCTACTGTCCAGATTTTTGGGTGCTACTTGATCGAGTAGCCTACGTACTCGGTCGAGTAGCCCCTGTACGAGTGACAACTCGTTTAGTTTTTTGATTTAAAATCGAAGGTTGGCCAAATCAAATACAAATATCGCACGATTTGTATTTAACTTGGCCTCCGGTACTATAATCGTGTATGTACGATTATAATACCGTTATCGGAATTTTATGAAAACGTTATTGTTTAGATCGAAGTTTTGAATTAGTAACGGAATTGCATCCCTCTACGTCACGACATCGAAACCAATCCTTTCGGATTATGTGATGTCGGTTTTCGTGTCAACGGGTTCCGCACTAATTGTAGAAATGGGACCAAATGCGTTCAACTAGGACCGATCACGATCAAATCATGTCCTTGAGTACATTGGGGCGGCGCTCCTCGAAAAGGCGCCACCTCCGTCGTTACTCATAAAGGAATTAGATGGACTTTAGGCGATCGTCATAGTCAAACGTATTCGAAACCGAGATTTTGATATTTGTATGTATATATACACGGTATAATAATGTTAGATGTTAGGATACGGAATTAAAGTGTTAGTATACAAAAATAAAAGTTAGTGTTAGAATACATAAATAAAATGTTAGAGTGCGATAAATAAAATGTTAGTAACGAAAATAAATAAAAGGTTAGTATGCACAAAATTAAAGGTTAGTGTTAGTAAATAAAATATTAGTGTCGTTAATATCGACTAATAATAATAGTACTAATAATAATAGTACTAATAATAATAATAATAATAATAATAATAATAATAATAATCGAAAAAAGAGAAAGGAGAAAAAGAAATGGGGTTTGATGACACCCTCAACCTACATGCTTAATGGCCTCGGAAACGAACTCGTAGTAGCGGCGTGTGCGCGGGAGTGTCGAGATATGTAGGATGAGTTAGGGTGTGTTTGGTTAGGGAGAGGATGCTCTCGGGTCTTTGGCGAGTTTTGATCTCGAGTTTGAATATGTATGTGTGTGTAGAGAGGATGTGAGTGTATAGGTTGAATATAGTAGGAATGTAGGGTTGAATGTTGTGTAAGTGTGATGAAAAGATGGCTGAAATTATGATGTAAAAAATTGTATAATGTGACGGGTTGATGGGGTATTTATAGGAGAACCCCACGACCTAGGGTCACTCGATCGAGTGGCCCTAGTGCACTCGATCGAGTGTCCTTGCAAACGGGCCAAACCCGGTTTTTGGCGCTCCACTCGACCGAGTGGGTCTATCCACCCGATCGAGTGGATCAAGCAAATCGAGCTATTTTAGGAAGATGTTGACTTTGTTGATTTGTTTGTTTTTATTTGAATTTAGACTTGGCGCCAGCTTCTTGAAGCTGAATTTGGCTGATTTTTGTGTCGGATTCATCTTTGACCGGGTTTTGACCCGGTCGCCAAAAGACGGTTTTATTTCCGGTGTCGGTTTTGGCCCAAATTAGTCTCATTTTATTGGGAACGACCCACTGGGCCTGGATTTGAGGTCGGTTTTGAGAGATTTGCACTCCGCTAAATGCCCACGTCGGATACTATTGATTCCGAGTCCGTATTCGAGCGTATTAAGTCACGTTAGCGTCCGATCATCATCGGGTGTTTTGTCGGGAACTGCTATAGACACTAGCAGGCAAAATGCGGGTGTCTACAGAGCCCCCACTCTGACTGAGGCTTGGAAAAGGCGAAAGTCAGAGTAGCTACCAGGCCAATCGAGGATTACGACCTGGCAGCCTTCCGGTCGGGTCGTTTATAGTCCAGTAGACTTGCGTGAAGGGCTCGCCAGCCATAAGCAGAGGGTCATACCTGTCCCGATGATGACAGCTCCGCGGGGAGTCAGACTTGTAGCATAAGTCCTGGGCGTGCCTATATGTGGGCCCATCCCGTACCATTTCGGGGAAAATGCCGCCTCGGGCGTTCCGCTGGGGAAATATGTGAGCTGTACGGGTTTGCTTTTGAAGCCTTGAGTCGTACCTGAGCTGATGATGATGCTCCGTGGGGAGTAAAACTTGCCTTTCGGGGCGTAGGTGTACCCGTATGCCGACACATCACGTCTTGGATGTAGCATACCGGGGAAAAGTTGACTCCGTTGGGGAATTTAAATAGTTTCGCGGGGACTTGCTTCTGAAGTCTGGAGTGTACCTGTATGCTGACACATAACAACTTGTATGTAACAAATAGGCAAAACACTGACTCGTGCTGGGGAGTAAAGTAGCTGCGCGGGGACTTGCTTCTGAAGTCTTGGGTGTACCCGTATGCTGACAAATGACAACTTGCATGTAGCATTTCAGGAGAAACACCGCCTTTGATGTTTCGTTGGGAAGCACTAGTTGGTACCTGAAATGTTAGATACATAGACAAAAATAGTATATAGCAAGATAGCATACAGGAAATGCAGTTAGCATCTATAGACTGGCTTGCGCTGGGGAAAATGGTTTTTGCTTCATTTTGAAATCGAAATCCTGAAAGCAACTCACGTGCTAGGAGATAGGTTTTTCAAAATTGAAAGGGGTAGGGAAGAAATTTGCAGTTTAAATAGACCGAAATTTGACCTTGTCGAAAAGGATTTTATCAAATGGCCAAGTTTTGCAAATTTCAAAGCAAGGATTTGAAAAGAGGGACATACCGACAGACTCGACTCTGGACGTGACAGAACGAGTTGACAGACATGACTGGATTCTCAAAGGGGTTGGACTGTGACTCTGTAGGGAGGTGGGCCACCTAAGACGACAAGACTCTTAAGCTGCGCTAATCCATAGCCTAGGCGAGTGGCAACACGGTCGAACATCGAAAAGGGAAGGATGTGTTATAGGGGAATTGCAGTAGTCTGTAATGAGATTGTTCCTGCAGGACAAGGCTTAGCAGTAGCAAGGCTGTATACTAGTGCTCTTTGAATTTTTGTGTTTTGGGATACATTCCCAAAGTGGGTGTCGCTTCGAGTCCCTAACAGATTCTCGTCTTCGACTGAGCCGAGTACTAGGACGCACTATAGAAAGGAGGCTAGTTTTGACAAGTCTTTGGATTATGTGAGTTGATGGAGAACTTCTGCCTAGGAGAAGCCCCCAGGACGACAAAGCTAACTGCTGAGAACATGATAGTGTCGTGACCGGAATGACGGTGCTTTTTTTTTTTGAACTTGTGTCAATGTGGGTGGTTGTGCCTTTATTGAAAAGGCTGCCTACGTATTCACGTGTAGTGAAATCAAACCAAGCCGTAGTTCAGTGGATTGGAAGATATTATTATGGTGCCTAGTTTATTAGGGCTTTGTGTGTGACTAGCCATAGCGATGGTGTAGGCTAGGTGTGTTCCCGATGATGTCTTGATCAAAGGGGTAGAACAGTTAGGATGTTGATCCTGTGACTGTGAGCGTTCTCCGGGGTAGCCCCCAGAGATGGTGTGAACTATTTGGGCATGTTATGTGCCGACCGCAGGTTGAGTTCCCGTGTTTGGGGTTGGTAACTGGTTTGGATGTTTTTAGAAATGTGGAGCTAGGTCGCAAGTGGCTTTGATGATTCGAAATCTGGAGCTTGATTATGTGGAGCTAAGGCTTCGAGGGTAAGGTATTGCAATGTGGTAGGAAAGGGGGAAGTCGAGTAAAAATGACTCGAACTTCGATCAAGATAAGTTTGATAATGTGGGATCTGATTTCTATGTCTGGCCCTAATGGTTAGGGTGTATCCTATGGAGCTTGAATCCTCAAAATTTTGGGCTGTCTCTTAGCCTAGGTCTCGGGAAGGTCTTGAGGGTTGTAATATGGGGAGGCTAAATGTGGTGTTAGCTAACCAGCTTGATTGTCTCTCCCCTATTTGATGGTATGGGCATCGATAATTTTGAATTGACCGTACCCCGGTCAAGGAGCTTTCACTTGCGTTGACCATTGACCACGGTCATGGGTATTTGAATTTTTTGTTTTTTTTTTGGGTTGACCTCTTAGCCCCGGTCGTGGGATTGACCGTATCTGGTCGGGGGATGCTGAGAGTTCTTTTTTGATGGCCAGCTCTTTTGTTTTGGGCCTTTTGCTTTTTTCTTGGACTTTTATTTATTTATTTATTTTTTTTTACGGCTGCCCTCCTATGGTGTTGTGGGTGGATATGGGGGTGGGCCCATCGGTTGGATTTGGCTTGTGGAGCTAAACCCTTGTAAGGTGTGAGCCTAGTTGGTGTTTGTGTGAGTGCAACTCGCGGTGGAGTACTCTATGGTAAGCATGGTGGTTTGGATCTCGGTATTGTCATCATAATTCCGAGCAGGCTTAGTGGGAGCATCGTCCCGAGTTGGGTATTTTTGGCATCAAGTCAGACTAACGCCTAAGATAGGGATTGATCAGTTTTATTGGAGGGGTGTTTATTGTGGGAAATGGGCTTGTCTCCCGTCTTGAACCCAAACTAGGAGACTACCTAGATTTGTCATAGGATTCGATACCGCTCCTGCTAAGGGTAGTAATGTGGCTGTCTATGCCAAACATGGAACAGGTAAGGGAAAACACGGGCCTCAGTTCCTGCAGTCATTATAGATGTGCCTATAGTAGTCACGTGCGTGTGCTCACAGTGTATGATGATGGTGTTCATCATGTTCTCGGAAACACATAAAGGAAAGTGTATAGTAGAGATAGAATATTGAAAGCTGATTTTTTGTTGAATTTTGAAAAGAGGACAGAATGCAAAAGACTCTGACTCTGATTTGGAAATGAGGATGTAGGGTATCCTAGACTCGGATTCAGACTTAGACTCGAATCAAATCCGGACTTACGGACGCTCGGTTGGTTGTTTCTTTTTTTTTTGGTAAAGTCTTTGATTGGAGAAAACGACAGGTGCCACGACTCGCCTAAACTCGACTTTGCGCGAATGCAAGAGAGGAGTCAAACTAGACACGGCCCGGGGTGACGGGATGACAAAGACTCTTGGACCGGGATACTCGAACATTGACCTAGACGAGGTAACGACCCTGGCTCGAACTCGACCATGAGATCTGAGCCACGAGGATGAGTCCGAAAATGGAGCGACCGTGTTTGGCCGCGTCACGTGTTCGGACCCACTGTGGCGACCTAAACCTTTAGGAGACTCGAGTGTTCGTAGCATAGGTACGACTCGAAGAAGGCATTATAAGGACGCCGGTGTATGATGAACGTAAGGTACTCCTTAGGGTGACCGTGTTTGACTGGTCGGTTGGAGGATAGCCCCCGAGCGACGCAAAAGACTCTATAGGACTCAGATGGGGTGGCATCTAAGTGACTCGAAAATGGCACGCGTGAGACAACACGTGTAGGACATGACCCTTAGAGCAACCGTGATTGATCGCTCTGCTAAAGGGTAGCCCCCGAGTGAGACCGAGGACTCTGATAGGATTCAGATGGTGTGACATCTAAGTGACTCAAAAGTGGGGTACGTGAGACAACACGTGTAAGACATGACCCTTAGAGCAACCGTGATTGACCGCTCTGCTGAAGGGTAGCCCCTGAGTGAGATTGCAGGTTTTGCTAAGACTCGAGTGATGGACGAGTGACCCTTAGATGTAAGGATCACGAACCTTTTGTTATAGGCCTATGCCTTGTAAAAGGTTGACTCGGCCTTGATGAAGGCAGACGGGTAAGGGAAGAAACTTGCGATGTAAGATCGGCGGAGTTTCGACGCTAGAGACCCTTGACTTGACTTGAATAAGGATGACCCTGTGATTAGGGTAGACCCTTAAGTTAAAGGATTTTTGAATTGGGATGACTCGACTAACGGATTGAAAGACGGGCAAAATTCCCTTAGGAAAGGTCGTGGGGACCGTCCTGTTGGAGGGAAAATTGCGTGTGACTTTCTAGTTAGGACTCGAGTGTTTATGAACCTTCCATTTACGAGTGTATGACTCGTGTTGGTCGGTTGTGCCTTTAGAAAAAGGCGGACTAGGATGGGGAAGAAACCCGTGATGTAGGATCGACGGAGTTTCGACGCTAACGACCTTCGACAAATCATAAAAAGACCCGACACACGGATTACGGTAGGTCCTATAATCGGAAGGTTTTGAAAAATGATTGAATTTTGAAAATTGAGAGGACGGTCCTGAAATTGGTAGTGGGCCAATAGGACCGGGCATTTTGAAATGTTGGAATGGTTGCGAGTAATTTCGCGTTTTGAAAAATTGGGAGACGGTCCCGTCTTTTGAAATTGGCAGCATGCCGACAGGACCGAGTTTTTCTTTTTGAAAAGTTGAATATTTGGAATTTTGAAAATCTGAATATCGAAAATAAATTTCCGAAAATTTGAAAATTGAAAATGAGATCCCGAAGATTTGAGAATCGAAAACGACATCTCGGAGATTTGAAAATCGAGAATGGAATCTCGAGGATTTGAAAATCGCGAATGGCATCACGAAGATTTGAAAATTGAAATTGAATTTTGAAAATTCGAAAATCGAATGGTGGATCGGAAATTCGAATTGAAATGGATAGCATGCCGGCTAAAAAAAAAAGGCTTGTTTTGAGTCAAATCGTAAGTCTAATTTTCGGTAGCATTCCGAGTTTTTTTTTTTTGAAATTGGATATTTTGAAAAGACGGGTCCCGAAATGGACAGTATTTCGGGTTTTTTAAAATTTGGTATTTTTGGAAAGATGCATTTTTGAAATGACGGTTTTTGAAAAATGACACGGAAACCAAGTAGCACGTAGTCAAACAAGCATTATAACGACGCTTATGTATGCTTTACACTAAGTCTCGGTCGGTCAAAATAGGGTCTATACCAACAACGATGGCTTTCTCGTGTGATGGACGGACTCCCTAAGCCGAGTTGGTCTTAGGACATGCCGCGAAACCGAGACGAGTTCCACCATCGATGTCTTTAGCGCACCCATGTAGGAATGCACCGTGGTATAGTAGGACGTCGGTCACAAGTAACCGGCCCGGGCAAATTTGGGTTATGCATGAATCATTAAACTAATGCGCGCACACTAATCTACGAACGATTTCTCTTCGAGTCTCACCCTAGGAACCCCGATGACATGTGGTACATCAGGTATCCCCAGCGGAGTCGCCAAATTGTGGACATGACGTAGGTCCACCCCGGCGCGGCGAAGCGCGGGTTTGGGTAGGCGAATGAATCTCGTGGTAAGATTGTTCTCGGGTTCGAAATTTAAGTCAAAATGGAGTCGCCACCGAATTTTGTGGTTATTCGGAACCATACGAGCCCACTCTATGTCGTCATGGGCTATACACAAAGTAAGTCCACTTCGATTTCAGAGTTTATGGGGCTCGTCCCTTTGCATTGTTATACCGATACCGTTTACACCGGCTTTCGTATATAAAATGACTCTCGTGCGCCAATGGTTTCGGGCATCCGGAAACCAAAGGTTCTGAGTAAGGGGTGAGGGTACGTGTTGGGAAGCCCACTAAGGACACCCAACCCCGCCCGCACATGGCGGCCTCTACTAAGACATCGTTCGTGTTCGTGTACGCGCGCTAGTGAAATAATTAAATGATATGCAAACAACGTTTTCGGGCTAAGCATGTGAATTATTGATTCGCTACGTCATTTAATGCATCTTGATTCACGTCAAAGTGATTTAGCATGTGATGTTCATTTAAGGCAATAAATGGCAAACATCAAGAATAGAAAACTTGTAAATAAATTACAAATTACACGGGCGGAATACAACCCGGAATTCACAATACAACGAGCAATAAAATAGAATAATTGAATTAAATAAGAAGAGCGATAAATAAATACACGACTCGACAAAGACCCGTATACAATAAGTGCACACTAGATCGTGAATTAGTTAGACGGACGAACTTTAATTAATTACGCATTATATTGCATATTAATCAAAGGACGGAGGTTCGAGACCTAGGTGTGGTGCTAACCCGATCTCGAACCTCGATGCCTTGTCCCGACTTATCACCTCGAGAAATGGAGTCTAAATTAATTATGTGTCGGATACGACTAAAGAGTCGTCGACATAAAATTGATAGTGCGAGACCGTCGATCAAAATCGTTTTAGGTGTCGTGATATGCATGAGTTTTGAAAATTAGAATTACGTGATTGATTATGCACGTGTCGACTAAAAGTCGTAAAAAAATGACGAGGCTCGAATGTTGCATTAGAGCTCTCGGTTTTCTGGGCTACAGGACCCACTCGATCGAGTCGTGGTCTGACTCGGTCGAGTGTGTCCTCAAGCGTAGCTACTGTCCAGATTTTTGGGTGCTACTTGATCGAGTAGCCTACGTACTCGGTCGAGTAGCCCCTGTACGAGTGACAACTCGTTTAGTTTTTTGATTTAAAATCGAAGGTTGGCCAAATCAAATACAAATATCGCACGATTTGTATTTAACTTGGCCTCCGGTACTATAATCGTGTATGTACGATTATAATACCGTTATCGGAATTTTATGAAAACGTTATTGTTTAGATCGAAGTTTTGAATTAGTAACGGAATTGCATCCCTCTACGTCACGACATCGAAACCAATCCTTTCGGATTATGTGATGTCGGTTTTCGTGTCAACGGGTTCCGCACTAATTGTAGAAATGGGACCAAATGCGTTCAACTAGGACCGATCACGATCAAATCATGTCCTTGAGTACATTGGGGCGGCGCTCCTCGAAAAGGCGCCACCTCCGTCGTTACTCATAAAGGAATTAGATGGACTTTAGGCGATCGTCATAGTCAAACGTATTCGAAACCGAGATTTTGATATTTGTATGTATATATACACGGTATAATAATGTTAGATGTTAGGATACGGAATTAAAGTGTTAGTATACAAAAATAAAAGTTAGTGTTAGAATACATAAATAAAATGTTAGAGTGCGATAAATAAAATGTTAGTAACGAAAATAAATAAAAGGTTAGTATGCACAAAATTAAAGGTTAGTGTTAGTAAATAAAATATTAGTGTCGTTAATATCGACTAATAATAATAGTACTAATAATAATAGTACTAATAATAATAATAATAATAATAATAATAATAATAATCGAAAAAAGAGAAAGGAGAAAAAGAAATGGGGTTTGATGACACCCTCAACCTACATGCTTAATGGCCTCGGAAACGAACTCGTAGTAGCGGCGTGTGCGCGGGAGTGTCGAGATATGTAGGATGAGTTAGGGTGTGTTTGGTTAGGGAGAGGATGCTCTCGGGTCTTTGGCGAGTTTTGATCTCGAGTTTGAATATGTATGTGTGTGTAGAGAGGATGTGAGTGTATAGGTTGAATATAGTAGGAATGTAGGGTTGAATGTTGTGTAAGTGTGATGAAAAGATGGCTGAAATTATGATGTAAAAAGTTGTATAATGTGACGGGTTGATGGGGTATTTATAGGAGAACCCCACGACCTAGGGTCACTCGATCGAGTGGCCCTAGTGCACTCGATCGAGTGTCCTTGAAAACGGGCCAAACCCGGTTTTTGGCGCTCCACTCGACCGAGTGGGTCTATCCACCCGATCGAGTGGATCAAGCAAATCGAGCTATTTTAGGAAGAGGTTGACTTTGTTGATTTGTTTGTTTTTATTTGAATTTAGACTTGGCGCCAGCTTCTAGAAGCTGAATTTGGCTGATTTTTGTGTCGGATTCATCTTTGACCGGGTTTTGACCCGGTCGCCAAAAGACGGTTTTATTTCCGGTGTCGGTTTTGGCCCAAATTAGTCTCATTTTATTGGGAACGACCCACTGGGCCTGGATTTGAGGTCGGTTTTGAGAGATTTGCACTCCGCTAAATGCCCACGTCGGATACTATTGATTCCGAGTCCGTATTCGAGCGTATTAAGTCACGTTAGCGTCCGATCATCATCGGGTGTTTTGTCGGGAACTGCTATAGACACTAGCAGGCAAAATGCGGGTGTCTACAGTATTCATTTAGTAAAGTCAATCAATGACAAGAGAATGGTGCATGTAATTATATACAAAAACGATAACGATGCAAGACATAAGCAAGCTAATGAAGACATAAAAGCAATATCATCATCGTTATATAACCATTCCGACTCGACTAAGACTCGACTAAATGCAAAAAATATATTTTTGTGATTTTTTTATGCATGCGGAAATGCAAGAAATATGCAGATGGATGAAAACAACAGATGCATACCCTCCCCAAACCAAATCTCACAATGCCCTCATTGTGTACAATAATAAACAATAAGAGGCACAAAAAAAAAATAAACGGGGAAAGATATGAAAGACGATGAAAGTGCAAAAATAATTGAAATAAATAAAAATGAAACTACTTACAAGATTCATATAAAGGAGACATCCCCAAACCGCATCGAAGAATCCTCTTCATAATCGAAATTGTCGATGTCTCCGTCGCAAAACGGTACCTACACCAAAAAAAAAACAAAACAAAAAAAAAATACAAGAGAAGCAAAGAAAATATATAGAACACATCCTAGTAACTTACGTGAATCGCCTAAAAAATAGGTCAATGATCGCATTAGCTTGTCAAACAAGCTAGACCAATCAGCAGCAAAGTGGTCATAAGGAATCAACATTAACAAGCATGACCAATAATAAGTATGACAAGTAAGAAGAGTAGTGAGTAGTTTATGAGAAAAGACATAAATACCAAATATCTCAAAATTATCCCAAGTCTTATCATTTGACTCAAATTGCACAATAGAAGAGTCAAATAACTCAAAACTACTCAAATCATCAAACTTATATTTTTCACCTTCTTCGAAAGAGTTCTTATGATCGCTATCTTCGGTGTTCTTAAGCAAACAACCATCAAACGAGAAACCAAGAGCCAAAACAACCTCTTCTAAAAGAGTCTCACAATCATCATCCAAAATCATTGGCTCAAGTAAAGGTGTAAAGGAATCTAGATCAAAATAATCAATGGGTGAAGGAGATTCCTCTTCAAAACAATGGGAAAGTCAAATTTCTCTAAAATAGGTTTTTCAAAGAAATCAGATTCACAATCCCAAGTATCCTCAATAACGAAACTCTCTTCACTCAAAGTATCATTCAAAAGTGCATTCTTTTCCCGACTCTCGTCCGTTTGATATTTTCTCTCACGCTTACGGGCTTCTATATTGTTCAACCCTCTTTCCAAAACCTCAAAATTGACATCAAATGACACACTCTCAAATTCACATGAACCAAAATCCTCAATGTTATCCTCAAAAAGAACACTACTCAAAGCATCCAAACACGCGTTTTCCTCAAATATAACACTTTCCATCTCACAATCATTGTTTGCGACAACAACATTCACAAAATGAGAAGAATACTTGATTAAAGGGTGTGAAAGTTGCTCCGAAGGAGAATAAGATGGTTCACAAGTATCCAAGGAATGCAAGTCATCATCTTGCATCAAGTTAGAAATCATAGGGGTTTGGGGAACGAGGTTAGATTGAACACTATACACATCATCATCATCTTTCTCAAATGGGCATATGTTCTGTCTAATAGATGCAACAGATTCAGTCATAACATAATCAGTGGAATGTGAGAAATTAACTTTAGTATCTAACTCATATGGAGTATCATGCTCGTTTTTCTTGAAAGTTACCATATCTATAAGTTGTTGCATCATCGCCTTAAGCTCCGATATCTCAGTCTTCCTCTTTATCTCTGACTCCAAACTGTTTCGGATTAAATATTGGAGTAGCGCCCATCGTTTCACATAAGACATGTATTTAAACATGCCTTCACAGTTTTCCTCAATATAAGCTCGTGTCGCGTCATCGACACCATCATAAATCATATGACTCACCTCCCACACACTCACATGATAACCATTTTGAGTAATAAAAGAGTCAAGTCTATCAAAATAAATATGCAATGGTTCATGTTCAAACTGAGGGAAGTAGAAAATAGTCATAATGATGAAGAAAAAAAAAATTAAAAAAATAAATAAAAAATAAAAAAAATGAGAAAAAAAAAATAAGAAAAATAAAACTAAGAGGAAAAAAAATTAATAATAATAAATAAATAAATAAATAAATAATAATAATCGTCCCAAGAAAACAAAAGATAAACTAAAACGACAAGTAAAATTAACCGTCTCCCCGGCAACGGCGCCAAAATTTGATAAGCTAGTCGTATACCTATCAAAAATAACCAACTTAGGTCTAACTAAAAATATAGCTAGGGAAGTCAGGATCGTATCCACAAGGAGACAAATAAATTCTACTCGCAATTAAAGTTTATCTTAAGTAACCAAATCGGGGGGTTTTTATGAGTTGTTTTTAACTAATCTAAAAGTAGTGAAAGAAGAGAAATAAAAAGAAGAATAACTAAATTAAATAAGATGAATAAGGATGAATAAATATAGAGAGAAAACTAGGATCGTCGGTTCACCATGAATTTCCTACGGTCACAGTCTATGTCACAGGTCTATCACAGATATTGGTCTAAGGGGTAGTGAAAAGGTCCTTCCGGTCCGCTATTCACCCTAGAATGCTTCTAACGGCTTCCGATCTTATTAGGCAAACTAATGTGCTGTAGCAGGTCTAACTCTTACCAGGCTTCCGATCTTAGGTTCGAGTTCACCAATTCAATTAATCAATTACGTCGACCTAATCAATTAATCTCAATTAAATGCTACAAGCCTACAATTAACAACATAGACACAATATCATTGACAGATCTGTAAACTAATTAGCAATCGTATTCAATTCATGGATCCCCTAAACCCTAGCGAGGAAAATTAGCTACTCATGGATGAATTTACGACAACAATAATAAAGATGATAATTAGATTAAGCCTAACTAATAAATTTAGAGAGAATTATAAACGAATTAATACGATTAAGAAAGAAATAATTAAGGATAAAAGAATAAAGGAAGAACAAAGAAAGAATTAGATTAACGAGTTTAAAGGAAGAGTAGATAAAGAATTCATAAATCTAGATCTAAAAGTTTAGGGTAGAGAGAAATGTAAAGAGAGTAGTTTAAAGAAAAGTTAGAAGCATAAAAGAAGAGGTAGAAGAGGTTTTAGAGGTTCTAGTCTAATAGTTTCTTAAATACTAAGCTAAAACAAAAGTCCAAAAGTCTTATTAAGACTAAACATCAAATTAGGAAAGTCTCGGTCTTCATCCAGTCTCGAGAATAGTCGGTCGACTATTCTGAATAGTCGTTCGACTATTATTGATCTGTTTCCGTTCTCAGCATTGCGCGCTCAACTTCAAACGCTTTTCATTTCTTCGTTACTTCTTCAAATCGGGCGTGTAATATACCTTTGAAAAGCTAAGAGAAAGAGCTTTCCAACGCAACTAGAATCAGATCAATTAGAGTTTTAGAATTCAAGATATTCACGTTTTAAGTAGACCCGTTTGAAAACGATCATTCTCCTTTCTTATTTCGCATAAGACTTCATCTTTAAGCACGATTTTTGCCTCGTTTATGCGTCCACGGGTTCAAACCTGCATAAGATGCAACATGACCACAAAGTATCAAATTCGGGGGAAAATAGTAGCTTTCACTACTCGATAAGCACTGGAATGCGCGTATAAAAGACATAAAAGCGTATATAAAATACGCGCATCAACATGTTTCATAGAACCATCACTCGACATCCAACAACAACCACAACAAACACTCAAAAGTGAAGGGTATTACACATGCTTACCTCTATAAAGCCCAAGCCCCAATCCCTTTTACCTAATTTACTTATTAATGTCTCATGACATTCCGTCATTAGTGTCCAGCTTTATATATTTCCGTCATTAGTATAGCTCTAGATTCATTGTACCTAGTTATTACCTTCGGTATATATATACTCAACGCATTACGTATACTCACCAGTTTGTCATGCACATTTAGGGACGGTTTGGTTTGAAGTATTCGGGAAAGGGTCTTTGTTTATATTTGTTTAGTCGATTCAATCTTTCCTTTTATTACAATGCCAAAAGTGGATATAAAGAAGGTATGAAAGATGATGAGATGTACCACAGGCACAGGATCAGAGCAGAAAAAGGAGTCACTTCATCACCAGACTTTTTCACCAAGAAAATCATTTGGAAACTCCCGGGCCCACAGATTTCGAAAATTTTCATTTGGAAAATCTTGGCCTCGGCTCTTCCAATAGGATATGAACGAGCTAAGAGAGATCTGCCAGGATCGTATGCTTGTGTCCTGTGTAAGGATATGTCCTCCTCTGATCAGAAAGACGAAGTGGAATCACTAGAACACCTATTCAGGGATTGTGAAGTATCGACTAGACTCTGGGCAGCATGCCCATTGGGATTACGGGTACAGATCAGAATGATTCGGCCATTTGTTTCAAAAGATGGCTACTGAATTGGATTTCTTTCCTTTTCAAAAAGGACAAGTCTGATCTAGGCATTATCACCTTTATCAATATGCTTTACTCGATTTCGCTGCATCGTAATGGGATTATTTATGGGAAATGGGACACTTCGTGCCATGGTTTCTGGAAGAGATATGAAGCTTCAAGTATTGACCTCAACATTTTTCTCAGAAAGAAGGAGTCTATCTCTAATCCACTATCAACGCAACAAAAACTAGCAGAAAATTTGTCTCATGTTGATGAATCGGGTCAGTACGACAGTAACAGACGAAGAAAAGAAATTGGTAAATCTCATGAAGTCGTCATCATTACGGCTTTTGGAAATCATGAGTCCTGCACTAGAATCACAATTGAAGTGGATGCTGGATGACTACCTTCTTACAATGCAGCTGGAGGTTGGGTTTGTAAAAAAGAAAGCACTGTTCTTCAGGTTATTGGTGAGCCGAAGTCATATGCTCCCAAAGATACTATTTATACACTTATAACCACAAAACCAAGACAGTAGTGTAGGAAAATAAGGGTCGATCCACAGAGAAGACAAAGTAATTTAAGTGAATTAAAACTAGCAATAATTAATAACTAAGGAAGGGGGGTTGATTGGGTGATTGAGTAACTAAACTAACTAATAAGCAAACAACAAAATCGAGAATAATAATGAAGGGGTTCAGATGATTAAAACGATCTCAGATAAGAATTTTCCACAACTAATTATCAAATTGATCATAGACTAACAACTTTCTCCTAACTCTTGAGCAAACTATCGTGGGAAGTAAATCCCGAATCTCACGCGGATATTATTTGACTCGAAACGCGATAATCAAATAACCTAATTATCAAACAACCTAATACACGCAATTAAGTTTAATTCAATAATAGCATTAACGAATAGAGAACGATAGAAGTGACGACCAATAAAACACGCGATTATTAGTTCGAATCACAAGTTAAATCTCTCTCTAACCTAGATATGATGAAACGCATCCAATATTAAGGTCAAAGGTTGTTACTTTATCTAACGGGTTTGAACAATTACGGATTCAATCGCTAGAATAACAATAGATTGAAAAATTGCAAAGATTAATTAGCTACTTTAATCTAAACATTCAACAATCATCCAAAGATGAACGGAGAAATAACAATACTCAAGAGATAGAATAAAGAAGAATTAAAGTCTCACAATTGACTAATTAGAAGCTTCAAATCTTAATCCGAGATGATGGAATTAGTTCTTCATGCTAGGGTTTTTTTCCTCTTCTCTAATTCTAATTGAATGTGATATGATTGATTCATAATTAGTGAATCTCACCACTTAACCTAATACTAGTATCCTAATAATAATAATAATAAAATAGAAAGATATAAAGTTTCCTAAAATAAAACAAAGTCTTCAAAACGAAATAAATTAAGGCGGAATAAAGCTGAGACGCGTCACGGAAATAGGCCGCCGCGCGAGTCGTGTGGAGGCCACGCGACTCGCGCGCTAGCGCGACTCGCCTAGTGGTCATGCGACTCGCCTGGCGGTCTGATCGCCTTCACAGTCTTCTTCGTTGCTTCCTCGCTCCGTGTCTTCTATTGGGCTCTCCAATTCTTCATGAATCATTCATTCTTGGCCCAACTAACGATCGAGATTAGAATGCTCCAAAAGGCTCATATTACATTCGTACCAAAATAACACAAATATACCACAAGATACTCGATTAAGCTCACAAAAATACACAAAAACCGTCGTCATAACTACGACTAAATCCGGCTCATCAAATATCCCCACGCTTGAACCTTTACTCGTCCTCGAGTAAAACTCAAGGAACACAAATAAACACAACCATCACCGACCCAAAATACGCGGGAATAACATTACACACATCGGCCCTCACTCGTCTTCCACCAAACTCCCTCATTTTGAGACTATGCACAAGTTAATCCACCATTTGAATGAAACTCAACTCCAATGTTCAAGTGAATCAACACACCCAACATCAAACTACTATCGACTCAAATCATCAAAATAAGGGATATTAGCAAATCAAGATAAGCCAATGTCAATATCTAACGCCCCTTATTTCTCCAATCCTAGAACGGATCACACGTGCTACTAATGTCACCGATGGTAAAAGTGTATACCACTATATTCCACAACCCACACATGTGATCAATCCTAAACGCCTCTAATAGTTCAATACATCAACCAAAACATCATCAATCGCAAAAGATATAGTGCTACGACCACACCGCACCGCGATTCTTCTCACCTTCGCCAACTATCCTACCCTTCCGACCTTCTATGTCGCCCTTCTTATGACGCCAACACCAAAAATGGAGAAAGTAGTAGTGATTTTTCCTAATTCCCTCATTTTGCCTAGAGCGTCCGCCCTTGCGGATTTTCACTCTAGCTTTCATTTTTCCTCACACTACTCTCGTGGCACGCAACTCGATTTTTCTTTTTACCCGGAGCGCCCTTTCGGGTTTTCACTCTGTCCTCGGCCACATTCCCCACTTTTGCCTAGGCGCCTTTTCCGGGTTTTCACCTAGCCGGGTTTATTTATTTTTTTTCCTTTTTTTTTCAATTTTTCTTGTTTTGCTTGTTTTTTTTCAATTTTTCTTTTTTTCGTTTTTTTTTCTGAAATTAAAAGACGTAATACAAACTAACTAATATATACAACGAGATAATTTCCCTCCCCACGCTTGAATAACACATCGTCCTCGAATGTGTGAACTAAGGACAATAAAAAAAATGGGAAGAGAAATACCTCGGGCTCAAGAGTGAGAAGAGGAGCCGGCGCCACGTGACTTAGCCTCACGCGCCGCCCTCTAGATGATCTTGCCTGCTCACGGGCTGCAAGCTCTCCATAAAACTCGGGAGATGGTTCCGAGTAGTCATTAGGGTGCAGCTTCAACTGCAACCAATTCATACACCGACCGAACTCAGCAGCCAACCTACTGTTATCAACAGATTCTTCGACTCGATCTTCTATTGATTCGCGCCAATCTCTCCAACGATCGAAATCAGACGTACCCTCGGGCTCCTCCACAACCGGGGCACTAGACGCTGTAGTCGGTCTAGGAAATTCCTCATCATGTTCAAGGTAAAAAGCAGCTGCGGTAGGCCCCAACGGTAACGGGTTCCCATCTGGACGAGGCAAAATCATGAAATGCTGGTGGGAAGTGCCGAGCGTCCAGATGAGGTGGTGTTTCGCAATCGGTCGCGAAATCATAGAACAACTCTCCATGAACTTAATACTAATGGTAGTATCACCTACGACATGAGAATCCGTCATCTGGGGTAGTCCAAGATACCGAGCTAAAAGAGTAATCATACCACCCATCGGAATATTCCCCGAGACCGCCTTCTGGTGCTTCTCACACAAATTCAAGAATATATCGAGAAAATCCGGGGTCCCCAAACATTCGGGCATCATGGCCCACAAATACATCAAATCCGCCCTAGGTAGATGTGTCGGTTCACCTTTGCAAAGAAATGTGGAGTTCAAAAGTCGGTGAATATAACGAAGGGCAGGATGAATAATATCGGCATTCTTAGCCCCCTCATAAGCATTCCTGTAGACACCCGCATTTTGACTGCCACGTGTCTATGGTAGTCTCCGAAAAACACCCGATGATGATTGGACGTCAACGTGACTTAGTATACTCGGATTTGGGCTCGGAATTCATAATATCCGACATGTACTTTTAGCGGAGTAAAAATCTCACAAAACAGACCTCAAATTCAGGCCCAGTGGGTCATTCCGAGTCAAATAAGACTAATTTGGGCCAAAACCGACACCAAAAATATTTCCCGTCTTTTGGCGACCGGGTCAAAACCCGGTCAAAGGCAAAACCGTCTCAGAAATCAGCTGAAATCATTTAAGCGCCCAAATTCGAATTCAAAAAAACAAACAAAACCAACAAAGACCAAGTCTTCCTTATTTTTCTCACCCAACTGATCCACTCGATCGAGTGGATTGACCCACTCGGTCGAGTGGGGCGCTTCGAACTGGGCTTGGCCCGTTTTCTAAGGCACTCGATCGAGTGCATTAGGGCCACTCGATCGAGTGCCCCTAGGTCGTGGGAAACGTCTATAAATACCGACTCATTCCCATGCATTTTCAGAACTTTTTTTTAGCTTCTTTTCACCACCTTTTTGCCCTACATTTTCAGCCACATACCAACCCTACATCCCACCTTACAAACCTTAGAAACCTTAAGTCAAACACATCAAAAAACCGAGTTCTAGTCCCTCGATAAACCGACATATACACATACATATCCATACACACCGTAACTCGCGTGCATCCTCGATACTCCCAAGCTTTGTCGCTGTTCACGAGTCCGTTTCCGAGGTCCATACTAGCATGTACATTGAGGGTGTTCCAAACTCCTTTTTAATCTCTTTTAAATATCGTTTTTATGCACATTTTCATATTGTTGTATCGTAGTAACACGTACACATACACTAACTTTTTCATCTTTTCGCATTTCTAATTTTGCATCTTTTTTATATCGTTACTAACTCTAATAATACCGCGTATATATTATTAATATCAAAAGTCGGTTTTGAAATGTTGAACTACGATAATCACATTCGATCCGTCTAATCCCTTTACGAGCAACGACGGAGGTGGAGCCCTTTCGAGGAGCCCCGCCCCAATGTACTCAAGGGCGTGACGTGATCGTGATTCGTCGTAGTTGAACATATTTAACTCCATTTCCATAATTGGTTCGAGACCCGTTGACACGAATACCGACATCACGTAACCCGAAAGGGTTAGTTTCGATGTCGTGACGTAGAGGGATGCATCTCGTTACTAATTCAAAGTTTCATAATCTAACACAAACGTTTTCATAAAAACTCCGGTGACGGTATTTTAATCGTTCATACACGATTATAGTACCGGAGGCCGAGTCGAATACAAATCGTGCGATATTTGTATTTGACTTGGCCGATCATCGATTACAAGTCATAAAATCGAGCAAATCACTACTCGTACAGGGGGCACTCGACCGAGTGCCATAGGCCACTCGATCGAGTTGCACCCCAAAAACCGGGCAGTAGCCCCGTTAACGACACACTCGACCGAGTGCCATAAGGCACTCGATCGAGTACTCCCTCAAAAAATGGGCAGTAGCCAGGTTAATAGCGCACTCGGTCGAGTCAACCAATGACTCGGTCGAGTGGGTCTGGCAACTCAGAAACCCGAGGGCTTGGACATATATTCCGAGCCCCGTTCTTATCGACTTTAGACCATCGACCGACCTTCATGCTTTTTCAAAACCTACACATCACGACACGTAGAACGACTTTGACCACTTTTACGTGATAAGTCGGGACAAGACTACGGAATGTGAGACTAGGCTAGCAATACGCCACAATCTCACATTTCCGTCCTTCGCTTAATATGTAACATAATACGTATTTAAGCGGGGTAGTCCATCTACATAATTTCGCGGTCTAGTTTACATATGGGTCTGTTTTATCTTTGTTTTACGTCATTCTGTTTATGTCGTATTGTGAATCCCGGGTTGTATTTCCGCCCGTGTAGCTTGTACGTTTTTTTTTATTTCCTTTTGAGCTTCATTTATTTTACTTGCTTTTACGCTTTATAAATGAACCTCGCATGCTAAACCATTTCGACCAATAATTAGATGCATTAAATGACGTAGTTAACGCAAAATTCGCATGCTTAGACAAAACGCTGTTTGCATATCATTTCATTATTTTACTAGCGCGCGTATCATGAACACGAACGATGTCTTAGTAGAGGCCGCCATGTGCGGGCGGGGTTGGGTGTCCTTAGTGGGCTTCCCAACACGTACCCTCACCCCTTACTCAGAACCTTTGGTTTCCGGATGTCCGAAACCCTTGGCGAACGAGAGTCATTCTTTACACGATTACCGGTATAGATGGTATCGGTATCGCAATGCAAAGGGACGAGCCCCATGAACTCTGAAATCGGAGTGGGCTTACTTTGTGTAAAGCCCATGACGACATAGAGTGGGCTCGTATGGTTCCGAATAACCACAAAATTCGGTGGCGACTCCATTTTGACTTAAATTTCGAACCCGAGAACAATCTTACCACGAGATTCATTCGCCTACCCAAACCCGCGCTTCGCCGCGTCAGGGTGGACCTACGTCATGTCCACAATTTGGCGACTCCGCTGGGGATACCTGATGTACCACATGTCATCGGGGTTCCTAGGGTGAGACTCGAAGAGAAATCGTTCGTAGATTAGTGTGCGCGCATTACTTTAATGATTCATGCATAACCCATTTTTGCCCGGGCCGGTTACTTGTGACCGACGTCCCACTATACCGCGGTGCATTCCTACATGGGTGCGCTAAAAACATCGATGGTGGAACTCGTCTCGGTTTTGCGGCATGTCCTAAGACCAACTCGGCTTAGGGAGTCCATCCATCACATGAGAAAGCCATCGTTGTTGGTATAGACCCTATTTTGACCGACCGAGACTTAGTGTAAAGCATACATAAGCGTCGTTATAATGCTTGTTTGACTACGTGCTACTTGGTTTCCGTGTCAATTTTTCAAAAACCGTCATTTCAAATTTGCATCTTTCCAAAAATACCCACCTTTTCGAAAAACCCCGAAATACTGTCCATTTCGGGACCCGTCATTCTAAAATGCCCAATTTTGAAAAACCCGAAATGCTGCCCATTTCGGGACTCACCTTTTCAAAATACCCAATTTTCGAAACTCGGAATGCCGCCGAAATTTAGGATCAACGATTTGACTCAAAATATCCTTTTCTGTAGTCGGCATGCTGTCCGTTTTAATTCTCGAATTTCCACCCCCACCACCTTGATTTTCGGAATTTTCCTTTTCAAAATTCTAATCTCGGTTTTCGAAATTCCGTTTTCAGTTTTCAACACTTTCGGAAATTCGTTCATTTTGCATTCAAACCTCAACTTTCAACTTTCCTAAAATAAACCTTCCTTATTATAGGACCTACCGTTTATCCGTGTGTCGGGTCTTTGCATAATACGTAGAGGGTTTATAGCGTCGAAACTCCGTCGATCTTATATCACGAGTTTCCCCCCTTTCCCAAGTCCGCCTTATCTTGTCAAGGCACGACCGACCCGCGTAGGGCATACCCCTACAAAGGAAGGTCCGTCCATACACTCGAGTCAAAAGTCTGGGGAGTAATCTCACGTGGACCTTCCTTCGAACGGGACTAGGCCTACAAAGCCGAAATCCTAAGGAAGTCATACCACCCACGAGTCATCCGTCTAGATGTCTTTCTCGAGTCTTTTCCACTCAGTCCTTTCTTTTTGGGTCGCTCGGGATGTGCTGTTTCCTTTGATTCCAAGACTGGGTTCGGTTTCTGATTACGTGGTGTTCTTACAGACAGGCCACCATCAACCAGACACACTCGCAGGATGGAAACTGCCTTAGCTGAACTGAAAGCCTCCGTTGATTCCATGATCGAGAAGCAGGCCGACATCGATGCCCAACTGAATGAAATAATGAGGGCTGGGCAAGTTGCTATCGTCACTCGATTGGCTTCGGTGGAGCACAGGACTCCTACTACCGGAACTACCGGACCTTTAGCTGAGCTGGTTAGCTCGGTCCGCCGACTAGAAGAACAAGTTCATTTAACTGGGAATAACAACATTCACCGGGAAAACAGTCGGGAGTATAACCCGCTAAGTGACAAGCTGCCTGCAAACCTGAACCTCACCGGTTTGCCTATGTTCGAAGGGACTGAAGACCCGTTACTACATGTACGGGCCTTCAAGGAGTTCATGGCCATCAAAGGGGTGGACTCCACCATGTTCAAGAACCTCTTTGCTGCGTCTCTTGAAAAGCACCCTCGGGCCTGGTACTACAGGCTAGACCCGAAGAAATACCCTACATGGGATGATGTGGCCACCGAGTTCGCTCGGAACTATGCTGACAACACCGAGATCCAAACCACAATGAGATCTCTGGAAGTTATGGCCCAAGAGCCGAAAGAAGGTTTTACCAAATACCTTCAACGCTGGAGGGCTGAGAGTGTGAAACTGGTCGATAAGCCCAGTGAGAAGACTTTAGTGGAGGCCTTTGTTAAGAACCTCCTCCCATCCTACCGGGTTCACCTCCGATAAGCCGTCATACCCAATTTCACTACCCTTACTGAAATGGGTATGAGGATTGAAGACGATCTGAGACTGGAAGGCCTCACTAAGGCCGCTGCTAAAGGTTACCAAGGGGCTTCTTCCTCCACAACCAAGCCTCAAGCTGCAACCCGCAGCATCTTCGACGCGGTTAATCTACTAGATGCCCCGTCCAAGAGAAACACCCCACCTCGGGTTTTCACCGATATAGGTACGACCTATACTTATGCCTTACAAAGGCTGTCCTCAAAAGGCCTAATCCAACCGATAGGCCCAACTCATGAAGTTCCGGTTGAGCGACGCTCCAAGAACTACAATGCCCAAGCCTATTGCCAATACCACCGAGGCAATGGGCATGATACCGAGAAGTGCTGGAAGCTGAAGCACTTGATTCAGGACCTGATCGAAAGCGGTAAAATCCCGCTGCCCGGAGATAAGCCCAATAATAAGGAAAATCCTTTCAGCTCCCACGCCATCTTTACCGGGGAGGTGATCGATTGCTCTCACCTTATCTCCCCATTTATCCCGCAAGTGAACGGGATCTGGTTCGACGACGAGGAAGACGTCTACCTCGCCAAAGGGGAAGCTGTCCCCATTACCGCCGAGGAGATTCGAAAAACTAAATCTCGAGTCTTAACCAGTAACCACCTTGGCCGTCCCTTTCAAGCCACTAGCTCTAGGGACACCCCTATCCCGACAACCGTCATTACGGAAGTCGCCTCTGAAGAGCCAACTGCTGAAACGGCTCTTGTGAAACAATTGAAGAAAACCCGAGTTGACCTCACTATATGGCAACTCCTGGTTAGTTCTCAAGAACATCGGGAAGCACTTACAAAGGCTCTCGATCAAATTAAGGTTGACTCTTTGGTTACCCCTGCTGAAATGGTAGCCACGGTCTTGCCCCACCTAAAAGGCAAGGCTAGGGAAGAAGGACCGGTGATCACTTTCTCCGAAGCCGACCTACCACCATTTGGGGCCACCCATAACCTGGCCCTCTACATCACGGTGGTCTGCCGAGGAAAATACCTTCCCATGACCCTAGTTGATGACGGGTCTGCTGTGAACGTCCTTCCTCTAAGGACCGCAAAAGCCCTCGGCATTACCGAGGCTGACTATGTTCCGACTGCTCAAACCATCCAAGCTTTCGATGGGAGCCCGAAGTCGGTAGCTGGAGCCGTGAAACTAACCATTATCACTGGCCCGATAGAGAAGGAGCTCGAGTTCCAGGTGATTGATGTCACCTCTTCATTCAACTTGCTCCTGGGTAGGCCTTGGATTCACGCAGTCAAGGCGGTATCCTCCACCCTCCACCGAAAAATCAAGATGCCTCTGCTTAACGATGTCATCACTTTAGAGGCAACACCAATGACTGTGGCTAGCTGTAACGCCACGGGTCGCACGGACCTCTGGGGGTTCGATTTTGTGGGGATGATCGAGGAAGAGTACCTCTTTAGGCCTTACTTCACTACGAGTATCGACATGATGCTCCAAAACCTGGGGTACTTTCCGGGGGCTACTTCTCGACCTGATCTTCCAGCTGGGAAGATCATCGAGGTTCTCAAAGACGAAGAATCTCACTTTGGTCTCGGTTATGATATCACCCCCGACAATGTTGTCCGAGCAGGGATCGAAAAGGCCTGCAACATCCTTAAGGGTATCTACTTGAACCCTTATAGCCCACGGTTGGCTGACTACTTTGTCACACCGGTGTTTGGGGCTGTTCAGGTTGGTCTATACCAACCCAATGCTATGCAGCTCGGGACCCACTTGGCCCGGGACTGCAACTACATCCCGGATGATGTGTTCGCCCTCATCCAATCCAACGGAGCTGAAGATGCTGAGCCCGCTCTAGGGCTACTATTTGGGGAAGATACCGTAGCCCCAACTCCAAAGGAAGACCTGGTCAACCTGATTCTCCGCAGCAACAGGTTTGACCCGACCAAGCTAATCTCGGATGTTGGTTCCGAGACGGGAAACAGAGCCTGGAGGAAGACTGTCAAGTGGACTGACAGTCAGGGAAGGATCTACAAGCTGGTCACCGGAGAGGGAGACATGCCTGAGTCTGAGTCCGAGTCCGAGTCCGAGTCTGAGTCGGAGTCTGAGTCAGAGTCTGAGGTCGAGTCTAGGGAAGTCGGTGCTAGAGTCACTCCTGTAACCCCCCTCCCTTTTATTATTCCTGCTGCTGGCACTTCGGGGTCTGTCCCGAGTGCCCTACCTATCCCGCCACTGACCAATGATCAGATGGCTGCTCTCTTTGAGCTATTTTCCAAGTTTTCAATCAATAATAACAACCGTTCTGCTTACGACTTGTCTCTTTCAAATTCTGCTTTTAAAAATGTTTTGTGCTATGACATTGAGAAACCAGACGAACAGGTACCCTTACCTCCGCATCTGATCGAGCTACTAGAGCAAAGGGAGTCCCGAAACCCGGTGATCGAAGAAACCAAGTCCATAAATGTGGGAACAACCTTAGAGCCTCAGACACTTAAGATAGGGTTATCTTTAGATCCCGAGGAGAAACAACAGTTCGTAAACCTCCTCCAAGAGTTTAAGGATGTCTTCGCATGGTCCTACAAGGACATGCCGGGGATAGACCGGGAAATAGCCGAGCACCGCATACCAATCAAAGACGGGTGCAAACCGGTCAAACAGAAGCTTCGTCGGATGAGGCCCGAATGGTCTCTCAAAGTAAAAGAAGAAGTCGATAAACAATTCAAAGCCGGCTTCATACAAGTGTCCGAATATCCGGACTGGGTGGCAAACATCGTGCCAGTTCCTAAAAAGGACGGTAAGGTGCGGGTATGTGTAGATTTTCGGGATCTTAACAAGGCGAGCCCCAAAGATGATTTTCCGTTACCACACATCGACATACTGGTGGATAACACGGCCGATCATGCCCTTCTATCATTCATGGACGGGTATGCCGGGTATAATCAAATCAAGATGGCGGAAGAAGACATGAGTAAGACTACCTTCACCACACCTTGGGGTACTTACTGCTATACCGTCATGCCTTTCGGTCTCATTAATGCCGGGGCCACATATCAAAGGACTGCTACCACTTTACTACACGACATGATGCATAAAGAGGTAGAAGTTTACGTAGACGACATGATCGTCAAATCCAAAGAACGGGACGGTCACATCACCGCCCTAAGAAAATTCTTCACCCGATTGCGCAGATACAACATGAGGTTAAACCCTCAAAAGTGCAGTTTCGGGGTAACATCAGGCAAATTACTGGGTCATATCGTTAGCCAACGAGGTATCGAAGTCGACCCAGCTAAAATCAAAGCCATTACCGAGATGCAACCTCCTAAAACCGAAAAAGAAATAAGGGGATTCCTCGGGAAGGTCCAGTACATCAGTCGGTTCATTTCCAAGTTAACCATGGTGTGTGAACCAATCTTCAAGAAACTGAAAGTGGGAGAACGGGTACTATGGGATGACAAGTGCCAAACCGCTTTCGACAAAATCAAAGAGATTATGTCTGCTTCGCTAGTTTTAATGCCACCTCAACCCGGTTTGCCTCTGTCGTTATACCTAACGACGACCGAGACAGCCATGGGGGCTATGCTGGCTCAGACAGTTGACTCCGAAGAAAGAGCCATTTACTATATCAGCAAGAAGTTTTTAGAGTATGAGTGCAAATATACCATGCTCGAAAAGACGTGTTTGGCTCTAGTCTGGGCCACCAAGAAACTCCGACATTATATGCTCAGTTACGAGGTCCATGTGCTATCCAAGATGGACCCGATCAAATATATCTTCGAAAAGCCCGTTCTCAACGGCCGAATCTCTAGATGGACTCTAATGTTGGCAGAGTTCGACTTAATGTTTGTGCCATTAAAGGCTATTAAAGGTCGAGTAGTAGCTGAATTTCTCGCCGATAGCCCAATAACCGAGGAAGGACACACCGACACTTGGTCCTTCCCAGATGAAGATATTTTCCATACTGATACTGAAACTTGGGATTTATACTTCGATGGTGCATCTAATTTTCGAGGGTTCGGAGTCGGGATCCTCCTAATTTCACCAAAAGGGGAACATACTCCCGTCTCCATCAAACTGGACTTTGATGTTACTAATAATGCAGCAGAGTACGAAGCATGCATTTACGGGCTACAAGCCGCCGCCAATCTGGGGATTACAAATCTCCGGGTACATGGTGACTCATCCTTGGTCATTAACCAAGCACTTCAAAAATGGAAAACTCGAAATGCTAATCTCGTGGCCTACCAGGCACGAGTACGGGATCTCGAGAAACAATTCCAAAAGGTAGAATACATATATCTGCCCCGGGAAGAAAATCAGTTCGCAGATGCACTCTCAAAATTGGCATCTTTACTGAATATTCCCGACCACGTGACTAGTATGCCGATTTGTGTCGAAAGACGGTCCGAGCCAGCATACATCTGCGACATTGAAGACATTGAGTTAACTGATCCCGAACCATGGTACCAAGCTGTGTTAAAATACCTGACAAACGGAGAATATCCTCCCGGGATGGAAGGTCGAGCCAAGAAAGCCTTACGGAGGCTAGCCACCCAGTTCATCCGCACCGACGACAGACAACTGTATAAAAAGACGGCACAGGGGGCTCTTCTCCTTTGTGTTGACAAGTATAAGGCTGAAAAGGTTATGGCGGAAGTACATGATGCTGAGAACGGCCCACACATGAATGCCCACATGCTGGTCCGGAAAATCATGAGGCTCGGTTATTACTGGAATACCATGGAAGTTGACTGTCGGTCGTATGTCAAACATTGTCATAACTGTCAAATCTTTGGCAATGTGCAACATATGCCGTCATCGCTACTCTATACCATGACGTCACCCTGGCCATTCTCAACGTGGGGTATCGACATAATCGGGAAAATAAATCCCTCGGGTACCGGTGGGCATTGCTTTATTTTGGTAGCTATCGACTATTTCACCAAATGGGTCGAAGATGAACCATATCGCATTCTCACTGCTAAACATGTCGCCAAGTTCATCCAAAACAAGATAATATGTCGATATGGGATTCCGTCTGAATTTATCAGTGATCACGGGACTCACTTTCAAGCCGAGACGGCGGCCCTACTGACCAAGTATAAAATCCAAAGGCATACTTCCTCGCCTTACCGTCCCCAAACAAATGGAGCAGTAGAGGCGGCTAACAAAACAATTGTCACCATACTCAAAAAGATGGCTGATAATTACCGGGACTGGCCCGACAAAATACCTTTTGCCCTATGGGGATATCGAACGTCAATTCGCACCGCAACCGGGGCGACACCATATTACCTAACCTACGGGATGGAGGCAGTCCAACCAGTCGAGCTGGAGGTACCGTCCCTCAGAATTCTGCTAGAAAGTCAAGTACCCGAAGCTGATTGGGTTCGAGCACGATATGACTCACTGGTTCTACTAGACGAACGACGGTCTCGTGCCCTCAATAATATCCAAATCTACCAGAAGAGGATCCAACGGGCCTTCAACAAGAGAGTAAGGCCCAGACACATCAAGGAGGGCGATCTAGTCCTTAAGTCAATTCGGGCTCTACTACCGGTTGACCCAAGGGGAAAATTCAAACCCAATTGGGCTGGGCCATATCTGGTGAAGAAAATCCTATCGGGGGGAGCAGTGATGCTGACGGACCTGGACGGGAACGAGTTTGTCAACCCAACCAACCTGGACCAGCTGAAGCGCTACTACCCTTAGCCATTTCTCAATGTCATTAGCAAATTTTATCAAAATCATTTTTTTACAAAAAGCAAGTCAATGAGCTAGAATTACTTATTCTACTGTCATAAACATCTTGAACTAATAGTCTTGGTGTAATTCGAGATTGCAAATTTCCTATGCCTGAACTACGTTTGGTTTGATTCTGCTAATCGCAGATACGTAGGCAGCCCCTCAAAAGGGCACAACCAATGCAATCAAGAAAAGACAGGAGCGGTTTAATAATAAACTTCTTTTATTAATTCAAAAAAATATATCCCGATAAACTCGGAAAATTACAAAGTGCAGAAATTCAAAAAAATACAAAAAAGGCACACAATAAAAATAATAATAATACTTAAATAATAATAAAGCTAAAGGACTCGGCACTTAGGGCATCTTGCCCTTCCCTTTGTCCTTAGCCTCCTTAGTCGTCCACTGACGACGACGTGGAGGGGAGCGTTCCCGAATCACCACAGGAACTTCTCTAGCTCGGGCTCGAGTGTTTGAGCCCGACTCCCCTGTCATATCAACGGGCCCAAGTCGAGCCCTGACGGGCTCAGGGAGCCGGTCACGCGGACCAAGTCGGTCCCGGACCGCCAACCTCGGCCCAAGCCATCGTTCCAAGTCAGTCTGCCCTCGAGTGCTGCTAGAACCGACTTCCTTAGATCGAGTCTTAGTTTGTGACTAAAGACCCGATTCTCCCCGAACTGTGGTCTCAGGACTGTGTTCCCCGGTGAAGAAGTCTCTGTTGTCCTTCGCCGATTCACGTTGAACCAATTCGATGGCCTCATCAACCTTCAAGGCCTTTCGAGCTTCCTCGGACTCTTCAGAAGTCCACTTCTAATAAGCCCGCGATACCCAAGCGGATTGGCAAGGGCTAGGTACCGTCCATGTGGGACGAGTGAACCATCGTTGCAACCAAGTGTCGCACATAGCGTCCGTCAATTGGAGCGGGACGCTAATAATGGCTTCAGTCTCAGGGATGCGCTGAGACGAACCGAATTGCCTTAGGAGGCGGTCCGGGTAAATGTGAACCGTCCAGTCTAGGGACAAGATCGTCAGATATCGGGCTTGGTCCCTCTTCGCCAGTCCGGTCAATTTTGAAAGGAACCACCAAGCGACGGTCCACCTGATCAAAGGACCCCCGTGAAACACCAACTCCTCGTCCCAGTAAGCTCGATCAATCCGATGACTCGAGCTTATCTTCCGTCTTCGGGAGCTAATTTGACTGCTCCGGTAATTGGGAATGCTTGGAGGGGTCTCTATGATCGATAACCGCTCCGACAGCCATATCTGAAAAGCATATACAAGCTTAATAAGCAACGGAGCAATTCGCTACAGCCCACTCGATCGAGTGCAAAAGCTGACTCGATCGAGTAAGCCTGTCAAAAACAGGCAGTAGCCAAGTACGAATGTCACTCGATCGAGTGACTTACGTGAATCAGAAAATTCGCACGAAACGTGAACGAAAAAAAAAAAAAAATCGAGGTGCATACTTGCAGAAAACGGGTACTCCCCGTCAGCGATCGAGTTGGGTCAAGCCGTCTGGCGTCCAGGCCCGTAATAATCTCCCCAGTGGCTAGCCAAGCAGGGCTATGACCAGTCTCCATCTGGTCAACCACTCCGATTAGCCTGATTTGACCCCTGCATGTGTCAAGCTCCATCAGCCCCTCGAAGACATAACAATGCAGCATGCAAAAGGCGAAAGCCCTACGCCTATGAGCAGGGGTGACCCTCACGTCCCGTGGATTCATGAACTTATCGGCCAAATCGAATAGGGAGACGTTATCTCCCTGCACCATTCGGTTTGCCTCAGCATGAGACAAACCCAAGAATTCCCTCAAACGCCTCCTTGGATCCGGGTAGAATGGGGGAATGGCAGGCTGAATAGCAAGACCCCAGCCACCTATGGCCGCAATCTCCTCGGGCAAAGGACACATCTCGCCCCTCGGGAATGCAAACACGTGATGGGTGGTGTCCCAAAACGACAGACAGGCATCCAGAAAGTGCGAATCCACTATCAGACGCTGAAAAGGGAATAAATTGACTATCCCCATTTGAGTCAGCCTGACCTTCTCCTCGTCCCGAAAGTATTGGGACCAGGCGAGAAGCATGGCAGTCAAGTGATCGATGCCCATGATAGGAATTTTTAGCTTTCTTAAAAGTCTACAAGATTTTGAGAAAGGAGAAGGAGAATTTGAGTTGTGATGCAAAAACTGAAGCAGGGATCTCCTATATTTATAATGGAGAAACCTAACTGAAAACCTAACTGCTACTGCCTCCTCATCCAGCTGGGCCCTATGCGCGCGCAGGCCTGATTCCAAACTTGAACCCAGAATAGGAATCAAGCTGTCCCGAGCTTTCCTAAGATTTTCTAAAAATTTCTTTGCGTCAAAATTTTTGTCTTTCCAAAATATTCAATCTTTTTCTCCCCAGCGAGAGTCAACATTTTACCTACGTGTTACATGCGAGTTGTTATGTGTCAGCATACAGGTACACCCCAGACTTCAAGAAGCAAGTCTCCGCGAAACTATTTAATTTCCCCAACGGAGTCAATTTTTCCCGGTGTGCTACATCCAAAGTGCGATGTGTCGGCATACGGGTACACCTACTCCCCAAAAGAGGCAGGCTTTACTCCCCACGGAGCATTGCCATTAGCTCAAGTGCGACCCAAGGCTTCAGAAGCAAGCCCGAACAGCTCATATACTTCCCCAGCGGAACGCCCGAGGCGGCATTTTTCCGAAATGGTACGGGATGGGCCCACATATAGTCGCGCCCAGGACTTATGCTACAAGTCTGACTCCCCGCGAAGCTATCATCGCCAGGACAGGTATGACCCTCTGCTTATGGCTGGCGAGCCCTTCACGCAAGTCTACTGGACTATAAACGACCCGACCGGAAGTCTACCAGGTCGTAACGGGCTTGGTAGCTACTCTGACTTTCGCCTTGTCCAAGCCTCAGTCAGAGTGGGGGCTCTGTAGACACCCGCATTTTGACTGCCACGTGTCTATGGTAGTCTCCGAAAAACACCCGATGATGATTGGACGTCAACGTGACTTAGTATACTCGGATTTGGGCTCGGAATTCATAATATCCGACATGGACTTTTAGCGGAGTAAAAATCTCACAAAACAGACCTCAAATTCAGGCCCAGTGGGTCATTCCGAGTCAAATAAGACTAATTTGGGCCAAAACCGACACCAAAAATATTTCCCGTCTTTTGGCGACCGGGTCAAAACCCGGTCAAAGGCAAAACCGTCTCAGAAATCAGCTGAAATCATTTAAGCGCCCAAATTCGAATTCAAAAAAACAAACAAAACCAACAAAGACCAAGTCTTCCTTATTTTTCTCACCCAACTGATCCACTCGATCGAGTGGATTGACCCACTCGGTCGAGTGGGGCGCTTCGAACTGGGCTTGGCCCGTTTTCTAAGGCACTCGATCGAGTGCATTAGGGCCACTCGATCGAGTGCCCCTAGGTCGTGGGAAACATCTATAAATACCGACTCATTCCCATGCATTTTCAGAACTTTTTTTTAGCTTCTTTTCACCACCTTTTTGCCCTACATTTTCAGCCACATACCAACCCTACATCCCACCTTACAAACCTTAGAAACCCTAAGTCAAACACATCAAAAAACAGAGTTCTAGTCCCTCGATAAACCGACATATACACATACATATCCATACACACCGTAACTCGCGTGCATCCTCGATACTCCCAAGCTTTGTCGCTGTTCACGAGTCCGTTTCCGAGGTCCATACTAGCATGTACGTTGAGGGTGTTCCAAACTCCTTTTTAATCTCTTTTAAATATCGTTTTTATGCACATTTTCATATTGTTGTATCGTAGTAACACGTACACATACACTAACTTTTTCATCTTTTCGCATTTCTAATTTTGCATCTTTTTTATATCGTTACTAACTCTAATAATACCGCGTATATATTATTAATATCAAAAGTCAGTTTTGAAATGTTGAACTACGATAATCACATTCGATCCGTCTAATCCCTTTACGAGCAACGACGGAGGTGGAGCCCTTTCGAGGAGCCCCACCCCAATGTACTCAAAGGCGTGACGTGATCGTGATTCGTCGTAGTTGAACATATTTAACTCCATTTCCATAATTGGTTCGAGACCCGTTGACACGAATACCGACATCACGTAACCCGAAAGGGTTAGTTTCGATGTCGTGACGTAAAGGGATGCATCTCGTTACTAATTCAAAGTTTCATAATCTAACACAAACGTTTTCATAAAAACTCCGGTGACGGTATTTTAATCGTTCATACACGATTATAGTACCGGAGGCCGAGTCGAATACAAATCGTGCGATATTTGTATTTGACTTGGCCTATCATCGATTACAAGTCATAAAATCGAGCAAATCACTACTCGTACAGGGGGCACTCGACCGAGTGCCATAGGCCACTCGATCGAGTTGCACCCCAAAAACCGGGCAGTAGCCCCGTTAACGACACACTCGACCGAGTGCCATAAGGCACTCGATCGAGTACTCCCTCAAAAAATGGGCAGTAGCCAGGTTAATAGCGCACTCGGTCGAGTCAACCAATGACTCGGTCGAGTGGGTCTGGCAACTCAGAAACCCGAGGGCTTGGACATATATTCCGAGCCCCGTTCTTATCGACTTTAGACCATCGACCGACCTTCATGCTTTTTCAAAACCTACACATCACGACACGTAGAACGACTTTGACCACTTTTACGTGATAAGTCGGGACAAGACTACGGAATGTGAGACTAGGCTAGCAATACGCCACAATCTCACATTTCCGTCCTTCGCTTAATATGTAACATAATACGTATTTAAGGGGGGTATTCCATCTACATAATTTCGCGGTCTAGTTTACATATGGGTCTGTTTTATCTTTGTTTTACGTCATTCTGTTTATGTCGTATTGTGAATCCCGGGTTGTATTTCCGCCCGTGTAGCTTGTACGTTTTTTTTATTTCCTTTTGAGCTTCATTTATTTTACTTGCTTTTACGCTTTATAAATGAACCTCGCATGCTAAACCATTTCGACCAATAATTAGATGCATTAAATGACGTAGTTAACGCAAAATTCGCATGCTTAGACAAAACGCTGTTTGCATATCATTTCATTATTTTACTAGCGCGCATATCATGAACACGAACGATGTCTTAGTAGAGGCCGCCATGTGCGGGCGGGGTTGGGTGTCTTTAGTGGGCTTCCCAACACGTACCCTCACCCCTTACTCAGAACCTTTGGTTTCCGGATGTCCGAAACCCTTGGCGAACGAGAGTCATTCTTTACACGATTACCGGTATAGATGGTATCGGTATCGCAATGCAAAGGGACGAGCCCCATGAACTCTGAAATCGGAGTGGGCTTACTTTGTGTAAAGCCCATGACGACATAGAGTGGGCTCGTATGGTTCCGAATAACCACAAAATTCGGTGGCGACTCCATTTTGACTTAAATTTCGAACCCGAGAACAATCTTACCACGAGATTCATTCGCCTACCCAAACCCGCGCTTCGCCGCGTCGGGGTGGACCTACGTCATGTCCACAATTCCCAGGTATTTTCTTCCAAAATTCATCCATCATGCGCGTAGTGGGAGTCAAAAATTCCGTCCCCTCTCTCGGTGCTATACCCAACGCCTCCCTCAATTCTGTGAAGTCTACATCTCGTTTTGAGTCTCCGAGATGAAAAGTAATGTGAGGGGGGTCGTCATTACGATGGACCTCTAAGGTGGACAAGAATTCAAGTGTGTAGCGCTTGTACGTGTTCGCGTGCTTATCATAAAAGTTCGCTAACCCAATACGAGTCAATAGCGTGAACACCTCATCACTAATCCCGAGCGTCTCCAATGCCGAATTATCGACAAACTTAGTCGACATAACAACTCGATCAAATAGTTGGCGCCATACCACTTTCTGTTTCGTACTCAAATTCTTACACCCCATATAGTCAACCGGGGTCGTCTTTTGCTTTTTCGGGGCCATAACGCAAGAGTCTCTAGGACAGCTGACACTAACTAGTGAAAACTACCTAAAATATGTAAACTATGAACTCGGACGACACCCGACTCAAACCCAAACACGTAGACGAACCGTGACAGACTCGATTGACACGAAACGGAGTGTTGACTACAACTAGGCTTGCTTAATTCACACGGAATAGACAGAAATCAACTCAGAAATCAAACTTTCCCCAACTTAGACTTAGCAACTCATAGACAGTACACAATTATGGAATCATAGAAATGAAACAGAGAGAATGAGAGGATGGAGTTAATGACTTACAACCTCGATAGACACGGAACGGAAACCGGAACCAGAAGGCGGTCTCGGGGAATATTCCGATGGGTGGTATGATTACTCTTTTAGCTCGGTATCTTGGACTATCCCAGATGACGGATTCTCATGTCGTAGGTGATACTACCATTAGTATTAAGTTCATGGAGAGTTGTTCTATGATTTCGCGACCGATTGCGAAACACCACCTCATCTGGACGCTCGGCACTTCCCACCAGCATTTCATGATTTTGCCTCGTCCAGATGGGAACCCGTTACCGTTGGGGCCTACCGCAGCTGCATTTTACCTTGAACATGATGAGGAATTTCCTAGACCGACTACAGCGTCTAGTGCCCCGGTTGTGGAGGAGCCCGAGGGTACGTCTGATTTCGATCGTTGGAGAGATTGGCGCGAATCAATAGAAGATCGAGTCGAAGAATCTGTTGATAACAGTAGGTTGGCTGCTGAGTTCGGTCGGTGTATGAATTGGTTGCAGTTGAAGCTGCACCCTAATGACTACTCGGAACCATCTCCCGAGTTTTATGGAGAGCTTGCAGCCCGTGAGCAGGCAAGATCATCTAGGAGGGCGGCGCGTGAGGCTAAGTCACGTGGCGCCGGCTCCTCTTCTCACTCTTGAGCCCGAGGTATTTCTCTTCCCATTTTTTTCATTGTCCTTAGTTCACACATTCGAGGACGATGTGTTATTCAAGCGTGGGGAGGGAAATTATCTCGTTGTATATATTAGTTAGTTTGTATTACGTCTTTTTGATTTTTTTTTTTTAATAATAAAATAATACCTGTGAGAGGAGAGGCACGCGAGTCGCATAGAGTCCGCGCGACTCGCGCGGATGCCTGTAACTCCGTTCTTTTTTTTCTTCAATTTTTGCTCAGATTTTGATGGATCTCCATGCTAGTCGCCCAAGACCCATGCTAGTCGCTCAACCTCCTGGAAAATCGACACTCTCCTTACCTAATCAAAACATGAAAAGTTAGTAATAAAACTAAGTAAATAAAAGAAACCAACTAGTAAGGAAAATAACGAAACTAATACTACGACCTATGACCCGTAAAACAAAATTTTACATGAAAGATCTACAAGACACGGGTTGCCTCCCGGAAGCGCTTTTGTTTAAAGTCGTTCGCTCGACTAAGTGGCGAGGTGAATCTTCATAAATGGGCTCGTAGAGAGTCAAACTCTCCACCGTCTCAACTCGGAACCCCTCATAATACGGTTTTAAACGTTGACCGTTCACTTTTAGAACCTTATTCGTGTCCAAGCTACGTATCTCAATAGCTCCATGATGGGATACATCCGTAACTTCATACGGTCCTACCCAACGTGAACGTAGTTTACCGGGAAATAGCTTGAGACGTGATTGAAAAAGAAGCACTTTTTGACCAACAATGAATTCATTTCTCGATATCATTTTGTCATGTAGACGTCTCGTCTTTTCCTTGTAAATCGCCGCGTTTGCATAGGAATCATTCCGAATCTCCTCAAGTTCTTGTATCTCCAATTTCCGACTTTCACCCGCTCCAACTAAGCTTGTATTGAAGCTTTTGATCGCCCAATAGGCTCGATGTTCTAACTCTACGGGCAAGTGACACGGTTTTCCAAAAACTAACCGATATGGCGACATCCCTATGGGTGTCTTATAAGCGGTCCGATATGCCCACAACGCATCTTCTAAGCGTTGACTCCAATCCTTCCGATTCGGATTAACCGTTTTCTCCAAAATAGATTTCACCTCTCTATTTGACACCTCGGCTTGCCCGTTAGTTTGCGGGTGATACGCGGTTGATACTTTGTGGGTCACAAAGTATTTTTTCAATAAAGCGCCAATGGTTCTATTGCAGAAATGCGTTCCACGATCACTGATTATGGCTCTCGGAAGTCCAAACCTAACAAATATGAAGGATTTGATAAAATCTGCAACCACTTTAGAGTCATCAGTTTTTGTGGGTATCGCTTCTACCCACTTCGACACATAATCAACAGCGAGTAATATATAAATAAATCCAGAAGAGTTAGGAAACGGTCCCATGAAATCAATCCCCCACACCTCGAATATTTCACAATAAATAATAGGGATTTGGGACATTTAATTTCGTTGGGATATGTTACCCACCCTTTGACAGTTGTCACAGGACTTACAGAACGCATGCGCATCTCGAAATAGATGTGGCCAATAAAAACCACAATCGAGCACCTTCTTCGCTGTTCTCTTGGAGCCAAAGTGTCCACCACATGCATGAGAATGACAAAAGGTGAGAATAGAGGACATCTCACTCTCAGAAACACACCGCCTAATGATCTGATCCGAGCAATGTTTCCACAAGTAGGGGTCATCCCACACATAATACTTCGCGTCATTGCGAATCTTATCTTTCTGAGCTTTAGAGAAACGAGTTGGAAACTTGTTAGAGACCAAATAATTAACAATATTAGCATACCAAGGTTCTAGAGTACGTAAAGCAAACAAAGTTTCATCAGGAAAAATCTCCTTTACCGACTCCAAACCATGGTCATGGTCATCATTCTGAACCAACCGACTCAAGTGGTCCGCAACCACGTTTTCTGCACCTTTCTTGTCCTTAACTTCAATATCGAACTCACTAAGGTGGAGAATCCAACGGATTAGCCTCGGCTTGGCCTCCTTCTTCGTCATCAAGTAACGAAGCGCAGCATGATCTGAATAAATAACAACTTTAGTACCAAGCAAGTAAGAACGAAATTTTTCTAAAGCAAAGACAACCGCCAACATCTCTTTTTTCAGTAGTCGAGTAATTTCGTTGTGCATCATTAAGGGTCATAGAAGCATAATGAATCACATGAGAAGCTCTCCCATCCTTTTGACCCAAGACCGCCCCTAGAGCATAATCACTCGCGTCACACATAATCTCGAAGGGAAGAGACCAATTAGGGGCTTGAATGATCGGGGCGGTTGTGAGACGAGTCTTCAACTCATCAAATGCCTTCTTGCACGCCTCATCAAAAATGAAGTCAACCTCCTTTTGCAACAATTTGCACAATGGTTGTGCAATCTTGGAAAAATCCTTAATAAATCTTCGGTAAAAACCTGCATGTCCAAGAAAGGAGCGAACTTCGCGCACGTTAGTAGGATAAGGTAGACTCTTAATTGTATCAACTTTCGCTTTATCTACCTCGATTCCCTTACTCGACACAACATGTCCCAAAACTATACCCTGCTCAACCATAAAGTGACACTTCTCATAATTAAGTACAAGGTTAGTTTCAACACAACGCTTCAAAACAAGTGATAAATGATGTAAACATGCATCGAAAGAATTACCATGCACAGTAAAATCGTCCATAAACACCTCAATAAAATTCTCCACATACTCGGAGAAAATACTCATCATGCAGCGCTGAAATGTTGCGGGTGCATTACATAACCCGAACGGCATGCGGCGATAAGCAAATGTGCCGAAAGGGCATGTAAAGGTAGTCTTCTCCTGATCCTCAGGAGCAATTGCTATCTGAAAATAGCCCGAATAACCATCCAAGAAGCAGTAATATGCTTTGCCTGCGAGTCTCTCAAGCATCTGATCAATGAAAGGGAGAGGGAAATGGTCTTTCCTAGTTACCGTGTTCAGCCTACGGTAATCTATACACACTCTCCATCCATTCTGGACTCGAGTAGGTACTAAATCCCCATCCTTATTCTCTACAACTGTGACCCCACTTTTCTTAGGGACAACCTGAGTGGGACTAACCCACTTGCTATCAGAAATGGGATAGATCATACCTACTTGCAGAAGCTTCAATACCTCCTTCTTCACAACCTCCATCATAGGAGGGTTCAACCGTCTCTGCGGTTGCCTCACCGGTCGTGCTTCATCCTCTAGCAGAATCCGATGCATACAAGTCGATGGACTTATGCCCTTGATGTCGGCAATGGTCCAACCAATAGCTTGCTTATGCTCCTTCAACACCTCCACCAACCGCTTTTCTTGTTCCTTGGTGAGCTTACTAGAGATAATTGCAGGTAATGTATCTCCCTCACCAAGGAACACATACTTCAAGTGATCCGGGAGTGGTTTCAGTTCTACAACTGGTGCCTGCAAAATCGATGGTAACAAAGTGTCACTAGGCACAGTTAGTTGTAATGAAGGTGGGATCGTGTGCACGAAGGACACCCCGGTCAATTCAGCTGCTGTTTCCTGCAAGTTAGCAGACACTAAATCATCAGACTTCTGTTCTGCTATACCGTTCTCAATCACGACCTGCAACTCATCTGGGTTATCCAAATCGAAAGTTTCCTGCACTAATGGCTCAAACACGTCAATAAGACATAAGGAATGGTCCTCGATGGGGAATTTCATAGCATTGAAGATATTATACTCCACCACCTGACCATCAAACTCCATAGTAAGAGAACCGCTGCAAACATCAATCTTAATTTTCGCAGTTTTCATAGATGGTCTCCCTAACAGTATAGGGGCAGCATGTCTATCGTGCTCCATGTCTAGCACATAAAAATCCGCAGGGAAAATCAATTTATCAACCATGACCAAAACATCTTCTATGACTCCCTTAGGATAAACATTGGACCGATCCGCTAATTGAATGACAATATTAGTTTTACTCATAGGTCCAAGTTTAAGTGACTGATAGATGGAATAAGGAAGCACATTAATCGAAGCACCCAAATCTAACATAGCTCTATGAAATTCGGTGTCTCCTATAGTACAAGGTATTGTGAACATTCCCGGATCTCCACACTTAGTGGGCAATTTACGTTGAAACACGGCCGAAACATGTTCACTTACCTTCACCTTCTCGATTCCCTTTAGCCGATTATTCCTCTTTATAGTACAAAGTTCTTTTAAAAACTTAGCATATCGAGGAACACTTTTAAGTAACTCTAAAAGGGGAATATTTACCTCACATTTACGAAAGGTTTCGTAAACATCATTATCATGCTCCTTCTTACGAGTATCCTTCAATGCATCCGGGAAAGGTGGTGGAGGATCGTGGATTTGAACCAATGGTGCCTTCACTGTAGAACTCGGCACCACTTTGTCATCTTCGATCGCATGTGTGCTCCTACGCTTGAACCTTTACTCGTCCTCGAGTAAAACTCAAGGAACACGTACAAATAAACACAACCATCACCGACCCAAAATACGCGGGAATAACATTACACACATCGGCCCTCACTCGTCTTCCACCAAACTCCCTCATTTTGAGACTATGCACAAGTTAATCCATCATTTGAATGAAACTCAACTCCAATGTTCAAGTGAATCAACACACCCAATATCAAACTACTATCATCGACTCAAATCATCAAAATAAGGGATATTAGCAAATAAAGATAAGCCAATGTCAATATCTAACGCCCCTTATTTCTCCAATCCTAGAACGGATCACACGTGCTACTAATGTCACCGATGGTAAAAGTGTATACAACAATATTCCATAACCCACACATGTGATCAACCCTAAACGCCTCTAATAGTTCAATACATCAACCAAAACATCATCAATCGCAAAAGATATAGTGCTACGACCACACCGCACCGCGATTCTTCTCACCTTAGCCAACTATCCTACCCTTCCGACCTTCTATGTCGCCCTTCTTATGACGCCAACACCAAAAATGGAGAAAGTAGTAGTGATTTTTCCTAATTCCCTCATTTTGCCTAGAGCGTCCGCCCTTGCGGATTTTCACTCTAGCTTTCATTTTTCCTCACACTACTCTCGTGGCACGCAACTCGATTTTTCTTTTTACCCGGAGCGCCCTTTCGGGTTTTCACTCCGTCCCCGGCAACGGCGCCAAAATTTGGTGCTCCCATCATCAATGACCATCTCTTCTTCCTCTTGGATAGCAACTTCCTTGGATTTAGCTTTAGGCTTCTCGACCTCTACTAGTTGTCTTCCATTTCTCAAAGACACCGCACTCACGTTCTTCTTTGGATTCTCTACCGTTTGAGATGGTAGACCACCCGTTTGTCCCGCTTCCAACCGATTAATCGCAGTTGCCAATTGACTCACTTGAGTCTCAAGATTCTTGAAATTTTGCTTGTCCGCTCGATCTTGAGTAACACTTACAGTGAGTGCCCGAATCATGTCCTCCGTGGACATTGATGAACTCGGTGCTGCTTGTTATTGTGGAACCTGTGATGTGAACTGTTGTCCTTGAGGCCGTGGAATGAATTGACCTCTAGGAGGGCCACTTGATTGTTGGCCTTGAAAATTCCGCCATCCAAAGTTAGGATGACTTCTCCATCCTTCATAGTAAGTTTCGGAGTAAGGATCCCATTTCTTCTTGTTCGAGGTGTTATCCCAAACACCATTCACCTCTTCGGAATTACCCTCTTGCACATAAGGGCATAAATCACTATGATGTCCCTCCGTGGAGCATATCCCGCACATCATAGCTTGTTGCCTACCTACCATCATAGCTTGGATCGCCGACGTTAAACTATCGACTTTCTCTTCAAGGTTTGAAGTAGGGTTCAATGAGCTAACAACGCGCTTTGAATTTCTCCTAGCATAATCCCTCGAACTTTCCGCGAGATCACTGATAATATTCCATGGTTGCGTCGGGTTCTTGTTCACTATACCACCGCCACTACCCGAATGAATCATACGACTATCCTCGGGTGTAAGTCCACCACAGAAATATAAGATGAGATCCTGATCTGAATACCCATGATAGGGACAACTGGCACATAACTGCTTGAATCTCTCATAGAACTCGTACATGGTTTCCCCGTCTCGTTGTTCCACATTGCTAATGGCCTTCTTCAAGTGTGCGGAACGGGACGGTGGGAAGTACTTCTCTAAAAACGCCTTCTTCATATCCACCCAAGTTGTGACACTATTAGGTGGTAAATAATAAAGCCAATCTCTTGCATTTCCCTTCAATGAAAAGGGAAAAGCTCGTAGCTGCAATTGCTCGTCAGTCACACCCGCCGGCTTCATACTAGAGCATACAATATGGAAATCCGAAAGATGTTTGTTTGGATCTTCGATGCTCGTTCCATTGAAAGTGGGTAGATGATGAATCAGACCCGATTTCAATTCAAAAGTAGCTCCCTCGGCTAGAGCTGGGAAGGTGATGCACAAGGGTTGAATCGCAAGATCAGGAGCTGTGAGCTCCTTCAGAGTACGTGTTTCTCCCGCCATAATTACTTCGTCCAAAGATTCGGGTACAGACTCCGGTATAGAATCTAGATCGCTTTCGGGCTCGGGTTGCTGAAAAACAATCAATTCGCTATTATCACTCTGTCTCCACCTGAAAATTGAACGTTCGATCTCTGAGTCGAAGGGCTCGAGTGGATTGTTAGTGGAACGAGTATTATGCATAAGCTAGTGTACCTAAAATAAAAATAAAACACAAAAATTAACTATTGCCTTCCCCGGCAACGGCGCCAAAATTTGGTGAGCCGAAGTCGTATGCTCCCAAAGATACTATTTATACACTTATAACCACAAAACCAAGACAGTAGTGTAGGAAAATAAGGGTCGATCCACAGAGAAGACAAAGTAATTTAAGTGAATTAAAACTAGCAATAATTAATAACTAAGGAAGGGGGGTTGATTGGGTGATTGAGTAACTAAACTAACTAATAAGCAAACAACGAAATCGAGAATAATAATGAAGGGGTTCAGATGATTAAAACGATCTCAGATAAGAATTTTCCACAACTAATTATCAAATTGATCATAGACTAACAACTTTCTCCTAACTCTTGAGCAAACTATCGTGGGAAGTAAATCCCGAATCTCACGCGGATATTATTTGACTCGAAACGCGATAATCAAATAACCTAATTATCAAACAACCTAATACACGCAATTAAGTTTAATTCAATAATAGCATTAACGAATAGAGAACGATAGAAGTGACGACCAATAAAACACGCGATTATTAGTTCGAATCACAAGTTAAATCTCTCTCTAACCTAGATATGATGAAACGCATCCAATATTAAGGTCAAAGGTTGTTACTTTATCTAACGGGTTTGAACAATTACGGATTCAATCGCTAGAATAACAATAGATTGAAAAATTGCAAAGATTAATTAGCTACTTTAATCTAAACATTCAACAATCATCCAAAGATGAACGGAGAAATAACAATACTCAAGAGATAGAATAAAGAAGAATTAAAGTCTCACAATTGACTAATTAGAAGCTTCAAATCTTAATCCGAGATGATGGAATTAGTTCTTCATGCTAGGGTTTTTTTCCTCTTCTCTAATTCTAATTGAATGTGATATGATTGATTCATAATTAGTGAATCTCACCACTTAACCTAATACTAGTATCCTAATAATAATAATAATAAAATAGAAAGATATAAAGTTTCCTAAAATAAAACAAAGTCTTCAAAACGAAATAAATTAAGGCGGAATAAAGCTGAGACGCGTCACGGAAACAGGCCGCCGCGCGAGTCGTGTGGAGGCCGCGCGACTCGCGCGCTCGCGCGACTCGCCCAGTGGTCATGCGACTCGCCTTGCGGTCTGATCGCCTTCACAGTCTTCTTCGTTGCTTCCTCGCTCCGTGTCTTCTATTGGGCTCTCCAATTCTTCATGAATCATTCATTCTTGGCCCAACTAACGATCGAGATTAGAATGCTCCAAAAGGCTCATATTACATTCGTACCAAAATAACACAAATATACCACAAGATACTCGATTAAGCTCACAAAAATACACAAAAACCGTCGTCATAACTACGACTAAATCCGGCCCATCAGTTATGCAGGAAAGGTTTGTGGCGGAGTCCCCATTACAAGCTGAAGCGCTGACCCTTCTTAAATCCATGAAGTGGGCAAAGAAAGCGGGTTATCTTCATCTTAACTTCAAGACGGACTGCCTCAATTTGGTACTCCAAATTGATAATGTTGGGTGCCGCTATTGCTACGCTGATCGAGGATATTCTAGCAGAAAGCTCATGGTTTCATTGTTGTTCTATTTTCTTTATCCCCAGAACACAAAACTCTGATGCACACATACTTGCGTCTAGTGCTCTAAGGGTTTTGTGATTCTACCAAGTTTATTTCCTCTGGCAAAAAAAAAAAAAAAAAAAACTCTTCTAACCTATTACCCCTCACTTCAAAGGTAATGAATTCCCTTTCCCCAGGGCATCATCACCATCAACCACCACATCACTAGTTCACCACCACCACCAAGATCCACGTACCAATACTACGATTACCACCACCACTAAGACCATCACTACACTTTCGGGTCAGGTCAAATATGGATCGGATTTGGGTCAAAATACGAGTCAAAATAATTAATATATGAATTAAAAAGAAAGAACCAATTTTTTAAAAATTTATCGTATTGTAATAAAAATTACTCGTATTATAATTAGCGTATCTACAATTAAAAATTTGTAAAATATCATCACTATCCACCATATGAAATTGTTACACCGTCACCTTTCCTTTACACCATAAAACATCATCACTATCCACCAATTACTCTGTTTTCTTCACATTTTGACCTCTAGTATCCCATAATAAGCCAAGTTAAAATCCGACCAAACATTGGGAATTGAAAACAGAGATTGGGTCTTTAAAGAAAATTAATACGAGTACTCCGTAGTAAATTGGTGAAGATGATTAAAGTGATCAAATATGCAAACATTTTTTTGGTAAGGAGAAGAGCGCCCTATGTCACAGGTGAGAATCGAAAGCCCAACCTCTCGGTCGCAAACAATTTATTTCATTCAAAACAACAATATTCAAGTGATCAAGTTCACAGTCGGGAGATGCATTACTAGTACTATATCGTATCCTAATATTTAAGGGAACATTGGAATGATCTTGTTTCTAGACTCAAGATGGGTTGGTCCTGATTGATATTTCCATTTCGAGTGGCCTGGCACAGCACAGCTAGAGTAGTTTTGGAGATGCTGAGGCCGCAGTATTGCAGTAGCTGAATCCCCACCAAACATCGCTTGGTAACCAAGCTTTGTAATTGAAGGTTACGGTTCTTATGTAAGGACTGGAAATCCTCACGCTCCCGACGTTCCAACCATCATAACCTCTCCGGTAAAGGTAGACATAGCATACATCGTAAGTACAAGGTCCTGCAACGTCAAATGTGTCTGTCGAGCATGCCTCAAATGTATGCGAATATGGATCATCTAACCTTGGCACATACACCTGTAATAACAAACAAACTAACTAACTAAAAATTACTGTAACAAGGAAAATCTATTTTCCATGATTTTCCATCCCCAATGAGTCGATTATACAAGCAGTTGTATATCGCTGGATGTATAACTGTTTTTTGCGATTTTGAGTGTTATCACAAAGATTTTTGAATTTTGTTGTACTTTGAGACAGTTGTACACAATTGGTGGTATAATACTATTTTCCGTCCCTCCCGGAGGAAGAGACTACTTGTGATTGCTGATTTTAATGAGTAAATTAAATGAGCACAAAAACTTGTAACCAAATTGAACAAATTCAAGTCTGTTTTATATTCCTGTTTTCGGTGTCAATCTAACAACTGGAAGCATATCCGTCACAAGCATGCGTCGGATCAAATTTTCTAGGGATTTTGCTTTTGTTTTATCTATCCACGCACAGGTAGTATTTGAGCCTGAGCCATCGGAAAGCTTGCGTCCATCACAATTAAAGAATTTGTGGACTAACAATAATCTTATAAGAAATTATTATATTATTACTGCAATAAATCAATAGCAGTGATTTAAGAAGATTAGTTGCATGATTATATGCAGTAATTAATTAATTAGGGGTAATAATAAATTAATTAATTAATTAAGAAGATGAAGAAGAAGTAGTAGTGAAGTTAATTACCTGATTGCCATAAGCATCACCAAAAGACAAACTGATTTGATCTCTGGTATAAGACACGGATGAGCAGGTTGTAGTGATTTGGACTCTAAACGAACACCTTGATGCAACCTAATAACCCATAATATACATACTTAGAATTAGAAAAAACAACTCGCACCAGGCCAACCGAAAATGTCTTAACCTCTCTATTCTAATGGGATTGAGTACTCATTTTTTGAGAAAGTAGGGGGTGGAGTGATTAAATAAATACCTGATTAGGCTTAATGCTGAGAGAGAGTAGAGGAAGTGGGTTTTTAGAGGGGAAAGTGTGAGTATCTTCTTCCTCTTCCACAGCGTGGGAAACGATGACAGAAGAAATGAGGGCGATTATGAAGATGAAGATGCACTTTTCTTTCATCATTCTACTTCTACTTCTACTTCTACTTCTACTTCTTTTCATCACCCACACTCACACATTATTTTATTTTCTACTAGTGTATGTGTATGTGTATGTGTATGTGTATGTGTATGTGTGAAATTGGGACAACTGGGCAAGGTTTGCTACTTTGGTTTTGGTATGCTCATTTATTCTTGACACGGGGACGGGGGCGAACCAGCGGAGTAAGCCTCTCCAAATTTACTCCGTATTTCTTAATGATCCAACAGGTAGGCCCAATTCTTTTCAATTTAGTGCAGTTCACCCTAATTACGTGAGATTTATTTTGTTTCAGTACTTTATCCCACTTCAGTTCACTTCACCTCACTCCAAAAGAACAAGGCATTATAGGTTTTTATGGGGTGGTGAGTGATTAATAATTTTATACGAAATAGTGTTGTATTAGAGGTAATGGAGATAATTCATCCCCGAACCAGCCGTCCACCCACAAGTAACTTACATAAACCACGTGCAATACTACGAGGCATATATATCTCAATCTAATATTTCTTACAAAGTACTCGTATTATTGTTTTATTAGAATACTTTGATTTGAGAAAATAAAATTTCTAAACTGATCTAATATATATCTCAATCTAATATTTCTTACAAAGTACTCGTATTATTGTTTTATTAGAATACTTTGATTTGAGAAAATAAAATTTCTAAACTGATCTAAAGATTGATCAACTAATTACCGACAAACAGCTTGGTTTGAATAATACTCCCCCATTTTAGGTCGGATCAAACCTTCCGGCTCTAGATTTGAAGTCCTTGTGCGTTTAACCCTTATTCCATTGTTTTTTTATGCTTCTTCTCGTTCATATTTGCACATGGACAAAGAAATTGTTAAAATATTGTAAAGAATGGTGGACCTTATAAAATAACTTGTATTCAATGAGATGGATCCAATGAAAAGAAAAAGGGTAAAATAAAATTAACAAAAAATAAAAGAGTGAAAATGAGAAGAAATAAAAAATAAAAAAAATAAAAAAAAAAAAAAAAAAAAAAAACCTACAAAAATACGTAAACAAACAAAAAAAAAAGTAATATTTTTGCAGTAAACTTTGGAGTACATGTGGAAGTTTAGTCAGTTAAGGTACGTTGAATTGACACGCGACAGACCACAATTCCACATACAGTTTTGAGACTTTGTATTTTTGACAGTCAGATACCACCCTAATCGACTCCACCCGCGTTCGATATTAAAGTTATTTTACAATGTCTCGTGCAACACGAGTCTACCAATTTATTTCCAACCACACTTCTTTTTTTTTTTTTGTCAGCTCCAGCCACACTTCCAGTACAAAACTGTGTTGCAAATTATGACCCGTGCCCTGAATGCCAATTCAGTGGTGACTGACTGACTGGTGAGCTACAAGTACAGAGACAAGTATCGAGGTGTGCTCAATGTAGTGGCCGAATCTTGTTGGATCCATAATTTATTACTCGAACTTAACTGTCCCATTTGAAAAATAACGATAGTATATTGCGATGATGTTTCAGCATTGCTAAGATTTACTCTGTCAACCACCATGGTTTCTTACTTTCTTCGTCATTAAACAAAGATTTTTTTTCACGTCTAGCCTTCCAAGATTCAACTATTTGATTTTCTCACTTGTACTTTTTTTTCTCTTGAAAAAATTAATCGCACAGAACTTTTAAGCTTTGACTTTTGAAAATGGTAATTTTTATTTTCAGATTGTTCGTTTTTTCGAGATCTTCGAGAGAGAAAAAATCAATGCTTTTAGAATTCGTATTTAAGAACTCTACTCAGTCTAGATTATTCTACGAAATAATAAATTTTGACCATTTTGAATTCTCAGTAACAAGTTTCGAAAGATTATTTTTTTTTCAAAATGATTTCTTTTTACCAAGGGTTTAATTCAAGAAGAATGAGAGAGTATCAATTTTGAAGTCAGGCTTATGTATAATGGCCAGACTCCAAAGGTCATTCTCAAGGCTCGCTTGGGATGGAGGTAATATATTAAAGAGTAATGAAACTAAAATGAACTAGAAAATGGAGGAGGATAGTGATGGTGCGAAATGGAAATGGAGAAAAAGAGATATCAATATGAGACTAATATGACCTCTTTTGAAAGTAAAACATTACTCTCCTCTCCTAAGTCCTAACTAATGCATTACTTCCATATGAGGGTAATTGTTACTCTCTTCTTCCATTTACACCATAAAATAGCAACACTAACCACCAATTTCCTCTATTTTCTAGTTCATTTTAGTTCCATTTCCCCTTAATACATTACCCATGTCCAAGCGAGCCCTTAGAAACGAAAGTGTACAAGTAACAAAATCAAATGGGTGAGTGTCCCTTGTAACGGATTGTCTGTTGTATTGTTAAAATGTGTCAATTATTACTCATTTAGTTATATAAAGGCAAAACATTGATTCCCAGAAACAATAAAATATGACGGATATATCCGTTGCAAACAAGAATATGTGAAATCAAATACGAGTAGTAGTCTGTAGAAGGTAGTTGATGAATACGGAGTACTATGGTACCCGTGCACTTTATAATCATATATGGTATTCATCACTTTTAGTAAATCATGTCTCCCTAATCTTAACGTTTTCCATCTTTTTTGACTTTCTCTCTCCGTTAGTTGTATTGATTTAACTAAGCTTAATTGGTTGTTTATACTAATCTTATCATCGTTCACCTTCTCTTAAACCTCCAATTTTCTGTATATATAACACAACTAACGGAAAGTCAAAGAAGTCAAGAAGACGGAAAACGTTATTAAAAATATGGAGACATCTTCTTTGTATAAAAGAGGGACCTTGGACAATGATGTGACACCCCTTCTTTGCCACCATTTGAGAATAAGTTTTTTTTTTTTTTTGATGTTTTGTCTTCAATTAGTTTTAAGTAGTGGATTAGGAGGGTATTAGGAGTGTGTAATTTCAATTGAATTACTGCAATTAATGTTATGCAAAAACCGAGAAAATGTTGATGCTTATACAATCTATCGTAAACGAAAAATCATCTTCTTTTTGACCCACCACATTTTACCCCAACTTTCCTTTGCTCATCTCTAATCTCCCCTTGTAGATAAGGGTGTTGTTATGCAGCTCATCGTCATACCCGTCGTAAGTAGCCACTAATTCCCGGTTCCAAAGTATTTCCGTAAAATCAATTTCACAGGTCAATTGAAAATGCAGTCCCATGATCTTTCGTCACCACTTCATTCCACGACCTGGATCGACCCCTGTGTTTTTGTCGGTTCAAAACACTTGTATTCTCGCATCATCTCCTTCATTGTCATCATATCCGCCCTTGTTGACGCTTTTGTATTTGATGGGGGTCGGTTGACGGTCATGGGCTGTCCGCCATGCGGATCCCGGGGCAACCCGGCCAGATCACAAAGGAGGCCTGCCAAGCAGGCCAGTCGGCAAGATCTCACCCAAACAGCCTCAGGGAGCCTCCCTGGAGGGTCGTGCCAAACTCCAAGCAAGTGTTACATTATTTACAAAAAAAACTCAGAGATTTATTATTTGTTTATAAGATTGATCTCTTATATACTTTGAAAATAAGTCTAGTAAATAATGATTTTTAAATAATAACATTCACAATTTTTTACCACGAAATTATCTATATCGTTTAAAATAATTACTTTGTTTATCAAAATAATATATTTTCATCGTAATAACTTTTTTGTGAATCACAATCGATAAAAAATTTTAAATGAAACAATGTACAAAAAAATTATTTTTATTTGAGAAATGCTGTGTAAATGAGTTATTTTTCGTCCAAATTATCACAATTTTTTTCACATAAAATAAGATTTTGCATTTTTTTTGTGTATTATAGTTTAAGTCGAGTCGGGCCGCGACCCTAAATTATCGGGTTTGATGACAGTCGAGTCACGGATCAAGATTGATTGATGTTGACCTACGGAAAAAAAAAAGGTTGGATGGGTCGGGTTTATGGATCAAGCCATATATATATATATATATATATATATATATATATATATATATATATATATATATATATATATATATATATATATATATATATATATATATATATATATATATATATATATATATATAGTAAGAGTGCTACATAATTTAAGTTAAAATTAGAAACTAAATCATATACAAATAAATTGATTAATATATAAAAATTAATTACGTTTAATCAATCAATCAGTCAGTCAATCATTAATATAATTAACAAGATGTTTTTCGACTTCGAGCGACGTCAGTAATCTCCAATAGTTTTAGAATCCTTCAATACAAACTTAAATTATTTATCATATTGAAATTTTTTCGAGTGAGATGTAGTCTCAAAATTTCTTAAGCTACCTGATTTATTTAAATAACTTTATATATATCGGATTAGACTACAAACCGGTTCAAATATGGGTCGGATTATACAGGACACGAGACGGATTATGCTTAGAATACAGGTGAATAATTTTAACGCATATCTTTTTACCATTTTTTTAAGTAAAAAATAATATTTTTGATATTAGCTTTTTATTTATTTAATAATATTCTACGTTGTATTTTTTTTGTTTCTATCATGTACCCCTTCTATTTTCTAAACTCCCTCTAATACCATCTTCGATTCAGAATGATCTTTCCCTTTTATTTAATATATGTGAGGTATATTTTAATCAAGGGGAAGATCATTCTGAAACGTGACCTAATCCCTATTCGTCTAATGCTCCGTTAATCATGTGACATGACAATGTCTAAGCTATGACATGACTTGTTTTACCTTCACTTTCCCTAACTTTTCCCTATTATTTTATTAATTTCCCTCATTTTCTCCGTTTTAATCATCAACTTCTTCTTTTTTACCTTATTGATTTATCTTCACTTTCTCGTTAGCTTATTCTTTTGCTTAAAATAATGATATTTTACTGATTTATAACGAAATTATTCAATTACATTAACAAACAAAACATTGATGTTGTATGATGATGAATTTTAAAGACAAATGAAGAAGAAGGAAACAACATTAAGTGTTACGGGATTCCTAACCATGAGTTACGATTGAAAGTGGGTGTCATGGTTAGGCTTATCTGGAACATTGATCAATTTTGTGGGTTGTGTAACGGTAGCCGCTTAATTGTGACTGATCTGGCGAAACGAGTCATTCGGTGCAAGGTGCTTATAACGGATAACCATGCAGGTGATATATAGTTTATATCCCGCGTTTGACCCTTTCGCCATCTGACTCAAGCAAATTAATTATTCCCCGTTCGGTTTACTCGATGACATTTTCCCGTTTCTATATGCTTCGCCATGACAATCAACAAAAGTCAAGGGCAATCGTTGTCGGCTTGTCGCACGTTGGTCTATATCTCCCCAAGTACGTGTTCACACATGGTCAATTATACGTTACTTTATCGAGAGTCACCAACAAAATTGGATTGGAAATCCTTATTTTCGCATTTCTGAAACTACCACTAATGTGGTGTATCAAGAAATTTTTCAATATATGTAATCAAATTGGTATACTCGCGTAGATATTGTCTTTTGTCTTTTCTTAATACTTATAGTTTTACATTTTAATGTACATGCTATTATAAACAAAGAAAACCATTATTTTTTTTAATTACTTATTTTTAGTTAGTCCAATATTTCAATATTTCGATTTGAATTGACGTAAACTTTTCATTATTTAACCATTATCTTTGTCCTAACATGTTTAATAGGACTCCTATCACCTTACAATTAAAAACGTGGTACCCGTCGCACCCTCGCCGTTGTTTATCCTCCACATAAAAAGTTTGACATCATTGTGAAACCCCAACAATGGCCTCACTTCAAGGACCCGCATTTCCCTTCCGACCAGTCCTCAACCACCGTCCTAGACTCACCGCACCCCGCTCCAACTCCACCTCCAGACCCGACCCATTTCCGGCCCCGGCCCCGGACCCGGACCCAGACCCAGACCCGAACCCAGCTCCATCTTCATCATCTTCCCTCACACTCTCAAAAACCCGGAAAACATGGGGACTTTCACTGGACAAGAAGCAGGAAGAAGAAGCAAAAGAGAGAAAAGTGTGCGTCAACACAAAAATTGCATCAAAGAAGGCGATTTCAGTGATACTTAGAAGAGAAGCTACTAAAGCTGTGATTGAGAAAAAGAAAGGCATCAGTGCTAAGCGATTGTTGCCTAGAACTGTTCTTGAAGCTCTTCATGAAAGGATTACCGCTCTTCGTTGGGAATCTGCTCTTAAGGTTATCTAGTCTTGTACTCCCTCCGTCTCCTTCGTTTCTTTGACTATTATATTGATTGTCGGGATTATTTTAATCAAAGACAAAGAAATGAACGAGACAGAGGGAGTATGGTTTTTGTTTTGGGTTTCTGTTGATTAATTTTGCAGCCAAATGATTCTTGATTTAGGTTTCTGTTGATTATTGTTGTAATTAGGTTCTCCTAGTTTTCAGAAGAATTATTGGGTAATTTCAGAGTGAATATGTGCACTTTATAGTAAAAACAAGGAGTGGAGTCAACTAAACTGGAGTAGCTTATTTGGTAAAGTCAAGAGAGCGGTGTTACTCATCATATGGCGTTTGAAATCCGTCAGCATCACAATGTCATAATCGTGCTTGCCCTATGCAGCCTATGTTCCGTCTGAAAAAATGTATCAGTGGAGTTTTGGGTACATTGGTTAATGCTTTAATAGAATTGGATACTAGCTGTGTGCCGAATTGTTGCACTTTTCTGAAGGATTTTGCTATAGTTTGATCTTTCCGCCATTTTGAGTAGTATGACATTTATGGCACTTTAGGTTTGAGGTCATTCCATCACAATGTAATGATTTCTCCACTACTAGAGATAAAAGGAAACAGTTGGTGAAATGATGGGATCGGAGATGGGGGTTTAACTAGAGACAACAACCACCATCAAAATGTCAGTGTCCATTCAATTGATGTTCAGTCAACTTGAAATGGTGCGGAGCAGGGAAGGATGGAAATGTGGCAACGATTTTGTTACTCGTCTGAGACTAATATTCTCAGGGAGATATATATTGCTGTTAGCCTGTTCCTGTTACCCTCTTCATCGTTCATCTACCTCCTACTTTTTTTTTTTCCTGTTTTTCCTTCATTACCACATAACGATTGCCAAGTCCACCAGGTTCTACCGTTCTAGTCTCTGAATATAAATCATTATGAGTGGTTTTAAATCAGTATTAATCCATTACTGACAATGCAGGTTTTTGAACTTTAAAATTCTACTATATCTAACCAAGACTGTTGTCATGTCACACGATGCAGGTTTTTGAACTCCTGCGGGAGCAATTGTGGTATAGGCCCAATTCTGGCATTTATGTTAAGCTAATTGTCATGCTTGGAAAGTGTAAGCGACCTCAAAAAGCACAAGAACTATTTCAAGCCATGATTGACGAGGGATGCATCATAAACCATGAAGTATACACGGCTCTCTTGTCAGCGTACAGCAGAAGCTGTCGGTTTAAAGAAGCATTCCAATTGCTTGAATATATGAAGAGCACTCCTAACTGCAGACCTGATGTATATACGTACTCAATTCTATTAAAGTCGTGTCTACAGGCCTCTGCCTTTGATAAAGTCTCTATGCTGCTTTCTGATATGGTGTCCCAGGGAATCAAGCCCAGCACAGTCACTTACAACACTCTGATTGATGCTTACGGAAAAGCAGGAAAGTATGAGATTTGCTCTCTTTCTTTGCAACTCATGCATTTGCATTATTAGTTTCCTCTGTGCAGTTAACTGTCTTTTGGTTTGGAATTCCACCACCTCAATAACAAATTCCTCGAATCCAAGCAAGCCCCTTGACTTTAATATATGTAGAACGCTAATTTCATCCAGTCAAAAATGTCATATTTTTGAGAGATACCGAAATATGCTATAGACATTTGGTTGCATTTTTACATCAGTGAAAGAGAGAAATTCTGTGTTTAACTGCTTTGAGTAATTTTCGGTAAGACAATAACTCTATGATTTTCTCTGTTTCTTCTTTTTACCAGATGGTGTGATATCATGATGATGCACAGTATTCATTCAGTTTCTCCTATTTTATAAAAGGTTTGCAGAGATGGAGTCAGTATTAGCAGAAATGCTTTGCAATGGGCATTGTGAACCGGATGCATGGACAATGAATTCCACACTACGAGCGTTTGGCACAACGGGTCAAATTGAGGTGATGGAGAAATGCTATGAGAAGTTCCTGGCCGCAGGAATTGAACCAAATATCAGGACTTTTAACATACTCCTGGATTCTTACGGCAAATTTGGAGACTATGAAAAGATGAGTTCTGTGATGCAATACATGCAAAAGTATCACTACTCCTGGACACTTGTAACCTACAATGTGGTAATAGACGCATTCGGCAGGGCCGGGGATTTGAAGCAGATGGAATTCCTGTTTAGGTTGATGCAATCGGAAAAGATAAAGCCCAACTGCGTGACATTTAGCTCACTTGTGAGGGCTTATGGCCGGGCTAGGAAACCGGAGAAAATAGGGAGTGTTTTACGGGTTATCGAGAACAGTGATGTAACTTTGGATACTGTGTTCTTCAATTGTCTGGTTGATGCATACGGGAGAATGGAACGGTTTGCAGAAATGAAAGAAGCTGTTGAGATGATGAAGAGCAAGGGATGTAACCCTGATGGGGTTACCCATAAAACCATGGTTAAAGCGTACTCTATTGCGGGCATGTCAGGTCAGGTGAAAGAGTTGCAGAATTTTGGCAGATTTTCAGAGGATTCTAAAGATCGGGGTTGAACTTTGAAGCTTGTATGGCTATGGCTGTGGCTATGTTACTCCTCGTCGGTGAAGCATGTGTCTATCCCAGCCTTAGGCTCCAATTATACTTTGAGAGATCCTTGTGTTTAGAAATTGTAGTGATGTGTATCCATGTACTCCGTATATTTGTTCATTGAACGTTGTAAGAAAACACCTTCGCTCGGTCATCTACCATAGTTGGGTAGCTATTGATCGATGATGTATGAGAATACGCTCTCGAGAAGTAAATATATTTAAGTTTGAAAATGGAGGGCCATTTCCTCATTGGCCAAGAGGGGATAATCCGCATAAGATTGTGTAAGCCAATTTTTTTAGGGCCGGACAGAGTTTTGCAAACCAGCATCTCGGTGCTTGTTTAAGACGGTAAAATGCTTTATGCAAACAGTTTGAAGGGCTTTCCAGTCGTCAGCGGTGCATGGTGGGGCCGAAGACTTAAGTGTGCCCGAACTTTCGTCATGCACGGAGAGAGACACACATAACATATATCGTCGTAATTGTCCATTTTGAGACGAACGAAAGTGATGTAAAATGCCGGGTCGGTCATGAGGAGCGAGATAGTATGGAGATGATGGCTCGATTTTGGTCGATGCTTGACTGTCGGATTTTTCACTGGCCACGATGTAGATAGAAATAAATGATGGTTTATGCATGTGGTGACTCTGATACCATATATATCAAATACAGCACGAGTACTTGAGTAGGGTAAAAGTATTTCGACCTCTATTATTCACGAGCCAATCCATACATAGCCGTACCTCGTATATCATAAAGACGATCAGCTAGTCTTGCTTAAGACACAATATCCGTTATAAACCTTGAAACGTGTCAAATAGTAGCACATGGTGCTAATAAAGATAAAACATTTGGTATTCTTGGGACAACTTGGCATGTGATTTAATATTTATTTGATTTGTCTTAAGGATTATGACGGATAGTATCATCACAAATAAGAATTTGTCAATAACTAAAAAGTTCTGAGCCAAAATAAGCTACTCTATATTTAAAATTACTTATTTCGTAATATAGACTTATTAATAAAATACAAAAATAGATGTATTTTTTTTTTATACTCCGTAATTCTTTTATCAATTCTATAATTTTTTGAATTCTATCAATTTTATAATTGTTTGAGTGATATTCAACTAAGCATAGGAAATTAATAAAAAAACGCACGAGGAAAAGTAGAACAACGTTCGATGTCCAAAAATGCCTTTTAATTTTTGTTGTGTGAGACTGAGGTGACCCAACAAAAAAGAAAAAGAAAAAGAAAAAGAATAATACTAATAATAATTAAAAAAAAAAAGAATTGCTTCGATTTGGGAACGTGATTGCATGCTTCGACATTTTTTTTTACCCAGGAATTCAATTCAATCCAATCCAATCCAATCGAACCCCTCATTTTATCACACTTTTAATTCCCCCAAATTTTCCATCTCCATTTATTTCGTTCAATTGATTTCAAACATCTCACCAATCCTTCCAATTGCGTCCATTTTCTGAAATCGATTCGTAAGCCCTAAGAAACCCTAGTTTTCCAAATCAATTAGGGCACGGATTTTATCGATTGCCCCCAAACTTCAAACCCTAGCTTTCGCGCCTCGGCGTTTCGCACTGCTTTGATTTTGTTCAGGTGATCTTCTCCTTGTTCAATTTTGACCTGATTTTTGCAATTGTTTGTCGGAAACCCTAGAATGTTGGGAACTAGGGTTGTGGGACTGGGAATTGCTTCATTTTGCTTTGATTTTAAGGGGGAAAGTTAATTAGCGTGTTGAGTATTGCTGATATGGGGTTATTTTTGGCCTTGTGTTGCTCAATTATTGCCGAGATTGTGCTATGGTGTTTGGTTTTTGTTGTGTTTGTGTTTTGAGAGCTTGTTTATGTGTGGCATTTGTTGCTAAGTGTTAGCTTAAGCATCTTCATCTTCTAAAATGAAACTACTTGCTGTCTAGGTCTTACTTTGATCACTTGTTGTATGTAGTTTGAGCTTAGTATCAAGTCCGGAATCATTTGATATTAATTTTGGGTGGAATTAACTGACATTGTTCGTGGCATTTCACGTCAGTGATCGTTTGCAATCGAATTTGCATTTCACCGTGTAGTGTGCTGGTAATATGTTTGCAATTCGGTTTCTTTAGTTGATAATCTTTGTGTTGGTGGGCTTTTCTGTCCAGAATTTTGTGTCGGTTATGTCAACAACATTGCCATTTAAAGCTGCATAGGTCAGTGGCATTTGATATACTTGGTCATATTATCAGTCATTTAAGTTAACTATTCGGCCCTTTTGTGGACGATCTTGTCTCTTACATATTCTACATTCTATGTTTTACTTTTCTTTAACTGGCAGTGCTTGGTGCATTAAGCTATAATTGCTTGCATATGTGATAGTATGAAATCAGAATTTGTTACTGTAAATCAATTTGTTACTGTAATTGATTGAGAATCTATTTATTTATTTTATTTCTAAAATTAATTTGCTTGCTAGCTTGCGTTAAACTCAAGCTCTTTCACGTTATTTTGTAGTTTGGAATCTTTCCTGAGGCCTGACCAGATTTTAAAGGTAATGGCAGGGGAGAACCTATAGCTTTCCTTAGAGGAATGCATGGATTTAGTTCAGGATCTACGTCCCTCGTAAATGCCGAGGCTGATTACATGGGAGGAGTTGTGGACGGCGGTGTTGGTATTGGAACCAAGCCCTCTCCGCGTCGAGCAGCAATAGAGAAGGCACAAGCCGAGCTAAGGTAACAATGGTTTCTTTCTTGACAAACATGACATAGGCGTTGCTTTACTCACTGCATTTGTACGTTCATGACAGACTGGAGTATGATGTTCGAGAGGAACGGAGAAGAGAGCTCGAGTTTCTTGAAAAAGTAAGTTAGATCTGCTTATAGTGCCGCATGTCAGTATGTTTTTGGCTGTTGATTCAAAATTTGCTAAACTTTCGAAGGGTTGACACGCTTTTTATGCAGGGCGGAGACCCTCTTGATTTCAAATTTGGTCATGCAGTATCAGTCAGTGTCCAGTCTACATCACATACCAATCGACACCCGGATCAAAATTTGACCAGGTAAATTTTAAAGTTTGAATAAGTTTCTGCTGGTATGCAAATTGTGAACTACAATATCATTGGCTACTGTGTTCTTGATGCAGTGAAGCAAAAGGTAGTTTTGCATTGACTGCATCGCCTCATGGAGATTCAGTTGAAAGTAGTGGGCGACTGGGGGTAACTACCACATGTGAACCAAACAGTGCTGATAACTTCGACTGTGATAATGAGGTGCTTCAAAGTGATATAAAGCCATCACGTCCTGGTAGGGACAACAGCACTCTGTTAGAGCGTTCTTCGCAGCGTGATAAGAGCCGGAATGTAAAGAATTTAGAAGATTCTCCTAATTTTCACCCTAAGAAGAGCCAAGCGTATAGACGAAGGATTCGAACTAGGCCAAATCATGATGACCCTCGTTCTAAATCTACTGATATGACTTTCGGTGGAGGGCCTGGTTCTTCTATGCCTGCTCGCCTTGGGATGCTTTCTGAACCTGTTGCATCTGAGAATCAGATTGAAATGGAGACAGATGGCACACATTTGATGCATTCTGTGACTTCAAGAGTCGTTAAACTTGCTGAAGGGACACTAAATGCGTCAATACGAAAGGAAAAGATGGAGGTAGTGCAAAATCCAAATTCAAAGTCCGATGAGGCTCTTGTTACCGTAGGAAATGTTGATTCTACTATTGCTGTTGGAAGGACTAGTGTTGTCACTGTAGGTGCTGATTGTCCTCCCTTGGGCACAGAGAATACAGAGTGTAATGCTACTTCTTCACAGCTGAATGAAGCTAGTAAGGTTGATGGAGATGACATGTGTACAACACCTGATGCTCTTAATAATAAAGCTCTTGTTTTGGCGAAGGGCTTATATTCTGAATCCTCTTGCAGCCACCATATTGTCAATGTGGGTGGAAACGGGAATACTGATTGTGATTTGCTTACTTTAAAGAATGTAGATAGTAATGGAGCCCTTAAGGAGTCTGTTGGAGAGAAGTCGGTCAGCAAAGATAACAAAATGTCAAGTGAGGAGCATGTCTCTAACTCCATGGAACCTGCTCCTTGCATTAACGAGGCCCCAAATCCTATCAGCCACCAAGGAAATGGGTCTATTAAACACGATCATGCTGAGGTTGATAAAGACAATTGTTTTCCGCGGGATGAGGTGAAGGACGTCTTGCATGTTGTAGGAGATGAAAAACATGATGCCACTGAAATTAAATCAGAGAAAGAGATTGGCCGTGTTGACGATTGTGGTCCTGAAATGGAAAATTCTTGTCCTGTGAGACCTCTTGTTGATCCTGCTTCTGACGATTTTAAAAAGAACGGTTTTTCTGGGCATCCATCTATGTTAGAGACTCTACCTTGTACTGAAAACCAGTCTAAACCACTGGATAAGGCACAAGAGGATAGGATCTTGGATGAAGCACGACTGATAGCGGTGATTTTGAGTTCCTTCTCTATTTTCTTGATGAATGATATCTTTGCTTTTGGATGACGGTATATTGTTCTACAGTTAGTGCTAAGAAATTGTAGTGGCTTTCTTTTGATAGGCAAAACGAAAAAGAATTGCTGCATTATCTGTTGGTTTGATTCCGAGAGAGCACCGACAGAAATGCCACTGGGATCTTGTTCTGGAAGAAATGTCTTGGTTGGCAAATGATTTTGCACAGGTGGTTAATTTGTTACCACCCCTCGCCTCCCAATTTCCGCTTCACTTTGCTTTCTGGACTTTATTCTGAATATATAATGTGTACATTGTGTTACCAATCAATTTCTAATGTAAATGTTCTTGTACTAACTTCTAGGAGCGTCTCTGGAAGCTGACTGCTGCTGCTCAAACTTGCCGCCGTGTAGCTTTTGCTTCTCGAGTAAGATTGGAGGAACAAAGCAAGTTTTCTCTCCAGAAGAGTATATCCAAGACCTTGGTAAAGGCTGTGACGGAGTTCTGGAATTCTGCTAGGCTCTCTATTGAGAAAGCCGACAGTTCTCAGCTTGAAGCTTCAATGGGGACCAATGACATGGTACTAACGAAAAGCAAGGCTGGACATTTTGCTACAGTTCTGATTATTGTTGCATAACCTATGAATGCTGGTGTTAATTACAACTGAAATTTCATGCACAAATATAATCATACGAATCTTTACTGCTTTTGCGACACAGAATTTATAATGCCTTTTAATCTCTCAACTGACTGTTTATAGTGGCTTTTCCTGTTAATCATTGTGGGCTATGTGAGGATAGGTTATAGACATGTATGCGATTTCCTAAATGCATAGGTACTTGTATTGTCTCAGCTTTGAGTGTCGTACTCGGTTGCATGTTTGACTTGTGGACACATTTTTCTCATGAAAGATATATACATTTTTGGCTTATCTGAAGTGATAAAATGTTGCATTAGGTTAGAGCATCGCACATAACAATGCAAATAGGTGAGGACATAGAAATTCTGCTTAACATGAGACAGACGTCACTTGAAAATAGAATCAAAATTTGATTATGTAAAACAAGTTTAAGTATTCTTCTATATTATTTCGTATTTTCCTAACATATCCTGCATGACCATATCTGGATTTACTGAAGTAGATATTGTCTTTGCTGCCTAAGATCTTTATTGTCAATGTTGTATAATCGAGATTGGTTTGCCATAAGAGTGCTGTGTTTATTGTTGCATGTTGCGACCAGGATATCAAGGTGTCTTCAGATATGTTGCAGTCTACTCAAAGGAAACGAGACCATGCTGTTTGTGGATATGCTGTGAGGTTTTTACAGTTTAATTGCTCTTCGAAATCTCTCATAGAAATTGAAGTGCCAAGGGTTTCTGATGTAGCTTGTGATATTGGCTTACCTGAACTTCCGTGGGAGGATCAATATTCTGAAGTATGCTTTATTTGTTCCCTGATTTACCTTTTTTTTTATACTTTTGCTGATCCTGAGAATGATTGATTGCTACAATCTTTGCACAAGAACGTTGTTTATTTACGTAGCCAATAATTTGCGATTCCTTGTCAGGCACTTTTCTTTGGTGGGCAATGAAATTTGGGCTTGTTAAACCACTTGCATATGCTTCCATATAAACTTATCCAAATGCACCCCTAAGAGTAATTTCCTATGTATGGATGTGGGGTGCTCTTCTGTTTGTGCTCGTTTAGGGAGTTGTAAGATTATGGATATGTGATTTTATGTTCACACCAGAGCAATTTTGTTGCTGATGATTTTTTTTCTTCGAGCATTGTGGGAAGCATTTATGTCATTGCTCAGATATGAATAAGCTCTGTGGCAAAATGGGCTTGTAGTGGTCTGTCTTCCTCTTCATGTGATAGTGGGTTCTATCTCAGCTATGTGTGCTGAAATCTTATAGTTAATTTATTTACACATGGAATTTTGTGGTGCATATGCTTACAGACTAGACTCCCGTTTCTTTATGTCGATTGAGATGCTTACTTATATTTCAGGGCATAACTCATATTTGTAATATTGCAAGCTCTGTGTTTATCTTATTTCCGATTTACTATTTCAGGAAAATCTTTTCTATGCGATTCCTCCAGGTGCATTGGAAATGTACAGAAAATCTGTTGAATCATGTTTGGAGGAGTGTGAGGTATACACCCATAATCTTTGCCATTTGTATGCTAGATTTACATAAAATAAGTTTGTCCAATAAAGCATCAGCTTGGGTGTTTGTTTTCCCAGAAATATACTCCTGACTTCTCTTCTCGATTGGATCATTTCTTTTTTGTAATTCTGCTACTCTAATGTTGATGTTTGTTTTCCCAGAAATATACTCCTGACTTCTCTTCTCGATTGAATCGTTTCTTTTTTGTAATTCTGCTACTCAAATGTTGATGTTTGTTTTCCCAGAAATAGAAGTCATACTTTTCTTCTCGATTGGATTGTTTTCTTTATAATTTTGGTACTTTAAATTCAGGAATGTTGATATTTTTGTTGCACTGTCAATCATTGCATGTCAGCTGCCAATGCTTGATCAACTATAGTAAATTAATAATGCTTTTTGAAAGAGGGACTTCTGTTACCCTCCACCCTATCTCTTCTGTCAAGATTTTCCAACTAGTTTTAGGGTCCTTGAGCTTTGGACAGAGAATCACTTGCCACTGTTAGATACGCATCATAGATACCGCTTCAGTGATACTTTTGTTTATATTAGCTGATTCAACCTTCTACTTTCTTTTAACGTGCGTTTTGTAAACTTTTTGCAGAGGATTGGCAACAGTACCCAAGAGGAAGTTGTTACTTCAACCCATACTACTGCAGCAGGTACGTGCTTTGTCTGGAGAATTTGTTCTATTCGACTGACAATTTTTTATATATATATTTTTTTCAATTTCGGGTTACTGCTGTAGGACGTGAATATGAAGATAACAGTTACGAAGCGACCGAAGGGGAAAATTTGTACTATCAGCATGGAGCATTACATACCGGGAAGCCATCCAAAAAGAAACTGAAAATAAAATCGTATGCTGCAAGATCATATAAATTTGGAGGTGATTTTGGCTATGGGCACTGTGAAGAGACCAGGAATGGGCACGCACAGTTGAATGTAATGGGAAAAAGGCCTGCCAACGATCTTCATGTTGACCCCATTCCCATCAAAAGGATGCGTACTGCCTCTAGGCAGAGAGTTGTGGGTCCCTTGGGTGCTGGTCTTGTTGGTGTCACACCAGTGCTAAGTAAAGCTGACGCTTCCAGTGAAGATACCAATTCATTCCAGGATGATCACAACAATCTGCACGGTGGGTCAGTTGGTCCCAGAGGGCTAGAAGTTGATTCAACAATGAACTATGAGAACCAGTCTACATTTGATTCTACAGAGAAGTCATCAAAGCCTAAGAAAAAGAAGAAAAATAAGCATCAGGTATGTTAAGTTCCAAAGCACAGATATCTTGGTCTGTTAGTGTTAATTGAATAAATTCATATTCCGAGTTTTACCCCTATTCATTGTTGCAAGTCCTTTTACTGTACAGAGTATAACATACGACCAGAGATGGCAGTTGGATTCCTCCATGCAGATTGAACAGGTGATCCCTCTTCACTTGTGGATGATTATAAGCTCTAATTTTAATAAGTGTGTTAGTTTAAATGATGGAGTAGAAGTATAAGGGGCATTGTTTATATAAGCATGCTTTGAGAGTGCTGTACTAGCCAAAATGCCTCTATGTGATTTGAGTGTGCTTTTTAGACGGGGAACAGTTAGCGAGACTCACTGCTATGCAATTTCTGTATTTTTTTCACTTCCTGCTCTTACATATGCCATTATTCATCATCTCTTGGTTTAATTTCTGTACATGCTAGCACTCTTTAAAATAAATGGTCCATTGCTATAATTTTACTTTTAAATCATGATTTTCTTGACAAAAATAGTGCGTCTTGTGTCTATAAGGTGCGTGCCTTTGTCTCGCACTGTATGGGTCCTCATGGCCTTAGTGCACCTTTTAACACTAACACAAGGGGAGGAATAGAACACAAAAGAATATACAAGCATTCATCAAACAATGCTTTTTTGACATGAATAAAATGACTAATCTGTGCTCTGCATTGAGTTTTTATTGTAATTGGCAAGCAAGATTGATTGAACAGGTTTGCTCTATAGTTCATCCTGCAAAATGTTGGAAGTAACAAATCTAGAGAAGAGACCTTTCCTAACAAACAGAATGACTGAAAGAAACAAAGATTCTTCAAATGTCACTTTGATTCTTGTTATTGTTTGTAGAATCTCCTTTCTGCTTGCCATTGTTAGAACTCAGAAGCTGCCTCACTCTGTTGCTAATAAACTGCTTAGCTAGTTCGCTACCAATACATTGGTCGAGTATTTTACCTAGCACAGTTTGTTTACATTAGTCTTGTAAGGTCTTTTTCTCTGTAAATTATTCAAAATTTTATCAAATGCATGAGTTTTTTCTGCTTGCTCTTATTCCTCCCCGTCATTTCCTAAAGGGTTTCTGGTTATGTTACTTTGACTCATTATATTATCACGCGTACCCATATCCTACACTCATCAGACAAACATGTGCCGACACTTGAACACTTCATATAAAGCCAAAATCATGGTGGTTTTTTAAATAAAAAAGTAGATGAGTTCCACACTTTTTAAATCATGGTGGTTTCTTTTCATGTGCCGACACTTGAACACTTCGGATAATTTTAAATAGGTTTTAGGTTGTGCTTCATAGTTCCGTGTATCTTTTCTGGAGCATCCCCGTGCATTAGTAAAGATCTTCTTCCTTAGCCATTTGTTAGAGATATCAACAGATAAAAAAAGGTGGATGGAATGTACTGGCTTTCAAGTTAAGGGAAGAATAGGGTAAGAATTTAAGCGAAGGGTAATTTCATATTAAAAAAATGATAGTGGAGTTAGCGGAGTTCATACATTAGAAACACAAACGAACAGCCAAGGAAGTGTAATTTTATAGAGTATGATGAAGTACATGGTGATATATATGTGTCATTGACACACTGTTAGCTTGCTATGTGTCTGTTGAGTTCCAAACTGCCAACTTTAATATTTTTTTGGTACGAATATGGTTGCCGAAGAAACTGTAAAAGTGATTGAAATATATGGCAACAAACTTTATTGTTGGTGAATTTCCTGTACTTCCAGTTCATGCAAAGTGGGTGCATGTATTCTTGTACTTTTGTTTTGTCATGCTTTTCTTTTTGGTAAATGGCAAGGCTTTGTCGCTAATTTATTTTTAAATCAGTGTGTTGTCGTTACCATCGTATGTATGTACTCCATTGACTAAACATGCATTTCTTTTGAGGTTCTTTCTGTTGTCTTCCATTCTGCAAACATTTGGATGATATTTGATGATGATGCAGAATGATCTTATGAGAAAGCGATCAATCAATCAGCAGCTTGAATCCAATGGGAATAGCAGTATGGCTTTTCATCCCCTAATTAATTTTGTCTATTCATATTTTTTTTTTTGTTGAACTAACTTGTTAGTTTCTGCCTGGCACATCCTTCATAATTAGGTTTATTTGGTCAGCATGCTAAGAAGCCAAAGTTAGCAAAGCACTCACTGGAAAATTCATTTGATAATGCTACAATCATGAGTGGGTCAGCTGTTTCACCAGTGGCTTCCCAAATGAGTAACATGTCTAGCCAAAATAAATTGATTAAATTTATTGGAGGTCGAGATAGGGGTAAAAAAGGCAAAGTACTCAAGGTAATATGTCTTTCCCGAGCAGCATGTTTCATTGTATATTATTTCAAACTGATGACAGAAAGTACAAGGGGAAGACTGCCTCTTCAAGTTTCAACTTGTTTGGGCAGGGCTATTCTACTGTGTTCATCTAGAGTTCTCGGAGCCCTACAAGCCTTGGGTTTTGGACGTTAAAAAATTATTTTCAGTTTTGGTAGAGTCAGAGTCAAATCTTTGCCATTAGTTTGTAATGTGATGAAATAATGAAATAATATATATTAACTGCTTGAACTTTTTATATAACTAATATAATCCCACTTTCCACTCAAAAAAAAACCGCTTTGAATGTAACAGTAATAGGTTGGCACAATTTTACACTGAGTAAAGCTGTCTACATTCAGCCTTTGGCTTTAGGGTAATATTGTTGTTGTTGGTGCTGCTGCTATATGAATTTAAATCTGAACTCTTCTACTCGTAGGTGTCTAATGGACAACTTAGTTCAGGAAGCCCATGGACTATTGTTGAAGATCAGGTTCATTTTCTTCTTTTTGGCTGTACGATGACTCATTTACTGTTCAGAGTTTTCCTGAGTTCTTTTCTCCCCTCATCCCTCAGGCCCTTGTTGTGCTCGTCCATGATATGGGTCCGAATTGGGAGCTTGTAAGTGATGCTATAAACAGTATTCTCCAATTTAAGGTAACACCTCTATCTGGCAATTTGGATGATTAGTATTGAATTTGTAAAGGTTGTTGTGCGAGTTATGATTTTTAGGATATTTTCTGAATTCATACTCTCTGAATGAATACTGCTGCTTTTGTAAATACTGACAACTTTCATAAACCTGTTTAATGTCAACATGTTTACCCATGTATGATTCTGGTTTAGATATTGTTTTTACTTCGTTAGAAGAGTTAAGGTAGAGAAGCTGGTCATTTTCTTGTTGCCTCTTTTCTATGCAGTGCATTTTCCGTAAGCCTCATGAATGCAAGGATCGGCACAAATTTTTGATGGACAGGCCTTCCGGTGATGGCGCTGATAGTGGTGAAGATTCAGGATCTTCCCAACCTTATCCCTCTACATTACCTGGGATTCCAAAGGCAATCGCTTCGCAATTTATGCCACTTTTATTTATTTATTTTTCTTTTGGACTTCATTGTCCGCAAATAAAATTGGATTTCCCTGTTCTTGTTTGTACCCCTGTGAATGCTGTCTTGGAGTTTTGAATGCTTTGCTTCTACTCAATTTGTTATATTTTATCTATTCAGGGTAGTGCAAGGCAATTGTTTCGAAGTCTTCATGCACATGTGGAGGAGGATAATATTAAGTCTCGTTTTGAGAAGATTATTCTTATTGAGCAACAGCTGTATTTGCGAAAGAAAAAGGTACTTTTTTGCTAGATTAGAAGAATTGCTGTCCTAACTTTCTTCTCTTTTTTCTTTTTTTCAACTGTCACATATGGAAGCATATGATTGTAAATTGTTTTCTATTCAATCAGACTAATAATTTCTTGGTGTGCTAAACACATTTTTGACCTATTAATCTCTCAGCTAGCGAAATAAAGTAAATTACTGGAAGGTCTACAGAAGCAATTTTGGAATTTGAACTTAGTTCTTAGGAGTTTTTTATTTGATGAGAATTCTAATTCTAAATTACTGTTCTATTTCTCAAAAGCAGTGAAAGTGGTGAAATAATTTGCATTCCCTCTTAACTTCTTGGTCCGGCACAATTAACCTAATCACTTCGAGTTACTATCATTGACACGTATTCTTTTTTGGGCCGAGTTTGATCTTTTACCCACTTTCCATTTTAGACCATAAATGTGTGGTTCATATTTACCCACTCATTTCTCTCTCTTCCTCCTTTTATGAATCACTCATTTTCTCTTCCTTATTTTTCACCCCAAAAAACAAAGGGTCAATCATAGGAACTCGGAGGGAGTATTATACTCGATGGTTAATTTATACTTCAGAGTAATGAAGAATGCACTAATTTGTCGTGTTATTATGTTTTTAAACTTGCAAGCTAAAATGTATGCATATCGGTCTGCCTTTGTCTTCCTTTTTCTAATTTTATAACTCTCTCCTGTTCCAAAGAATGATGGTCTGGATTTGAAGCAAATCGCACCTGCTCACGGCTCACATGTTCTCTCACTCTCTCAAGTCATCCCTAACAATGTCAATGGAGGAGTACTTACGTGAGTTGTTCCCCCTTTTAGTTTATTTCTTTATGTGAAAAGGTTGCAATTGTATTTCTACAAAATCTTCTGATTTGACGCATTTAGCTCAAGAATTTATCTTTTCGCTTTGTTGACAGACCACTTGATCTCTCTGATACTGCTATATCCAATCAAGAATCTCTTTCTGCTGATGGGCTGCCACAGTCTAATCAGAGCAGTACACCTGTGATGAACTCTACTACAGGGATCAATACATCGCTCCAAAATCATCAAGCCTCACAAGGCATGGCTATTGCAACTAATCTGGCATCCCCTCCTCAGCTCACTAGTCCCCGGTAATTTGTTTGAGAACTTGAATTAATGGTGCTATGTAGAGCTCGCTAAAGTGACTGACCTGAGTAAATGGACCTGTACAGCCTGATACTGGACCCTGTGCAATTGGTAAACCAGAATTCTTGCGACCTATAAATTAGCCCAGTAAGACCCATGACTCAATAAAGACTCAACATGGTTGACGACCCAATGACAAAACTGACCCAAGTGACCTGATTTCATACCCTAGGGTGGTGGTCTACTCTTTCATAGGTTCGATGTGATTGCTTACTTACTAGACGAGTCTCTTAAATTGTTAGGGATGTGAGATACTCAGTTCCTAGGCCTATTGAGGAGCAGCAGAGACTCCATCAGTATAATTCCATGGTTTCCGGGAGAAATGTTCAGGCATCAAATGTATCCTCTTCTGGAGCACTTTCAACTTCTGATAGGGGGGTGCGTATGCATCCTGGTGGAAATGGTAGTAGCATGGTGCCTGGAATGAACCGAAGCATACCCATGGCAAGACCAGGAGTTCAGGGAACTCCTACATCGATGCTGAATCCGGCAAACATGGGAGGGACGTCTAGTAATATGAATATGCACTCAGGTCGTGGAAATGGTATTACTGTGTTTAGACCTCGTGACTCACTGCATGGTGTGCGGGTGAGTTTTTCCATATTTTCTTGCCTCCCATGTGTTGCCTATTGACCCTTAGTAATGTAGTTTTTCTTAAAAGTAGTAAAGTAGCTCTATATAATACTCCCTCCGTTTTTTAATGTTTGCCCCGTTTTAATAAAATACTCCTCACATAATTGAGGAGATGAGGCACATTAAAAAACAGAGGGAGTATGTCGTGTTCTGACTTCTGATTGGTACTCTCTCCGTTTGAGAAATTCCTTTCATTTTCATACTTATACTAGTACAAGAATACAATAGTAGGATTATAAATATCAGTACTTGTGTTTTGTTCGCTTTTACTTATTTAGAGCAAATATAGTACATTATTCCCAAGTGCCAAAAAGAATAAGAATAAAATACAAGTATTGATGCATCTAATACAATTTATAAATTCCTTTACCTTATTGAAAATGGTGGGAATATTAGATTCAGGGCATTCGGATAGAGATTAAATGAAGACTATTCTGCTCTAAGATGGTGTAGGTTGTACTCTGTATCGTGTTTTCTTAATATTGCCGAAATTGTCTTTGTGACAGAAGCTGTTTTTTTTTGAAGATAAGCAACAAAAATTTAATGAAAACTGTTTAAGGAGAACAAGTATCAGTGTCTTAAAGTGGTGTCTCAAATAACTGCATGATCAATCTGCCAACTGAGAAAACAAATCATGTTTAAAAGTAGAACTCCTTTAATATTGTCTCTATTTGACTTTAACTGTCAAAGCATTTACCTTTGACCAATATTTTCTCATATTGTACAATAGTTACAAATTTATGAGTAATAATATAATTTATAACCCCTCTGTCCCGCCATGCTCTTCCATCTTAAAAATTTCACTCACAGTAGTTTTGTGGAGAGCATAGAGGAGTAAGAAGACTAATTGGATATTGTGCCTCTAGTTATATTTTGCGAAATTAATGGTTGAAATTAACATAAATTAATCACCAAATTCATACAGAGACAATTAATTTGGGTTAGAGGTAGTATTGGCCTTTGGGCCAAATGGCTATGACCATCTAGTATTCTTTGTTACTTCACTTTTGGCCTTTAAGAGGCGGGGGAATAGCGGGATACCTTTAAGAGGTGTTTCTTTTTACTTCCTAATTGATATATATATATATATATATATATATATATATATATATATATATATATATATATATATAGTGCGTTTTGAGGAGTCCAGAACGTGAGAATACTCTTTTAAGTAATTATCTTATGTAAAATTGCCTGATTACCTTGTTAGCTCTAGCATGAATCCTCAGCTATTTCACTCTTGTTAAACAGTCTAGTCAAAGTTTGGAACATCCGCGGCCGATGGCTTTGCCAGGAGTCCCTCCCTTCGGAGGCCTCAGTCCTGGATTCTCAAATAATCAGGCTAATTCACATCTTCAAACATATCCTGGACATCAGCATTCTCATGTGCTTAGCAGTCCTCATTCTAATCTATCGACATCAAATCACGGTGCCACTCCTGAGCAACAAGCCTATATTCGCATTTCTCGAGAGAGGCAAATGCAACAGAGAATGTTGCACCATCAACAACAACAACAACAACAGCAGCATCCCATGGCATCTCCATCATCATCTCAACCAGTCCCATTACCTTCTCTTGCTCCCTCATCTCCAATGACTGCAGGTCTGGTGCCACATCAGCAACAAAAGAACATGCAAGGAGTTGGGCGAAGTGCACATAGTGGTCCCAGTGGAACGATAAATCAAGGCGGTAAGCAACGGCAAGGGCAAGGGCAAGGGCAAGGGCAAGCGCATCAGCAATCAGGCCGGCAACATCCACAGCAACGCCAACAAGCACAGTCTCAACAGGCCTCTAAACTTATGAAGGGAATGGGAAGAAGTAACATGATTGTACATCAGAATCTTCCTAATGATCCATCGCATCTGAATGGAATTAATTTAGCCAGCTCAGCTAACCAAGTTACTGAGGAGGCATATTCAGGGTCCATGCTGAATACACAGATACCATCAAAACCTTTGGTCACACCCCCAACTAAGCCTATTCAGCACATATCTTCTCACTCAGATGGTGTCAATCAGGGCAAGGTTTTAGGTTCAAAGCAGGGTCCTTCGTCGGCAGTTGTGCTTTCTCGTAATCGCCAGCAGTTGCAAGGAAAGCCATCTTTAAAAATGGTGAATCAGTCTCAGGCTTCTATTCAGAGATTAAGTCAACATAGTCGTCATGCGAATTCTGATTCCTTGACCAAGTTTCATGTCGATCATTCCTTAACAGAGCACAAGTCTTCAAGCATGGGCCCACCGCCAGCATGTATTGATTCTGTCAGCAATGTTGGGGAAAAGGGTCGGGATTCTGTGTGTGATCCTTCTATGACTAGGGATTCCTCACTATTAGGTCCTAGTACTAGCCAAGGTGTCACAAATTCATTGGGTGCTGAGCCTTTTTTGTTAGGAAGCCAAGGTCCTGTGGTGGAGAAACAGTCATCAGGTAGCAACTTGATCTCTCATGAGCTTGAATCACAATGGCAACAACAGGAATCACAATTGCTACAAAAACAGTCACAAATTCAAGGTGGCCTGACGTAGTTCAGAGACTGAGCAATGTGCTTCACGCTTGTTCCTTCCAGGATCAAGTCGGGATGACCTTATAACAGTTATGTACAGGTATGGGGAATCTCATATCCCTCTTAGATTTGATTCTTCCTACTGTGATTATATTTCTGTGTGAGAAAACTGCATATTTTTTGTGCACAAGAAATTGAAAATTTATTCACGAACGGAGGAAATACATCCTTATAACAACACATAAATCACCATGCCTCATGGAAATATAAAACTGTGCTCATATAATACCGCTACCTAATCCATCATTGAACAACTGCATTATGTCTGAGTTCTGATTCAGAACAAAAATGATGGGTTGCTCTACTGTTAATGCTATACAGTATAATTTTCTATGACTGTATACTGATTTACTTAATTGTGCCACTTAATAATCGTGATACCGTCTCTTCTTACTTGTGTTTCAGATGAAGCTGTTAATTTTGCGAGGCCATTACAAGCAAAAGCATATCGGATGGTGATTGATATTCCCAGGTTACTGACTTGATAACTTAGTGGGGCTTTTTTTGGGGGTTAATCCTATTCCTGTATATTATCACTGCTTAGAGCTTCGTAATGATAGAGGATATAGAGGTATGTATCTGTACAGGGTCTTGTCCCTCTATCTCATTAACCCTTCGCCCTCCCCCTCCCCCTCTTCCTCTTTCTTTTTCTCACACCCGATTTTGGGTTTCCCGCCCATTAGTGTAGGACACCATTCCTTTCTCAACCCGATAGTTTAGTTCAGTTCATGTATTAATTCTTTTACTGGGATTAAAGGGGGTAGCTTACATTGTTATAGGCAAAGGCCCATGAATTTTTTTTGTGAATACAACTGTGTAGCGTTCAGTGATATGCTTAGTCAGTCATCCTCATCCATCGTCTTTTCCACTCTTTTTGTACTGTACAAATGTCTCCGTTTTTCGTTTTTGGACTGGCTTTGAACCTCACCATGATTACGAGTGCCATGCCATCGCGCATTGACTATGTTTGCTCCAATTTTTTTGATAAAACCACAATTTTGTGTGTTTTTGGTCAATTGAAGTATGGGGGGAAACAAGTGGTCCAATAACTCTGCCTATTATACGATCATCAATATGAATACGAGGAGTAATTGGAGTAGTGGGGAGTAGGGAGTACGAAGGCGACATATGTTTGATAAGAATTCTGCTGTGAGACTCCACTCTTGCATAGGGTACTCCACTCTCATGGTAGCCACACAAAAGTTAAGTAAGAGTATGTTTTTCTTGATGTGAAGGGAGTTTCAATGGCGATTGCTTAGGGTTCGTACATAGCTGCTAACCTAGTTGACATCTGATGCTTAATGCTTAGGGTTTGAACCCAGGTGTTAAACTAGTTGACATCTGTTGAGCGATGATTGAAGATCGAGACATGTGAACATGAATAAAAGTTTAGTTGGGAAAAGAAGAGAATCTTGTGGCTTAGAATAGGCAAGTTAAGTAAGTTGGGTGAGTATATAACTCAACACACAAAACATGTACAAGAATGGAGGAAAAGGAGTTTTGTGCAAATTTGGCATACACATTACCTAAAACAACTGGCTTAGAACTGATTAGATTAGATTTAGATTTAGATTAGACCATACTCTGCCTAATAAATTTGTGACTAAACCTAAATACTCCCCCCCAACCACCTTTTGGCTTGAGACTTTAGAGCACAATTATTGCCCTTTTACTCTCCATCCTCAATTGCCATTGTTTCCCTTCTTTTGAATCATGAACAACAGAACTGTCACAAGTCGACAACACTCCGTCCTCAATTGCATTTTATCCGATTTTGCATTATCCACTCACTCGATTGCACCTTTTGAGCCCCGATCTTGAGTTCCCGGGTCGGATCATAGATTTGTCATAACTCATAAGTCAAATGAGGTTCATTCGGAAATTAAACGGGTGATAAAAGTGTTGGTGGGGAGTCGGAAAATTAGAGCGCGTTGGCAACTTATCATTGTTGAAGCATTACAATGTACGGAGTAGTAAGTGTTGTCCAGAGTGGAGAAACTCGGAGAAGTCCCCTCGGTCTCTGTATTGATGAAATACACAACTCCCTCGATCTTTTCCTGTCCTCGAGTTGTCTTCATACTAAGCGTGGCGGTGACTCAGTTGCCCATTTTATGGTCCTTTTTTTCATAATGTTGATATTGTAGAACTTGAATTTCCCGCAAGTTATTTTGGATTTGGTGGTCTAATATGACGTTCTCTCGGAGTTTCAAAAAAAAAATGCATATATATTTTACTACATGGTTACTCGAATATTGCCGCTATACTATGTATTAAATAAAATATTTTTATTCGCACTAATATCACAAATAAAGAAATAATGCGTTGTTTAATCCGTATTTTAACCTTAATTATTACTCCGTTCATGAAACTTATACAAATCTGAGTTTTACACACACCCATATGACCGTATTCTCCATACTCGAAATAAAGTTATTCCATCTTTATCCGAAGCCCAAATGACCAAGTAAACCAATTGCTAAACTAACTTTTTTACGGATTTAATTACTCTTTGTTTCACACATGTATTTACATTTGATTAAAATATTATTTATACAATCAAAGAAATATAATAGTGGTAAATCGTAACGAATAAAACGAAAAGTACTGTAGTACAGTAGTACGGAGTAGAGTATATCTTTGTTAATTTAGGGTAGTGATGTCGTCGATGGGATCCTGTGAAGAAGTGAGGTGTGGGAAAGTGGCAATCTCATACGGGCCACACCCAACGCTCGTGACAATAATAAAATAAACTTCTAGCTGTATCACATCACCTCTAGTAACCCATCTATCCTACGATAACAAACAGTGGTATCAAAAGTAATAAAAATAATCATATTTAACGTAAAAAAAGTATTCCTATATATATAAAAGTGGTCAAATCGATAATAAAAAGATATGGGGACTACTTCTTACCGTCGGCGTTAATTACGTGAAATGACGACTTTGTCCTTGCTATTTATTCTCAAAATAATACTCGTATTACTTTTACATTTTATAGATTATCGATTTATTAAAACTCGATAACAAAACCGTCTTTTTCGATTATCGTAATAAACCAAAATCGACTCCCTATATAGTTAATTACGCAAAATGACAAGTTCTCCTTTGCAATTAATTCTCGAAATATTATCACATTTACATTTTATATATAGAGTATCGGTTTATTAGAACTCGATAATAAAACCGTTTTTTCGATTATTGTTACACCTCCGATTTTAAACAGTTAATTAGATTAATTAACGACTTAATACAATTTAATAAACCAAACCCTTGTTCGCCCCAGACCTATTGATTAGGAGACAAATGACCAAACCACTACACCACCATCAACAAACTGACTCGTGGATTTTGCATGAAATGTTGTCAATGTAACCAATTTCACCACCTTATACTTCATGTCTCATGGTGGGTCGAAAAACCCACTTGACCTGACCCATTTCCGGATTTTTTTATTTTAATTTGCATTGATCTGTATAATAAATCTTGATTGTCGACTTGTCGTAGATTAATCAGGATTTAATTTGCATATTACTCGTATTTGTTAATTACGTTTATTAAATTGTATTAAATCGTTAATTAATCTAATTAACTGTTTAAAATCGGAGGCGTAACAATAATTGAAAAAACGGTTTTATTATCGAGTTCTAATAAACCGATACTCTATAAAATGTAAATGTGATAATATTTCGAGAATTAATTGCAAAGGAGAATTCGTCATTTTGCGTAATTAACTATATAGGAAGTTGGTTTTGGTTTATTACGATAATCGAAAAAGACGGTTTTGTTATCGAGTTTTAATAAATCGATAATCTATAAAAGGTAAAAGTAATATTATTTTGAGAATAAATAGTAAGGGCAAAGTCGTCATTTCACGTAATTAACGCCGACGGTAAGAAGTAAAGCGCCGACGGTAAAAAGTAGTTGCAAAAGATATGTTTGTTATAAATTAATAAGATTTGTATAATTGAAAATAGTACATCTAATAATAAAATAGATATGAATAACACATTAAGTGGTATTAAAAGTGATTTCTCAATAACTTATTGAGATATCATATCTCCATAGTTTCCGAGATTAACAAATACTCCCTCTATGTTTGAGTGTTCTTCCTATTTACCTTTTGAACTGAGTTACCTCTACCTTCTTTTCTTTCTTAAATCATTAATAATATTCTCCTATACTCCATCAATTCCAAAGTGATGTTCCCATTTACTTTTTCACGGTTTTTAAGACGATACTTTGACCGTGTTTTGTCATCGCTATACGTCATTATTTTTTGTTACAAATACCTTTAGATAACAAATGTAATCATGTGAAAACCGTATTATAAAATTGTATACTTTTTACGGAATTCATGGTAACGAACTTTGACCCCCAAAAAGTTAATGGGAACATCATAGTGGGATGGAAGGAGTAGTTTTGATGAACTCGGAAGAAGTATTATTACTATGTTGATGTATGGCGTGAGAAATAAAACGAGATACACTGAAGAGCTCACATGTCAAAAGTAAAGACAAACAAATGATGATGACAATAATTGGACCACTACGAACTATCTCATTCATCGTATCAAAAATAAAGACAAACAAATGATGACGACAATAATTGGACTTCTATGTCCCATCGTTAATCTTTATGTCAAAAATAAAGACAAATAAATAACGAGGATGGAGGGGAGTAAATAGAGAGGATTTTTATTAGGATTATTATTATTATTCCTCACTTTAATAATTCAATTTAACTCTCTTGCAATTGCAATTGCATCTTCCTTTTCTTTTGTTTTTTCACAACAATTCCCTGATTTTCTCTCAATTCTAATCACTCTTTTTTTTTCAGAAATAAATCTACCAGAAATAAGTATATATATTCATCATCATCGTCATCATTACCATACTGAACAAATTACCTCCTCCTCTTCACTCCCCTCTCTTTTCTCTTTCTTCAGTGATCATCATCACTTTCATTCCAAGGTGAGATCTTTTTACTTTGATTTTTATCGATTTTATTCTCCCCTTTTTCTTTAATTTTGGTGATTTTTGTTACTAGATCTTGCAAATTCATTACGTTTTTCGATTTGTATTTGTTTTTTGATGTGTAATTCTTGGTGTTTGATTGTTATAGGAAAAAAAGTTTGAATTTTTGAGGCAAGAGATTAAAAAATAGGTGGGGAAATAATGTCGCAGAGTAATTGGGAGGCTGATAAGATGTAAGTAAAACGATTCGTTTACATTTTCGATAATTGTACAGCTTTTTGTTACAGTAATTGTCATGAACATTTGTAAAAATGTTGGGTTTTACATTTACTGTGGAGATTTTAGGAAATACTAAGAGTAGGAATTAGTTAACAACAAGTCATGACTCATGAATTGATGTGACTCAGTCTTTGAACAAAGATGCAATCTTTTTTAAATTTCGGTCTGAAATGAGGCATAAAGCTATGTTTTTTTCTTTGGTAAATAGGGATATAGGCATATGTGACGGAAAATAAGATTATACACCTGAGTTGAGTTGTTGTTGAGCTTTTGTATATACTTACTAAGCTTATACAAGATTCTGCTGAGTAGTAAGTTTTCGAGCTGTGATTTAGCTTGACAACTTTACACTAAAGCTCAGGGAGTTTACAATAAAACTCGACAACTTTACACTAAAAGCTCAAAATCATAAAATCAGTTGTATATAGAGCCACGTACAACTAGTTGTATAATCTACTCATTGGTACATGACTGACTAAATCAGATGTGATTTTGAACCTTGAGATATCATACCCCAGTCACCACCACCACCACTTTCCCTACACAGTTGAAAGTCGTTGGCGACACTCTCCCACTGCCGGCCACCCGCTGACATAGGCCATCGTTGGTGCCCCCTTTCTGTGGTACCGAACCTAAACCCTTAAAAACTCTCCCTCATCCTCAAAATTTCTTTCCCTACCTACGAAAATATCCTGATTTGGTATTTTTGGGGGATGGAAAAGGGGATTTCTGAAGAGAAGGGAGTGCTGTTAAGGGTTTGGGATGGTCGCGATGGTGGTGGAGGGTAATTTTGAGTTGAGGAGGAGGGACATATGACAAGGAAGGGGTGAGCATCTACAGGGGTGATGGTGGTGGGTGTTTGTAGTCGGGGACAAAGATGGTGGTTGAGTTGAGGAGAAGGTAGTGTATGCTAGGTTATTTTAGGGATGGCAATTTTTTTTTTAATTCCAGAAAGGTAAAGAATAAATTAGAAGTCTTGAAATAGAAATACACGGGGGACTAAATTATGAATTCTTCCTTAGTTTTATCGTTATTAGTAGTTTCCTTGATGTTCTGGACATGTAGGCAGTGAACATTTTTGTGACGATAATTTAAATCACTTGGCCAATGTATTATATTCTTGAGCTACAAAATACGGTTAGATGTAAGTGCAGCTTCATCTCAAAGTCAGGGAATGATTATTTTATCAATAGCATGTGTGCACCAGTGTTAGATTTGTTTGTATACTTGGAATCCGCTACTTATGAATGGTTTTTTGAGAACTTATGTTTCTTAGAGAGTAAAGGTTAAAATGTATGGAACATAGTGTAAGTTGCAATCATCTTCAGCCACGAAAACTGTACCTAGTCATGTTGTTTGACTTCCGCTTCTATGCAGGTTGGACGTGTACATCCATGATTATTTGTTAAAAAGAAAATTGCATAATTCTGCAAAAGCTTTCATGGAAGAAGGGAAAGTGGCTACTGATCCAGTTGGTAATCTACTGTCTTTTACGTTCAAATTATGTAGATTTGTCACTATCCATTGAGTTTGCTGCCATCTCCTGTTGCAACATGTATAACTCCCTTGAGGGTTTTGCAGCTATTGATGCTCCTGGTGGTTTTCTTTTCGAATGGTGGTCTGTCTTCTGGGATATCTTTATTGCTAGAACAAATGAAAAGCACTCCGAAGCTGCAGCAGCTTATATCGAGGTGCTTTTTCTTCTACAATTGGTGTTTACGTTTTTGCTTTATAACCTATATATGACTGTGGTTCTATGAATTCAAATCTAACTCTAAAGTTTTAGAACTTTCGAAGATAATTTTTGTACTGTGACAGTTAGAAAACATGTTGACATTTGTCTGAGAATGCGGATTAGCAATAGCTGGAAGGTGACCTTTGGCAGAAGACCTTTCAATTGTACACTATTCTGTACTTAGACGGCTAGCTTTACATACATAAGAGGCCTATCCATGCTCACTTTTATATTCCTATTCTTACTGTTGAAATCTTCAATATAGAGTAATTGATTTTGGGTGTTAACGCTCTATTTTGGAAGGGAGGAGGAGGGTGATTCAGTGATCCCTAAGAAAGAGTTCTGCTTAACAAATACTAGTATGTTTGTTTATTGAGGTGTATTCCAAAGATGGCAATCACTTGGATAGAAGGATATACTCCGTACTTTAGATGTTACAGTAGCTTTGATGCCCATTTGTTAGGGATTGAATCGTTTCTCCTTTAAATTTATTACCAGACGCAACAAATGAAGACCAGAGAACAGCAGCACCAACAACAGCAGCTGCACATGCAACAGATGCAAATCATGCAGCAGCGAAATGCTCAGATGCAGAGAGGTGGGGGTATTCACGCTCCCCTGGGTGGCCCTGTTAATGGTATGAACATTTATTAGATGATGGGTTTATTTATGATATGTGTGCTTAGAATGAGTGAAGGTTGCTTGAACTCGCTCATCATGTGACTCGGATGGATTTCCAGGTATTATGGATAACAGGATAGCCCTACTTAAACCCGCAGGCAATCAGCAGGGGTAAAAGTTTGTTTCTTTATCATATTTTGAGCAATTTAGCTTCTGAAAATTATCTATTCTTAGATTGGTGAGATTGTTATATTTGCCATTCTTCTTTGATTCAGCCAGTTGGTTCAAGGCAATTCCGGGAACATGTCTGCTGCTTTGCAGCAAATCCAGTCGCGGCCTCATATGGCTACAGTAAGTAGCTAATTTTTCTTTTTTTCACATGTTTAAAACTTTCTTTTCTGACTACTGACAAGCATCCTCTCAAATTAGACTAACTATTGACTTGTGACGTACTTGATACTAGGATATCAAGACCGAGGTGAATGTAGGCGCATCTCAAAAATCGATGCAGATGGATCCTTCATCAATTTATGGGCAGACTATTTTGCAATCCAAATCTGGGCTTCCGAATGCAGGTCTGAATTTGATAGCTTCAATGATTTTTCTTTCTTCCTATCTGTTATAAATATCACTCATATTAGAAGAGAGAACAGCATATAGTTTTAATGAGACCATGTGAATACACTGGATGAGAAAACATTATCTTAATGGATCTATTTGAGGATGTAGCTAATGTTTTATCAGAAAGGAATTTTTGATTACATAGTCTTTACAATGTCGGCTAATTCCAATTTCACCTTTTTTTAGTTTGCTGTATAGTTGGAGTCAATTGTTTTTTTCTCATTGAAACCTTAGTTTGCAGAAGTATGACTCGGTGTGCTGAAGTCCAAGGCTCGGTGAGGCACTAGCCAAAATGCCTCGTTGTGCCTGTAGTGCTGCTTATAGACAAGGCACAGGCACCGGGGCACACTACTAAGCAGTTTTATAATTTTTCTTCTTCTAGTTCTTGTTTATGCTAGTATTTTTGTCACGTTATCCCTAGGGATCCCTTTACATGTTAATGGTCTTTGAACTTCAAAAAGGGGAATTTTGCACAAAACTTTAGTTTGAAAAAAATTATTCGCTAGTTATGTGTCTTGTGGTCCTTTTGAGCTCAATCACGAGCTAGTCTTTTGCATAGGGTGTCAACCCCATGGCGTCCTTCAGTTGGTATTCCATGTTATGTAATATGTGGAAAGATTTTCAGTGAAGTATTGCTCTTTCAGTGTCTATTAATCGTATTTGGCTTTAAGCTTTAACTGTGACAAGAACTTTGCTTAGGTATGAATTCCGGCATCAACAATCTACCTCTGAAGGGTTGGCCCCTAACTGTAAGTTTTCACTCTTGTCAACGTCATTTGCTGTCTGTGGTCATATTTCATAATTTATACTGGGGGGTAAACATTCTGTACTTTAAACAGGGGATTGATCAATTAAGAATGCAAACACAAAAGCCAGCACCATTAATGCAAAATCAAATTCTTTTGGCGGCACAGCAGCAGCAAGTCATGTCACAGGCTCAGGCACAAAACAGCCTTGGAAGCTCACCAAGTTACGGAGATAATGATCCTAGAAGGTTTGGTGGACTGCCTAAAGGTACCTTGAGTATCAAAGAAGCTCAATCGACAAGAAGTGATGTGTGCTCTCCAATGCAATCGAGTTCACCACAGGTCTTACAGCTCATTTCACGTGTGCTTTAATTTGTATTGCTTGCATCTAAACAAACTGATCTCTCTTTCACGTTGGTTTGTCTGTAAATAAATGGTATTACATTTTAGAATCATCTTATATGACCTCAACTAGGAAGAGCGTACGGCAAGGGGTCAAATGAGAATACAACTCAACTTTTTGTGAAGAGGGTTATTACAGATATTAAAATTGTTTTCATCTATTACCTGAAACCCCAATTGGAGTTGATCCAACCTCTTTTAATGGTGTTAGTATTATACTAAGCTCATGTACATCTCATGTTAGATATTGCTATCATGCTAATGCATGTTTTACACCACTGTAGCTGAATTAAATACCTTCGTTTTAACCATCAGGGTATGACCACTTTGCTGTTTCAAAAACAATTATATGATGACATGACTTCAATTGTTACCCCTTCTATTATATGATGCCATGACTTCGAATGTTCTACTTTCAAGAGGATTGCATTGAAAATATACTCTCTTCCTTGCTCAAAATAACCGGAGGATAGTTAATTTAGATAATATTAATTGGGAGAAGGGGTCAAGAAAATTGGAATGAAAGGAGTATTAAACTATTCACTTTTAAAAATGAAACAACGTTTTTTTTTAACAATTTATATCCTAATTTCATTTTTGCAAAAGCTTTAAATCTAGTATAGCATGAATGTAGGTATCCGTTGTTATCTAAACACCTACAATTTGGGGTTCAGAAATCAGGGGATCACAGATTTGGTTTTGAAGTTCTATGTGATCACGGAGCACACATATTGTGTAGGAGAATGATTATTTTTATTATAATTTTCTTATGAATTTAAACATGTTTTGTTTCACACATTCTTTATCTGTATTTCACAGATGAAGATGGGCCAAATCCAGCAGTCTTCTTCACAGCAGCAAGAACAGTTACAGCAGCAGCAAGCTCAACAGGTTGTGTGCCTTCTCGTGGAACTAATAACAGTTCTTTATTACTATTACATAATATCGTTTTTTCCTGTCCAATCGTTTACTTCAAATCAAGATTTTTTTTGCTTTTGTGATACCGACTCTAGTTGAATCTACCCTTTTTACACCTTATACTTGATATGGTCCCCTTTTTTACTGTCCAATTGTCTAGTGCATTTTTCTTAAATCCCTCTACTCTCTATCTCATTCTACGCTTGTAGCTAAGATGGATACTTCATAATCCATACAAACATAGCATTTACTATTTGTTTGGTACTCCTCAATTACGGATATAATCTGTATAATGTCATACGGTTTATGATATGACTAGAGTGGCACTTGGGCCCATCTTAGTTCTCACTCGTGGTAAGAGTTATGCTCTTCTCAAGGGTAGCATATTTGAGTTCTCATAAATGAGGATATAATCTGAGTATATGAACTATCCTTAAACCTCGGTGGGACTGTTATACGGAGTATTTAGCTTGCAAATAGCATGTTTTTCTTCTTTCCTTTCCTAAAAAAATATGCTCACGAGTCCTGCTATTAATTTTTTGCAGCAGAACAGAAAAAGGAAACAACATTCTTCTTCTGGACCAGCAAATAGTACTGGCACAGGCAACACAGTCGGTCCTTCACCTAATTCTCCTCCTTCAACACATACACCTGGTGATGGCAGTGGGACAGGCAACAGTCTCCAGCAGGCCAACAGCATGCCTAAGAGCTTAATGATGTATGGTGCTGAAGGGACCGGAGGATTGGCCACTTCTTCAAATCAGCTGGTATCTCCTTATATAAGTATCTTATCGCCTATTGGTACCACCTGTAATAATGCTAGTATTAAATCTATGCTGCAACACCAAACACGGTGACCACATTTGAGGTGATATCTGTTGCATCTATGACACAAGTTGCACAACGACCGAGATTAGGCAATGATGTCTGATTCCAAAATCAAGTCTTAAGCCAAAATCTTGTGCCATACTTGTAGGTGGCTGTGTTTGACTTACATTAAATCTCTGAATGCTGAACTGAAATTTTATCTTTTTTTTTGCAGGATGATATAGAGCATTTTGGAGATGTAGCCCTTGAAGATAATGTGGAATCGTTCTTGTCGCATGATGCAGGGGATGGAAGAGATCTTTATACGACGCTTAAACAAAGTCCAGCTGAACCAAAGGACCCCCCAAAAGGTATCTGAAATGCGTAGTTATAAATGTATTATTAGCATTGCTTACCAAATTTTAACTTCATCTATTAATTCTTTCTATTTCAGCCTTTTCATTCGCTGAAGTGGGCTGTATACGTACAAGGAACACTGTGACAAGCTGTCACTTTTCATCAGATGGGAAATTTCTAGCTAGTGCTGGACATGACCAGAAGGTATAATGCATTCTACTCTACTTTTTGTTGGTCACTAAAATCTCTGCACATTCAATGATAACATTGGTAATCAGGGAATGTGGCTAATGTCCTATGTTATACTCCCTCCTTTCAACTCCAACCTTCTATATTTACCTTTTGCACATATGGCGAGGTGTAAAATAATATCTTTCATTTTGCATTAGTGAAAATTATAAAAAAAAAAAAAAATGATATTCTTGATGTACTCGTGAAGATAAATCAAACAAGATCTCACATGACTATTCTTTCTTAGATATTGTAAGAAATATGGAAGATTCTTTTAACTTATGAATAGTGTCCAAAAAAGTGAATATGAAGGTTGGAGTTGAATGGAGGGAGTATACGCCAAGTGCCCACAATGGATAATTAATATCAAATTCCCCGAGTCTTTTAAACAACATGATTCATCAAACTGAACCCTATTGCATGGTTGAGTTTGGCTACATGATCTTACATTTTTCTATCTTGGATCATTCTTCTCGTCATTGTACCGTAGCAATGAGAATGCTTTATATCCTTTTGTTGCTCAGGCTGTCTTATGGAACATGGATACCCTGCAAACAGAGAGTACTCCAGAGGAACACAAATCTGTGATTACAGATGTTCGTTTCAGGCCAAATTCAACGAATCTAGCAACAGCTTCATTTGATGGTTCTGTCCGGCTATGGGATGCTTCCAATGTCGGTTTGCAATTTACGTTTAGCTCTTTTATGATAATTTGCCTGAATGTCAGCACTCAGTTGACTTTTTTTTGTGTGTGTTGTTCATGCAGCCGAGCTATTGTTTGAATGTCTACCCTGGGCGAGGTGCCCATGTGATGTCTCTGGATTTCCACCCTAAAAAGAACGACCTTTTCTGTTTTTGTGACAGTAACAACGAAATCCACTACTGGACCATGAGTCCATTTTCTTGTGTTCGTATGTCCAAGGTTAGTAATCTTCATATCTTTGGCTTTTATAATGTTTAAGCATCGATTTAAGATACTTATAGTGGGACATATCAGGGCGGTACTGCTCTAGTGAGATTTCAACCCAGAGTAGGACAGCTTCTTGCAGCTGCATCAGATAAAGTTGTGTCCATCTTTGATATCGAATCAGATAGACTAATGCATTCCTTCCAGGTTAGTTTGAATTTACGCGTCATGTGTAAACTAAGTTAACGTCTTTACTAGACCTGAGTGCCTGACCACACCGCTTTTTTGTGTGTGTGAGAATAGGCACACACTGATGTTGTGAACTACCTTTGCTGGGATGCGACTGGAGAACTTTTGGCGTCAGTTAGTCAAGATTGTGTAAAAGTTTGGTCCTTGACATCAGGAGACTGCGTTCATGAGTTGAGTGGGAGTCAGCTCAATTCATGCGTCTTTCATCCTAGTTACTCAACCCTATTGGTTGTCGGAGGGACACGAGTAAGCTTCCTGCTTTTTCTAGTGTAAAAAGTTAAAAATAAAGGTACTCCTTACAACTATTTGTTCTGTAGCTCTATTCGTGAAATGAAAGTTTGGTAATTTGAACTTGGTCAGACGGTGGACTTGTGGAACATGGCTGAAAACAGGAGCATGTCGATCCGAGCGCATGAAGGCATTGTATCAGCATTGGCAGCATCTTCTACTGGAATGGTTGCATCAGCAGGACATGATGGCTCCGTAAAGCTATGGAAGTAAAAATGTAATAATTGTTATTATAATGAAATTGCATATCAGTTAATTCATACGTACCTAGTAACATAGTCCTGAAATTTCAGAAAAGTCTGAGAAATAAATGTCCAGGTGGTAAGCCGGGAAATAGATACCTCAGGCTTCTCCTCTTACTGTTTATGACATTCAAGCCTTCGAGGGTGGTCGATCTGGAGTTGACATGAACGAACAATGCAGCTAGTGTGTGTCTGTCTGTCCGATGGATGATGAGAATATGTAGAGCCGGCAATTGATGTTCATGTTGATTTATGTTTCTGATGCCTGAGGCTTATTCTTCTACATATATAATATAGTTGTTCTGCTGTATTTAGTCCATCCCAGTCTGTTTTTAAATACATATGATCCGCTTCTTATAGGATTTTGATCTTGTCGAACTTCCGTCTCAATTTCTCTGCATTTTCTTAGCTTTGTAGCAAAGGTGTAGCGTTCTGGTCAAAATTTTCGTATATTCTAGTAGTTTTGAAGCAAATTCTTCATTTTGCCATGGATGAGGTATCAACCGATACTTTCTTGAAAAATGAGACGTTGCATGTGATATTTTGGCGGACTTAGCCAATGTACTGACTACTGAGTAGTGAGTAGTATCATCGCTGTTCTCCAATGGTTGGAACTATGGTGGTAAAACTGTAAAACAGCTGAGCCTGCCTCCTCGGGATAGGCTTGTATGTTAAAAATTGAATTCGAGCCTGATCTCGAGCTCTTTGAATCAATGCTTGATCTCAGCTTATATATTTTTCGTAAGCCTTCTGCGCGAGCTTTTCTCTAGTTCCTTTTTTCTCGTCGAGCATGATTAAGAGTACTGATCTTAATCACCTTAGCTCAACCTGCAATTTGAGGTTGGGATTAACTTAAATTCGAGTGTAAAGTTGAACTCAATATTCGTTCATCATGTCTAAAAATATTGAAGTTTAAGTTCACCATGCTGTATTCTTTTCTTTTGTTTATAGAATCATTGAATACAACACATTTTTAAAAAAGAAAATTTAGTTGTGAAAAAAAATCCAGACAAAATAAATACAGAATATAGTCTAAAATAATATCAAAAATATAATACTCCGTAAAAGAAACAAATGAGCCCAAAGAAGCTTTCGAATCAAATCAGATGACTCAAGCTTGAGCTCAGTCAAACTGAGTTCAAGTTAAGCTTTGATCGAACCGATTATGAGGAAATTTCAAATTATGATACTGTAAATTGTTTGTAGCTTGCAACTAATAACATGAATGATAGACCTTAGTCTACAACAAACCGATTTTATCATGTTTTAGACCATATTTTATTTTATATTCTATCTATTAAATAAGTACAAAGTACGCATTTTGAATATTCTAGATAATTTATAAGAGAATATAGTCAGATGAATCTCGTTTGATTCGTCTTCATACATAGATTACGAATATCAACTTTATATGATAAATTTTGCAAATATAAAATAAAAAATATTTTAATGATATAAAACACGACTCATCAAGAGTCCACTTTATTTTGGATCCACGTGAGATTTGAGTTTTTGACGGTTTCAAAAGTGGAAAATGCAAATACAAGAAGATCGATCACCTTCTTCTTCTTCTTCTTCTTCTTCTTCGCAATTCACAAACGACCCACTCAATCCTTAGTCTCTCTAATTATCTCATCACTTTAATTCTGTTCATCATATTCCTTTACTTCTACTTCTTAGGGTTTTTGTCGCCATTAATAATTAAATGTCAACCTCTAAATCCCAACTTCATTTATCCCAATTCGAGGACAAGGATCACCATGAAGAAGAAGAAGAAGAAGAAGAAGAAGAAGAAGAAGAAATCATCTCCGATTCCTTCATTTGCTGTGTTTGTTTGTAAGTTTCCATTCTTATCTTCCAATTTATTCCCTGATTGAATTTTTTTTCTGTGTTAATTTCCTTCTTTTATATATATGCACCATCTCTTCTTACAAGATCACAAATTCTTATATGAGACGGTTTTTCGCGAGTAATCTGTTACTCCATATGTTATACTCCATGTTATACATTTGATTGGGAAAAGCTGTCATTTGGGATATAATAAAGGGTAACGGGGGAATGAAATATGTCTGTGAATTTGAATGAATGTTGATAGTTGATACAGTACCTAAACCACCATCAAAGCCCTGTTTTAGTAGGAGACTAGGCCCTGTTTTTCCGCTTATTTTCAGCTCGCTTCAATTAACTTCAACCATTTTCAATTTAGTTAAGTTAAGTTAGGTTTAATCTCGTTAATTTTAGCTTGTCTGACCCAATTCAATCCATTTTACTTTGGTACTCGCTTTTGAAAGTAGTGTTGCTGATCGAAAGTATTTTCATTTTGTAGGGATCTCCTTTACAAGCCTATTGTATTAGGTATGCCTGCCGTTTTCTTTTTTTCAAAAAAAAATTACTCTTTGATGTTAGCATCATGAAGTGGTCAGTGTTGGTTGTTGGGCAGAATGCGGGCACGTTTCCTGCTTTTGGTGCGTCCATAGATCCATGGATCCTTGTCATCAGTCTCGTTGCCCGATTTGTAGAAATCCGTATCATTACTTCCCTACTATCTGCGGAAGGCTACATTTTCTTCTTGTAAAAATGTATCCCCTTGCTCACAAAAGAAGGGAACAGCAGATTCTTGGTAAGATTGCAGATCTGAATTTAGTATTGTCTTATCGTTTACCTTACTTATATGTTATATATTCATTGTGGATTGTCATAGTTTTAAACTTGCTTTTGTTAGAATCACTGTTCACTGAACCCAAAAATCAACTCAAGTTTCCCTGTTGAATGTCACCACAAAAAATAAGGATTTCCTACTCTTTCCACTGTTTATGCTGGTGTTTGATCAACCTGTTGTGGTTCACACTATATATGTCAGCATTTGAGTTGTACCGTCATGATTTGAGTTAGGAAGCTTCTATGTTAATATTCGTCGTTAAGTACGCTTGTGATTATGTATTATGGTCTGTGGTTAAGCTTCTGGGTGTGTTTTGTTCTCTTAAAGGTTGCTTTCTCATTGTCGGGGTGTGGAAGCATTTGTAAGTTCCTGGCAGATATGAATACGTCTAGACATTTAGGCCGGTGCTGGGCAAAACATCGCTATGTTTATACGGATTCAGAATTAAATAATTTGTGATTTTCATTATGACTCGTTGTCATTGAGACATGAGGGTAATACTGTCTTCTTATGTTCTATCGACCTCTTGAAAACAGACTTTTACCGTTAGTAGATGATAGATTGCTTACATGGGGAAGTGGGATCCGTATTTGTTTTTTGTTGTTATAGATTTATCTCACGCATCCAATTCATAATCAACTATAAAGGTGTGTGATTGTGTGGTGGATTAGTTTCCACATTAAATGTTCTTGTAACATTGAGTTGTTTTTATGAATTTTTCAGAGGAGGAAGAGAAGAAAGGGATCTTCTCACCGCAATTAGGTGAGCAAGAGATCAACAAGATTGGAGGATATAAACCTTCTCACAGTGTCAATAATTTGTGTGAGGTGCCTTCATCCACATGCATCATGAAGCAAGACAAAGATGGTTTGCAACTTAATACTATAGATTATGCAATTGCTATCAAGGAAAGTACTCCGACAGCGAATACGTATGGTAGAAGTTGCAAGAGTGTTTCAATGGCTGACTTACTCTGTTCGGCTTGCAACCAACTTCTTTATCACCCCAGAGTTTTAGATTGTGGCCATGGTACCAACTTATTCTTTTTCATGATTTTTATTCCCATTACAAAATGTATAGAGAAGAGGATGTATGAATTTTTCTCAAGTGCTTCTATTTGTGACGAGTGAGGACTCTTCATGTTTTTGGCCTTTTTGTATGTGGTCTTTATCATGGTGATGGGTTGTTTGATGCATATGTTTTTTTTATGTTTTTGTGGCCAGTGTTGTGTGAAGCTTGCATTGTCGTTTCAGAAGATGCTGTAAACATCTGTGAAGTTTGTGAAATCCCACTTCCAAGGGACTGTCCGAACATTTGCGTCGAGCTGAATAATTTCGTGGAGGAACAGTTTCCTGATGCATTCGCACTGCGGGAAAAAAATATTGAAGAAATGCAGTCACAATTTCAGCATAAAAATCCATCTTCCCGTATGACTTTCATCTTGTGCATCTCCCTTTCTCTATAAAAGTAGTTTATCCAGTGGTATCTGAGCCGGGGGTGCTTGCGACTCCCAAGTCGTTCGCCCAATGTCAAAGCGTTGAAGGGAAATTTCAAGTGGGTGGCCTACCACCGCTAGTTCACTTGTTACGTGTCTAACACGAGAGAGTGTCTATTGACCCATGAGGGGATACACCAAAAAAACTCCTCTCAAACCTCAAAGGCTCACATGGTTTCACCATATGCAGATTTACGTCAAATGTTACTCAATTTTTCAAACTTAAAATCCTACTGAGTACAAGCTAAGTGCCATAGGCCCATATGTTAGGCTAGACCAAGGCAATTCATGTTGGACCTTTTAGTTAGCTTAGAGTTCCTTAGACGCTCCAGTCCATCCTTTTACGCCAATGTGTTGGCTAGGATACTTATGTTATTGCGGTTGATGTTTACTTTCAGTTTCTACTTCCAAAAAATCTGCCAAGAATGAAATGGAATTGCGTGTGAGCGAAGAGAATCTCTTACCATGGTGGAGAGAGTATGGTTCAAAACTCCATGTCGCTACTGGTTGTGATCATTGTGGAGTAAGTCTCTCATTCCCTTTATTTTGTCTTCACTTTCATAATCCGTCCATCTCATTCAATTGTCTACCTCCGATTAAAATGCCTCACTAAAAGTAAAAAAAAACTGTGTTGGCCATTTCTGTTTCTTAATATAAAGTGTCGTTTGATTCTGTGACTTATTTTGCTTTATTCGGTAGTACAGTAACAAATCCTTAGCTCCATAGGAACTGTAAAGAACACAATGTTTACATGCCTAGGATTCGTTATTGTCAAATCCCTGCCACTCTACCAGGGTAGTGTTGTATCCCCATATGACAGGGTGATAGACACGGAGACATGCTAATTGAACCATTTCGGCTGTTTTTCTTCATTGAGTTTGTATGAACGAAATGGAGAAGCTTATTTGACATTCCGACAACATGATTTGTGTATGACCATACAGATGTACCCGATAGTGGGAGATAGATATAAATGTCAAGATTGTGTGGAAAGAATCGGGTTTGACCTTTGTGAAGAATGTTACAACACTCGTTCGAAGCGCCCAGGCCGCTTTAACCAGCAGCATACTTCAGATCATAAATTCAAGCTTTTGAAGCCGCCGCAGATTCCAGTTAGCTTACTTTTCCGACTTGTTGGAGGACACGTAGTAGGCCGCTTTGGAACTCCGAGTGTGGGTGTTACTGCTGTGGAGGACCCTGATGATGATGGCTGGATTGCCCTTGATTCTACTTATGATGGACTTGATGACATCCTTGACGATTCTTTATCTGTGGAATTCAGCGAGGCTTTAACTCAAGCTCACCATGATAGTGATGCTGAGCATCAGGGAGATGATTCACCTTCAACATGATCATCCATCAAGAAAGAGATGAGATCCGAGAAATGAGAATGAATATACTCGACCGAAGTTGGTGTAAATAATGTAATGGATATCAACTCGATTCACTGTAAATGAGTACGCATTGACGCCTGAAATCGCATTGTGAGTTTGTTAATATATTGGGATTTGGAATACGTTTGTAAATGAGGGAATGAAATTGGAATTTGTTATGCGTGAAGCAAATCTATCATAATGTTCATCATTGTTCTATCTTCATCTAACTGTTTCGTATATATTTCGTGATTATTTCAATTTTTTTTGTTCATCCTTCGATTTTTCGTTCACTCACGATTCTTTCTAAGGAATCCCACATCCTTGTAATTTGTAAACAGTTCTATTGAGTCAGCAGTTCGACCCCTCCTACTACATTATGTTGTTGGTAAGACACGAGGATGCGAAAATCCTCATCACGCAATGTTTCATTTTCGTCCGGTTTTGCTACCATGTTTCTGTGTACTCTTCACGATATCTGCGATTCAATTTCAACAAAATGTCCTTTGAAAGTGAAAGACCGAACCCGTCCCATTTACCGACTTAAGACCCTGTTGAAGTGAAATAGACTGAATTACTTAGACAAAATGAATCTACTAAGGCTGAAGTGAGCTGAAAATAACCGACCTTGGCGACCTACCATAGGATATTTGATTCCGATTTTGTTAATAATAAAAGGGTACCCTGAAGTACTAGGGGTGTTTTCAAAGTAGCTCTAACTGAACCGAACTGGAGCACATACCGGTCCAGTCTCCGGGTCGTCAAAAACTTGGTGAACGGTCCGTGGTTCGGTCTGGTCCGGTCCACACTTTCAAAAAACAATCAAATTTAGTTTATTTTTACGGTACGGTACGGTCTGGTCCGGTCCGATCTTAAGAGGGTCTGGTCCGGGTTTATTTATTAACCGGTCTGGGTTTGGACCGGTGAACCCCCGAAGAGATAGAACATGGGATGGGCCAAACCAAACCAAGATAGAAGAAAAGAAAGCCCAGAGTGAAAGGAAGAAAGAATCCAAGAAGAGCATTAAACCCTAGTAGTATAGTGTAGTATACAAATCCCCAGCATTCCATTTCAACAGACTCCATAGTTGATAGTCCATAGCAGAGGCAGCAAAATGGTGTCAGGATCAGGAGTGATGAGGAAGAGGGTGGTGGTGGACTCCCGCCACCACATGTGCGGCCGCCTTGCGTCTGTCGTGGCCAAGGAACTCCTCTCCGGCCAGAAGGTGGTGGTCGTCCGATGCGAGGAGATCGCCCTTTCCGGTGGCCTTGTCCGTCAGAAGATGAAGTACCTCCGCTTTCTTCGCAAACGCATGAACACCAAACCCTCTCATGGCCCCATTCATTTCCGCGCTCCTTCTAAGATCTTCTGGAGGACTGTTCGTGGGTACCATTTCTCCCTTTTCTTCTTCTTCTTCTTCTTCTTCTAATTCATCTCTTTTGTTTCGTTTCAGATTAGTATCAATGGGGTTGATTGTCTTTTCATAAATCGTAACCCAAATTCTCGTATGAGACGGTCTTATCATTCATTGTGTTTGTAATGGTCGTCTTTAGGACAATTGATGTTATCATGTTATGCTTCAATGGCGTTCTAATCAAAGTTAAACAAATGACTGGGACGGAGGGGGCACGCATTTGTTATCTGGCAACGGGTTTGTTTCAGTTGTGAGTGTATTGTGATCAAAGTTAAACAATTGATTGCGGCGGAGGGTGAACTAACGATTCTTATTGTTTTTGATCAGTGGGCGAATTGATCGACGGTTTGAGTTTGTTTATAGGGTTGTTTTTGAGTGGTTATCTGAATTTGGGGGTGTGTAAATTTGATTGCTTGGTTATGTAGGATGATTCCACACAAGACCAAGAGAGGAGCAGCTGCATTGGCTAGGCTTAAGGTTTACGAAGGTATTCCCCCACCTTACGACAAGGTCAAGCGTATGGTTGTCCCCGATGCTCTTAAGTGAGTGCCTTCCTTCCTTCCTTCTTCACCTCTTGTGTTTTATAGACCAATAGGAGCTGTCTGTCTAACCACTGAGGAGTCAGTTTTGTTGCATGGCCGTCTGTTTTTTATTGGCTGAATGATTGGGGTTTTGTTGGTTTTGTGCAGGGTGTTGAGGCTCCAAAAGGGTCACAAGTACTGTTTGTTAGGCCGTCTTTCCAAGGAAGTCGGATGGAACCATTATGATACCATCAGGGTATGTCACCTTATTTCTTGGTTTTTGGTTTGTTAGCTATCTAACTCTTGGGTTCAGTCAACTTTACTTGGTATTAGGTCTATTTGTCTAACTAGTGGCGAAACAGAGCCGTGGTAATGCTAGACTTTCGCTAGTTATGCAACTAGTTTAGCTTTATTGTGACACCTTGTTTTGATCGCCTCTAGGTAAGCCGGTTTGAGATGGGGTCATTGGTCAGGCCTTTGTATATTTTTGGAAATGCTTTGTCCAAGCTCGCATATTTTGTGAGCCGGACCGGGTGGGTTCAATGGGTAACTTTTTAAAAAAGAATGAAGCAAGGAGGATTATGAGCCATTTTGATTCAGTTCACTGTCAATCATGGACATATTTGCCTCGTATTTTAACAACCTTGCAATAGTTATTACTGTTGTCATACATCGCCCTTTTTTTTGTTGAATCCCCTGATTTAGACCTTCAGTTTTTACATTATCTTGCCCTGACAAAAGTGACAATGCTGTTGGTGGTAAACAGGAGCTGGAGGAGAAGAGAAAGGAGAGATCCAAGGTTGCCTACGAAAGGAAGAAACAGATCGCCAGACTGAGACTAAAGGCGGAAAAGGTTGCGGAAGAGAAGCTTGGAGCTGAGTTAGACATTCTTGCTCCTGTTAAGTATTGATCATCATTGCAGTTTTGAGAAGGATACATCTGATTTCTTATGTATTAGAGCCTTGTGTTTTTTAAAAATGTTTAAATCTATTTTTCTTCGTTGTGCTCGACTAGTGTTTGTGTTACTGACTTTCAGTGCCAAGACATTTATCAAAATTTCTGTCTTTTATTCCAAATTTCACTGTAAACATGGCAAATTTGAGACTCGAGCTCGAAATGTTTACTATCTCTGTTAGACTCGGTAATTCAAGATAAATGTGTTAGAGGATTTGCGATGATTATGTTCTTCCAAAATGACCGTGGGCAAAAAAATGAGTAGACCTGTAAAAGTGAATGACCATACTCGGCAGTGTCACTCCTGAGGTTGAACTGGTTTTACACAGTTCTCAGTAAAGTTGCATTAATCTGGCATATTAGTCATTTTTGCACTCTGCAGTCTGCAGTAATTGATGTCAGCAGCTGAAATTCAGAACTTGCATTTGTAGTCTTCTCTCGTAGTTTCTTGTAAATTTTACATATGCTTGATGCTCAACATGTTTATCGATGAAACACGGTCACATGTTGCATCGTCAACACGAAGTTGAATCGCTTCCACATCTTTTATACAGCAAAATAAAAGTTTACAGCCATAAGTCCATAACAGAAGGAAGAGATTCTTCGGTTCTTACTCGTAAAGAACAAAGAACAAAGATCAAGATATACAATGGTATACTTGGTATATAATCAATCTTTCATCGACCTTTCGTGTGTACAGGTACATTGTGCACCACTGCTGGCATGATCAGTGTGCATGATCACTGAGACACTGATCATCCTTCATCCATCAATTACAAACTGTTTTCCTCCTGAAGAATATATATTTCATCGCAGGCGATACTGCTTGCCCAAAATAAGGGAGAGCAGGATGCCAGTTCAAGAAAGGATAGAAACTATCATAAATACTTAACAATGTTTCAAGCGACTGATTCTCGGTGCTCTACAACGTGAAGAACTAGAATATAAATGTACTACGGGGCCGATTCTGAAAAAAGCCTATATAGAAGAATATCTTTCTCGCAAATAAAAGAATAGCGCCGTTGAAGCAGCGACTGCGTAAGGAAATATGGTCCAGATGCCCTGAATAGAGCAATATAGATGGGTTAATAACTTACTCGTAATAAATAAGAAGAAAACATGAATATTTTACTTCTAGGCGGATCTTGATCCTGACGAAGAATACAAAATCAGATTCGTTTCATTATAATCAGATCCGTCAGAGTCCAGAGTTTAAAAGTTTCAGACCCGAAGATTCAGTAACGGGTGTAGCACTCTGAATTTGGTGAGAATTTAGTAAATTTGTCATCATCACTGGCATATTACTTACCACTACAGAAGCAACAGTAGCAACAGCAAACAAAGGCCGTTCTCTCAGCAAAAACCCGATGGCCAACTGCAACCACCAAATTTAAAACCAACACAGGGTTAACTGACCAAATCAGGGAGTGTTTACAGCCAACGTAAATGTTCCCTGAATGTCAGACTTCAGTCAAGCTAACAATGCTAACCTGAATAGGTATTGTGATCAGACCACCACAGCAAACCCCAGCGAAGAAACACTCAGGAGAAACCCCCTGCATTTACAAGCAAATAAATGATTACAAAGATGTGCAAACTGCAAACAACAACGAATCCCCAATTTAGTCTCATAAGATATTACCGACTATTTTGAGAATAAGTAGACTAATATATGATGTAAGTATATTGGTTGCGCCTTAAGAATTACCTCAAAAAATTTGGTTGAGGTGTTTCATCTAACATAATATCAAAGCTATCGTGAAACTCCAAAAAATCAAACCTTTGTACTAACCACTCCTCAAGCTCTATGGTATTCGAGTGAGGGGCATAATAGGACCTTAACTATTACCTTAAGGTTTTACCGTTTTGGTTGAGACATCATCTAACATTAGCTTTGACCGCTATGTTTGATAGTAAGACGTTAACAGCTACAGAGATATTACCGACAATAAATGATGGTTAAGTGATCAAAAAAGTACTAACCATGGTTCCGGCAAGAAATGCTGTTGGATTCCTCACTCCAAGAGAGAAGCGCTCAACTGCATAAAACGGAGAATTACTAATTGAAAAGCAGGACTAGACAATGAGAAACAACATTTTCTAAACCGAAGAAGATGCGACAAGCCGTCCAAGACGATGAAGAGGTCTCATTTTTTAGGGAAAAGAATAGGAATAAATTTACGAGGAAGCCTGACAAAATTACCAAAGCCACTGAGATTGCCATATTTCTGAACAGCGCGTGTAATCTTCACCAGCTTCTCTTTACCTATTCCTAGCTGCATACGTAAAGAGGGCATCTATAAGAATAACTAAGAATCAAGAAACACTTGCTTCATTCTTTTGGATTTCAAATCGCGCATGTTTTAAAAAAGAGGCAAGTGCGAACAGGTGGATGGACACTGGAAATATAGTAGTAAAAGGTTTGAATGACTTGAAAAGGAAAACAGCAGGAATCCAAAGGAATGCAGGGAGTGTCATAGGGTATCGAGCAAACCTTTGAACAAACATCATCAGAAGCTCCGGACTGCCGGAAAAGCTTACCAACATAGAATGGTATCATATCACTGATGCAAACTCCCCTAAAAACAATCAGAATGTGTAAGAGGTTCGTTCAAACAGGTCATTTTTCTTGGAAATATGATAAGAAAGTGAGCGAGAGTTGGTTACCAGTACACCCACAAGACTGTAGATATAATGTATGGACCATTTCTGGAGAAGGATTCAGCAAAAGACTGCCATGTCCCATCCAAACATAGTTTCCGCGCTAATGTAATGCCAACCTATTGTAAGAATGTAAATCAAGTCTCATGTCAAGGTATGGACTACACCCTCTATTAATTCGAGGCAACAAAAAAAAAGTTCGATTTTGAGACAGTTACATCAAGTGACTATATTGCCTCTTGGGAAATACATAATCCATAAAAACAGTCGTGCGAGTGTCAGCCCCATTATTCACTCACATATTTCATCTCATATAAGTTTTTTGATCTATAAATAAGTGTACCGAATCTAAGTGAATGGAGGGAGTAAATGAATACAGTGACGATCATGGCATGGTGCGTAGAATTCTTAGATTGTAAAACAGAAATACCGGCAGAAAGAACAGACCCATATATTTAAGGCCTCTTCACTGATAAACAGCCCACATCCAGCAGCCATGAGCAACCAAAAATAGAGCCACCTGCAGAATGCAATTTCTTGAAAATCAAACAAAATGTATGAAACTAAAGCATTCAACGAGGCTTTGACTGAACATTATATACTTCAGCAAAGGATCATTGTACACACCCTGGAGCATATTCCGGAAGTACAACTCTGTGACCAAACGCTTTGAATGAGAAACCAACAGGTGTTGCCAAGCTGGAAGAAGATGGCACATCAGCCAGACGCTGGATTCCGATTCCAAGGGATGATCCATGATTTTGCTGCTTGAGGCTAATAGACAGGAAAGTTACAGCTGCAGCCACTCCGAGGCCAACCGCTAATTTTGCCAAAAAATAATTGTCTTTGCTATTTTCTTCTTGTTTTTGGTCCTTTAACAACTCATTCACGCTATCAACTTCATTCGAGGAATCGTCTGATTTTGCAAAATGATCAACCCTATCGCCCTGTGATCGAAAGCTTCTAATCCTATTTACATGAAACAAGATATAACAGTTGAGGGAACAGTGTCAGTATAAATTGAAGAATTTGAGTGATACAATGAAGCTTCCTTGGTAGCCATGAATGACATTAAAGCCTAAGGAAATCACATGTGAAAGTATCCAACTACAACATGAAGGAAAACAGTATGATTAGTCTCAGTCATCCATATACATATTCAGCAAGCAGCATAATTAAGGGCCTGACAACAAATGACAAATACACATTACACCGTCATCACACATCCTACGACAACTCCCTTGTAAGCACGCTTAACTTATTTGTGGAGCTCTTAACATAAAAACCCGAAAATAAAGTGCACTCTATTGACGTGAGTAGTTATTTTGACCTTAAAGTAAATCAGTGCCCTCTCACTCTAATGCTCATTGGAATATGGAAGGGTTAGACCGAAAGGTTTAGAAGTTTTGATTGAGATGTTTCATGTAATATAGGTACTGTATATATTATTCCCATTGGTTTCTTGTATATTCCAGCCTCTTAATTTCCCACCAGTTAGTTTTACATTCCTGAAGCTAATGGAGTTAGTTAATGTTAGACATACATACATTGAAACATAACATATAAGCATGTAAAATGTGAATGGAAGAGAGAAAAACCTGAAAAGGGTAGAAGAAGAAGAAAAGAGAAAGAGAGGGGGTTTGGGTTGGAAGGTGGATGAAAGGTTGAGTAGTAAAGGTTGAGAAATGGGGAGATGGGTGTTAAGTGGAGCTACGAAAGCAGGGCGAAGTGAGAGGGACAGGAGGAGTGATGAAGAAGAAAAAGAAGAAGACATTTTATCTGCAACTGCAACTGCAACTGCAACTGCAATCAATGAAGCCTTATTTGTTGTTTCTAGTGATTGACTAGTTAGTTAATCAATCAAAAACAAGATTAGTATATATGCAGTACAGGATGGTGGTGCTCTGAAACTGAAACTGAAACTGAAACTGAAACTGAAACTGAAACTGGGACTTCAATCTCAACTGCTGCTGCCGCCATAGTACTACTGCTTCAAGTCAAGAGAAAGAGAAAGAGAAAGAGAAAGACAAAGAAGGAAGAGAGGATAGTTCATACTCCAGTTGTAGAAAGAGTACAAGTTGGATGGAGTATATGCCACGGAAACATTTCTCTCTCACCCCAGTTTTTCATGCCTCCACTTCACCCTTGCAAGTTGGACCCTCTTTTTTATTTGGGCTTTTCTACCTCCTAATTTCATGCTTTCTTCATCCTACATACTACAGGACTACGGGGTAGTAACATTTAAAACATATACGGCCGGCCAACCTAATTCATTTTTTACCGCGTACAATGATCCTTACATAATCATCATACAAATCATAAGTGCATTCTCATGATTTTAATGTTTAAACGGTTCAAGTCGTAATTTTCCCTAGTTTTAGTTACCTAAATAAATCACGCACAAAAATTAATTAAGTTCAACTTACTGCATACGGAGTACTATAAAGTATTAATTGATGAGGGGTAAAAGAGGAAAAATAAAATACTGTAAAAAAAGTGGGGTAATTGGGTAAACGGTGAACCCCGTGCGAAAACTGCGAATGTGCGATAGTGGTGTACTACTATATTAAAACATGTCAGTACACACTACTTCCTGCAACACTGTTTGCTACCAAAAATGCTGCTCAGAAGAGAAGTCCGACTACTACTTCAAGCATTCAGTTGCCCTGCATAATAGAAAACACATTCATCTACAGCTTCATGTCTGAAATCGAAACTCTAAAAACTACTGTCACATTATTTTAGGGAAGACGGGGTCGATATATGCATGATACACAGGGTCCTGCATCCAGAGTCTGCACAGCTGATGATACGATGCTGTGCGTCTATGAACGTCCTCTATGAGCCAGATGGTTGATTCTGCTTTAAGAGGATGGATGACAGTGTCCAACGACCGATAATCATCGCAAGTTTCAAATCGGCCTTGGTCCCACTGCTTAAGGAGGATATTTGTGAGATAGTGGAGGGGCTGTCCGTATAATTCCTTCAAAGATTTGGCCAATCCTGTCCATGAATTACATAAGATGACTGATCCACGGTTCTTTGGTATTGGGACCTTGTTCATGTATTCCTGATACATTTTCGCCCTTCTGAGTATCGAACCTGCGTCATATTAGGAGCATGTTCAATATGAACACGACTTGTTCAGGAGAAGGTTAGGCTAGCCCATCCATTCAAACACAATAAACAATGCATTTTTGAAATTTTATACATATTTGATAAGTTCGTTAAACCATCTCAAACCTCTGTGCCCTACTGTCAGAGGGCCATTAAAAACACGTTAGGGGTCGGCTTGCATTTGATCAAGCCTGCAATTGACTACCCTTCAAATTGCAAACAAAGAATTGTGCATATAACCAACTTTGTGATCCAAAGCACCGTATTACGTACCTTCAGTGGATTTCAAAATAGCAGGCTGAGTAATCTTGGCTTCTGGATTTAGATTATGAGCAGAGGGGTTGCCATCTACTTCCATATCTTTCTCATCATCTGATGATACAAGATCCACCTGGTCATTTACTGTAGACATCTTGTATAAACTTCCGTTCTGGAACTGGGGTATTACTTGGGTCACTCTGGTTCAAACACAGATGGCAGAAAAAGGCAAACGGTCATTGGATGCATAATAAGAAATTTTGAGCTGGACATTATTTTATTGGAGCATTATTTGCTCATAGTCATAGCCAATGCTATGAAGTTATGAAGCAGCAGGTGAGAAAACGAACAATTCTCACACTGTACAAAAATCACCCGTTACCAGATGTCAACTAATACTAATCTAGAGAATAAAGTGATCGAGTGGGATGGTGATGTTCATACTCTGAGTTTGAAATCCTTCCACGTCAACATTACCCTTATCACTCACCTAAGGGCCAAGAGAATAAGCATTTATACAACCACCATGTCCTCTAAAGGTTCACCATGGTTAACGGATTCGATATAAATAAGCCCTCTCAGATTCGCAATTCGCTCCTATAGAATGTGTTAGGTATATTTTTAGTAAGAGATGTGATACAATTTGCGATTGCCAAAGTACCCGAGTGAATCTGGTAACCATGAGATGCACTACCCACCCCCAGATGTAACAGTCTTATGAGCAAATACAAGAATACCCAAATAAGTTCTCCTTCAAAACGACTGTAAACTTGACTGAAGACAACAGTGGTAGGTTTAATCACGAGGCATGAGACTGATTAAGTTTATAGAGTCAAACGACGACAGCCACGAATACTGCATAAATATACACTCACTTCATACTAGCATGAACATGATTACGATTGTTCTGCCAATATGTTAAGAGCCATAGAAGCAGAAATAGAACCAAAGTAGTAACAGTCCATACAGCATTGTCTGATTTATTTATTTTTTGGTGTAGAGAAGAGCGCAATAAGTTGTACATGAGAATCGAACCCCTGACCATCGTCTGATGATTATACACAAGCTCTTCATTCCTCCTCAAGTTTGATTCAAACTCATAACAAAGACAAGAAGAAGAACTATATAACCAGCAAACAAGCGTACAAAGCTACTAATTGATCAGATAATTGATATGTGTTGTACTACCACACGATACGGATACGTACACGAAATTCGGGAAATGGACTTTAGGGTTTATCGGAGAAGCAATTCGCTTGATAAAATGTTAACAAAATACACGAAATTGATGACAGAACTGAATTTTATATATACTGAAAAATGCAACAAAAGTTTATACCTTGAACCGATAAGCAAATGACTGAATGAATGACGAAATGAGTACGATTGTGATCGATTGATTAGAGTGAACTCAGTGGAGGCATAAGCGAAGGCATGGATTTTGAGATGCAGAAGAATCGAAAAGGGGAGTAATTTTAGGGTTCCTGAGAATACAGAAATTGGGACTGAAGTTCGAATAAGTTGTTTTGAAAAGGAAAAAATAAAAAAAGTAAAAGGTTAGGTTAATCTCGCTAATTTGTGGTCTTAATCAATTCAATTTATTTGTGGTCTATTCAGGAAGAAAAAGTACACTTACCCGAAGTAAAATAGTACTCCCTCCGTCCAAATTTAAATGGTGTATTTTGTTTTTCAGGTTCGTCGAGACACATTTTACACCGTCAATATCTTTGATTTTACATTGACGAATCAAACAAAATGTTACATGATTATATTTTCTCTTATAGATTGTCGAGAATATTAACAATTCTATTCAAAAGGGAAGCGTACAATTTAGATTCGAACGGAGGGAGTAACATTTTTTTTATAGAAAGAAAGGTAGTACAGTAGTTTTTTTCGTTCTTGAAGTAAAAAAATATTTCACCTCTGGAATCGCTTCTTTTAAAAGGGTTTATGCTTCATCGGTAAATGTTTTGGTAGAAAAAAAATACTAATATGAACATGACACGTGTCATTTGCTACTTAACAAAAGATGGTTAGTGATTTTACCAAAAAAAAAAAGATGGTTAGTGTAACATTAGATTAGTACGAGTACTTTTTTCACTTCAAAAAAAAAAAAAAAAAAGTACGAGTACTTTTTTATAAGTTAGATTAGTTTTAGAAAGTTTAGAGGTTCATCAATTAGAGGATTACATAACCAGTTGTACATAGTTCTATGTACAACTGGTTTTAAGATTTTGAGCTTTATCACAAAGATTTCGAGTTTTGCTGTAAACTTTCTAAGTTTTAGTGTAAAATTGTCGATTTAAATCACATAAATGTTTAAGTTCAAAACTTACAACTCATCTCAGAAACTTTTATAAGCTTAATAAATATACACAAAAGGTCAAAAACTTTGTCTTGGTTATACAATACTTTTGTACAACCAAGTGTATAATCCTATTTTCCGAGGTTCATATGATTGCTAATAATGATCTAGGTTGGGGCTTGGCGGTTCAATTCCCCATTGAATTTTTTGTCAATATTTTATAAAGTCGCTATAATCCCATCCCACACTTGCAATAACTGAATAACAAAGAGAAGAAAGATAAACATAAATGGTAAGAATTCCCTTAGTCCAACCGAAAGATTGAAGGTTCAATTAACACTTGCTACATAATATCCTGGGTGATATTATTCCATCCTTGGATTTTTTGGGCGACTTTGGATACGAATAAACAAAAAGCAGACAAATGTTGGAGTGTCCTTCCCTTCCGACGGTGCCCTATGCCGACACCTCCCACTCCTTAGTTCTTACTCACACCACACATTACTTTCCTTTATTCCCCTCTCCACTTTCCCACGTTACTTTCCCCCCCCACCTTTATTACCTCATCATCTTTCCTCATTTCTACTTTTTCCTCCTCCCCCTCCCCCGCTCCTCTGCGATGTACATGTACTGTCACCTTCATCAATATTCATTCCTTTATTCTCTACTCTACTCTATCTTGTATTTTACCCTCTTATAAAAAAATATTCCGGTTTTACTACTATCATTTCACGTGTTTGTATCGGAGATGTTTTAGTCTAATGCTTAAAATTACGATTAATACAAAGTTATGACGTGTACCAATGTGCAACTAGTCAACTAAGTACGCGTTCCGTTTGAAAAATAAAAATAAATAAAAATTGACGCGTTCTGTGTTGCCAGTTTGCCACCTACTAATTCATTCACTCTTTCTCTTACTTGTTTTCTTCTTCCATCTACTCTTTCTCTAGTTTCTACTTTCTAGTGTGTGTGTGTGTGTGTCTAGTTGTAGTAGTGTATACCTCAAGTAAAGCTCCCTCTCTCCCTGTGCTTTCCTTTCTTTTGCCATCTACTTTTTTCCTCACTTCCTCCTCCTCTTCCATTATTCATTCATTGATTCTAAGATAATCACGAATCACGATTTTCCTCACTCGATCATCCTCATAGAGTAATTCATTAATTACTGTATTATTAATTAATACTCCTTCCGATTTCATATTTATTTGTACCTGTTTAGCTAGCTGATTTCGAGGCTGAATTGATTAGTTGAAGGGATGAAATTGGAGGAAATGATGGTGGCGGAAGAAGCGGGGAGGAAATCGGAGATAGAGGTGGAGGTGTGGGAGGATGAATCGGTGGTGAGGAGTAGGAGGAGGAGAAGGACGACGACGACGACTAGGATTGGGAGTTTGCAGAAAAAGGCGGCGTCCAAGATCGCTCATGGACTCAGTAGTAGGAAACGGGGTAAGCGGATTTCGGATTGTATGTTTGCTGCCATCGCGGTTGAGGATGTTAGGGATGAGAAGGAGGAAGAGGCCGTCTCTCAATTCCGCCGCCTTTTGGATGATACGGATCTGCTTCCTCTTCATCTTGATGACTATCATACCATGCTCAGGTTACTTTCTTTCTTTCTTTTTACTTCTTCTTCTTCTTCTTCTTCTTCTTCTGCTGCTGCCTATCAATCTTGCTCGCCTCGTAAAATCACGTGTTCGCCCATGAGAATTCCAGAAAAGTAGTTAAAGTTGTCGAGTTTTGAGATGCCTTGGCGAAAAAATATCAAATTAAGGTAGTCCCTCCGTTCCAATGAATTGTTTGCCTTCGCTTTTGGCAACAGGGAAGAGATGAGAAAGTGATACGTGGAGTCAAACTCATGAGAAGGGTCAAATTACATATAAAAAGCATTTCTAAAATAGAAAGACGAACAATTCATTGAGACGACCCAATATGGAATAGGCAAACAATTCATTGGGACGGAGGGACCCAAATTTCCGTTTCTAGCTCCACCCCTGGATGTCGTGGTGTGAAAAGTAATACGAGTCGTGCTATGTAGGAAATGTGAGCGTTGGTGTTCTTAATGGACGGGTAATTGTGACTTATGGTAGGTAGCTACTTAGCTGTAATCTTAGATTAAAAAAGCAGTCTTGGAGCTTTGTTTAGAGATGCAATATTCCAAAACACCTCAGAGAATGTTAGGACTGCCTTTTACAAAAGAGAACTACTCGTACTAGTCAGCTGGAATTCTGAATGTGGATTGTCTGTGGGAAAGCACTAATCTTCTGGCCCGTGCATTACGTGATCAGGGTACTAAGAGAGCATGGCATTCTAATGATTTTGATATACAAAGTTATTTCCTCATCATTGATCGAAGATTTTTGTCATTGTAACCAAATTGGGAATTAACTTTTGAGTTTGGATTGAAACTGAATTCGTGAGGACTGGACTCCGGAATATTTGATCTCTTGCAAGAATCCCATGATTTCATCCAAGTTCAATTATCAGCAATTGTTCCAAGTCCATGTGATTGGCGAAGTCAGCAAATAGTTAGACCCCACCCCATTAATTGCCTGAATTGGAAATAATATCGACTTGACTTTTCTGGTGATGAGAAATTAAGAGGGAGGCCTATTTGCTAAAATTCTGCTGGTAGATACATGTGTATCTGTATGTTGGAATGGCAGAGATGACTGTAGCAGGATAAGGTTAGGCAAATTCAGGAATGCCTAACTTACATTTGGCAATGACAATATCTTATGCACCTTGAAAACTATTCCAAAGTTTCCTTGGAGAGTAGTAGATCTATCCTGGATCAGTAGCGCTTCTAGTTATGCTTTGCTTGGGAACTGCAACATGTGCTGCTGAGTATATTTATATAAGGGTGAACTCATCTTTGAATCCTGCCGAATGCCGTGTGACCCTGTGAGAACTAATCTTGTGATTCTCGAACATAAATTGCCACGACTAGATTTTATAGGAACAAAGCTACTGTAAACTAAGTACGTAGTATTTACTCTTTTTTCTCTTTTTCTCTAGTAGTAGTTAGCTCGCATCAATCACTGTGGCTTTGCTTCTACCTCTGCTCCCCTCTCCCCACTTCTATTCCCGATTCTATTTTCTACTGCCATGTTTGTCACTGGCTTGAAGAACCTGGCTTATCCAGATATGGGTGAATTGCTAGCTAAAAATATGTAGAACTCTAAAAGTTGATCTAGAGTTCCTATTCATAATAAAAGTTGGTAGAGATATGGTTGTTTAAAGTTGTCTTCTACTTCATGAATTACAATAATGCCTTTCTAATATCTTTTGTTCTGGTTTTAAGGGGTTCATAGTTTTATACTAGCCCAATATATATCATTAGTAGAAGAATTGAGTAATTGAAGTGCTTCATAAGTTGGTCTTTACCTTTAGGAATTCAAGTACTCTTTTTTTCAGCTCCAGATTATTTCAACAGTTCTGGTGAACTTCTCTGTATGGTATTGTAAGCTTCTAGGAGAGCGTCGTTACAGGACCACTTATGTACAGTATGTGATGTTATGGTATGGTAGTTCTTTTGTGTCACCGCCTATTTAAGGGCCTTTTCTAATGAAGTTTAAAGTAGGATGTCTACCTGATTACCTGAAGCTTGTTTGCATACACATCTTGTTGTTTAGGATGGTTTTGCAGTTAGGGTCTGTTTAATACTCACAGCAGAATGAAGTTCCACCTAAAACTCACATCACAGCACAAGATTGCATTTAGGAATATTCTACTAAATTGAGTCTAAAAGTTCTCACTCTCAGTTATAAGTACATCCATCAGTACTCTTTTAATGCCATTAGTTCGATAAAAAAATTATGTGTTACCATTGAAGGTTTCCTAAAAAAATGTGTCATCCTTCATGCAGATTCTTGAAAGCGAGGAAGTTTGACCTTGATAAAACTGTCCATATGTGGGAGGAAATGATCAAATGGAGGAAAGAAAATGGTGTAGATACAATTATACAGGTAAATATGTCTTAAGAATAAAACAATAGTCAATATGACCTCATGAGTAGCATTTCCTGTGGCTGTGGATAAGTGATGTGAGGTCTGAGAATTGTTTTGAGAATAGGTTGTACGTTTGGTTGAGAGCTACTAACTATGTTATAATTATTAATTCATAGGTAAAATTGGCACTAGGTAATACGTACATGATATACTTCACCCTGGATGCTTCCAGGAGATAAATTATGTAGTCTCAGTTTTATTTTTTGTGAAGATTATAATAATGACAAAGGACAACATTATCTAACCAATCATGCTTCCAAGACTTGTGCACTAAAATAGATTAACCTTTTAAGCAAGGCTCACTAAGTGATTGATTTGACGAATCCCTCGTATCATCGTATGACCTTTTTGAAGCCATTTTGTGTACTTAATACTCCGTAGGTCTTAGACTTTTAGGTGACTAATTGCTATCACATTGAAGTAAAATGTGTCACATTTAACTCATCAGTCGTCAATTAAGTTGCTGCATTATCACTGTATAAGTGGAGAAAATTTTCCTCAAATTTGACGTGTTGCAGTGCTAGAACAAAGACATTATAATTATGAATCTGAAGACCGAGTAATGAAATAGTATTTCCTCAGAGTGAAACTTTGAGATGTATGAAGATATATCGTAAAGAACTCATACTGTTGCTAATTCGTAATGCTCTGAAATTTCTCTTTGGCTCAGCAGATACCATATTCATGTGATTATGCTTTAGATGAAATATATACTCTTAACTATTTTGTTGGCCTTTCTTACACAATCCAAAAATGAGTACGCTATCTTTTATGCAAATTGACAGTGCAGCTTGTGTAAGGTTTTTCAGTGGCCTTTTATTATGATTTTTTTTTCAGTGACCTATACTTTTGCCTTTTGCTAAAACTGTTGTATAAATTTGTTGGCTTATCCTCTCGCACAGTTGCACATACTTGTTAGACTATGCAAATGCCAGAATCTCCTTTTGTTTGTTCTGTCCAATTTGCTCACACACTTACCCCCAGTTGCTCAAAGTTTCTACTAGTGTTCGATTAATACTTAACCTCCAGTCATACAAGCAAATTTGTTTGTCCTCTTGGTCTACGAATTTTATTTTCTATGTATTCATTTACAACGGTGGTCTGTGTAGGATTTTAACTATGATGAATATGAAGATGTACAGCGGTTTTATCCACATGGCTATCATGGTGTTGATAGAGAAGGACGGCCGCTGTATATTGAGCGGCTTGGCAAAGCTGAGCCTAGCAAGCTTATGAACGTGACTACAGTGGAGCGCTTTTTAAGATACCATATACAAGGATTTGAAAAGGCGTTTGCTGAGAAATTTCCTGCTTGTTCAATCGCTGCCAAAAAACACATTGATTCTACAACAACGATATTGGATGTTCATGGAGTGGTATGAGATTAGCAATGCAACTTTTTTTGGTCACAACTAAACTTCATCCCTGAGTACTACACCTTTTATGGCCTAAATTAATGTTATTATCGTGATTTTTTAGAATTGGATGAATTTTGGAAAGGTTGCTCATGAACTTATAATGCGCATGCAAAAAATCGATGGTGACAATTATCCTGAGGTATATTGCTCAGACCCTTGAGAAAGTTTCACACCATGATTCTTACTCATTTTCTCATCCAGTCTCCTTCCCATCTAAATTATATGCGCAGACGTTGCATCAGATGTTCATTATTAATGCTGGTACTGGATTCAAGATGGTGTGGAGTACTGTGAAGAGCTTTTTGGATCCCCGGACTACCTCAAAGATACATGTGTGTACACTACTATATTCTCTTGCCTGATTATTTGGTGAGATGTAACCAAGTTTGTAACTTTTTGTTACTGAACTTGCGACAGGTTTTAGGCAGCAAATCATTAGGGAAGTTGGTCGAGTCCGTAGACCCAAGGTTTATTTCCTTCTACATTATTTTTTCTGTTCATGATAAATGAATTTATGGTGAATCCAGAAGCTGATTTTGCGTCCTTCATGCAGCCAGTTACCAATTTTTATGGGTGGCACTTGCTCCTGCCCTGATGGGTGCCTTAGGTATCAGAAAGGACCATGGAATAATCCAGATATTATGAAAGTAATTTTGCCTTCTACAGTGATATCCTTGTGATTTTGTCATTGTGTGAAATTCATAGAATTCACTGAAAAGTGGATAACAAATTCCTTGCTTTGCCTGCAGGTCGTTCATGCCCAAGAGACTGTGTTTATGAGAAGAGCTACTAGTGTTTCTTACTATGAAGATCTCAAAACGAAGTTTTCCCATAAGGTATAAATTGTATAATGCACAATTGCATAATAATTGTTTGCTGCTTAATGTGCATTTTACCTCTATACTTCGCCTATGATCTTTTTAATATCATAATTAATATAATGCTCTCTGCTTCAGTTTATGAGCAGTGACTTGTTTTCGGAGATGGTTTCTGATATAGATGTGGGACAACTTGCTAACAAAACGGCAGTAATGAAGAAAGTGAGTTTTCTTTTCCCCCCGGTTCTAATTTGAGGCCAGTAAGAACCCCCTCCCTCTTTTGAAAAGTTGAAAAGAATGAAAAATTGGGGTTCCGCCGTTGAAACTAGAAGAAAGTCAAGAGGCCAAGACATTGTTTACTCATTTCAGATTTCGACAATATCTTGAGTAGCGTTGGAAATCGATAATAAATGTGACTATCTTATTTAGCTCCAGTGTACAGCATCGACTGAATGGCTGGCCCTCTTCCCAGTAAATGCCGCAAGTACGCTAATAAATGGCTCATTTTCTAGGTTGACATTGTAAAAGTTGTTCGTATTAATCTTCAGAGTTGGAATGGCTTGCGAAATTGTTGAAATAAGCCGCATCAGCCAGATTACCTAATTACTGCTTAGAGCCTTTCAAAGCTTTATCGAGTAGCTCTAAACCCTTCATTTGTATTGGTACACCCTCAATGACAGTGTTAGAATGCTTCTCTAACTTAGTTGTGTTGCACTGTTGCTTACCTTAGAGGTTTTGAGGTACACTTACTTCAGATGGACATGCATTTGTCTATGCCAGTTGACCATTGACCTACTGAAGTTTCAAAAACTGGAAAATTGTGGAGTATTAATATGTTCCCATTTTAATCTTAGGCAGGGGAAGGTGAATCTTCATCAATGGGAATGATCGTGGAAGTAGTAACTGATGATGCCGCATTTAAAGATGCTTCTTTGACAAGTATGTAATATTTGGCATTTTATATTTTAATTGTACCCTCTTCCAGTCAGATTTACTGATTTAAAGTAGTACGGAGTAGAACATTCTCTGAGTTTTTCAAGTTGTGGCGTTTATTTGGCAACTGTCTTTGGGGTTAATACACTACATGTACGTATGGATTCGTGATTATGTCAGTAGACTCCCTGTGTCTAGAGACTGTTAAAATATTAAGAACTGTTCTCATTTGATTATGGTTGTCTAACAATGCTGCAACTTTGTCCAATATTTTCTCACAATATACAATAACTTCAACCTTTGTACAGACAATATGAGTTGTTTAGAAAAACCAAAGTTAACAAAATATGTTGTATGCGAAATATATTTGTAGAAATTGATGGTCAAAGTTGATATTGGTCGACCACCAAAATCAATGAGGACTATATGAATATAATGAAAGAGGTATAATGTGCCATAATGCCTCTTGAAAGAGGTATACAACCGTTGTACCGTACTACATACCTTTAAACTAGGAATTTATGGCAAAAAGTTATCACTTTAGGTTATTTAGTGACCACTTTGAGTTAAATAGTGATCAGTTTTTAATACAAAAAAGTGGTAACTATTTATCTTAAAGTGGTAACTAATTAACCTAAAATGCTCACTTATTTACCATGAATTGCAAATTATTACTATTGTCACATGGTACAACGGTTGTACACGATAATTACTCAATTAGTTTTTGAGATCCATTGGTCATTAATTACTTCAGTAATAAATGGTCAGAAACCCACCTTTGAGTTTTGAGATTCCACCTTTTGCTTGAAAAGTGGAAGAATTAATTCAATACGGAGTATCAGCTTTAGTCCTTCTGTAAGTGACACCATTTTTAGTTATACGGAGTAATAGTTTGCTCTTTAACTCTGAAAACCCTTTTACGTGATGAACTCTGTTGCTTTATGGGGGTTATTATACAACTTAATATGGGTACTATATACAGATCATGCTTTTGGAGGGAGTGTCCTAGCCACTCCTTGGTCTGGTATATCTCGCATTGCGTGTTTATTGGCTGGATTTTTATTCAAGCTTCTTGCATGCCTGCATATCGTATTTGGAAATTTTTTGGGGATCAGATTAGAGGAGAAGGTGCTAAAGCAGCAGCATAAGCCTGTTATCAACCTGATGACTAGGCAGTCAGAGCCAGTCTCCGAGGTTCAAAATATCCCTCAGAAAGTTGATAACAGTTTGCTCGATCCATGTTGGGATAGGCTGCAGCGTTTGGAGCAACTAGTTACTGACCTTGTAAATAAACCGACACAAATCCCTTCAGATAAAGAGGATACAATCCTTGAGTCTTTGAATAGGATTAAAGGCATAGAGTATGACTTGCAAAAGACAAAGAAGGTAAGTCCTCCATATATATTTGTCTATGGCCACTCTTAAATCCGTGTAATGTAGCGATGGCAATTTTGTAAGCTAATTGGTTTTGCTTAATTCCCTTAATTAGGCCTTGTTTGCAACCACGTCAAAGCAAGTAGAGCTTGCCGAGTCTCTGGAATGTTTAAAGGAAAGTAACATTCAAGTAAGTTCTCTTCACTTTAGACAACTCTGTGATTCCCCATATTTTATGAAAGCATTCACCCAAGTCCCTTGGATTTTATTTTACCTTGTGGGGGGGGGGGGGGGGGGGGGGGGGGGGGGGGGGGGGTATCCAACGTAGTTTTGGTAGTTGATCTACATACAACGGCAGAAAAACGAGACTTGTACCAATAACAACTATATTACCCCAATGCCTCAAGGGTTCCCAAAAGTGGCAGAGGAGGGGGTTTGCCTCACCCCTATTAATAACACAACATCAGTTTCTGCATGACACAATTTTGAAAATTGCATCGAGCATCTTATCAAATGACTGTAACTTGACATTAAAAAAAAAGTCCATCCATTTTAAAGAGCCATTTTGCAAAATTCGATCATAATCTATGAACAAAGAATAGTGAATTTTTGCTAGCTTTGTAATGCAAACCTGCCACAAAACCCTGAGGTTGGAAAAATCTGCCAAGACATTAACGGGCTTCAGTTTTTTTAGGCTTTTAAAAACATAGACCGCCTTCCAGACTTTATTTTGACATTAATCTCTTTGTAATGGAGAGATTTCTTTTGTTTTTGGGATTATTGTTTGCAATGTGCATATATACTGAGATCAAACCATGTGTTAATCAGGCTCAAACCACCTGTTGGAGGAGGAGCTACAGACCTGCCGCTTCTCACGGTGGTAGCAGTTTGGGATGAATATCAAAGTATGGACATAATTTTTGTGATAACCTTGAGTCTCAATTTTATACCAAGCTTCCGACATTGATTCTGCTGATTCTTGCAAATTCTTTCTTCCGGGAGGCGTCTTTCAAGCTACTTCTAGCTCTAGTAGCCGCTGTCATTTACTCCATCGAGCTGTTTTCACTTTTGAGGGTGGAAATGTCAGTTTTGTATGTTAATAGGTAACTAGATTTTTGCCTTTGCCATTGTGTATATGATAGGCAATTTATTACTCCTATAATCCAGAGTTGTATAGATATTGAGGGAACTTATTCATGAACTAGAGTATATGTCAGATGAACCTCAAATGTATAGCAGAATGCTGTAATATGAGATGTCCCATTTTTTCACTTTGTCTTTCAATTTGTCACTAGTACATTTCTGCACCATTTTTGTGTCGCATATAACTCAGACTCATCACCATAGGTTCTTGGCCGAAGATGTCTTAGCCTAGTGCCTAGTGGTTATGATTAGGTACCGTGGACAATAGGTTCTTTATATTATAATGCGACCAAGTGCGCGTTTCATTGAACAAAAAAAATCACCATAGGTTCTTGAACTACTATTTGTTTACTACTCCGTGCTTCATGTGAGATGTCTCATCGGAGGATTAGTGTATGTAGACTGTTTCATGCAAGCCTTTGAAGTCAGACTGTTCCATGTATTGAACTTCTTTTGCTCTGTTTTTTTGCAATAGGATCTTGTATGATCTGCATGATTTATGGAAGTAATAATATTATTCGATATATTCAGACACAATCCCAAAGAATGTACACGGGCATCCATCACTTGGCTAGTTCGTGTGTTTTACGTACAAAATTACATGGTCATAGTATACAAGCATGATAATGCACCTGATTCTAAGGGGACTTAATCAATAAGAATTACGGAGTACTAAACTATCGAGGACCATGTCCCTGGCTACATTACAATCTAGTGTGCTTCAACGACAATGCAAAGGAACAAAACTTGACTAGTTTAGCTGATAAAACGAATGAGGGTTGATCGTCATATCCCGCATTAGAAACCGGTCAACATTGTCCTTGTTTTTGTCATTTGACAACGAATGACAAAAACAGCCATTCAACGGCTCTCGTCATGCAGAAGTATTTGCCAAAAACAGGGTGAAAGCTACAATTCAGCATTGATGTCCTTGGGAAGAGACAGGGCATGAGTTTCATCATAACTAGTGTGTTCTAGCTCCATGGAAGCTTCGTTGGGCCGACTGAAGAGTTCAGAAGGGATATTAATACCAACAAACCCAGCCATGACAGCTGCAGCACCAATGTAGTTCATCATATTTGGGGCATGACCAGTCAATGTATCAACCACAGCTGCTAGAGGGACCTGAATGGTCAGACCCGCTGTTGCAACTGTTGTCGTTGTCAAAAGTACGGCTTTCGCCCACAAGTAATCGCTCAGAACATTGTCAAGTAACCCTGTAACAAATGCATAGCGGTAATGTTAATGTGTAACATCAAATATTTCAGCATGGAATAAAATCTCGGTTTCAGTTATGTTTGTTTCAGCTTGATCTCAGTCATCATATATAGGGTAAATGCCTCCTTAAAAAGCAATCACAATACTTCCCGAACCATAATAATTCGGTTAGAACGCGATCATGTGTTGACGCAGTCTAGATATAAAACTAAGCAGTAAAGGGAGGAAAGAAAAAAGGGTTTTAGCTTGGGGTATAAATCCAACATTTTCCAACTTAGGGTATCCAAGCACTATGGTGCAGCTAATCCCTTCCTCCCTGGGGTAACCGCAAAAACCCTTGCCCATATAACCTTTGAAGGGATATTTTAACTAGATTATAGAGCAAAATTGGCAGCAGGCCTTGAAGAACTAATCGTTAAAACACTACACAAAGTCAGTTCTATAGAAATGTATGTATTGAAAAGAAGATAGCTTAGATGCATACCTTTGCCAACTATCAATCCGGCCTCCTTCCACGTAAATGCAGTAAGAGACTCGAGCTTTGTGAGAAGTAACAGAAGAATGACAGGAAAGAAGATGATCATGTTGAAAAATCCCAGGAATCCTAGAAATTGAGCCATGCTTACTTGACCATTTTCATCGTCATCATCAGGTAATTTCTTGCGGATGAGTGTTGTATATACAGCATAAAAACAAGCTGAAGCTAGAGCAAGAATATCACCGAGAACAGGATTGGAGTTTATTGCAGTTAATCCACTTTCAGAGTCACCCAAGCTGACGATGACCGTTCCTCCCATGCAGAGCAGAACACCTATGAGCTTCAACCAAGTGAATTTCTCACCCAAAAATGCTAGAGAAAGCATAAAGGTGAAAAGGCTCGAAGAAGTACTCAAAATCGTATTTGACTGCAGACATTGGCGGTAGTAATAGCACAAAAAACCATAGTTATATACTTATATTCAAAAAACGACAACAAATTCAATTCTAGAGCTAGTAGCAAAAGTGAAACGATTTAGAAGTGTTCAAAAACATATACGGGACAAATTCACATGTGAGACCAACACATTAATCCTATATAATGAACTAAACAAGAAATCTATAAAGATACGGGTTGGCCTCACATTTGTGACATCTCATACATGGCTCAATGGTTAAAGATGAGGGGATAGCTTCTTACCGTGACTGTTGTATACTTGAGCGAAAGGTTAAAGGTTAGCTGCGCGAAAAACCAGAAGGGGCAGATCAATAGGCTAACTTTTGCCACCCTAGATCGTGTCCATCTCCCCTTTGTATCAAGTCCCATTCTACAATCCTCACCAACTTTGTCATCATGAGTCGGAGAATTATCCGCCTCATCTAATCCAATTGCTGCATTAAGATCACGGTCTTCAAAGTTTTGAGTGCCTTCTCTTTGATCAATACTTACAATATGACTAGAACCGTCAACTCCCCCATCCAAATCACCCTTGGCGAGAAAGATGACCTCCTCAGAATGGTCCAAGTCTTGCAAACCTAGGTTTGTTTGACTGCGCCAAAAGCACAATTTCCCCGTATAATCCTCCAAATAGCGTCCAATTTCCACAAGAGGAATGTACACCACAAACAATGAGTTGCAAATGTAAGTAATGAGGAAGGGGGAGATCCCCTCGTCGACGACAGACTGAACGACATAGCTAGCAGCAATCCAAATTGCGGCGACAGCAACGATGTATATTAAACCTAAAATCCATTTCCAAGTAGAACTTTTCATAATCCACTGCAACTATAAACCTACTCCTAATTGCATCAGCAGTCCAAATACTACTACTCTATTATAATTTCAAATAAACCCCAAACACCAATAATTGTGTGGAGAATGTGATGTATCTATACAGTGCCTGCATCACACAAAACCTCAAATTTAAAAGTCTAAGAACAACAATAAAGCAGCTAAATTTTGAACCATGACAGATACCCAGATGATAAAAAGATGCAGAATTTAAGAATGAAGCAAAAACAACCCATCAAAAAACCAATAATGATGATGATGATGATGAAGTGAAGGTGATTATAGACGAACAAATTATGGTTTTGAGAGATTGATCATACCTTGAGTGTTGAGGAATGACGATAGTAGCCAACCCGTACTCAAGAAATCTAGGGATTGATTAAGATTTAGATAGAGTTTTACGCAAATCAGAGATTATATTTATGGAAGGGAAGAAGATTCAACCAAATAAAATAATACATACTCCCACTCCTGTCCTAACCTCCTGCTTCCCACAAAAAGAAAAAAAGAAACAAGAAACAAGAAAGGGGGTAGTACTTGTACTTGTACCTGTACCTGTACCTGTACCTGAGTGACTACCAGCAATTGGGTTCATTGCCTAATTCGGGTTGCCTCAATTTGGTCACCTTAGGTATGTGACTTGTTATAGGGCGATTATTTTAATTCAAGTCAGGTCAATTTCATCATACAGACTTAGAGCTGGATTGAGGACATGCACGAGGGGCTGGTATGAGGCCCGATCAGGCCCGTAGAGATGTTAGCTACCTTTGGATTGGAGATGAGGTAGTGCGAGACAAAGGACCTTTTATGGAGGTCTTGGACTTGGGCCTTTACTACACACGCCCATCCGCCTGGCTTAGCTTCACTTGTGTTCGAGTTTGGATTTGGGTAGAACACCGTGCGGACGACTTTTACTCTTTTGAGCCTAAATGTGCTTAATTGGTGTGTCTAGGTTCATTGGATTTTAAATGTGTTGTCCAGATTAATTCAGTCAATGTCACTGTTACAGTATTTAATTACGTAATTGCTAAATCATACCCAGGTTTTACTGATTCATACCCAATTTTTCATTATTTTTCCATTCGCTACCCTTTTCTCATCTCTCAAAACCCAAACACTTTGCTTCTTTTCTTCACCCCTCAAAAACTAACTAAATTCTTCTCTAACTTTACGATTATGGATCACAATTTACACGTAAGACAACTAAATGAGAGAAAGAGGGAAAAATGAAAGTGATGAGGAGTTGATTGAGAAAAAAATGAGGAGGGTAGTTTGGGAAAGCTGGGTATGAAACAGTAAAAAGTTGGGTATGATTTAGCATCTCCCTTTAATTAAGGGTACGAGTGATTATGGTCCTTAATTGCAATTGATTTTGGTGCTGTCGGAGGCTCCTCGGTCTCGGGTCTAGCTCGCCCTATAAACACATGCTTCTCTCACTCTTTTTATACATGGAGTGTTAACCTCAACTCCTCAAGATGATAACCACCGTGGTCGTGTCGATATAATTTTCAAGTCAATGGCCTCCTTGTCACGACATTCCTGTTCCGTTTCTTTTTCCGATAAGTTCTTCCTTTCTGTCCGCTTCACTGCTAACACATACAACAAGTCAGATAAAGACTTATGTACATAGATAAAGACATCATTTATTATACCTTTGATATTGTGATTTAGTATTGCATAATACTCCCTCTCCTCCTCTGTAATCTTTCATATTTTTTATTTTGGTAACTTCTCTATTATCTTACACTTTCCTTTTTAGTACATCTTTTGTGGTTATTATAATTTGTAACCCACTTTCATTTTCATCTCCATATTCCACGATTCTTAAATATCTCTCCAAACTCAACCTTGAAGATATAAAAGAAGCGGGGGAGTACAATATTTTACATGTTAGGAGTGTGATGTATTGTAAAATTTGAAAGTGTTGTACTCGCCCCGTTCAATTCCAACCTTCCCCTTCCTTGTCTTGACACTATTTGCAATCACGGATAACTTTCGATATTCACGACAATCTATTAGAGAAAATATATGCTTGTGGGATCTTGTTTGATTCGTCTTTAAAAGTAGATTATTAATATCCAATTTCCATAATTTTTACTAATATGTTACGAAAGATATTAACGATGCAAAATGCGCGTTGACAAACGTAAAAAAGCAAAAGGGAAGCTTGGACTTGAACGGAGGGAGTATATTCATATGAATTGGCATGTAAGCATGGAATGGTGGCATCTGGCATGGGAGTGGGAGCCTTGGAGGCAGTGCTTTAATGGTCAGTAATGACTAGCTAGCTAGCAGAGTAGAATCTAGCTAGTAGCAAAGGTAGCATTCGCTATCTCAAACTTAAAAAATTTGGTTAAGATTATTGATTTTTGCTACCCATAACTCGTAAAAATGTCAAATTTTTGTATATAGTAATCAAATATGATGAATTTGATACCCAAAATTTTGACTCTAGATTCGCCCCTACTAACTAGAATGTATGGTTGATGGACGTGCAGATGGGCAAAAGGAGGGAGGCGGTAAAATCTTGTCAAAATGAGATGGCGTCGTCACATTTTGTGTCTGCCCTTGACAAATTATTGTTCCAAGTCCCCAGAGGCCAGACAAGATACTTCTATTATCACTTGAATAAAACATACTTCCTCCGGGCTTAAAATATGTTCCTCGATTTTTTGGAGGAAAATAAGAATGTGTAATTCAAAAGTGAATGAGTAAATATAAATCACATATTTATGACTAAAAAAAAGGAAAAAAAAGAAAGAATAACCCGTCCAAAAAGAAAAGAGAGAATCTAAGTCAGACTCGAAAGAAATAAATAGGCGCCCAGATTCCCATGTTCGATTGTAGGGTATGCCCCTTCCTGCACCCTAATATCTACTCTACCTTTCACTCTTTCCAATTAGCCAACCACTGCTTTTGTTTTCCATCAAAACACCATTATCGTCTATTCGCATAAAGGCGGCGCAAGGTGCCTCAATCTAACTTAATCGAATTGAATGAGCGTTTATCGAAGATAATAATATTATCTCACAAGATAATATTACATGATACACAAGATAATATGGCATGATACTGTAATCTCACACTACAGCAACTAATCTCAAGATTTGCTCTAACTTAGTCTACTCTATCCTAAGCAATCACCATTTTATACTCCTTGTTTTATACTTTACGTGTATATAGAAATTCTAGCAATCATAGTGATACACTTCCTTAGTTGTATGATATCATGTCCTTAGTTGTATAGTTCTTACAGCATACCACTTGTATAAATACTTGTGTTTTTCAATAATAATAATCATCTTTCTCAAATACTTCACATGGTATCAGAGCATACCGATCACAAATAAATTTCTTTTTCCGTGCTCACGTCGAACCCGAGCTACCCCTTCACCACGAAAAAATGACGACCTCGTCCTCACTAATCCCGAATCCCAATGACCCCGAAAACCCCTTCCTTGACCCAAATTTCTCTCAAGTTATTAAACTCAATCCGCTAACGTACCGATCATGGGCTCGTCAAATCAAGGAGCGCACGATTGGCTACGATCTCTACAAGTACCTAGATGGCACATTTCCCGCTCCCTCACCCACCATCCAAGTCGAGTCAACCGACTCCAAAAACGTGGTCACAAAATCGGAAAAATCTAACCCCAAATATACTACTTGGCTCCGCCAAGATAGTCTCCTTAGTGCCGCTCTCCGTGAAACTCTTGAAGGCAATGTCACCAATATCCTTAATGATGTTAACACATCACACGAGATTTGGAGCACCCTCGCTCGTACTTATGCCAACCCATCTAGAGGGCACATCCTTCAAGTTAAGGATCGCTTCAATTCTCTCACCAAAGGGGATAAGTCTATTCCCGACTTCATGCAAGCAATCAAATCTTGCGCCGATGAGTTAGCCGACTTGGGAAAAACCATGGATCCGGAGGACGTGATAGCCAAAGTCCTCAATGGGCTCCCTTATGAGGACTATCGTCCTATTGTCGATGCCGTCAAAGCTAGGGACACAACCATCACCTTTGAGTCCTTACATGAAAAGCTTATTCAACATGAACTATCCCTCAAACATACTTCCCGCCCCACCCACCTCCCCTCCTCGGCCCACATGGCCAACTACCGCCCGACCAACTATCGCCCTCAACACCAACAAAGATCCACCCAACCTCCCCTTCTCCCCACACCACAAGGCCCACCATCCCCCAATCCCACCGTCCCATCCACTCCCGCCACCTTCAAAGGCAAATGCCAATGGTGTCATGTCCAATCCCACTTCCTCAAAGAATGTCCTATATTTCGTAGTCTTCACCCCAACATTCAAGTCCCACCCCGCCCTCCCCCATCCACCCGTCGCGGCCCCCCTCCTCGTGCTAATACCGTGTCACTCACCCCCACCACTACCCCCTCTCCTTGGCTAATTGATAGCGGTGCAACCCACCATATTACCTAAGACCTCGACACTCTAGCTCTCCACGCCCCCTACGATGGAAATGACGATCTTCTCATAGGAGACGGGTCGCCCTTACCTATCCAACACATTGGTTCTTTCTCAATTTCTACTCCTTCTCACTCTCTTTTATTTACTAATGTTCTACATGTTCCTACTATCTCACGAAAAATATTATCCGTCTCTCAATTTTGTCATGACAATAATGCTATAACTATATTCTCATCTTCTTCGTGTTGTTTGCAGGATCGGTTAACGGGCAAGGAGCTACTTAGTGGGAAACTCAAGGCCGGGATCTATGAGTGGGATCCGACCCCTCCCTCTACTTACCTAAATATCTCGGCCCCCTCCCCCCACCTATCTAATTACCTATGACATCATAAGTTAGGCCATCCTTCATACAATGTGTTGGCTGTTATAAATAAAGATGCTTCACTTTTTTCGTCTAATGTTTTTACTCATGATTGTAACTCGTGCAACATTCACAAGAGTCATAAACTACCCTTCTCAACATCGAGTCTTACATCCTCCTCCCCCCTCGAACTCGTTTTCTCGGACGTATGGACCTCACCGGTTCATTCGGTCGACGGTTTTAAATATTATGTGATTTTCGTTGACCATTTCACTAAATACATATGGCTATATCCCATTAAAAATAAATCTGATGCTCAACTAGTGTTTAATAGATACCGTGCATTGGTCGAAAAATATTTTGAATTACCTATAAAACAATTTTTCTCCGATAATGGTGGAGAATATATAAAATTCACCCCATCCATCACCAACGATGGTATTGGGCATCTTACCTCCCCTCCCCATACCCCTGAACACAATGGCTACGCCGAAAGACGACATCGTCACATAGTAGAAACGAGTCTCGCCCTTCTCTCCCATGCCTCTCTTCCCACCGAATTTTGGTCATATGCGATGTTTACCGCCGCCTACCTAATAAATAGGATGCCCACACCCACACTTTCTAACCTTACACCATATTTCAAACTCTTTGGTACCAAACCCAACTACAATAAAATTCGTAGTTTCGGTTGTCTTTGCTACCCGTGGCTCAAACCGTACACTAATCATAAACTCGATCCCAAATCTATCCCCTGTATCTTTGTAGGATACTCATCCACCCAAAGCGCTTATCATTGCCTTGACCCAACTACAAATAAAATTTACACGTCTCGACACGTAAAATTTATTGAACACTCATTCCCATTCCCGACCCTCTGTCCCGACTCGACCCTAACTCTTGTCTCCCACAACCTACCGTGGCCCCTCCTACTCACCCGACCATCTCAACCTACAACCACGCCCCTGCCCACAGCCACGTCGGCTGCCTTCTCACCGCAGACCACTCCACCCTCCTCGCCTCGCACTCCGCACTCCACCCCCACTTCCCCTCACTCCACGAGCGACACACCCTCTCCCTCTACTATTTCCCCGTCAACCACTCCCGACACCTCACCCGACCCTATTCCACCAATTTCCCGCATCACTACGCGATCTATGAACAATATTCGCGTTCCCAATCCCAAATACGCTCTCTACACTCAACTCCCTCCTCCCTCACTTCCGCCCACCACAGTCAAAACTGCCCTCACCATCCCCGAATGGTATAACGCCATGAACGAAGAATTTTTGGCCCTTCAATCCAATGCTACCTGGTCCCTTGTTCCACCTAACTCCTCCTACAATGTCATAGGTTGTAAGTGGGTCTTCCGTATAAAATACAATCCCGATAATACCGTAAACAAATACAAAGCCCGCCTTGTCGCAAAAGGGTTCCACCAACGACCCGGTATTGATTATTCCGAGACGTTCAGTCCAGTGGTCCGACCGGTCACTGTCCGTCTCATTCTCACTTTGGCTCTTGCCCGGAACTGGTCCCTCAAGCACCTCGATATCAACAATGCTTTTCTCCAAGGTACGTTATCTGAAACCGTTTATATGTCACAACCCCCGGGTTTTGTCGATAATTCCCATCCTAATTATGTTTGTCGCTTATCTAAAGCTATTTATGGTCTAAAACAGGCTCCTCGAGCCTGGTACAATGAACTCAAAAACTATCTCCTTTATTTTGGTTTTACTCAAACTATCTCTGATCCCTCATTATTCATATATTTACATGATACTCACCCTATTTACCTTCTTGTCTATGTAGACGACATTATCGTCACTGGACCCACCTCCACTCATCTCGCGTCCTTTTTTAGTGCTTTTGCTACCCGATTCTCTCTTAAGGATCTCGGTTTTCCATCGTACTTCCTAGGTGTCGAGGTTACCCCTAACTCTGTCGGACTTCATCTTAGTCAATACAAATACACTTATGACCTATTATCCAAATATGACATGTTACACTGCAAGCCAGCCACGACTCCTCTAGCTGCCTTTCCACCCCTTACCCCCACCGATGGCCCCTCTATCTCTAATCCATCGGACTACCGTGCCATAGTCGGATCCTTACAATACTTATCCCTCACCCGTCCCGACATAGCTTTCGGCGTCGGCAAACTTGCACAATTTTTGCAGGACCCTCGGGAAACTCATTGGACTGCGCTAAAACGTCTTCTCAGGTATCTTAAAGGTTCTCTCAATATGGGTTTACAACTTTATCGGGACAGTCCATCTATTTTACACTCTTATTGTGATGCTGATCATGCCGGTGATAAATATGATTATGTCTCTACCACCGGTTTTATTGTTTACTTAGGCAGGAATGCACTCACATGGGTTTCTCGTAAACAAAAGGGTATTTCTAGCTCATCCACAGAAGCAGAATTTCGAGCTGTGGCTTATGCTACGGCCGAAATCATTTGGCTGACTAACTTACTTGGCGAACTACGTATTCCCCTACCCAACGTACCAGTTATATATTGTGACAATTTAGGAGCTGCTAATTATGCGGTCAATCCTATATTTCACTCTCGCATGAAACATGTTGCCATCTCCTTTCATTTTGTTCGTGAACAGGTAAACCAAGGATGACTCCTCCGTGTCCAACATATCTCGGCTGATGATCAATTGGCCGACGCTCTCACCAAACCTCTTCCCCGTCCTCATCTTGCGCCTCTCATTTCCAAGATCGGTCTCGCTCCTAGCTCCTCCATCTTGCGGGAGCATATTGAAGATAATAATATTATCTCACAAGATAATATTACATGATACACAAGATAATATGGCATGATACTGTAATCTCACACTAACAGCAACTAATCTCAAGATTTGTTCTAACTTAGTCTACTCTATCCTAAGCAATCACCATTTTATACTCCTTGTTTTATACTTTACGTGTATATAGAAATTCTAGCAATCATAGTGATACACTTCCTTAGTTGTATGATATCATGTCCTTAGTTGTATAGTTCTTACAGCATACCACTTGTATAAATACTTGTGCTTTTCAATAATAATAATCATCTTTCTCAAATACTTCACAGCGTTGAATTTAATTTAACTTAATTTAATTGAGCTAAATTTAAAGTGAAATACATTGAATGAGATTGAATTGACTAAGAGCTAAGACTTTGTTTAACCGTTGGAAATAGGGACTTGTTTTTTTTCCAAAATAGTTTTTAATATCTCACGTTGGTGAGGAAGTCATATGTATTGATGTTTATATACTCCACTTCTATTATCCTTATCACTAGTAGTAGTTAGAGATTTTGAGTAGCATTCAGACTTTGATTCATTATCCGATTTTGCCTCGAGATGCTAGATGGTTACAAACATTGTTGTAGCTGAGTAGTGTTCACTTTATAATTTTGTGATTTTTTTGATATAATATACTTCATACTTATATTTTACACCGTACAAAAAAACCTTTCATAAAGTGTTCAATGTTGAGTTGCTAGGATGTAATATGAGGACCGAGGAGGCAAATCGTCTCAAATACAAACTTACTCCCTCCTATTCTGAGTATTCCTCCCACTTTCCTTTTTGAGCTTAGTTTGGTTTTCTTTCCACTTTCTTTTTTTGGAAATAATTTTAATCGTTCTTGATTCTTTTCCTCCACACCTAAACTCAACACTTTTTCACTTTATACCCTACCTTTTGCACTTCATACCCCACTTTCTATTCATCTCTCCTACTTTATCTCCACCTTTTATTATTATTTTACTCTCTCCTTGGTTTCCCCCAAAAAAATATTGGGGGAGGAATACTCTGAATAGGAGGGAGTATTTCTTACTCCCTCCGTTCCAATGAATTGTTTGTCTTTACTTTTGGCATCAAGGACGAAGGATCCAATGAGGAAGTGACATGTTGAGCAAATTTTTATGAGAAAGGTCAAATTGCATACAAAAAAACATTCCTAAAATAGAAAGGCAAACAATTGATTGAGACGCTTCAATATGGAATAGACAAACAATTCATTGGAACAAAGGGAGTACAAATTAGGGCAATAGCAATGGTGATCTACAAGGAGTTTCATATCATATAAGGAGCTCCTCAACCATTGATCTAGAAAATGAGGAGCCCTTATATGAAACTGATTTCTAAAGTAAGAAACCGGTTTCATACATGTAAAGGAGAGAAAAAAGAGGACCCGCAATATATATAGGAAACTTTTACAATTAAGGAAGAATAAAAAGTTTCATAGGGTAAGTATGCTTTAGTGGCAATGAAAATAGGTTGTATGGAACTACAATCATTGCTATTGTCCTTATAAGAGCTGAGCTGAGCTGATCGTGTATGAGCGGAGTTGAAGTTAAACAAGCCGGAAAAAAAGAGGCACTTCCCCCAACATCAATGCCTGACACTATCCCCATTCAGTGCACATGATGTATCTTCCCCCGCCCCCTCATTTTAGTCACTTTGTTTTTGGCATGCCCCTTTTTCCTGTACACTAATTCCGAAATTCTGAATAAATCAGCGGCTCACACTACTGCGACTAAATCTTTATATATAAATAATGCCCTTTATTTTTCATGATAGTTAGTTATTGCGCCGCATTCATGTATGATCACTGATCAGTCGATTCCGAATTACTCACTCTATTTAGGTATTTATTTAAACTCTACTTGTAATAGTTGCGACAGTTAGATATCAAGAACGTATACGAGTATAGTAAGATGATATATTATGCTGTGGTGACCGCATAAACAATCACAAGTTACGCTAAGAAGAAGATCAGATGAAGATGCATCACTGTGAATCTTCTGCTTCTGCTGTTCCTGCTCCACACAATCAAAGGTAAAACTTTATAATCGTACCACAAGTCTCCCTTTTGACGGGTATATTCTTAATAAATTTATATTGAGTCAAATATAATCAGATATGTGGAAAAGACAATCCATATGCTATTTAACGAATCAATTCAACCAAAACCTTATATCAATGGTCGACACTTATTTATATTTTATTACGTACTGTAATAAGTATTGATTGTATATCTTTTTTTTGAATACGATTGCATAACTTTTTGGTATTGCTTGAAACAGTGCAGAAATGATGGAGCAATTTTGGAAGAGCATACTCCCGGTAGACCAAAACTCATGCACCAAGCCACCCTCCTCAAAATCTATAGATACAGGTACAGCACCGCCAACGGTTAACAACAGCCACCTACACACGGTGGATGACGAGATGGCGGCGTGGTTGCACTACCCGTCTGAAGAATTTTTCGCTGAACTCCCCCACCCCAACCCCAACCCAAACCCAAATCCAAACCCTGCCTCGGCGGCGCTACCGCCGACCGCCGTCGGAAGACCGGCGGAGGATCGCGCCACGAGGAGCCACAATTTCCCGATATTTTCAAGGATGGTGGAGCCGTTAGAGAGGTGGAGGTCGGGGTTTACGGTGGTTGATTCCAACGACACACCCATTTCGAACACGACGGGGCCCAATGAGGTGGCTCTGGCGGCGGGCGTGACGACGTCGACCACTGCAGCGGTGGCTCCGGCGGGCGAGGAGAGGGTTGAGGTGGGTGACGAGGGGATTTCGTCACCGTCTAGTGGTGAAGGTACCGCAACCACCACCACCGGAACAGGGACTACGACGGGTGAAACAGCGAGTGAAAGCAGGAAGAAAAAGGAGGTGGTTTGCGGGAAGAGAAAAGTTGAAGAGCTTGGTGAGTCTTTGCCCACCGCCACCGCCACCGCCACCGCCAGGGCAGCAACTCTGCCTCCACGTGAGGTTAGTGTTTAGTGTTTACTCTCTTCTGCGTCTCATAGAGTAATTGCAATTAAGGGTCATCTTAATAATTAGTTCACGTCGAACCTACCCTTTCGCTTGCTGAACATTTTTTAAGAATAAATTAAGGAATAAAGCAAGGTTTGACTTAATGGAGGGAGTAAGAGAGTAGATGGTTACTCGGTATAGTCGTATGGAATACTTCCCTCAATTCTTACTATCCACGACATTTATTTTTATTTTTTGCACAATAATTACTTGTAGGTTGTAAGTCTAGATGATTGTTTCACCAACAAAGTAAAATACTGACACAAATAAAAAGATATCTAATATAAAAATATAGCAATTCAATTGAATATAAAAAAAAAAAAAAAAAAAGTAAATGTAGCCATTCCTAATAATACTATGCAGGTAAAACAAAGAAAGTAGGATTTTCTACCTAGCACCTAAAGGGATTTTTAGCTATGAATTGTACTCCGTAATTTGTAAGGGATGAGCATTGACCAGCCAACCAAAATGATAGTCTCATAGTCATCTTGTAAATGAGGGAGGATTGTAGTCTTGTAGATACTTGACATATGGAGTACATATACTCTATCTGATTCACCATTTGTCGTTATCTGGAGCAGCAACCCCCAAAAAGTGTACTCTATACAATTGTGTTGTCAAGTGAATGGTACCTGGTGCCTGGTGGTCGTGCACTCATGCCGGCAATGCTGGATTTACGCTTATGAATTTGCGACGATTATATCCGTTACAAACTTGTGATTATAACTTACTCTCTTCGATCCTCCCACAATAGAAAGAATATCGTAAAGGTTGGATGCAGGGCTGTCTAATTCAAAAACTGCGGGAAGCCTCTTCAGGAAGTTCTAAGTTCTAACCTGACTGCATCCTCAGAGTTTTGAATTAAAAGCCTCCAGTTAATAAAGAACCTGTTACTAACTGTATCTGATGCTACGACATCACGTCAAGTCCAATACTTGTGAGGAGTCAGCAGGGTACATCCTTTTTTTATACCCTGCATTATACTCCGTACTGCTTATTATTACTGAGCTTACTAGTGCATTTCTACTTACTGGATCAAGGATTTAGATTCTGATGACGAGAAGAAACATTCCCGTGGTTCAGGTAGTACTGCTAACAAGAGAACTCGATCTGCAGATGTTCATAATCAGTCTAAAAGGGTACGTCATACTCATATGTAGTCTCTATCATACTCTTTCCTCAAATTGTTTCTGCGATGCTCCAACTCTACCTGTTTAAATAATCTACTTCAACTGATCGATCCAATTTCAGAGACGCAGAGATCGTATAAATGAGAGGATGAAGGCATTGCAGGAACTCATCCCTCGCTGTAACAAGGTATGCATTATTGCATATCCAAACAGTTTTGACACATACATATATAGTTGCTCTGCGTCTGCTCATCGGTTGTCCTTCAATACAGTCGGATAAAGCGTCCATGCTGGATGAGGCAATCGAGTACATGAAGCAATTGCAAACGCAAATACAGGTATGTGTAATGATATGACCGACCAACCTCAAGTATTTTCCGACTAATGATGATGACTGTGGTTTATTTACAGATAATGTCGATGGGATATGCAATGTTGTATCCCGCGATGCAACAGCAGTACATGCCACAAATGCCAGTGATGGGAATGGGAGTGGATATGGGGACGTCCCGTCCAGTAATGCCATACCCACCAGCTGTACCTGCTCCTCCTCCTGCAATACCGAGTCCTGGTGCAAACCTGGTGCTTCCCGTGGCACCCACATTCCCAATTCCACCATTTCCCATGCCTTGTGTTCAACCAAGCACTCATCAGGCAGATTCCACCGGTAATCAGTATGCCCTTAAGATACCCGCAACGACTCAGATTACAAACATGGCGGATCCATATCAACAGTATCTTGCTTACCAACAGTTGCAGATGCAGGCGGCTGTACAGGTGATGATTGCTTACTCTTCTCTGTCTTCTCTCATCGAATATCTGGTACATACATCAGGTCAGTTTTCTATTTACAAGTATTTTTGTTTATGGGTTTTTGTTGTCGACAGAGCTCAACGATTAACCAGCCTGTTTTAAGTAAGCCAGGCCAACAGAAAAGTGAAGGGGACAACGACGAAGATGCACATTCAATAAAGGAAGCTCTACCGTCTAGTGAGTAGTGACAGAGTTATCAAAGGTTTAGGAACAGCAGAGAAAGACCGAAAAAGGAATACTAGACATAGTTGTGTAGTGTAGTGAGTACTGAGTAGCCAGAATTCTGTATTTGTTTTGTTGAAAACTTACTTTGATAGTATTCCGTATGACACCAAGTCACCAAACATGTTAAACCAAGTACATGCATGTCTCAGTTACTGAGGCTAGCTGTGAAGGTTATCACGAGTCACGACTTCATCCACTTTGAGACATAAACCACGCTCGTATACACCAACCCGTGTCTGAAAATAAAACCAACTTGGTTTTCTCAAATTGAAGACGGTGATTATCTTCTTATGCTTGTTTTGTTCTAAATCTGAACGACGACTATTTTTAATAACGGCCTTAAGTAAAACATGCTGATCATATGTCTTACCGTGAGCGCTATTTTAGCAATTGTTCAAAATATCCATTACTCCCTCCGTTTCATTGAAAGCTTCCACTTTTCCTTTTTCGTAAATTTTTTTGATAGCTTCCACTTTTTTTTTTGGTATAACTCTTCACTCTTACCTAGGTGGCCCACCTACTTTACACCCTCTCTACTTTTGAATATTATATTATTATCCTTAAAAAATGTGCCATTTTTTAGGTGGAAGCTTTCAATGAAACGGAGGGAGTACAAGAAGTCAAGAACAACTCCGCCAACCAGTCACTATATATAACCATTTCAATATGGACGCTTCGTAGTAAAGAAAGTACGAAAGACCTGAAAACCCGGCCCAAATTTTAGTTTTAGTCGGGATATAATGATATCATTTATAGATTTCCAATCGTTCTGGTGATCCGGACTTGAATTAGATGAAAGCGGATTGGATTAGGAAGGAGTTACTATTTCAGGCCTTGATTAGGTTCGATTTGGTGTTAACCAGGATAGGTTTGCGGCTTCACATTCACTCGTCTTGGGTTACACACTTACACGTACCTCATAACAAGTACGTAACTGATCTGCATCCATTGCAATTGAACATACACAAGATAGCACAACTCTCTCTACACAAATCTGTATCTAACCAGTTGGGTTTTAATTGGTGTATACATCACAACATCAAAATCATCCATGGATGATCGAGATGAAAAGCTTACATAATAAAAGGAGAAAAAAAGATCAGAAGTTACAGAATATCAGTGCATCGTTTCACATACAAATATTTTCAAAGTGCTAATCTAATCACGATATGGTCATCGGATCGCTCCCTTCTTTCTTATAGCACATATATTAGCACCAAATTAAACTCCGCGTGCCCCCACTCGAACCAACCAACATCCTCACCAAAGGGCTGAATGAGTTGCCACATATACATGCCGGTTTATTCTTGTTCCCAGTCATAATATTTATTAAGGTTAAGTCGAAGAAGAATATATCATTGCATCATATTTAGAGAAGACGGTGTGGGAGATCCTTGTGTTTTCTGGGTCTTGCAAGGCTTGTTAGTCTTACTGCTTGTATCCGATTTTGTACTTTGTTGCGGTGGTGGACGTACTTTCACTCCTCTAATCATCTGAGAGAGATTATTATAGCACAAAACAATGTCAATACGGGAATAATCAGAGTCAAGTTCCGACATCATACGAAATTCATAGGCACGTTAAACAAAAAACACTCCGTATGATTAACTAACATACACTCATGACATCCGTTTTATTCAAACAAGCCATTTTCAATGAAACAGATAAACCACAGTACAAAAGAAGAAATAAGAAGATAAAAAAAGATTTAACCTGAAAAAAAACACAAAGGAGATGAAGAAAAAGAAGAAATGCGAACAAGATTAATTGTTAAAAACAAGTTTAAGAGGAAAAAAAATTCAAACAAGCCAGAATAATCGCATTTTATATGTCTCCGAGACAATTTGGTGAACAAATTTGAAGAAGTGCCTATTTAGAGAATCTTTCAAAATGGAGTAAGTTTGAAGAAGTGGCACGCCGGCGCCCCTAAAACTTAACATAAGGGAGTATGTTAGACATGCCCCATCCTCTATCTACTCGCCCCTTCCAAACAAGCATGCATGGTGGCATGGACCGGACAACACCATACATACTCTTCACTTTCTAATGACACCTAACGGCCTAACCTAACCTAGCCTAGCCTAACCAGATCACGAGTCCACCAATCCACCATCACCTTTGCCTTCAACTCCACCACCAACCCCACCCCAGCTAAAATACATACCCACCCGACTAGCTTAGCCCTCATGATTACTAAGAGAAGTGAAGTTAATAAACTTCTCCAAAGGTTGATAACTGATACTCCCTCCGATTTTCTTTTAGTCTTTCTGGGAATAGGTCTTATGATTACCTATGTTCTTCCCTATTTCTTTTTTGGGCTGAGTTTGATTTTCTTCCCTCTTTCCATTTAAAGAAAGTTTTACCTCTTTATTAATTAATATAATATTCATCTCTCCTACTTTTCCACCCCACTTTTTATCATTTAATTAATATAATATTCTTTCTCCTACTTTTTCATTCTACTTTTTCCCATTTAATTAATATAATATTTCTCCCTCTTACTTTTTCATTCCACCCCCATTATTCTACTAATATAATTACTCCCTCCTTATTTTCTCCCCAAAAAGAAAGGGGAAGAACACAGGTAATCGGAGGGAGTACATTTTACCACTTGCATAAGAATAGGACAGGATTGATACTTTGAAGCCAATGTCGTGTATTTATTTCTATTAAGTAGTTTTACAAACGTAAAATTTTCAAGTTGAACAAATTCAACAAAATAAAACATCAACTAGTATTCTTTGAACAATTGTGGGGGTCTCAACTCTCTAAGACCCCACTTGATTCTTGGTGGCTAGATCGTCAAAATCGTGCATGTGACACCCTTGTGTGCTTAGTGAAATCCTTATTTAGAGAAGACGTAAAATTAATGCCAGCACAAGGATGAACGACATGAGATAGCTAGCAACAGTCAACGGGTCAGGGTGAAAGAAACTGTCGCGGTCATGTTTGCAAGTTAACGAAAGGAATGTATTCGCCACTAAAAAGAATCTGTTCACAACCTAATCCCAAATTAAAGATGTTTAATCTCAATAGTCCAAATTTGTATTCTCCACAAAAGTTATTAATACGGAGTAGTATTAATTAATGAGCCGGAGATTGAGAAAGTAGGAAGAAGTAGAGGAAAAGAATTAAGAGGATTATCCCAATTGACCTCAAATTCATTATCCACCAACAATTTTGAAGTAAATTACTATCAAGTGGCCACACGTACAAAAGATGCACAAGTTGGAAGGAAATACTAGGATAAAGTCAGACCAAAATGTAAAAAAAAACCTAGTAGACATGATAGAAAGTAGCTAGTACTCCGTACGTAGTACAAGTTGAGGATAATGATAGAGGGAATAGAAGACGTACATATTTGCCACATTTTACATCTGAGTAGATTACTATGAAATCCCCCTCTTGTAGACCGTTGGATCTTACAAAATCTCCTGAAATCAACGGTAGTAGCACAAATTCATTCATTCCTACCTATACATTCTTGTTTGGGACGGACTTATACGTCTTAAGGGAAGGGAAACGGGCAATATATACGAAGTTGAAGAACCATACATACCTGTATTCTCTAGTAGGTACATCCTGCTTTTGTTATTAGGCCAAAATCTGGAGCTCCAAAAACAAATCCACATATTTCTCAGTGAGTTTTATCAGATATCACCCTATTCATGTCTAAATCACCCACGTTTAATCGAACATTTTGATAATTAATACCTGTAGCGCATATTCCAAACACGAGATGTTCCAATATCTTCCATGGCGATGGGAATCCCGTCCCTTGCCTCTAGCTCCGGTAGATGCATCTCCGCTTCTTTCTGATGTCAGAAACCCAGAAAATATAGATACATTTACATTTTACTTGTAATTAATATGCAAAGAAAAAATCACAAAGTACGAATAGAATGACCTTACCTTGGGCAAGACGATCCTCCCAAGATTACCAACATCACTTTGTTTCAATACTTTTTGCAACAAGAATCTTAGATTTTTCTCCGTCTTCCATCCCTTATGTTCCAAAAACCGTCATTAATCCGATTGCAACTACTTCAATAATCCATGTTCATTCCTCATAAAACAATTGACAAATTACACTAAAACATTATAGGGAAATAGCAACCAGCCCTAAAAAAACTCAACGTTTTCCCACCCAATTCAAATTTCAAACCACAAAAAAAGAAAAGCAAATTAAATCATATTCATCACACCAATCAGAATTACAGCAGCAAAAGAGACCAATAGAAGCAAAGAAATCACACCTGTTTTTTCTCGACTCCACCCCCTTGCCTAGGGAACCCACTAAGCCCGACCCGGTCCTGCTGGGTTGCAACGGGCCCACCCATATGACCCGATCCGGAAACCGACTGGATCACCTGAGAAGGAGGCGGGACCGGAGGCAATTGATGATGCGGCCAATAAACCCAATTTGCATGGCTAGGATGATGTGGTGCACCAACCCCCCCAGTCATACAATTCCCATGCCCTACTCCTACTCCTACTCCGCCTCCGCTCATCTCCACCGTCTGATTACCATTATTCCCCTGATGATTATGATTAGCATGCTGATGGCTCCTATGATGCTGATGCGTAAACAACCTCCTTTGCCTAGCCATCCTCTTTTTCCTAGCCTCCTTCGTCGCGGACGACCCCATCCTAACCAACCCCTCCCCCAGCCCCAGCCCCAGCCCCGGCCCCCCCGGGTGGTAGTACAACCCACCACCCCCACCCGGGTACGGGGTCGGGTAGGCACCAAATCCCGGGTCCGGAAACCCTCCATATTGGGCCATCCCCATCCCGTAGTGCATTGGTGGACCCGGTTGGGGGGCCCATGAGGAGTGATACTCCTGACCCGGGTATCCGTTTCCGTACGGATCTCCACCCATGTGGGGCAGGATGAACCCGGGGGACTGTGCGATGGGTCCGGCGTCGGGTGTGGACCAGGTTTGCGGGTTCATGCAATGATGAAGGTCGGAAATAGGGTTAGTACTACTAGGGTTATTGTGAAGATGGTGGTTTTGAACCCACTGAAGAATCAACTTAAGCAACTGTTTCATCCCTTCTTTCCCACCACCCAGACGCTTGGCCGCGCTCTCGATGGTTGACTTCTTTATCTTAATGTTCCGTAAGTCCTCCGCCGACACCGTCTCCTTGTTTGACTTCAACCACTCGAAGAACACCCTCGCCAGGTCATCCTCCTGTTGGGCCCCGCCGCCGCCGCTGCTGCTTTGACCAAGGTCAACGCATGCTGAACTATTATTATTATTATTACTATCATGTAAGATGAACTGCTTGAACAAGTGCTCCTCCTCCTGCTGCGGCTGGGACTCGAACAACGGAGTCGGGTCCCAGCAGATGTCAGTGGACTCGAGGAGATCCATGCAACCCAGATTCTCCATCATATCCATGCAATCATCCACATCCACATCGACGTCATCCAAAACCAGACTCCCGCCTTGGTGGTGGTTCTGTGAGGCAGAATTGGGGTCGTGGTCGGCGTCGGAGTTGAGGACGGCCCATGAGGCGGTTCCGGAGGAGGCGGTGGAGGCGGAGGAGGACGAGGTGGCCGTTGAGTTCACGAACCGCTTCGAAGCCACCCGGTTCGAGGAGGATGAAGATGATTTGCAAGGGAAGTCCGGTAAAGCCGGGAACTCGGCGTAGAAAAGTGAAGATGGATCACTCACATCCAAATCAACATACTCGTTCTTCATACTATTATTATTATCATTCTTGTTGTCGTTATCATTATTATGACAATTATTATGCTTATTATTTATAGTATTATGGAAAGTGTTATTTTGATGATGTTGAGAAGCGGTTTCAAACCAGATCTCCTCATCTTCCTTGCCAACAACAACAACAACATCTTGATGATGATTATTAGAAAACACATCAAAAGCATTTAGATCTTCGGCATGCATGCTCAAATCCTTCATTTCCATCACAAAATCTATCACTCTCTCTTATTTATTTTGTACAACTAACTAACTAACCCAAGCAATTAAGAAACCCTAATTAATGAAAACCCTTGAGACAAGGTTAAGTGTGGAAACTGAAAAGTAGTAAAAAAAGGACAGATTGTGTACTTGAAAAGTATGGGATGATGCTTAAGAAAAACCAGGATAAGGATTGTTGATGGTTTTGTTATAGTAGTAAAGGAAAAAAAGTGGGCAACTGATAAATGTACTTGTAGTGGTTTAGGGAAGCAAATAGGTGAGATATTGAGAGTGGAGAGGGGACCCTGGCCTGCTGGGTTAGGGTTGGCCTTTATGTTAAGCGACATAAACCATCTGGATAACACCAACTAACCATTAAAATTCTTAGTCACATCAAAACAGAATCTATCCTCTCTATATATATATTCCATTCCTATCCTATCCTATCATCATCATCATCATCATATAATATACGAGTACTAATATGATATGATATGTTGGATTAGGGCTAATTAAGTAACTAAATCTTGTGGCTTGCTTCTTTTGATTAATTAATTAATAATATCCATTTGATATTATTAATTAATTTAATTGGTTGGTGGTAGTGAAGAGAAGGCAGGGTTTAATTTGATTTGTTTAAGCGAGTAGTACTCAAGATTATTAGTGTGTGTTTAGGAGTTTAATATGGGAAGAACAGGTTAGTTGAAGGTATGTATGAAGGAGAGGAGAAGGAGATGATATGGGGAAGGAAGGAAGGAAGGAAGGAAGGAAGAGGGTATTTTGTGACGAGAGAGAGATGAAGGAAGAAACCTACTCTCTTAAGTTAGAACCGTTTTTCTACGACTCCATCGTTAAGCCACAAAACCATCACAAATGTAGGTTTGGTTTGCTCTTGATTTTTTTTTTTTTTTGTGTATTGAAATTTGTACTTGGCTCGCTTGGAACGAGGATAATTTTTTGGGGTAATAGTTCAAAAATCAACTAAAAAATGACGGAAAGTAGTGATGATTTTAAGCGAAAATGGAGAAAAAGTAAGGAAATCTAGCTTATTTGGGAGGAATTATTACTCCCCTCCCCCAAAGTAATGCATTACCCCCAATGGGGTAATTATTCCCCCAAGTAATGCATTACCCTCAATGGGGTAATTATTCCCCCCTCATATACTCCCTCTTAGGGGTGTTCACCGGTCCAAACCCGGACAGAACCGGACCGGACCGGTTTGACCCGCGGACCGGAAACCCAAAAGACCCAAACCCGTGGACCGGACCGGTTAACAAAGAACCCGGACCGGACCAGACCGTAAAAAATACACTAAATTTGATATTTTTTTAAAGTGTGGACCGGACCGGGGACCGGTGACCAACTTTTTTGGGACCCGGAGACCGGACCGGTACGTGCCCCGGTCTGGACCGACCCGGACCTTACGGTCCGGTCCGGTCCGGGTTAATTTTTGAACACCCCTACTCCCTCTCATCCAAACAATCCTTGACATAGGATTTTTCATCAAAATTAAGAAAAGTGGTAAAAATAAAGGTATTATTGGTAAATCAAATGGTGTTATGGGTCCACCAAACTTAAGTAAGGAAAAAAGTAGTGGTATTTTGTGTAAATAGAGGAAGGATATGAGGATGATAAGGTAAAGTCTTTTGCAAAAAAGGGAATGTAAAGAATTAATTGGATTGTCCATTTATAGTAAGTGTAAAGAATTGAATGGATTAGAGGGAGTACCTTTTTACATTATAAAATGTCACAACCAAGCAACAAGCTCATTCATTTTGAGTTCATTTTTGCTCTATTATCCCCGGAATAATTACCTCATTCCAAGCAAGCCCTAAGTAATGTATTGTTTGAGATGGAGTGTTGGACCTCATTTAAGCAATTTCCGGTGCAAAAACAAAGACTAGTAAAATTGTACTCCCGACTCCTTTTATTGTGGGCTTTCTATTTTGAGGAGATTTTAAGACATGGTTATCATAACTAGTTTCACGTGAGACTATCTCACACAAAATTATCGTATGATTTATGAAAAATGGAAATTCTTTATTCTTTATTATATAAAAAATTAGAGCATTTTAAGTCAACATATTACGTCCCATAATTCATTAACGAGTATTCATTAAACCTACATGGATCCAACATGGAGCAGACGTGAGGCCTTGTTGGCCCATTACGTGTACAAGTGTACGTAACCGCTCTAAATTGGTTAAAAATGGTGTTAACCGCATTAATTTTCTCTTTTCCGCCGACAGTCATTTTATGTTATACAAGTCATATTTAGATGACAACCAACATATCACACATTTTTTGAGAAATCATTTGAAACGAGCAAATTTTGAAGGTTATTTATCCACGTTTTTCGGGTTGATTCGGTGCCGAAATTAAATGTCTCAAAATTGACATGACAATTACTTCATACATTGTAGAAGTAACAGAAGATATGGACGATTACAAATAAACACTCTTAAAAGACATTCGACCATCTTTCGAATATGACGCCGAAGTAAGGTGAAATCTTCGATATATACACACACTAGAACCCGAACTATTTTAGAGTTTTTTATCAACCGTCAAACATTTTATGTTATACAAGTCTTGTTTAGATAATGACTAGCAAAATATCTCATATTTTTCAAAAAATTATCTGAAACGGACAAATTTGAAGGTTATTGATAGTTATATTATTATCCACATATTTCAGGCTGATTTGGTCTCGAAAATAAATGTCTCCAAATTCTCACGTAACTACTCCATTTAAATGTAGAAATGTTGCGGTGAAACAAAATGTACGTTATGATTAAAATAAAATTATTTAAAAGATATTCGACTACGTACCTTTCGAGTAAAGTCGGATAAGGGTGAAATCTTCGATATATACACTCGAAAAGTAACTATTTTAGAGTTTTTTAATAACCTTGAGTTATTTCATGTTATACAAGTCATATCTAGATGTCAAGCAACATATCTCAGATTTTTCAAAAAATGTCTCAAATTTCACAAGGTAATTACTCCATATATTGTAGAAGTAACAAAAGTTACGAACGGTAACAAATAAACACTTTGAAAAGATATTCGACCATCTTTCGAGTGACGGCAGAGTAGGACAAAATCTTCAATAACACTCGAACCCATACTATTATAGAGTTTTTTTAACAATTGCAGTCATTTTATGTTATACGGGTCCACTACAAGAATGACAGCATTTAGCAACCGGAAAAATCGGTCGGGAAGGCACAAAATCGGTCGGTAAACACATTTACCGACCGCATTTTAAAAGTTTCCGACCGATAGTCTATAGTCGAAAACTATGGTCGGAAACAATAAGTACCGACCAAACGATCCAGTCGGTGAATCACCGACCGAATTACGGTCGGTAAAGATTGAAGACGGTCGGCAAAAAAACTTACCGACTGATTTTGTCGGTCGGTATATTAAGCATCACCGACCGACCAGTCGGTCGGAAATGGTAATATGCGGTCGGTAAATGGTATTTCCGACTGAAACTTGCGGTCGGTAAGTTTTGCCAACTAAGCCAAGGTCAGACCCTCCTGTGAAACGTTTGGTCGGGAAAAGGGGAACTCGGTCGGTAATGCGGTCGGTATTCACGGTTTTTACCGACCGCTCCTGTCGGTCGGTAATGCTTACCGACCGTAGATCGACAATATCTAAGTTGCTTATGGCGGTCGGTAAAGAAGGTCGGGCGGTCGGTAATTACGTTATGGCGGTCGGTAAATATGTTGAGGTCGTGCTGGATCCAATTGTTTTGTTGTCCTCCAATTTGCAACATACAAACCTGCATTCAAACTAGAACATACAAACTCCAATTTGTTGTCATCGATATCGTATCATTCAAATCTTCCAACTCATTCAAACTACAATATCATTCACTTCAACCTTCATTCGTTAACTTCATCCAATTCATTCATAATCCAACATCTCCACAATTCATTCACATAATATGTTTAACTACTTAATTAAGCGAATACTAATGAAAGTGTAATTAAAGAGTCTAAACAACTTGGAAGAGAATTCAAAGTTTACACAACTTAAAAGAGTAATCAATTAAAAGTTCAAGCTACACTTGAAAACCGACCCCGGCTCCCCCAACTCCACCACCTCCCGAATTATCGTCATTCGGATTACGGAAGTTAGTGTTGTTGAACGGGTTACAGTTCTGAGTTTGTAATACCTTGTTAAGCGCTGACATGAGCTGTTGTTGTTGTTGCATGAGCTCCCGGGTCTCTTCTCTAAAGCGCCTGTTCTCTTCTTTCTCCTTCTCCAAGGCTTCCAAAATTTTGTTCTGAAATTCTTCTGCCCGTTTTTCTTGTTGTACAAGAATACCGGGATGATAGGAGCTCGAAGCATTACCCTTGTTTTGTTGAGGGGGGGTGAAGTACAATGGGCCGGCGGATCCCACTCCGTATACGTGGCCCTTCTTGAAGCCCTTGGCCGCTTCGAACCACAGTTCGTCGTCCTCTTTTCCTTTCTCCTCCTCCTCGTTCTTTTTCTTGAGCTCTTCAAATCGTTCCTATTAGCAAACAGAGGAAGGTAATGTTTAGGAACAAGTTATAACTAATTTATTAAGGAATTTTAAGATAATCTCTATGATTAACTAAATTAACACTTACAAATGTCTCCTTCGCCTTTTGACTGGTAAAAACTCTTTTACCGTCGACAACCTTAGAGTGCATGGCTTCCGCGAGCTCCGCCGCACTGGGCCTCCTACCACCCAGTTGCTCCATCTAAGAAGACAAATTATTACTACCATCTTAAAAAAAAATATGAATAAAAACATTATGGAATATTTTAATATATTTTGTCATTACCAGCCTTGATGCATGTTTCGTTGCCTTGATCGACCCCCTGTGATGACTAGGGCCAGGCTGTGCACAAGCTTTATTTGCGGCAGCTGTCTTTGATCTCTTCTGGAAAGCCTTCGACTTCCGTCGCTCCAACAAGTCCTTGTAGACTTGTGGCACCATCCACCCTGGGCATGCCTTGTTCTTGCCATTCCGCAGTTCACATATGTCGTTAACGGTGTCCTTCAACCGTTTACGATATTCGTCATCGTACCTCTCCCTAACTCGCTCTTCATGCTCGGGCTCCCATGAACAGTACCCCTGACATTGTGACCGATCATAAATTAATAATTACGTATTAAGAAAAAATCTAAATAACAATTAAAAGTGCATATAACTATATATCTTTGAATGTAAGGAAAATAAAGTGAATGTATACCCTAAAGTTGTCGAACCATTTATCTTTCACCGTCGTCGGGGTCTCCCGGTAGTTCATATGTGGTTCATGGTAGAAACCCTTGAACGACTTCGTTACTCGTCTTACCACACCGGAGTCGTCAAACCTTAATCAACACAAATGCCACATATTAGATTTTTGTATAAAAGAAAATTATATACTACATCTACTTCGATAATGATAGAATAAGCAATACCATCTCCCACTGGGCTTAATCGTAATTATTTCCAGATCTTCCTGTTGTTGTTGTTGTTGTTGTTGTTGTTGCTGCTCCTCCTCGTGCTCGTCGACTTGAACCTGTGGTCCACGTCCACGTCCACGTCCGCCGCGTCCACGTCCGCCTCGTCCAACCATCTTTCAGATACGATCTGTTGAATGACAAAACAAACAAACATATGCAAATAATACTTTCCAAATGCAAATCCTTGAAAACATTTAACAAATAATATCATCTTGCCTAAAACCAAACAAACATATACAAATAATAACTGCATTTATCCATGAGTGTTGATCGACCACTAATTCAATGACTAAGCAAATACAAGTTAGCAATCATCATTCTCATCATCATCGTCTTCTTCTTCTTCTTCTTCTTCTTCTTCTTCTTCTTCTTCTTCTTCTTCCTCTTCTTCTTCTTCATCCTCCTCCTCCTCCTCCTCCTCCTCAAATTCATCTTCAAATTCCTCCTCCTCATCAATGTTATCATCTTCGACAATCACATCATCACCCATCTCGTTCATCTCTTCCATGTCCTCCCCTTCAACAAAACTTTCTAAGACGTCATCGGCAACAACACCAGATAATAATGAAGTACTACTCACATCTTCTTGAAATACCGTGACATCCACTGGTGCATTAAATTGTGACTTTGCCCGACCCTTAAAAACAGCCCACCAATGATCTCTATCCTTCTTTGGGTTTGGGTATGGAGCAAAATAAACTTGACTAGCTTGATGGGCAAGTATAAAAGGATCATAGTTACCATACTTCCTCCTACTATTAACTTCTACTAGTTTATAAAGACCATGAACACTTGTACCGTTTGTGGAATTATCCATCCAGGAACACTTGAACACGATTGCATTATAAATTCTCTTCTCCCCACAATACCTCAACTCAATAATTTCCTCTAAAGTGCCATGGTAATCGTTTCCTTCGACATTACTTACGCAAACCCCGTAATTCATGGTAGCTCTGTTTTTCCCATATTTCTGTGTGTGGAAATTAAACCCATTAATCATATATCTTTGCCAAGTGTTTACTTCTTTAGAAGGACCAAATGCTAAGGCTTGAATCACATCATCTTTGACATTCATCTCAGTTACCTAATTGCGTAGTAGAGTGTTAGTGCATATGTGACGTGCTCAAAGTTTATTTCATTCTAATATGTCAACACTGAGACTTACATATCCTTTAAACCATTTTGGGAACAACTTCTCATATGTAGTCCAAACTTCATCCATTTTAGCTCGTGGATGTTGCTCCATAATGAACTGTTCAAATAAGCTGTAATTATCCAATTTAGTCGTGACATTTACATCTTTTAATTTTAAAATAAATATGTAAGTTGTTACTATTTACGTACCGTTCATATTCTCCTAGTAGTTCACAATTTGATAGTGCGTACAAATGTGCACGATCGAACTCTTGTTCGTCCAAGTACCTCTGTTTTGGTTTAGCAAGAGCTCTACCTTTGTGTTTTCGAAAGAGCTCGGGTAAAGATGAATCATTTTCGTCACCCGTGCCCACATCCAAATCCTTAGCCTTTGTGTCTACGTGGTCTTCAAAGTATAGAGAACAGAAATTTGATATTTCTTCAGTTAAGAAAGCATTGCAAATTGAACCTTCCACACGTGCTTTGTTACCCACTTTTTTTTTCAAATGATTAAGAAACCTACATTTTGATATAGTGTAGAGTATTTTCACAATTATGATGATATAATGATTAAGAAACAATAATAAGTTGAGTATTTTCACAATTATACCTCTCAAAAGGGTACATCCACCTATATTGTACTGGCCCACCAACCCTTGCTTCGTAAGGCAAATGTATTGGTAAGTGCTCCATTGAATTGAAGAACGATGGTGGAAACACTTTCTCAAGTTTGCAGAGGATCTCCGCAATATCGTTCTCCAGCCGCTGTACATTTTGGGTTGTAAGGCTTGAGACACACAAATCACGAAAAAATTGGCTGATCTCGGTAATTGAATTCCACACATTAGTTGGCAGCAAGTGTTTCAAAGCAACGGGTAATAGCCGTTCCATGAATACATGGCAATCGTGGCTCTTCATACCATGGAGTGTGAGACTGTGTAGGTCGACGCAGCGACCTAAATCCGATGCGTATCCATCTGGAAACCTCAAGTTGCATATCCACTCACAGAGTACCTTTTTTTGCAGTTTGTCAAGAGTGTAGGGAGCTTTTGGTTTGCGGCCATCCTTGAGGTGTAGGTGACTTTGAAAGGTATGTCTGCCCCACTAAAAGTTTTCTTCTTGTACCTATCTTTTCCACACTTCTTACATTTATCAAGCATGGAGTCTTCTTTCCAAAATAGCATGCATCCATCCGGACATGAATGGATCCTATGATGGGGCATTTGAAGGCCCCTAAGCAACCTTTTAGTATCGTAAAATGTGCGAGTCATCATATTATCTCGTGGAATGATATCCTCAATCAAAGCAGCTATCTTATCTAAACTTCTTTCCGGTAGGTTGTCCTCACATTTAATGTTAATCATCCTAGAAGCTACTTCTAGCAATGATGACTCACATCCACGGTACAGAGGTGTCTCGGCGGCCTCTAACATTTCAAAAAATTCTTTCTGATCATGGTGGGGGCTTTCTTCTTCACCCAAAGGAGAATCCTCGACACGGTCGAACATTATGTCTCCAAATGCATCTACTATCATCTCCCGATAAGGTTGGTCGATGAAAGCATTAGTGTTTGTTGAAGTACTAGGATTACTAATAAAAGAAAAGGGTTCTCCATGGCACACCCAATTAGTATAACCAGGCGTAAACCCTTTGCTATAGAGATGCTCTTTCACCTGATACTCATTCAAGTACTTCAAATTTTCACACTTCACACATGGACATCTAAGAATCTGATGTGCCTTGTATTCTTCTTGTTCCTTAGCATATAGAATAAAATCATCCACCCCAAGTATAAACTCATACTTAACTTTGTTTCTATCGTCTACCCTTTCGTACATCCATTTTCTTTCGGTATTCGTCATTATTAGATTTTCTATAAGAGAAACGAAAACCTAATTAAATAACATATAAAAATGGAGTAAATAACACAGAAATAACCACGAGTTTACTCTCGTCATGTTAAAAAACACTAATCGAATATAACTAGATCAGGGGTTGATACGTTTATTTACTCTAATTAGACAATTTAAACTCCCATGATCTCATCTCATTCGTACCCCTTCATTATTTAATTAACTTTTCACATCTAACCTTAGTTTAATATATAAACTCAAATTGTTAGTATTCTAAGCTACAACTATATTAGGCTAAAGAATGTTAGTCCCTACATTGTTATTATTTGTTAAGTTGAGAATAAACAGTAGATGATGGCCATTTGTGTATACATTTGAGAGTAACATGAATATGCATATTTTAATGTTATAATAAGGAGTTGTCCGCAAGACTTTTAATTACGGAGCAGCAACTAAACTATACCAAACTTCGAAGATAAAAAAAGGGGAAGAATAATAAAGGCAGGCGAGATGAGGTCGAGGAGATCAAATAGAACGGAGGAAGTATATATTATGCCCATGCATTCCTCAAATTTCATATACATCCAAATCCCATACATTTTCTAATGCAAACCATGATCTCAAGCAACTCTAACCTAAAACCAATCAACCTCAAATAATATAAAGTCGAAAAAAATTATAAAATAAATATTATGTTCATAATTTATCATAAATAATATGCATAATTGCATGCATGAGGCTTATCCTAGGAAATTTCTAACCCAAAATTCTAGTTAATGTAGAAATGTAAGTTAATTTAAATCATTGTATGTCGATCAATCGGATTTTTTTAACTTTAAATAAATGAGTTTTAGGAACACGATCGTTTATAATATGTTTTAAATTAGTTTAAAATAATGGGTAAATGACAATGATGTCTTTCTCCTTTTAAAGGTCAACCATATTTTCAATTTGTTCTCTAAATGGAAATTGAACAATTCGCTTAATGTCGACCATATTTTCGTTTTAAGACTTACCAATCAACCTTACAAACCAAACAAGAATACTAATTGGGTAATCCAATCAACATTGAATATATTCTTAAGACTAATTATACTAAACAATTTTCCAATCAAAAATACTAATTGGGTAATCCAATCCAAAATTTTCCAAAGGGTAAGTACTATAGGGAGAGCTATACTAATTGAACCAATTTTTCATCTAAATACTATAGAGAGAGCTATACTAATCTAACTAAACTATACTAAACAATTTTTCATCAAATTTCACCCTAAATTAAATTAAATTTCAATTTCATCCTAATTATTTTTTCATCCCCTAATTAAATCTCTCAAACCCTAATTATTTTTTCTCTCAATCTCTCTATTTCCTAACTAACTAATTTCTCTCAATTTCTCAATTTCCTAACTAACTAAATCTCTCAAACCCTAATCAAAATCTCTCAATTTCAATTTCCTAACTAAATCGCTCAAACCCTAATTATTTTTTCATCCCCTACACTTAGTAGAAGCAACTCAACCAAAATTAATACTAATAAATCCAATAATGATAATAATAATAATCTTATGAGAAGTTTTTCATAATTTGGCTAAGGAAGCTAATTACACTAACCTAATAAGTTTCACCCTAAATCTAAATTTAATCCTAAATTCATCAAACACTTGGATTAACAACAATAATAAACCAAATATAAACAAAATCAAACAAAAAAATTGAGTTAGAATTCATACCTAGGTTGAAATTGGGGATTTTGGGGAGGATGGGTATGGTAATCCGGCGAAGGGCGGATCGGGGCCGGTGCGGCGGTGGTGCGACGGCGGTGCGGGGGAGGTTCTCCGGCGAAGGGGGTGGCGAAGGGGGGTGGGGATAGGGGGGTCGGGTTCGGAATTGGGGTTTGGGGATGGGTAAAGGGTTTTTTTTTTAATTTACTGCGAAGTGAGTAATGAAAGGAGCCGGGGTGATTTATGTTAACAACGTCACCGACCGACAAATCGGTCGGTAAAACAACTCGGTACCGACCGATGTTCTTATTTACCGACTGATTAATCAGTCGGTATTTTACCGACCGAAAGTCCCATTTACCGACTGTTGTCGGTCGGTAAGCGTAATTAGCGACTGTTTTCCATGCGGTAGGAAAATATCGGCTGCTAACCACGACTTTTCTTGTAGTGGTCGTCATATTTAGATGTCCAGCTAAGTATCTCTCATTTTACGAAAAATCAATTGAAACAAGCAAATTTGAAGGTTATTATCCACGTTTTTCGGGTTGATTTGGTTACGAAAAAAAATGTCACCAAATTCTCACGTAACTACTCCATACAATATAGAAATGTCTCGGTGAAAAAAAAGTACATTATGTTTAAAATAAACACATTTAAAAGATATTCGACTCGTGCCTTTCGAGTAACGTCGGGTAAGGGCAACATCTTCAATATATACACTCGAAACTGACGATTTATGATTTTTTTTAACAACCGTAAGTCATTTTATGTTATACTCCCTCCATTTTTTTTTCTTTCCATTTGCTTTTTCACAGTCTCCAAGACGATAATACTTCGACCGTATTTCTCGACATGTAAATGAAACTTTTTATTGACAAAATTTATATTTTATGAAAGAGAATTTGTTAATAAATGTGAACTTTTGAGTTTTATGAATAAATCAATTTTATTCTCCAACATATTTATGGTCAAAGTTTGTTAATTTTTATCCTCAAAAAGCAAATGGGAAGAACATAAGCAAACGGAGGAAGTACATGTCATATTTAGATGACAAGCAACATATCTCACATTTTTCGAAAAACACCGAAATGATCGAATTTGATGGTTATTATCTACGTTTTTTCGGTTGATTTGATCCTGAAATAAATTGTCTCAAAAATCACACGATAATTATACATTGTTGAAGTAACGGAATGTACGTACGGTTACAAATAAATAAACACTTTTAAAAGCCATTCGACTATCTTTCGAGCGACATCGAAGTCGGACGAAATCTTCGATATATAATACACTCGAAGCCAAACTATTTTGGAGTTTCTTTAACAACCGTCAGTCATTTTATATTACACGGATTCTATTTAGATGATCAGTAAAATATCTCACATTTTTCGAAAAATCACTTAAACGAACGAATTTGAAGGTTATTATCCACGTTTTTTGGGTTGTTTTGGTCCCGGAAATAGATGTCTCCAAATTCCAACGTAACTACTCCAAACAATGTAGAAATTTCTCGGTGAAACAGAAGGTACATTATGTTTAAAATAAACTTAGTTAAAAGACATTCAACTACATATGTACCTTTCGAGTAACGCCGGATAAAGGCGGAATCTTCGATATATACACTCGAAACAATACTATTTTAGAGTTCTATTTAAAAAAAACCGTGAGTCATTTTATGCTATACAGGTCATATCTAGATGACACGCAATATATCTCATATTCTTCGAAAAATCACCAAAAACGGCGTAATCTGAAGGTTATTATCCATTTTCGGGTGATTTGGTCCCGAAATTAAATGTCTCAAAATTCACAAGGTAATTACTCCATATATTGTAGAAGTAACAGCAGGTATGTACGGTTACAAATAAATACTTTTAAAAGACATTCGACTAGAAATAGAACGAAATCTTCAATATATAGTATACAATACACTCGAAACCGAACTATTTTAGAATTTTTTTATCAACCTTCAAACATTTTATGTTACACGGGTCCTATTTAGATGGCGGCTAAATATTTCTCATTTTTTGAAAAATCACCTAAAACGACGAAATTTGAAGGTTATTATCTATGTTTTTCGGGTTGATTTGATCCCAAATTAAATGTCTAAAAATTCAGAAGGTAATTACTCCATATATCGTAGAAATAACAGAAGGTGCGTACGGTTACAGATAAACACTTTTAAAAGACATTCGACTATCTTTCGAATGACATCGGAGTAGGACGAATGAAATTTTCGATATATAATGTACTTGAAGCCGAACTATTTTAGAGTTTTTTAACAACCGTCAGTCATTTTATATTATATGCGTCCTATTTAGATTGCTAGCAAAATATCTCACATATTTCGAAAAATAATTTTGATAACTCCCGAATTATTCATATTTTGTACCCCGTTATTATATTATTTTATGGTCGTCTATTACATTATTTATATTATTTATCCCACTTTTACTCATTTTGGGATTTGATTACCTTATTTGTCACTTTTCATATCAAAAGGATTAATTCATGTACTTTTTTATTAACAGGTAATAACCAAATAACATGGGAGTCAGATTGAGATTTATAGGACGTAATATTGGAAAATCTAAGCAAATAAAGAAAGATATGAAGGGCAGTGAGAAGTTTTGGAAGGAAATCTAATGAAGAACAAAAAAAAAAGCACAAGAAGTGGCTGGAAGTTGAAAGATACGAACCATCAATAGAGAGGAGATTATGGAAACAAGATATTCCTCATATTTCTTACTCTCATCAGTTTCCATATTTCTACCCAGAAATTATACCTCAAATCTTTCCTAAATTTTGATCCAATGCAACTATAAATACCCGATCTCCCATCATGAATCAACCAAGCAAGCAAACACAGAAATACCAACCCTTATTAGTAATTGAATTTGACGGTTTTTTGGAGCTCGGAGCAGTCCGTCGTGTGAAGCGGCTTCAACTCGAGGGAAGACGGAAGCACTACTACTTGTGGAGGTGTCGAAACCGAATCAAGGAGGAGTCTTTTGGGCCTAGATATTAAGTTCTCTACTCCTTAATACTTGTTAATTTCAGTTATTAATTTTGTCTTGGATTTTATATGACGTTAATCGTTCAGTTATGAAATCAATTAGTTTTACCAATATTATTTTGTTAGTATTCAATTTTATACTCGTTCTTATTTTTCAATAGCTAGTTGTATTATTTGGCGCGGCGTTAAATTATACAACCGAGTAGCAACTATATTAATTTAGGACTGCGAATTGTCACTAGGTTAATCTATGAGTATAATTTGATCTAGTTAATTTTTAATTGGCTAGGATTAATGATGTCCTTCTCGTCCTTAATGCGACTAGTTAACTTACGGAGCGTCGAAACTTACGTAATAATTAATTAGTTAGAATTGGTGATCGAGCGGCTCGACATCGATTATAAGTAAGGAAAGATAGGGAGATTTAGCGGCTAAATTCTCTACAATTAATCTAGTAATAAAATAATGTGGGTACGACGAGTCGATTTAGTAACTGAATGGGTAACCAAGTATAAGAAATATATGAGCCGAATTATTATGCTTGTTTCACTTGTATATATTAGGATATGAGTATAGTTTATTTTGGAGTAGTTCATTAGTTTAAATTATTCGAGACAATTAATTAAACCCCCCCATTCCGTATATATATTTGTTGATATTGTTAATATTATAATCGTAAATATGTAGTGGACTAGTTAATGAATAAATCGTCTCTCCGTGGGATCGACCCTTACTTGTACTATACTACGTAATTTTTAAGATCGTTAGTGTGATAAGAGTAAGGTTATAAATTATTAATTTGAGTGCGGTAACGACACGTATCACATTTGAAACGGACGAATTTGAAGAATATAATCTATGTTTTTTGGGTTGATTTGGTCCCGAAAATAAATGTCTCCAAATTTCTACGTAACTACTCCATACAATGTAGAAATGTCTCGGTGAAACAGAAGGTACGTTATTTTTAAAATAAACACATTTAAATATACTTGACTATGCATCTTTCGAGTAACGTCGGAGAAGAGCGGAATCTTCGATATATACACTTAAAGCTGACGATTTTAGAGTTTATTTAATAATCGTAAATCATTTTATGTTATACATGTCATATTTAGATGGCAAGCCGTATGTCTCACATTTTTCGAAAAATTACCTGAAACGGCCGAATTTGAAGTTTATTATCTACGTTTTTTTGGTTGATTTGGTCCCGAAATTAAATGTATCAAAATTTACACGGTAATTAATTCATACATTGTAGAACTAATAGAAGGTATGTACGATTAAAAATAAACACTTTTAAAATTCATTCGACTATCTTTCGAGTGACGTCGAAGTATGACGAAATCTTCAAAATATAATACACTCGAAGCTGAACTATTTTAAAGTATTTTAACAACCGTCAGTATTTTTCGAAAAATCACCTTAAACGGTGGAATTTGAAGTTTATTATTTAGGTTTTTCGGGTTGATTTGATCCCGAAATTAAATGTCTCAAAATTCTAGAAGTAACAGGAGGTATATGCCGTTACAAATAAACACGTGTACCAAAATCTCTGAAAAACGTGTATTACCTTATATATATATACATTACAAATTGAGTTGCTCGGGAGGTCATATTGAGTCATGTTTCGAATGAACTTGATTTTTATGCCACATGACTACGTAGTTTTCAGAAGGTAACCAGCTGATTTCATGCTCAAACGACAAGTATAGTTTACAGGTCAAACTGAACTTCAGGTGGGAATAACTTAATGCACACCGAAACCCTCCAAATCTTTTCCGCTCATCCTAATATTAGTGTGATTGTTTCTACCGACCTAATGAAAATTCAGTACAAATTACAGTCATTTTTATTTCGGACCCCAAAAACCTAAAAAAAACACTGAGTATTAAATTGTCCAAGTTAGTGTAGTGTTGTAGGGATGAACCAATAAAAGAGAGACAAGAGGAAAAGAGGAGAAAAATAAGGGAGAAGAGGGAAGTGGGGCCGGGGAGGGTGGGAGCATGCATGGCTTCAGCAAAAGATGCATGGCATGGGGTGTGGTTTGGCTGAAACAAAAGCAAAGAAGCAAACAACTCAAACAATTCCTCAATGCCCTTGTTTTTCACGTGAGACCGTTTCATGATAACTTATTGTGAGACGTATTAATAGGTATAATAATAATAAAATTAACTCCCTTATATGTGAGAGGTCTCACGATAAATTTATTATGAGACCGTGTCATACGAGAAATTGTATACTCCCTCCGATTACCTATTTTCTTCCCCTTTCTTTTTGGGGAGGAAAACAAGGAGGGAGTATTATATTGGTATAATATGTAAGGTGGAATGAAAAAGCAAGGGAGATAAATATTACAGTATATATTAATTAAATGAGAAAAAGTGATATGGAAAAGTAGGAGGGATGAATATTAATATATAATTAAATGAGAAAAAGTGGGGTGAAAAAGTAGGAGAGAGGAATATTATATTAATTAATAAGCAGGGGCGGCCCAGAGGAGGTTCAGGGCGAGCAGGGGAACTGGGCCTCCAATTTTGTTGAGCCTCATAATCCTCTTTCTGAATAGTTACTCTATATATAAAATTATGAGATCCACATATGTGGCTTGTAATGTGGTGGTTTGAGTCTCTCCTTCTACATGAAAGGTCTAGGTAATCGGAGGGAGTATTTTTTATCAATTTTTCGAACATATATCAACCGAGAACACATTAATAATCTAATTAAAACAAATTTATCATTGATAATATATTAATATCACAATAAATTGAAATATTAAGTTTTATTTATCCTACTTAAACAATATTCATATTAATCTCGTTTTAATTAACGTATTAATATGTATCCGAGCGGAAACACGTTAGAAAAATCTTTTAGTTATGTATACTTCATTCTCTCTCTCTTCTGCCATTCGGTATTAGCTCACTGGCTCACCCTAACGGTGTTCTTTATACATACATTACTCTCCTCCTACCTTTCATTTATCTGATCTATCTCATCTCTTCCAATTAATTTTATATTTATATACTTACTTGAGATAGGATTATAGAGTGCCCTGCTGCTTCGTCTGGTCAGCTTCTTATTGTTTCATCTACTACCCCTACCCCTACCCCTACCCCTACCCCCTAGTCAACTTCTGTTTGGGGTTCTCCCTATACAAAAATTCTTAAATTCTTATTTATGATGGATATATCGCTTCCAAACTTGTGATAAGTCAATATTTTTGTAGATAAACACAAAACGTTTATTACTGCTGAGACATTTTGACTTAAATCAATAATAACTCTAAAAAATCGGAGAGAGTAGAAATTATATTGAAAAATCTGATCTCTTTACTTATGAATCATGTAAAAAGAAGAAACAAACGTATATAATTAATTAAATGAATCGAACTTAAAGTATTTATTGGAAAAATCTCAAAAAAGTTTGTCGTGAAAAATAGAACTAGTGTTGAGTACGTATAATTTAACGTTGGAATGTGAAGTAATTGCAGTAGTACGTGTGAACGGAGATGTAGAATTTGACGTACAAGGAGTCGAATTAGATGAGGAGTGGATAAAACAAGAATAAATATAGAGGGGAAAGAAAACGGCGGGATTTGGAAGGGAAGGGAAGGGAAGGGTTCAAGGGTCCAACATTACTGCGACGTGTCCTCACTATTTGGTGTATGACAGCTTCAATTCAATTCAATTCAATTCATTTTGATGATGTCACTTCCAAGTCCCAACCCTCTTCCACTCAAATTACATTCACATGCCTGCCTTGATTCCTTTAATAACCAAGTTCAATAATACTAGTGGGTTATATCTGTGGATAATTAGTCTTACCTCGTGTGTACGTTCTTACCGACACGATGAAAATATCGTACGCATAATTTTAAGTTATTTTTGTTTTGGATCTCGAATCTTTGAAATAACGTGTATTATACTTGAGAAATTGAACTACTCGAGAATTCATATCGGGTAGTCACGTTTCAAATCAACATGTTCTTCATACTGCGTGACTACAACGTGGTTAGCATAATAGCATGTACTCTGCTAAGATTTCACGCCCAAGCGACAAGTATAAGTCGCTTTTATACGATAAACATATTTTTAGGCACGACTTGTTAAATACATGCCGGAATCCCCAAACGTTTTCCGTTCATCTTCATATTTTGTGCGCATTCCTGCCGACACGATTAAAACTCTGTTTTCTTCCGGACCTGAAATTAATCTCTGAAAAACGTGTATTATACACTACAAATTGAGCTGCTCGAAAGCTAATATCGAGCCACTGTAACACCCGTAAAATTTACATCTTTGATATCCGTCCCGTTGCGATTAAATCGACTCTCATCGAGTCTCGTTATTTTTCTTCCAGCTTAATTTCGATATTCGTAATAACACTTTAATAAATTTTTGTTCAAAAACCATTTTAACTAGATGGAAAGCCCGTGCGATACACCAAGTTGGATGGTTACATAAATTTGTGAAAATGTACAACAGTAGAGAGTCAGTCAAATTAAGAGTATGCCTAATAGTAAAGGGATATTATCCATATACGCAAATGTGATTCAAGTGATCAGATATAATATATATACAGTAAACGTCAAATTAAATTATAGGCATTATATATGATGCATTGTAGTTAGAATAAAAGACTAATTAAAGTACGTTGCACATAAATATACGTAGATATAAATATTCAATGGGTAAAATGGAAACATATTACAGTCAACAACGATTAAACATGTGATAAAAAATAAATTTGTCATCAAATTATAATAATGAATATTGTCGCTTAAAGTAACAGTGCATACACTTGCTTATTTATAATAGTACAGTTATGAATGCATTTGAAATGACAATAAAACTCAAAATTACGACTTCATATACATAATTGTAGATACTCTGATCACCACGTTAAAGTCTTACGACCATGCGATGTGGTTGATAATCTTACTTTCTTAAATTTTTGGTTGACATCTAAGGATGAACGATTACTCTTATTTGTAGTATAATATTCCCATCACCTTCTTATAATTTTTCGATGTGGGTTAATTTTTTGGTTGATATCGAAGGATGACCGATTACACTTATTTATCATAATAAAACAAAAATAAAATAAAATAAATCTATTTGTGTTAGGATAATAATATAAGTAATAATTTTATTTTTATTATTAATTATTAAATTTTAAATTTTAAATTTTTAGAATTTCTTAAGAATTAAAATATTTTTTGTTTATAGTCTTAAATTTTTTTTTTAAAAATTCATTTTATGACTCGAGATTTTTGGTTAAGGTATAATAATGAATTATTATTATTCTTTTTTAGAATATTATGACCTCATTATAATCTTTCGATGTGAAATAATTTACTTAACTTTATAGTCTTAAGGAGATTTTTTAAGATTTTTTCAATGTGAGACAATTTAACTTAAGTTTATATTCATAAGACCGTTCTTTTTAAGACTTCAAAAGATTTTTTTGTTGATATCTAATGACGAATATCAGCTTGCAACTTGTCTAGGGTCTCAGGATCAATCGTCTTGCTATAAATTGCATTAAAGAAAAAACAGAGTCTTGTAATTGCAACTCGCACATGTCTAGGCAAAACAGATCGAATCGCGATAGGCAGAAATTGTTGCATTATTATGTGGTTATCATGAGATTTTAATCCCACCAACCGCAAGTCCTTCATTGAAACAAGATTCTTCATATTTGAAGAATATCCATGTGGTACCTTAATACCATGAAGACACTCACATACTATTGATTTCTCTTTCTTAGACAAAGTGTAGCAAGCCGGAGGAAGATACACACGCTTGCCATCTTCTTGCGGCACCAACTCATTCCTTGTTCCCATTTCTTCGATGTCCTTCCTTACCTTGTACCCATCTTTGGTCTTCCCGGGGATGTTGAGCAAAGTTCCGATAAGGCTTTCAGCAACATTTTTTTCCACATGCATAATGTCTATACAATGTCTCACAGACATATGCTGCCAATATGGAAGACTCCAAAATATGGACTTTTTCTTATATCTGACATCTTTAAGAAATACATTCGGCTTCCCAAAAACAACATCGATATCTCTTACTTGATTATATACTTGGTCTCCCTCCAATGGAATAGGAGCAATTTCTTTCTCAGTTTCTCCATTGAACGCTTTTTTCATCTTGCGATACGGGTGATGTCGAGGCAAAAATCTTCGATGCCCCATATAAACATTTTTCATACAGTGGGTGAGTCGAGGAGCTACGGTTCCTTCTTCACATATTGGGCAAGCTTTTTTCCCTTTGTTTGAATATCCAGACAAATTTCCATACGCAGGAAAATCATTTATGGTGCACAATAACATAGCACGTAAATTGAAATTTTCTTCAGCATTTGCATCAAACACATTGACCCCTTCATACCACAATATTTTCAAATCATCAATGAGTGGCGCTAGATAAACATCTATATCGTTACCTGGTTGTTTTGGTCCTTGTATAAGAAGTGATAACATCAGGTACTTCTGCTTCATACATAAATAAGGAGGTAAGTTATAAATACAAAGAAGAACCGGCCATGTGCTATGCTGACTACTCAAAGTGGAGAAGGGGTTCATTCCATCAGTGCAAAGACCGAGTCTTAAATTCTTAGCCTCTTTACCAAATTCTGGAAAAACTCTATCTATAGTTCTCCATTGCGGGGCATCTGCCGGATGTCTAAGTTTTCCATCATTTTTTCTAAAATCTACATGCCACCTTAATTTCTTAGCGTCGTTTACATTAGCAAATAGACGTTTGAACCTGGGTATAATAGGTAGATACCACACCACTTTTGCTGCAGACCCTTTCGTCTTCTCACTACCGTAGTCCTTATCCTTTACACGATATCGTGATTTCCCACAAGTTGGACACTTATGCAAATCCTTATATTGGTTACGATACAGAATACAGTCATTTGGACATGCATGAATTTTTTCGTACTCACATCCCATCGGACACAGAACTTTCTTTGCCTCGTATGTGGATTTTGGAAGAACATTATTGTCTGGAAGCATCTTTGCAAAGAGCTCTAAGAAGGCCGTAAATCCCTTATCACTCACCTTATGTTCCACTTTTAAAGACATTAGTTGCATCGAGCTGGATAAACGATTGAATTTATCGCAGTTAGGATACAAAGGTTTCTCCTTATCACTAGACAACCTCTCCACTACACATAGATCATCGTCGAAATTAGCTTGGACGTTTGCAATTAATTCGTCGATTCGGTCCCTTTCAATATCATCACTCATATTTTCTTCTGGTTCTAATTCACTTACTTCTATTGGGTTAGAAACTAATGGTTCACCATGAAAAATCCACCGTGTATAATTTTTCATAAATCCACGTAAAACTAAGTGGTCCACACAAATACTAGGACTTGAAACTTTCTTCAAATTTAGACAATCAATGCAAGGGCATAATATTCGTTCCTCTCCTTTCCTAACAGCATTCTCTAAAGCACATTTCACGAATTCAGTTTGCACCAAATTTCGAAATTCAAGGGTTGAACGTTTCATAGTATAGATCCAATTTCTATCCATATCTATAAACAAAAAAATAATGAACGGTTATGAACTTTATCAACGCATTCGTTAGAAGATTATGTCAAGCTCAATTAAGAAGTAAAACATCCAAATACAACAAACCATTGCTAAAGACAAAAGGCAAGGGAACAAAGAAAGGTCCTCTCTCCTCGGAGGACGTGGGTTCTAATCCCAAGCAGGCCATTCTTTTTACGTGTTTGTGTACCTATTACTATTTTTCCTCCTCCATTCCTAAACCTATTTCATCCAGTTTATCATGTTACTCTGTATTTTATTTTATGTTGCCTTCAATGTATTACAATAACGAAATTACAATAACGAAATTACGTGTCTTGTTCTGTACTTTTTAGTTGTTGATTTTGTTTGTTGTTCGATTTGTTTCGCTTATTTTCCTAGATTTTCTGGTCTAGGTCTAGCCTTCTTCGAAAATAAAAACAATTTAATTCTGCTAATTCGAATCTACGAGTATTAAATAAAGTAAACCCCAAGTGTTAAACATAATCATATAATAATCCCCCGAAATACTTTAGTCACCTAGCCGTAGATCATAGTTCCGCAACTGCAAATGTCCGCCACAATGCAGTCAATTTTACCCGACCTCAAATCCTAACCCCACCACATTAAACATGTCCAGTGGCCAAACCAACAAGGTTACAGAACAATGAAATCTTCAGTTAAAACATTTTAACTTTTCCTCCTGAACTTTTCGCCAGCAAGCTCTAAATCATATATAGTTCCGTTACTATGAAAATTTGCAAACTCAAAATTGGCCTGAACATACCGGATAATTTTGAAATTTTCTTTCAACTGCAAACTGATTTGCAGTTTAGGAGTAGAATTCATATAAACTATTTATTTCATAAATAATTTTTCTCATCGTATTTCAAAATGAGAGTAACACTGCCAACATATATCAACTCTATAGTGTCCAAATTAGCTCAAAATCAGGCGAAAAGAAGGTAACACTACAGCTATAAAATCCTTCTAATTTGCATAACTTCGCACGTCAGTAGGCAGGAGAACTTATACTAACAATTGAACGGAGTAAAATTGAACGGAACGGAGCAAAACAAAGAATTACGAGTTCAGTACCAATTGAAAGAACGGAACAACTGAAAGAACGGAACAATTGAAGCAAAACGAAGCAAAAGTAAGACAGAAAGAACAATTGAACGGAGATAACAATTGAATGGAATGAAACAAAACAATTGAAAGAACGAAACACTCAGACCTAAAGACCTAAATTTTTTTCATAAAATTATTCCAGTTCAATAACGATTGAAAGAACGAAACAATTGAAAGAACTAAACAATTGAAGCAAAACAAAGCAAACGTAAGAAAAAAATAACAATTAGGATTGAAGGTCTGCAAAAATAACGTAAGACAAAGCAAACGGAATGAAGCAAAGAGTTCCGACGTAACTTACCGACGATGCACAATAGCTATGAATCACATTATGCAATTAGCCTTCCCCAAATTCGAGTTGTAATGCAGCAATTAGGATTGAAGGTGCGCAATTCTGATTGAGGTTCCGCGATTCTCCTGGTTTTATTGAACTGAGGATGCGTGGGTTTTTTTGAACTGAGATGAATCGTGTATGTGAGGGTATTTGATGACCTGGGGGGGGGGGGGGGTTTACTTAGAATTGAGGAAGTCGGTTTTATTTGATGCCTTGCTAGTATTTGTTTATTATATTTATATATTTATATATATATATATATAACTAATAACACATATTCCGTAGTGATTAGGAAATATGTGAGAATTAAGAACCGTAGTGATTAGGAAATAGGTGAGAATTAAGAAAATTCGTAGGTTTTTGTACTACGAAATTACATAGACCTGTCAAACGGGTCGGGTCACAGGTCAGGTCATAAAATAGGTCATATCATATGCGGTCGGGTCGAATAATAGGGGTCAGGTTATACGGGTCAAGGGTCGGTTTGAGTCAGAATACGAGTTAGAAATAGTTCTAAATGCTAAATTTTTACCGCTTTTTACGTAAAAAAAAAAATAAATAAAAATAAAAAAAAACCGGTCCATGACCCTAAAAAAACAGGGTCAGGCGAGTAGTGTTTGGGTAAGTCAAGTTCTGACAGGTCTAACGATACATGAATCAAGGGTTTTTTGTGGTATGATTAGGAAATTATGGTCAGTTATCTATTTTAGGAAATTTAGGGATATATTAACTGATGATATAATAAAAATTGTCAATTTTTCTATATACAATTTATTTTATATTATATGTTAACATAAATGGTTACGCCTCCTTACTTACAACTGTTGCCATTGTTAATCACTTCTGGCTACGGTTAAAAAGTCAACCATAGCCTTTTATATTTGGTTGTGGTTCTTGATTAAAACCGTTACCCTTTATAAACACTTTTGGCTACGGTTTATAAACTCAACTGAAGCATTTTATATCTGGCTACGGTTTTTTTTGTATAACCGTAGCCATTTATAAATCCTATTCCTATAGAATATTGTGGTTACAGTTATTATATGCAACCGTAACCTTTTTCACAAACCAAATGTGCTTTTTGTACTAGTGAATGATTACTCTTATTTATAGAATTAATACTATAATTCTTCAATGTGGGACAATTTAACTTAAGTTATTTATATATTCTTAAGAACTCTTTTTAAAATTTAAAATATTTTTTGTTTATAGTCTTACAAATAGAATTTGACTAAGCGTTTCACAGTTTCGCTATCCAACTTCTGTGTCTGGTGAAGTGATAATTGTAAGTTCCTGCTTTATTAATATATATTGATTTTCTTGTTCACGAGAATTTTAAATAATCTCGAGAAATTGCTATTTAATATTTTTCTACGCGATTTCGTATATAATTATTTTTGAAACGTAATTTCAAATACTACTTTCTCGTAAACACGTTCTTATACGTTTTCCGTTTTTTTTTTTTTTTTTTTGTGACCATTCACGATTTTAGCGCAATTCGGGACCAAATTATTTCAGCCCTGTCGCGTCCTTCATCTGACTCTATGATATTTTATTGGGGTCGGTTTTGAAGTTGTCAAACAAATCGGATTCTCTCCTTGTTTTGTTGCTTTGGACTCTCTACTACTCCCTTTAAGACTCCGACTATATCCCCACTTTCCCTATTGTACGTTCTCCTCTTCTCTACTCAAAAAAAAAAGAACGTAAACAACAACAACAGTCAGTACACTGTTCTTCAATTTTTTTCCGTTTTCGATCATTCTCTTCATTCCGTGTTCATCTTAATTCAAGGGTAATCATCGAAACCCCTATTCCTTCTTCCTACTTCTCGATTTACGATGCTAATAAGGGTCTTGTACCTTTTTATATTTTTTTATAGGTTTTCGAGACAACCCCGAGGAGGACGAGTACATTATTGACTCAGATCTCGATTAAGGTAACACGACGATCTCGTTATTGCTTGATATTTTTGTCGTAGTTATATGTATAGAATTTAAATTTTTGTTTGGCTATTATAGTATGTCAATTTTCTTATAAAAGTTTTATAATCGTTAATTTTCAATTATTTTGTTGTTGCGTTCGTTTTTACGAGATTATTGCATAAATCGTTATATTAGTTATTAAATCATAATATTTGACCGATACACTAATATAATTATAAAGTTACTGTAAAAACATAAATTTTACAGATTTTTAATTTTTAAAGTCGTTTAATGAATTTTTAACAGATTTCGTACAAAAACGAGTTAAAACCGATTTTAATGTTTATATGCCTAATTTACATATTTAAATCTGAATTTTTTTTATGTAAGTACATTCTGACAAAATTTAATTTTCTAGATTTTTTCATAATTTTTCAAATTTTATAAGTGGGTGAAATAATTAATAGTTCTAAAACACCGTTTATCGTTAAAAATCGAATATTCCTTGTAATTTCTGATTTTAATTTTAATTCTTGATTCGAAATAAAGTTTCTGATATTTTCTAACAAAATACTTATTTTCGTGACATTCGAGATTTAATAAAATAAAAAGAGCGAAAATCGTTATTTAATCTTTTAAAACGAAACCGATGATTTAAAAACGGTTTTTCCTATTTTTTTAGGGTTATTTAATGACAATAATCAATATATATTAATAAAGCAGGAACTTTCCGAGCGATTTGATTGGTCGAAATTTTTTAATATTATTTTTATTATATTTAGAATTAAAGTTTACTTATTATTTTATTTAATTAAAGTTTAGGTGTTGGAATGGGTTTACATAGTTTAATAATAGTAATAATAATATTTGGTTATAATAATAGGAGTATGTATAATATACCTATGCCGGTTCTAATCCTAATTCTCCTAAACGAATACAATCTATGCTTTGTGAGACTTTAATAATAATAATAATACATTATGATATAGTAGTTTATTGGTAGGATAGACTAATGTATGTGGGAAGTAATCAGTCATAGGGTCGGATACTACATAGATATTGTATTAACAACGTCACTAATAATGTTGATTTTACGTTTTTTTTTATTATTATTATTTTGTACGATAATTTTACGTTTCTAATGTTACTCTTACTTCCAATAGAATTCCAACAAATATAAAATACACTTCTCTTCTAATTACAATACACACTTCTAATTTAGTTAAGTTTAGAATTTGTTTTATCTATATATAAGGTTAATAAGACGGTAACAAATCAATATATCCATCAAAGTGCTAGCAATCAATCCATTAATTACTTGAAATCAATAATGGCATCATCAAGGTATTTTTACATTCTAAATAGAGCATGACCATCTAATTATGTCTCCAAAGTGATTGATTTTTTTTGTATTTGTTAATATGTCTAATCATCTCTTCTTTATTTTTTTGGAAGGTCGTATTCATTCCTTAGGGAATTAGATTCATCGAAAACCGAATGGAAAATTAAGGTTCGTGTCTCAAGACTATGGGAAGTTACTAACTTCAGAAATAATAATAGTTTGGTATGCGTGGACATAGTTCTCATTGACGAAGAGGTACTTTTAACTAATCCCCTCTGATGACTGGTATACTTATGTCAATACACTCTTGTGTAGTTAACGTTATACTCATATTCAATTTAGGGAAATTATGTACATGCTACCATCGGAAGTGCACTATGGAGATGCTATCGTTCAAAAATTGTCGAAGGCTCTATATACTTCATCGAGGGCTTGAAAGTAGAGCCAAACAAGCCTACGTATCGCGTTGTAAGTGACAGTAAGATTTTGCTAAATTTTACTTATAATACTCACGTGAAGCAAATAAAAACGGCTCTTCCAAGCATTCTGTTGCACAAATTTGATTTCGTCCCCTGCAGATTCAAGCACAGTGCTTCCAGGTTCGAATTCATACGGACCTTTACACCTCATCTGATTTCCCGCTTTATTCGTCACATAATCTTAACACCATCTGTTCTACTTTCCAGGTTCATCGTCACATCAACTACCGCAATCAATGAAGTGCAGACCAAACAAGAGGAAGAGATCGCAACCTCATTCCCAGAACGACCCAGCTACACCTATCACCCAACAATCAATGGCCGTAACTAATGGGTCCACTACGATTATAACTCCAAGTAAGTTAATCTTATTGTTAGACGGAATATTCGGTCAAACCGAATAACTAGCTAGAGTATTTTGTGCATATTGTATAGCTTATTTATAGCATATTGTTTTGGAAGTTTTGATACTGTTTCCTAAACTTTAGGATTTGTTTAGTACATATAATGTACACATTTCAGTGGAATAAGACACATACAAAACATTTCACTCAAAATCTATTTACATTTCTTATTCCTTCATGGTATCAAGAGGTTGATCCTGTAAACCACCATTGTTGATTTTTCAAATTTTTTGTGCACCTTACTCGGATCTGATGGCTCCCGAGAAGGACCCTTCTAACTCTCACACTCCCAACCCGATCTATGCCGTCTCTTCTCATGATGGTACGGGATCGAAAATTACTCATGTCATTCTTCTCGGACCAAATTACGAGGAATGGGCGAAGGGCTTTCGGGTTGCGTTAGGAGCAAAGAGGAAACTTGGTTTCATTAATGGAACTCTTAAGAAACCGACTAATTCCAATGATTTGGAGGATTGGACGGCGCTTAATTATCTTATTGTTGCGTGGATATTCAATACGATTGAACCTCGCATTCGTTCATCTATCTCGTACCGTGAGACCGCACACGAACTATGGGAAGACATCCGTCTGCGGTTCACTGTTGGGAACGAGATTAAGATCTATCAAATTCAGAGCGAATTGTCCGATTGCAAGCAGAAGCCAAATGAGACGATCATGGATTATTATGGGAGAATGAAGAAACTCTGGGATGATATTATGCAATTGTTCTGGCTGTCAATGCGACTTGAATTCGACTTTGCACAAACGATGGGAAGCGGATCAGGTCAGGGGTTTTCTTATGGGTCTCGAACCATTCTATGCTACGGTTCGTTCCCAAATTCTCGGTTCCAAACCCTTTCCTTCGATTCAATTGGTTTATTCCCGTCTTGTTCAAGAAGAAGAGGTTCACATTTTAACTAAACCTCGTGATGATGCTGCAAATCCTATGACATGTGCTGTCCGTGACAACAAGCAGTCCATAGTATCAAAGGGTGGTCGTCCTCGATACAAGTGTACCCATTGTACTAAGGAGGGCCACACCGAGAGTCGCTGCTGGGTGAAACATGGCTACCCTCCTGACCGTGAGCCTCGCCGCTCCAGCAGTCGCTCCGGGGAGCCGTCAAGCACTTCCACACCTCAAGTTAATGCTGTCGAGAGTGAGTCAAAGGTCGTTGCTAATACGATTCGCCTCAATGGTAAGAAAGCTATTTCGTGGATCCTTGACACAGGGGCTTCTACTCACGTTTGTTGTGACGAAAGTTTATTTATTTCGATTCATTCGATTCGACCTATCAATATCGGCCTTCCTAATGGTGCTAGCTTAATTGCCCACAAAGCTGGAACGATACAAATTAATGCCAATTTATGTCTTACCAATGTTTTATTCGTTCCTTCTTTTCGTTGCAATTTGTTTCAGTTTCACAACTCCTCTCGTCTCAACATGTTACAGTTCAATTTACTAATTTGCAATGTGTGATTCAGGACCCTGCTTTGACGACGATTGGGGTGGGTGAGCTTGTGGACGGACTCTTTTTGCTACCTATGAAGGAACCAACTCGTGTTAATGTTGTGATGGGACATGCTAGCATGGAATTATGGCATCAACGGATGGGGCATCCTTCATCTCGGGCTATGGAGTATCTTCCTGATTTTCCTCGTAATATTTCGTTTGTTTTAGGGCTAAACAAACTCGTAGTTCATTTCCGTTAAGCGAGAATAATGCCGATCATTCGTTTGATTTGATACATTGTGATGTTTGGGGACCGTATCAACCTAATCGGGCTTGTGATTCCCGTTATTTTTTATCGATTGTTGATGATTTTTCTCGTTGTGTTTGGGTTTATTTGATGAAAACCAAAGATGAAGTACCCCGTCTCATGCGTGATTATTTTGCTCTCATTACCCGTCAATTTAATTGCCATATTAAAGTTGTTATGAGTGATAATGGGACGGAATTTCGTGGTCTTATTCCTTATTTTAGGGAACATGGGGTAATTCACCAAACTTCTACGGTCAAAACGCCTCAACAAAATGCTCGGGTAGAACGGAAACATAGACATATTTTAAATGTCGCACGGGCTTTACGGTTTCAAAGTTCTTTGCCTATTGATTTTTAGGGTGAATGTATTTTGACGGCCGCATATTTGATCAATCGAACCCCAACTCGCATTTTGAATCATAAAACGCCTTTTGAACGTCTTTTTCAAAAGGAACCTGATTTGAGTTTAATAAGGGTATTTGGTTGTTTATGTTATGCAAAGAATTTACATACCCGTGACAAATTTGATTCCCGTACTCGACGTTGTGTTTTTCTTGGATATCCTTTTGGCAAAAAGGGGTGGAGTTTATATGATCTTGAATCCGGCGAATATTTACGTCTCGGGATGTGCAATTTCTTGAAAATCAATTCCCTTTTGCGACTATAGCCTCTGAGAGCGGCGACATTGAGGTTGTCGAGGAGGCCTCTTGCACCGATGACTCGATTATTGCTTCTATTGTGCCTGATGTCGAGGGGAGGACTGGTGATATTTCGACGGATACTACACCAACTGACACGGGTACGGGTACCGACACTGTTGTCATTGGTGAGGACACGGGTTCAGAACCTGAAACTGAGGTTCACGTCGAAGATATGGGTCGTGGTCGACGGACAAAATTTGATAATTCCCGAAATAAAGATTATGTTAGCTGGGATAAAATTGATGAAATCATTAACACGACTTTGGTTCCTTCTCAGCAATCACCCACCACTACGTCTGTCACAGGTACTCTATATCCTATTGCTAATTATGTTAATTGTAATAAATTTTCTCCGGCCCATCAATGTTTTCTTGCAGCTATTTCTAATGAATTGGAACCTAATTCATTCAAAGAAGCTGTTTGTAATCCCAAATGGAAACGAGCAATGGAAGAAGAAATTGATGCTCTTGAAGCAAATCGTACTTGGTCCATCGTTGACTTACCACCAAATAAAAAGGCTATTGGTTCGATGTGGGTTTACAAAATTAAGCGCAAGTCGGATGGCTCGGTGGAGCGTTACAAAGCTCGATTGGTTGTTTTTGGCAATCATCAAGAAGAAGGTATCGATTTTGTTGAAACCTTTGCTCCTACAGTTAAAATGGTGACTGTTCGAACTTTTCTTACTTTGGCCGCGATAAATAACTGGGAGTTGCATCAAATGGATGTCCAAAATGCCTTCCTCCATGGGGACTTATCCGAAGAAATTTATATGCGCCTTCCTCCCGGTTTTAGTCATGGTTTACATGGCAAAGTGTGTCGACTCCATAAGTCGTTATACGGGCTTCGTCAGTCTCCATGGTGCTGGTATGCTAAGCTTGCTACTGCTTTATGTTCGTATGGGTTTTCTCACAGTCCTTCCGATCACTCATTATTTATTTATCGAAAAGATGACGTGGTCATAAATATTCTCGTTTATGTGGATGACTTAGTGATTGCCGGGAATAATAGTGTCGCTATTGTTAAATTTAAAGAGTATTTGAGTACTTGTTTCCGAATGAAGGACTTAGGAAAGCTTAAATATTTCCTGGGTCTCGAAGTGGCACGAAATTCAAGTGGTATTTTTCTTTGCCAACGAAAATATACACTTGATATTCTAGCAGAAACCGGTCTCCTAGGTGCAAAACCGGCTACTGTTCCCATCGAAGAGAACCATAATCTTGCTCTTTCTGTGGCACCTTTATTCGCGGACCCTTCGAAATATCGCCGTCTTGCAGGAAAATTGATTTATCTCACACTTACTCGTCCCGAGCTAAGTTATTCCGTTCATATCTTATCTCAATTTATGGCCTCGCCATCACAGGCACATTGGGATGCTTTGGTTCGAGTGGTTCGTTATTTAAAAGGGAATCCGGGTCAAGGAATTTTATTACGGGCTAATGCTCCATTGGTGCTCGAAGCTTATTGTGATGCGGATCACGCTGGCTGCCCCTTAACTCGGAGGTCCCTCACGGCCTATTTTATTTTCCTTGGCGGTTCTCCAATTTCATGGAAAACGAAGAAGCAGGCCACTGTTTCGCGATCATCTGCTGAGTCAGAATACCGAGCTATGGCTTCCGCTACTTGTGAAATACTCTGGTTAAAAAGGTTTGCTTCGGAGTTTAGGTTTTGAGCATAAATCGGCTGTCTCGTTACAATGTGATAGCCAAGCCGCCTTGCATATTGCAAATAATCCCGTCTTTCACGAGCGTACTAAACATATTGAAATTGATTGTCACTCGTTCGTGATGAAATTCTTCGGGCTACTATTTTACCGTCTTATATTAACACCAAGATTCAGCTTGCCGACATTCTTACGAAAGCTCTTGGCCGTTCTCAATTTTTAAAACTGTTGGACAAGTTGGGCATTTCGGATCCCCATGCTCCAACTTAAGGGGGGGTGTTAGACGGAATATTCGGTCAAACCGAATAACTAGCTAGAGTATTTTGTGCATATTGTATAGCTTATTTATAGCATATTGTTTAGGAAGTTTTGATACTGTTTCCTAAACTTTAGGATTTGTTTAGTACATATAATGTACACATTTCAGTGGAATAAGACACATACAAAACATTTCACTCAAAATCTATTTACATTTCTTATTCCTTCACTTATGTCGCTACTTGCCCATCGTTGTCATAGGTGTCGGTAGGTCTCAGTCTGTTTTAGAGAATTTACCACCAAGCCATCTACGATTTTAGGTCTCAGGATTTTTTGGTTGGTTCAAATTGTCCCGATTTGCATATTTAGTTTTGAACAATATATAAACAAATTAGACAAAGTTAAATAGAATCTTGAAAGACGCACTCAAGTTACAAGAGTGACAACCGAGGTAGATTTTGTTCGGATCAGACGAGCAAGGTGCAAATTCAATTTACACCGTACAACTTTATTAGCATCAATTATCAATAGTCAGTACTACATGAATGATTAGGCTAAGTTTAAAGGGAGTCTGAGTGTGAGTCTGAAACTCAGATTTGTTGAGTCTGAGACTCATACCTGGATAATGTGGTTGGTACGAGTCTGAGGCTCAGACGGATAGAAGATTAAAGGGATCTGAAGTTGAGTCTGAACAAAAGTCTGAGTCTCAGACTCATACCTGGTTAAAGTGGTTGAGACGGTCTGAGACTCAGATAAGTCTGAAGTTGAGTCTTGGATTTCAAAGACTCATCCTCAGACTCGTTCATTCAGTTCAGTTCAGTTCCGTTCATTTTAGTTCAGTTCAGTTCAAATAAGTTGTTATTATTATTATTATTATTTATTATTATTAATAATAATATTAATTATTATTGTTATTTATTAAATATTAAAATTAATGACTTTTTTATAAAAACTAATATTAATATAATAATAAAAATTAATATTGTTTTTATTGTTATTAATATTATTACTATTAAATATTAATATTGATTATTAATATTAATATTAGTATTATTATAATATTATTAATAATTAATATTATTAATATTATTAATATTATTATTATTATTATTATTATTATTATTATTATTTATTAGTATTATTACTATTGTTATTTTTTATTGTTACAAATATTATTATTATTATAAATTTTTTTTATTAATAATATTTTTATTAAAATTAAAATTAATATAATAATAATAATAATTAATATTTTTGATACAATAATTAACATTTATTTGTTGTTACAATAATAATTAATAATTTTTTTTGTAACTAGTTAACTTGTTATTATCATTTCTGTATTTCAGGCTAATTTAGTTCAATTTGTCTCAGTTCAGTTCAGTTCAACTTATTTTACTTTAGCTCATTTCACTTCATTATAAAAGAACATGATCAAAATAAGTTGTATTAGATGATATAGTTGTATAGATGATAAAAAACAAATTCGTATAATAAATGATACTCGTAAATAATGCTGCACGTAGTAATAAAAACGGATAATGAATTGATAGTTATTCCCGACCAAACCAAACAAAACCTAGTTCGACCTGAACATGACCAAACTGACCCGAACCAACGATCCGACCCGGAAGTGATCCGCATCTGACCCAGACCCGACAACTAGACATGACAAAACTGACTCGACCTGAAATGACCCAACCTTAATCAGCCAACTCGATCCCGATCTGATATCCAAACTAAAGATTCTAAGTGGATGGACTCGTAACCTGAATTGACCCGAGTAAACCCGAAATTGACCCGACTATTATTATAAAAAAAACGAGTCGATATCCCTAAAAAGATGAAAATAGCAAACCCGAAATGATCTGGCCCGACCCAAAGTCAAAGCGAAACTCACTTAACCCAAACCCGACCCGGTTGACTTGTTTGTCAGGTTTATCGACAACCCAACCCGAACTCGACCCACCCGTCCGATTGCCACTTTTAATAATGACCACTTGGAAATAAATTTATTCGTATGTCACAAGTTTTATTTAACAATTAATTATTTAATTGTAATTATTCGAGTAATTAATCGAGTTATAAAATAAACGTAGATATTGAGGTAAATAAAAAAATAAAATAAGTTATGTAGAAAGTTGAGGTGCGATGGTGTAAATAAAAAAATAAAAAAAAGGTAGGTAAAAAGTTGAGGTGAAATGAATAAAAAATAATACTCCCTCCGATTACCTGTGTTCTCCCGCTTTCTTTTTGGGGAGAAAATAAGGAGGGAGTAATTATATTAGTAGAATAATGGGGGTGGAATGAAAAAGTAAGAGAGAGAAATATTATATTAATTAAATGGGAAAAAGTAGAATGAAAAAGTAGGAGAAAGAATATTATATTAATTAAATGATAAAAAATGGGGTGGAAAAGTAGGAGAGATGAATATTATATTAATTAATAAAGAGGTAAAACTTTCTTTAAATGGAAAGAGGGAAGAAAATCAAACTCAGCCAAAAAAAGAAATAGGGAAGAACCTAGGTAATCGGAGGGAGTATAAAATAAGGTATGTGAGGGAAGAAAGTCTGAGATGAGTCTGTGAATAAAGTGTAGTTTTGTGGTGAGTCTGAGTCTGAGTCTGAAGAATGAAAAGTGAGTGGAAAGCTGAGGTGGCCGAGTCTGAAAAAAAATGATGGATCTGTGGATAAACATAGTCCTAGTATGTGTGGTAAATTTTGTTGGTATATAAAATGGGGTGCAGATAGAATTCACAACTTTTACGTTAGCTCTGTGTTTAGTTGTTTAACTATACCACAAAGTAATCTTTATGGTCATCTCCCCTCTTCAAATAGTTTATAGATATTAAAATTACATCATTTTTTTTAAATAATTAATTAAATCAAATTATACCGTTAAATATCGATAGTCTTGACCCCAAACATATTTAAAATATAATGTCCACAGTACACCAATTTAAGAAATTTAATTTATGATTAAACTATCTTTCACAGAATCTCATTTCAACAAAAAAAAAAAAAGAATTTAGTCACAACATATGTTGAAAGTCTCGACTTGAAGAATCTTATTAATAAATGGAGAGTAATTTTTGAGATCAATATATGTGAAGTCCGTCAAAGTTTTTATATCAAAGTACATAAACCTTATAACACTGATCAAATACCTTATAATGAATATCTGAAACATAAAAACCAGTTAGTTATATATTGATTTGCATGTTTATGATTGTGACCAGCTGAGTTTGCGATACGTGAGCCACACCAGGACATCTGTGCGAGAAGTGTAGGCAGCACACGATAGATCGAGAGTGCGTAATCCAGTCCGATTGAGGAGGACCCCACCTAATTACAATCCAGGGAGCTTCGACGGCTCTACTACAGGTATGTGTCGTTCAAGGCTTTTAAATACAGTGTCTGACGAGTCCGACGGATTCCTGTAGGTTTTGTGTGACCGGTAACATGTCCATACACTCTGTACAACCCATGTCTGTGATACGAATGGTAAATACGTTCTGAGTTTGTTATATGCTGTCTTTACCAGGGGCAAGGTTGGTTGATAAGTTCAAATACCGTGCTCTAAGTAATCCGGATTATAATTGCCCGAGATGTGGGGCGATTATGTGGTACGAGGAGAGGGTCAAGAGGACAAGCAATCGTACACGCATAAGTTTCAGCTTGTGCTGCAGTGAGGGGAAGATCATATTACCTATACTGTATGATCCGCCAGAGTTTTTAAAGACATTGTTGGATCCGTTTAAGCGAGGAAAAGGTGGGCACTTCCGTCAGTTGATCCGTATGTATAACTCCTGTTATCAATTCACTTCAATGGCTACTAACATTGACACGTCAGTTAATAAAACACCAGACCGCTACACTTTTAGAATAAGCGGTCAGGTTGTCCATCGAGCTGGGTCGCTTCTTCCTACGTCAAATAAGGCACCGTCATTTCTGCAATTATATGTCTATGATAGCTCCTCTGAACTAGATATGAGAGCGAAAACAGTTAGACAACAAGAAGGCAGCCCTGAACTAGATACCGAGATTCTTTCCGAGTTGAAGCAAATGCTTGACGATGTGAATCCCTTAGCACATGTCTTCCGCACAGCACAAGAAAAGATTAAACATAATGAGAATACCGAGTTGTCAATCAAGTTGATTGGGACGAGAGAGAATAAGCCCAAGTTGTATAACATGCCAACTTCGTCTGAAATAGCCGCTTTAATACTAGGCCCTACAGATGAAAACGGTGCTGGAAGAGACATAATCATAGTGTGGACATGACGTAGGTCCACCCCGACGCGGCGAAGCGCGGGTTTGGGTAGGCGAATGAATCTCGTGGTAAGATTGTTCTCGGGTTCGAAATTTAAGTCAAAATGGAGTCGCCACCGAATTTTGTGGTTATTCGGAACCATACGAGCCCACTCTATGTCGTCATGGGCTATACACAAAGTAAGCCCACTCCGATTTCAGAGTTTATGGGGCTCGTCCCTTTGCATTGCGATACCGATACCATCTATACCGGTAATCGTGTAAAGAATGACTCTCGTGCGCCAACGGTTTCGGACATCCGGAAACCAAAGGTTCTGAGTAAGGGGTGAGGGTACGTGTTGGGAAGCCCACTAAGGACACCCAACCCCGCCCGCACATGGCGGCCTCTACTAAGACATCGTTCGTGTTCGTGATACGCGCGCTAGTGAAATAATTAAATGATATGCAAACGGCGTTTTGTCTAAGCATGCGAATTTTGCGTTAACTACGTCATTTAATGCATCTAATTAGGGTCAAAGTGGTTTAGCATGCGAGGTTCATTTATAAAGCGTAAAAGCAAGTAAAATAAATGAAGCTCGAAAGGAAATAAAAGCGTACAAGCTACACGGGCGGAAATACAACCCGGAATTCACAATACAACATAAACGAAATAACATAAAATAAAGGTAGAACGAACCCGTATGAAAGCTAGACCGCGAAATATGTAGATGGACTAACCCCGCTTAAATACGTATTATGTTACGTATTAAACGAAGGACGGAAATGTGAGACTGCGGCGTATTACTAGCCTAATCTCACATCCCGTAGTCTTGTCCCGACTTATCACGTCAAAGTGGTCAAAGTCGTTCTACGTATCGTGATGTGTAGGTTTTGAAAAATGAGGAGAGTCACGCAATGGTCTAAAGTCGATAAAGAACGGGGCTCGAAATATGTGTCCAAGCCCTCGGGTTTGCGGGTTATGAGACCCACTCGATCGAGTCATTGACTGACTCGGTCGAGTGTGTCATTAGCGTGGCTACTGACCACTTTTTGGGGTGCTACTCGATCGAGTGGCCTATGGCACTCGATCGAGTGCCCCCTGTACGAGAGGTAACTCGCCTTGTTTTATGACTTGAAATCGATAATCGGCCTAACCAAGTACGAATATTACATGATTCGTACTTAGTGCGACCTTCGGTATTATAATCGTATATGAACGATTATAATACCGTCATCGGGATTTTATGAAAATGTTTTACGTTAGATTAGGAAATTTTGAATTAGTAACGAGATGCATCCCTCTACGTCACGACATCGAAACTAACCCTTTCGGGTTATGTGATGTCGGTATTCGTGTCAACGGGTCTCGAACCAATTATGGAAATGGAATAAAATTCGTTCAACTATGACCGTTTGCGATCGCGTTACGCCCTTGAGTATATTGGGGCGGGGCTCCTCGAAAGGGCTCCACCTCCGTCGTTGCTCGTAAAGGGATTAAACGGATCTTAGGCAAACATCGTAGTCAAACGGATTTTAAACCGAAATTTGATACTAGTTTTATACGCGGTATTATTAATGACGTTAGTAACAATAAAAAAAATGACGAAACGAAATAAAGATGCAAAAAATAGAAACGCGAAAATATAAAAAAAAACTAGTGTTAGTGTTAGTGTTACTACGATACAATAATGCAAAAATGTACATAAAAAACGGTATAGAAAAGAGATAGAAAAGGGGTTTAGGACACCCTCAACATACATGCTAGTATAGGACCTCGGAAATGGACTCGTAAATAGCGGCACGGCTTGAGAGTATCGAGGACGTACGTGAGTTATGGTGTGTATGGATGTGTGTGTGTGTGTCGATTTCCGAGGGTCAAAGAGGCTCGGAAATGGTGTTTTTGCTTAGGGTTTGTAGTGTAGGTGTGCAAGGAGGGAATAGGGTAGATGTGGCTGAAAAGTGTAGGGTAAAAATGCTCAAAAAAAGTTCTGAAAATGCATGGGGGTGAAGCGGTATTTATAGACTTCACCCCTCGACCTAGGGGCACTCGATCGAGTGGCCCTAGTGCACTCGATCGAGTGCCCTCGCAAATGGGCCTAAACCGGATAAAAGAGCTCCACTCGACCGAGTGGGTCAATCCACTCGATCGAGTGGATCAGTTGGGTGAGAAAAATAAGGAAGACTTGGTCTTGTTTGTTTTGGTTTCTCTTTTTTGAATTTGAATTTATGCGCCAACTGATCTCAGCCGATTTATGAGACGGTTTCGCCTTTGACCGGGTTTTGACCCGGTCGACAAAAGACGGGAAATATTTTTGGTGTCGGTTTTGGCCCAAATTAGTCTTATTTGACTCGGAATGACCCACTGGGCCTGGATTTGAGGTCTGTTTTGTGAGATTTTTACTCCGCTAAAAGTCCATGTCGGATATTATGAATTCCGAGCCCAAATCCGAGCATACTATGTCACGTTGACGTCCGATCATCATCGGGTGTTTTTTTGGAGACTACCATAGACACGTGGCAGTCAAAATGCGGGTGTCTACACATAGAGCATAAAAGCGACGGCCTGAAGACGATAAATGAGCTACATCCGTCCTACATGGCTCTGCAGTACCCCGTTGTCTTCCCTTACGGGGAGGATAGTTTTCATCTTGATATACCATGTTGTTAGAATATGTGACTTGAAGTTGGTATTTCCTTATTTGGTGGTTGTCCCACATCTAAGGAAATAGGAAAGTGTGGTTCATGTACAACATATATATTGTATTATTGTCCCACATCGAAAGATTAAGAAAGGTGAGGGGATTCTTTTTATATATATATAGAGGAGTCTCCCCTTCACCTTAGAATCCATCCAAAAATATTTGAGTCTCTTAAGTCATTACTTAGAGAGAGCTCATACGAGTCTGTAATTTGCATTCTCGACATAGTAAAAGTTTTTCCCTCGCCTGTGGACGTAGCTAACAAGTTGTTAGTGAACCACGTTAAATCTTGGTCTCTTTCTTTTATTATTGCCGTGTTTGTTAGCTTCCGCACAACAAATTGGTATCAGAGCTCAAGGTATCTCGGGTATCTGTGATCTCGGGAAATGGCGGCGATGAGTATGAAGATTGAGAAGTTCACGGGGAGGAATAGCTTCGGGCTATGGCAAATTAAGATGAAGGCCTTGCTTAAGCAGCAAGGTATTTGGAAACCCTTGACGAAGGGTATTAAGGCTACGGTGTCGGCTGAGGGAGCGGAACCTACAAAGGGGGGCATCACAGCTGCCGAATTGGAGGTGATGAAGGAGAAAGCTCACTCCACCATTTTGTTATGCTTGGCGGATGACGTCATCACCGAAGTTGCTGACGAAGATACTGCCTTGGGGCTTTGGTCAAAGTTGGAGTCTTTGTTTATGACGAAGTCACTCACCAACAAGTTGCTTTTGAAGCAACGCTTGTTTAGCCTCCGAATGCAAGATGGTATGTCCCTTAGAGATCATCTCGATAGATTAAATACTATATTGCTTGATTTACGTAATATAGATGTTAAGGTCGAGGATGAGGATGCTGCCTTAATACTGCTTGTTTCTTTGCCTAACTCGTATGAAAATTTTGTTGAGTCGTTTGTTGTTGAGAAAGAAACCTTGACCCTAGAAGAGGTGAAGTCGGCCCTTCACACTAGGGAGTTGCGTCAAAAGGCGACAATTGATGTGGGTGAAAGTCATAATGTCGGGTTAGTAGTTAATACATCCAGGGGGAAGGGTCAAGGAGGTAAGAAAAAGAATAAGTCTAAATCTAAACCTAAAGGACCAAGCCCAAATGACCTTTGCCACATTTGTAAGGAACCGGGACACTGGAAGGCTGATTGTCCAAAGAAAAAGCCTTCAACTGCAGCCATTGTCCATGGTCAAAAGTATGATTCGGAGGATGATATAGCCTTAACTGTCAATAAGGTTCAACATCCTTCCGACAAATGGGTTTTAGACTCAGGTTGTTCATATCATATGTGTCCACATCGTGATTGGTTTTCCACTTATGAAAGCTTTAATGGGGGTAATGTTGTTATGGGAAATGATGCCGTCTGCAAAGTTTCTGGGAAAGGGTCAATCAAGATTAAAACATGTGATGGTATGATTCGTACTTTAACTGACGTAAGACATGTTCCTTTGTTGAAGAAAAATTTAATATCTCTTGGTGTTCTAGATGAAAAGGGTTTCACTTTTTCGGGTTCAGAAGGGACATTGAACGTTATGCAGGGTTCCAAGGTGATACTTACGGGTATCAAGAGAAATACCTTGTATTTATTGCAAGGTATGACGTTGACAGGTTCTGCAGCTGTAGCGTCAGAGGATCGTCACACAGATGAGACTAAGTTATGGCATATGCGACTTGGTCACATGGGTGAACGAGGGATGCAAATATTATCCAAGAGGGATCTTCTGGGTAGGTATAAGATGAAGAATCTTAGTTTCTGCGAGCATTGTGTGTTCGGGAAGAAGCATCGTGCTAAGTTCGGCAAAGGGGTGCACACTACCAAGGGAACGCTTGATTATATCCATTCAGATTGTTGGGGTCCTGCTCGCGTAGAAGGTATTGGAGGTTTTCACTATTTTGTCACCTTTATAGATGATTTCTCCAGGTACACGTGGCTTTATTTGTTGAAGCACAAGAGCGAGGTCCTTAAAACCTTCATTTAGTGGAAGACATTGGTGGAAAATCAAACGGGAAAGAAGATCAAAAGGCTACGAACGGATAATGGTCTGGAATTTTGTTTGTCTGAGTTCAATGAGCTTTGCAAGGATAATGGGATTGCTAGGCATCACACCATTAGGGGAACACCGCAGCAAAACGGTGTTGCAGAGCGCATGAATCAGACGTTGCTTGAGAGAGTTCGGTGCATGCTCTCCAATGCAGGGTTGACTAGGAAGTTTTGGGGTGAAGCTGTGAAGACGGCATGTTACTTGATAAATCGTGCACCTCATACGGGGATTGACTGCAAGACGCCTTATGAGGTATGGTCTGGTAAAGATGCTGATTATTCATGTCTGAAGGTTTTTGGTTGTCTGGCCTATTATCATGTAAATGAGGGAAAGCTAGAGCCGCGAGCCAAAAAGGGTTGCTTTATGGGATATGGAGATGGAGTTAAGGGATACCGCATTTGGTCTCCGTCAGAGAACCGTGTCATCCTTAGCAGGGATGTCACTTTCGATGAAAGCTCTATGTTTGTGTCTTCCGATAATTCAACAAGTCACGACAAGAATGATAGTCTCGAGAAACAGGTGGAGCCAGATGTAGCGCCAGCCGTGTTGTTACCAGGAACATCGATCCAAGTTACAAAAGAAGCTCTAGAGACTACTCCGGCTGGGGAGGAAAGTCAACCAGAAGAGTCCAGTGTTGATGAACCAGAGGCTCCTGAGGGGCGTCCTAGACGAACAATAAGAGAGCCTAGTAGGTTGATCAAAGAGATAGAGGGGCGAAGAATTCGTTCCCAAAACTGCTATGCTGAAGAGATGGTGGGATATGCACTACAAGTAGCCGACGAAATTGAGTCATCTGAGCCACTATCTTATAGAGAAGCAGTTTCTAGTGGTGATTCGGCGCAATGGATCACTGCTATGAGTGAGGAGATAGAGTCTCTTCACAAGAACAAGACATGGGAGCTAGTTAAGGTGCCACAAGGAAGGAAGGTGGTTGGTTGCAAGTGGGTATTCAAACGGAAAGAAGGAACAACAGAGGGTGAAAGCATCAGATACAAGGCACGTCTAGTCGCGAAAGGTTTTAGTCAGAAAGAAGGAGTTGACTACAATGAGATCTTTTCTCCTGTAGTGCGACACACTTCTATTCGAGTTCCTTTAGCGATGGTCGCTCATTATGATCTAGAACTAGAACAACTGGATGTGAAGACAGCTTTCCTTCACGGGGAGTTAGAGGAAGATATCTTGATGAGTCAGCCAGAGGGGTTCGAAATTCCGGGAAAAGAGGCCTATGCTTGTAAGTTAAAGAAGTCTTTATACGGGCTCAAACAATCACCGAGACAGTGGTACAAGAAGTTTGACAACTTTATGGTAGGGCATGGCTACAATAGGAGTCCTTATGATTGTTGTGTTTATCATAACAAAATGGAGGATGACTCGTATTTATACTTGGTCCTATACGTAGATGATATGCTCATAGCTGCGAAGAATATGTCTTATGATCAGAAGCTCAAGGTACTTCTCAGTTCCGAGTTTAATATGAAAGATTTGGGAGCAGCTAGGAAAATTCTCGGCATGGAGATTTATAGAGATCCGGTTCAGAAGAAGCTTTTCTTGTCCCAGAAAAGTTATATTTTGAAGGTTTTGTCCAGGTTTGGGATGAGTGCGGCGAAACCTATAAACACTCCATCGGCCGCGAATGTTCGGTTATCTAATTCTTTTGCACCTCAAACTGAAGCTGAGAAGACATACATGTCAGGTGTTCCGTATGCTAGTGCAGTTGGTAGCTTGATGTACGCTATGGTTTGCACAAGGCCTGATATTGCGCATGCTGTTAGTGTTGTAAGCAGGTTTATGGCTCAACCTGGCCGTGAACACTGGCAACAAGTTAAGCGGATATTCCGCTATTTGAGGGGAACGTCAGATGTCGGTCTCATATATGGGTGTGATACAACGTGTTTGGTGACAGGTTATTCTGATTCTGATTATGCAGCAGATGTAGACGGTAGAAGATCGATGACTGGCTACGTATACACTCTTGGTGGATCTGTTGTTAGCTGGAAGGCTACTCTACAGTCGTCTGTTACTTTGTCAACAACAGAGGCTGAGTACATGGCTTTAACTGAAGCGGCCAAGGAGGGTATTTGGTTGAAAGGGTTAGTTAGCGATCTTGGGTTACATCATGATCAAGCAGTTGTGTACTGTGATAGCTTAAGTGCTATATGTCTTGCTAAGGATCAGGTGCATCATGAAAGAACCAAACACATTGATGTAAGGTATCATTTCCTACGTAGTGAGACGCGCATTGTGGTGAAGAAGGTAGGGACAGCTGATAATCCAGCTGACATGTTCACTAAGCCGGTTCCGCCTAGCAAATTCAAACATTGTTTGGATTTGCTAAATGTTGACAGTTATATGTAAGCCCTTTGGGGCTGCACAGCTCCACGGAGGGTATTAAGTCCTAGGTGGAGCAGGCCAGTGCCTTGGGTGAAAAAGGCAAAGCCCGTGCCTTGGGTGAAAAAGGCAAGGCCCGTGCCTTGGGTGAAAAAGGTAAGACCCGTGCCTTGGGTGAAAAAGGCAAAACCCGTGTCTTGGGTGAGAAAGACAACCGAGGGAAGGGAGAAAACGACTATTGACTGAAGACCGTTGAAAGATGCGATCGTTCAAGTCAAGGTGGAGAATTGTTAGAATATGTGACTTGAAGTTGGTATTTCCTTGTTTGTTGGTTGTCCCACATCTAAGGAAATAGGAAAGTGTGGTTCATGTACAACATATATATTGTATTCTTGTCCCACATCGAAAGATTAAGAAAGGTGAGGGGATTCTTTTTATATATATATAGAGGAGTCTCCCCTTCACCTTAGAATCCATCCAAAAATATTTGAGTCTCTTAAGTCATTACTTAGAGAGAGCTCATACGAGTCTGTAATTTGCATTCTCGACATAGTAAAAGTTTTTCCCTCGCCTGTGGACGTAGCTAACAAGTTGTTAGTGAACCACGTTAAATCTTGGTCTCTTTCTTTTATTATTGTCGTGTTTGTTAGCTTCCGCACAACACATACCATTACGAAGAAGGATCGTCTAATAGGAGAAAGAGGGGATGTGTGACTATGAGGGAATATTACGCTTATCGCTTGCAGCAAAGGGTGTCCGACGGGTACACACTTCTGCGAGGTGGGAAGCTTCTGCAACAATACATTGTTGATTGCTACTGCACAATAGAATCAGAAAGGTTGTGGTACATAAAAAAAACCAGTCATCCATAAGGTGCGAGCTGTTAAACAACATTTGTGATGCTGTTGATAAAGGGGATTATAGAGGCGCGGAGGTCGGAAAGCGGGTGTTTCTCCCATCGTCTTTCACGGGTGGCCCGAGATATATATATATATGCAAGCAAACTATCAAGACTCAATGGCGATATGCAGATTTCATGGCAATCCCCACCTATTTATTACCTTCACGGCTAATCCGAAATGGCCCGAGGTCGACTTAATGCTCCGACACACAGGAGACCAGAAACCGGAGGACAGGCCAGACATCATGACGAGGATATTCAAGTTGAAGTTTACACAGCTCCTGGATTGCTTAAAGAAAGAGAGGTATTTTGGTGAGGTTGTCGCAGGTATGTCCCGCATGCAGTTCGGTCTTTTATACTTATTATTAGTTACTCCATTCTGTAGTGTTCATCGTACCTTCACAACTTCATAGTCACGACTTTTCTAACTTTCATTTATAATGTTGTCAATGTTAAATGACTTCATGGTCACGTTTGTTTCCATTTCGCCAGACGTGCATACAATAGAATTCCAGAAAAGAGGACTCCCGCATGCCCAGCACATACTCATTTGGCTTGACCAAGAAGATGCTCAACTGACCCCAGATTATATAGACAGTATAATCCACGCGAAGGTGCATGATTGCGAGACCGAACAAGAGCTCTACCGCGCTGTATCTCAGTTCATGGTTCACGGGCCTTGTGGGGACGCTAATCCCAGGTGCCCTTGCATGGTGAACAATGTCTGCTCTAAGGAGTATCCAAAGACGTTTAACAGCCATACGACAATCGATCACAACGGTTATCCAGTATATCGACGACGTGAGGACAATAGGTACTGTGTGTACCCGTCCACTGCTTGGCTCTGACTATACCGTATTGTATTCAGTTTAATTACCGACTTTCCAAGTTGCTTATATGTTCCCTTTTGATGGTGCGCCTACTACTGTTCCTTGCAGGCACAATCGAAAAGGGGAGCATCTGATGGACAGTAGGCATATAGTTCCGTATAACCCCGGCTTGCTCCTAATGTTCGACGCACATATAAATGTTGAATGGTGTAATACCGCACGCGCTATAAAGTATCTCTTCAAATACATTTTGAAAGGCTCGGATAAGGCTACTTTCACACTGAAGAACGACCAAGACGACGAAGTCAGTGCCTACCTGGATTGTCGTTATCTCTCAGCATGTGAAGCTTCCTGGAGGATATACGGTTTTGACATCCACGAACGTAATCCCTCAATTACACGGTTACCTATACATTTGCCGGGTGAGCAATTCGTTGTGTTAAGCGACACGTCCGATCTAAGAGGTGTTATCAGCAGGGCGAATAATTGCGATACGATGTTAACGAGTTGGCTAGCGACGAATGCACGAGATCCGGAAGCAAGGTCACTAACATATGCGCAATTTCCGACCCGATATGTCTGGAATAAAGGTTGGGTTAAGCGCTCTAATTGAAGGAGCATCGGCAGGGTGGCATTCGTGCACCCGACAGCCGGAGAAAGATATTACCTCCGTCTTCTGCTGAACACAGTCAAAGGACCCACTTCATTCGAGGAGATCAGGACCGTTGACGGGCACCTTTATCCTTCATTTAAGGCAGCCTGTTTGGCGATTGGTCTCCTCAGTGACGACAAAGAGTGGAGTGACGCTTTAAGGGAGGCGAATTTGTGGGCGATGCCATCTCAATTAAGGGACCTTTTTGTTACGATCGTTTTATTTTGTGAGGTAACTGACATTAAATGTCTGTGGGAGGAGTCTTATAACATGCTATCTGAAGATATTGAGAGAAAGAAAAGGAAAGAGTTTAATCACCCGACGCTCATACTTCACGAAGACGCAAAGAGGTCATACACACTGGTCGAGATCGATAAAGTCCTTATGAAGTACGGCAAGACATTGCAAGACGTGAAAGATATGCCACTGCCGAACCTTGAGGGTGTCAGGTCTGTCGAAAACAGGCTTATCCGGGATGAGATGATTTATGATCCGACACAACTAGAGCACGAGTGGTCATTGAGAATAAAACAGTTGAATTCGGAACAACATACGGTGTACACAGAAGTCATGCATGCCGTTACGAATAATAGGGGAGGGGTTATGTTTCTGTATGGCCACGGTGGTACAGGGAAAACGTTTTTGTACAACACTCTCTCGGCAAGACTGCGAGGAGATAGTAAGATAGTGTTGAACGTGGTGTCTTCAAGTATTATGACGACCCCTCCTTATCTTATATTGTATTGTGATCCGTTTTATATGGTAGTTTCATGTTTGCGGATCTGTATACACATTCGAGTTGCAGAGCATAAATTGACATTTTTTTTGTCGTTAAGATTTGACCGCTTTGTTTCGTGTTATTATCTTAGGTATAGCAGCGCTGCTTTTACCGGGAGGAAGGACCGCACACAGCCGATTTGGTATACCAATTGACTTATATGAAAACTCAACGTGCAACATATCGCAGCAAAGCCAGCTCGCCGCGCTAATCCGGCAAGCGTCATTGATAATATGGGACGAGGCCCCGATGGACAATAGATTTGCTTTCGATGCATTGGATAGAACAATGAGGGATGTAATGGGGTTTGAAGATCCCGCGGCAACATCGAGAATGTTTGGAGGTAAGGTTATTTTTAGTCGGGGGCGATTTCCGTCAAGTTCTTCCGATCGTCGCTAGGGGGTCCCGACAGGATGTCGTCCAGGCGTCAGTGAGCCGGTCGTATGTATGGAACGACTGCACGGTCTACACCCTTACGAGAAGCATGAGGGTCGTTGAAGATCATGTGGATGTGAACAAACAAAGGAGAAATAGATTGTTTAACGAATGATTACTAGCGTTGGGTGACGGTACTCTTGAAGCGAAGGCTGGAGAAGGCGAAACAGAAGCGACATGGGTTAAGATACCCGAGGAATATATCGGGTCTCTGGGGATGCTGCATCTCGGTAGTGTGGTGGCGGAAATGTATCCTCAGTTCCAAGAGAGAAACCGTGATGAGAACTATCTTCGAGAAAGGGCGATTCTTACGCCTTTAAATGACACGGCCGATTTGATTAATAATTTTATGTCTGCTCTCCTCCCCAGACAGGAAATGCTATATAGGAGTTGTGATGAGATATGTTCTTCCTCAACAGAATGTAGAGAACAGCTAGACTTATACCCAACTGAGTATTTGAATAGTCTATCTATACAAGGTCTACCCCATCATGAACTGAGGCTCAAAGTAGGTATGCCGGTTATGTTGTTGAGGAATATTAACCCGTCTCGAGGATTATGTAATGGGACGCGACTTATTTTAACTAAACTTGGGAAGTTCGTGGTCGAAGGTAAGATAATGACGGGATCAAGAGTCGACTAAAGGATCCTGGTCCCGAGGATAATAATGACATCATCGGATCCAAAGATTCCGTTCGTTCTCAAACGACGTCAGTATCCTTTACGGACGTGCTACGCGATGACAATAAATAAAAGCCAAGGTCAGTCTCTTCATCATGTAGGGATTTATCTCCCGAAACCGGTTTTCAGCCACGGACAACTTTACGTCGCTGCTTCGCGAACGACATCACCGGAGGGATTGAAGTTCTTCATCGATGACAGGGAGCAACAATTCAAGGGCCACACGAGAAACATTGTTTACAAGGAGGTGTTCACGAATTTACCGTCCGTTAGTTTCTCCTCATAGTGTTGTAATGAGTAACATTATCTAGCATAGCGTGCGCTCAATTATGACCCCTTTACATTGTAATGGTGTATAGATTCTATCAAAGTATATATCTTTATATGACACGTTTACAAGATTTACATAGAATTTGTCGTCTTGTCGACCAAATATTGCATTCATGATTTTGTTGCTCATGTATGAATTTTATTTATAGTTGTAAACTATGGTGTACCGCCTCATTTCAGGTCCTCAATGTAAACTTTAAAGACGGCGAACTATGGGTCTACTCAATTTGGGAGGTTGACGCTACGTTTTTCTCAGCTCGCGGCCGATATCGCCAGTTAATTTACGGTCATTAACCGTACCAAGATTTTCTACCTACGTTGTTACCGTACTTCCAATATTTTCTTTAAACGTTAAACATATAATTAAAGGGGTATATATCGTAATCTCGCCATAAGCTTATACTTTCTACGTCATTAACATTGTCATTAGAGACCGGCCCGTGCAACGCACGGGCTTTCCACCTAGTACCAATTATAGGGCGTCTTCCCAAAATAATACTAACTAGATTAAAGCCCGTGCGTTGCACGGGTTAGTTGGCTTTGGGTTAATTGGCTTAATTACATTGATGATGTATATTCGTTAAATAAGAAACTTGATCAATCTATATCATTATAATAAATAAGATGATCACATGATATTCGTAATCAAACTTAATTTCAACTAAGTTTATAATCTTAAGAGCTTATTCTAAAACTCAAAAGAATAAATGCGAATAATTTTTTTGATTGATAATATAAGATTCTATCGCCTCATCATAATTTTTCGATATAGGATAATTTACTCAAGGTTTTTAGTTTTAAGATATGCTTTAAAGACCCAGAAAAACGCACGATTACTCTTATATAATATAAAATCAACCCCTTATTTTAATTTTTTCGATGTGGGATAATTTTAGGTTTCTAGTCCTTTTAAAAAGCTTTTTAAGACTCAAAATTTGTTGGTTGATATTTAAAACCATAAGAATACTCACTTATGATATAGAATTTCATCACCTCATCATACTTTTTCGATGTGGTATGATTTAATTACTTAATTAAGTTTATAATTTTAAGAGCTATTTTGAAGACTTAAAAGAGTTTGTTTTTATATCTATGTTAGATGATAGATGATTACTCTTTACTTATATAATCGAATTTGATCATCTTTTATTATAATTTTTCGATGTGGGATAATTTTAATTAAGTTTATTTAAGTTTAGATATAGTCTAATTAAGAACTTTTATTTATAGACGGATGCATGATTACTCTTATTTATAATACATAAAATTTCATCCCACCATCTTAATTTTGATGCGGGATAATTATACATTAACTATATACTTTAATTTTACCTTTTTTTAAGTTCAAAAGATTGTTGGTTAATATCTAAGAACGAAAAAATACGACTAAAAGTTTTTTTGTTGACATCTAAGGATGAATGATTAGTCTTGTTTATAATATAGAATTTCATCACCATAGAATTTCATCGTCTTATTATGGTCTTAAGATTTTTTTGAAGACTCAAAAGATTTTGATTGATATGAACAAATAATTAGTCATATTTATAATATAGAACCATAACCATATCGATGTGGGATAATTTATGTAAAATTTGTAGTCTTATTTATAATATAGAATCATCACCGTACCTTATTTTAATTGTTTCAATGTGGGATAATTTTAATTTTGTAATCTTATTAAGACTTTCTTAAACTCAAAATATTGTTGGTTGATATTTAAAAATAATGATTACTCTTATTTAGTAGAAATTCATAACCTCATCATTATTTTTCGATGCGGGAGAATTACTTAAGTTGGTTGATGTCTAAGGAAAAAAATTATAATTAGTCTTTTGTGTATAGTCTTAAGAACCTTTTTAAGACTCAAAAAAATTTTGTTTGATAAAACTTTATAATTTTTCGGGTGTGGGATAGTTTTACTTAAGTTTCACCTTATTATAATTTGTCTTATTAAAAGACTTTTTAAGACTTAGAATTTTTTATTAATATTTAAGAACGAATGATTAGTCGTATTTATACTATAAAGTTTCATCACCTTATGTGAGATTATTTTTATTTAACTTTGTAATCTTATTAAGAGACTTAAATGTTTTCTTATTGATATTTAGGAACGAATGATTTATCTTATTTATAATATAGAATTCATCAACTTATCATAACTTTTCGATGTGGGATGATTTATTTAAGTTTATAGTCTTCCATAAGCTCGTCAATTTTTTTTCGATGTGAGACAATTTACTTAAGCTTATACTTTAAGCTCTTTTTAACTCTTGATTATAATACGAAGTATAGAATTTCATCACATTTTTCAATGTGGGATGATTTTAAGTTTGTAGTCTTGTATATTAAAAGTTTTTTTTAGATTCAAAAGTTTTTTTGTCGGTATTTAACCCATAGGGTTGTATTTAAGCATTTAAAATATTCCACTTTTAGTATAAGCATATGGATTATCTTATTATATATTTTGGATGAATGATTACTCTTATTTATATATTAATAAAAATTCACCTTATTATTTACTTAAATTTATTTAAGTTTAGATATAGTCTAGTTAAGAACTTTTATTCATAGACGAATTATTACACTTATTTATAATATAGAATTTAATCACCTCATCGTAATTTGGAGAAATGACTACTTTTATTTATATAATAGAATTTCATCGTCTTATTATACTCTCTTCGTTCACTATTTTTTTCTCCATTAATATTTGTGAGGGGTATTTTAACGAATTTCATCGTCTTACTATAATCTCTTCGTTCACTATTTTTTTCTCCATCATAATGTTTCGATGTGGGATAATTTAAAAGTTTTTCTTGGTCGATATTTAAAATGAATGATTACTCTTATTTATAATATAAAATTTCATCATCTCGATGTAAGATAATTACTTAAGTTTATAGTCTTATAAACTCTTTTTGAGATTCAAAAGACTTTTGGTAGATATCGAAGAACGAATTACTCTTTGTTTATAACGTAGAATTTCATTATCATATTGTAATTTGTCGATGTGGGATAATTTTAAAACTGTTATGGGTTATAAATTCATCACATAATGTGAAACAAATGATATGAAATTTATACTCTAATGAAAGCATTTTTTAACACGAATCTAATTATTTTATTTTTATAATTTATTTTACGATAATGTTTTAAAAAAATGAACTCTAAAAGTTTTCACGTCATAATTGTAAAATATCACATTAATATAATAAATTAAATATATATTGTAATAATCAAAAGATTCTCTAATTGATTTTTTTTATTATTTATGATACTTCCTAATTTGAGGCTTGATTGAACGGACCAATGAGATCGCTCGAAAAAAGCCTAAAATATATATATATATATATTGATTTCAATAAATCTGAGAATAATACGTATTATCGGAGTAGTTAAACAAGAGTAGTATAAGTAAGTTTATCACCTGCTACATCAGGTCACCTAATCCCCCTTTCCACTAACCAAATAACAAAATTCATATATTTTCCCGCCTAAAGTTATCCCCAACAAAAATAAAAAAAATAGACCAAATGAGCTAGATGCAAATCGAACCCTTAACCTTATGTGTGTGACCCTTCTCCTCTCCAACTACACTCTAACATCTTACTAATTTAAATATCACTACATCACACATAAAGCTATACACCACAGAAAGTATGTAATTACGGAAATCTGATTGATTACATTGATTACGAAAATCACATGTTTTAAATAGAATATATCACATACAATATTTAATATGGAATGTATGATCAAATTTTTAAAAAAAAGTATAAACATATTGTATTCCATTTTAACCAAATAGTTGCATTATTTTTGTTAATAGGAGATTTCACTATCCCGTACAATATTTTACATAGAATATAAAATACTCCGTAGTTATGATTATTATTGTATATCTTTCTGATCATATTCAAGACGGAATATTTGTAGAAAATATAATTGATTGATTGATTAGAATATAATTGATTGGTTGATTGATTAGAATATGCAAATTTTTATACAATTATACCGTTGATTAGTAGATCTCCAAATAGTTATGATTATTATTATATATCTTTCTGATCATATTCGAGACGGAATATTTGTAGAAAATATAATGTTGATTGGTTAGAATATAATTGATTGGTTGATTAATTAGAATATGCAAATTTTTATACAATTATACCGTTGATTAGTAGATTTCTATGATTGGTTGATTGATTAGAATATGCAAATATTTATTCTCCGAAATATATGTACCGTGCCATAAATGAATATAATTTAAGTAATTTAAGTAGATTGTACCATCTTATTACTCAATCTCAACATTGTTAATTTAAGTAGATTGATGTGATTGATATAATTTAATTATATCAAGTAATAACGTGATCCATATATCAAGTAATAGTTATGATAATTATGCCATATATGAATATATCAATCTACATTATTTTCATATATTATGCCATAAATTTCAAATTTTATTGAGATTTTGTGTCAATCTAATGTAATCAATCTTAATAAATATGTCAACCGTGATCCACATAATTATGCTATATATCAATTTACATGCAATTTTCCATATAATTATGCCATAAATTCTGAATTTTATTAAAGTTTACAAATAGTAATAATATTAAAGAGTCTTTAGAAGAATAATTGTGTATGTTTGAGTATCTTTGCAGTATAATTTTTAAAGAGTAATAATATTATAGTATCTTGACAGTATTATTTTGTATATTCCGAGAGTTCTTTGCATACATTAAATTCCATCCTGTATACATTAAAATTCCAAGATGAGACTAAAATTCCAAGATAGACAAAAATTCCGAATAATTTCCAATATACTAAAAGAATAATCTCTCTAAAGTTTTCCCTCCAAACTACACTATAAATAAGTTTTAAAAAAATCATTACATAAATTAAATAAATTCCAATCTATTAACGGTCATTGATACAAAAAAAATGGCAATTTTTTTTAACGAAATCAATTTTGAAATTTAATATAATGTCATTAACTTTGTGATAAAAAACATACGAAGTATATCTCTGAAATGTAGATTTATTTTCGAGATGAGTTTTTTTACTTTAATTTCTACGAAAGCATACAAAATAAGGAATATATCAATAAACTATTTGTGATTTTTTGTTCACAAATTAAATCATAGAAAATACGCATTTAATGACATTTCAAGATATTATCCAATTATCTTGATTTGTTTTTCGAATGTCAAATATTTTCATATATAATTTACACAGCTACATGTAACATTGTTAGATTTATAAAAATAAAAGAATTGAAAATTTAAAATGAAATATGCTATAAAATGAATTTATTAAAAATACCGTGCATCATGGCACGGGGTCTATACTAGTTAATATTTAACCTGGTACTTATCCTCCATCTTCCTCCTTAGACCTGGATAACGGGTGAACCGTGTCGGGTTAGCTTCGGGTCGAGCCAATTTCAGGTTATAATAATCGGGTTAACTTCGGGTCGAGTCAGATAATTTCGGGTTCGAGTCATTCTCGGGTTTACTGTTTTCAACTTTTTTTAGGGATACCAACTTGTTTTCAATAATAATAGTCGGGTCAGTTCCGGGTTAGCTCGGGTCAATTCGAATTACGGGTCAAAATCATGTCTTCAGTTCAGGTGTCAGGTTGGGTTCGGTTTGTCTTATTCGGATCGGGTCAGTTTTGTCAGGTCTACCCCTCCTTACTTTTCTCCTTCATCCTCTCTCTCCATTACCCTTCATCCTTCTTCAGTTTTTTTTCTATACGTTTCGTTTAGATTAACGTGTTGATTTTGGTTTATGATTGTTGTGTTGTTAGCTAGATTTGGTGAGGTTGAAGGAAGAGGAATACGGAAGACATTAATGACGTAAACGAAAAGGAGTGAAATAATATGAAATAAATTAAAGGCGAAAAGGAAGGTGAACGGGTTCTACCGGTAACTGGTCATCTATACTGCTCTGGTTTAACTACTTCAAAAATATGTATTATTCTCAGATTTATTAAAATTGGAATTATTTTCGAAAGATGATCTATAGGTTGTATTATTGCCGTTAACTAAAATTAAAGGTGAAAAAGGAAGGTAGAAGGGTTCTACAGGTAACCGGTCACCTATACTACTCTGATTTAACTATTCGAATAATACGTATTATTCTCAGATTTACTAAAATTGATATTATTTTTGGGAAGACGCCCTATAGTTGGTGTTATTGTTAAATAACCCTTTTTTTTTTAATTCTGGAATTTTCATTTTTTTTTTTATTATTGAAAAGTTTCTGAAAAATTTTGATTTCCTTGAGAAGTTATGATTTTTGGACATCCGCGCACAAATCGTTTTGTATTTAGCTTTTATTTTTAATCGTTAACGTTTAATTAATGCGTTTTCCGTAAAAGCCTTTAAAAACCAGGTTTCCAGATTTTGAAAAAATTATTTTCTGGACAGATTATCTAAATATTAGTTTTAAGCATTTATCCTAATTTTTACACTATTTTTCGAAGCTTTTAAATGATAGAATCAATTTTTAAGCGAAATCGTGAATTATCGTTAAAATGCGATTTTACAGCAATTTATTTAATTTTCCAGCAACTTCGAACCTTCTGAAAATTTAACCATTTCATCTTAAATCACCCCTTATGTTATTCGAAAATGATTTAAATGTTTAATAAAATAAAGAATGTTAAATAAATTACTTTTATAAAGATATGATTGTCGTAAAACATTATTTTATGCTCGTTCCGTCAAAACTAATAATAATTAGGGAATTTTAGTTTTATATATTTTTGAAACACCATAATTCATATATTTTTATTATGTCTGTGAAATATTTCGATAATTCTTATAAATAATTTATACTTGATTTAGAACTTAATAATTGTTAAGGACGAAAGTAGTAGTTTGCGAAATTAAAAATATTTACTTTATAGTTAGAGTAAACTATTATTATCAATATTTTTCTATAACACTATTTTTCATCGTATTGTTATTTCGAGAAAATTCCCTAAAATAGAAAGTTTCCTAAAATAGAAAGATTCCCAAATTAGAAAGTTTCCTTTTTAGAACATTTTGATAATCCTATCGAATTACGACAATGGCTTTGTTTTGGAGTTATGGAATAAGGACAGGTGTACGGGTAGAGTAATACAATCTAGGGTATACGTTTTTGCCATCAACTATAAAGCTGACGTGTCTATGTGAGACACATTGGTCGTTGAACTGAGCATGGTTTGTGTTCAGGAGTGTGTATATTTTGACCTTAAACTTAGATATCGCATCGTGTAAGTCGCCGTCGGGTTGAACTAGATTACGGTTGGTGTCCAGGAGGGGTGTATATTACTTCAGCCAGGATCTCGCTGCACGCAGTCCTGTTATAGTTTGAGTTGCTTAGTTAGAGACTGAAGTATAATTTGTTTTGACTGAATTCTCGAACCTAGTTTAGTATGATCCTAGTGAAAGTCTATTCCGTTACACTGATTGATTTCCATAACGCCGTTATTATTATTATTGATTGACATTAATCTGCAGGTTGACAATCATTTCGAATTATTTTACCATTTTAAATGTTTTCCATTTTCAATTATTTTGATATATTAGTAATTGTACTTTAATATCATGTAATATGGTTGGGAGAAAGTCGTCGTTACTCCCCACTGAATTGTGACTGTTATGTTTATAACATGGCAGGTATTATCTCTTCGGGTTTGTTTGGGCTAGCGAGCGGCATTTAGTCTTGCGCCGTTGAATTTATTTCCATATTTTGGTTTGAATGTTAAACATTTTTGAGGATTTTAATTTTTGCCCTTTTTTTATTATAAAAAGTGGCAGTTGTATTGACTTACCTTTAGTTAATAAAGTTTAGTTATCAGTGTGTTAATCCCAACTCGACCGTGATTCCGCCACTGTTTTGCATTAGAATTTATAGGGGATTACAGTTGGTATCAGAGTATCGTTGCTCCCGACGCTTACACCTGATTTTAAGAAAAATACCCGTAAACGATTTAAACAATAACTAAAAGATTAGTGAGAGATGGGTAGAAATCAAAATAAAGACTTGCTTGTTAAGGTTTTATGTTTCTGAACTCAAAGATTAGCATTGATTATGTGTTTTCTCTTGTGGTGGAAGATGAACGGCCGAACGACCCAGAATGACATCAATGTTGCGTTTGTCAACAACATGAATGCGATGGTGCAAACACTCCAGGAGTTAACGAACATGAACGCAAACAACCAGCGACCCTTTAGCTTCTCGCACGCAGCTGAAGGAATGACCAAGAGTAAGTTAGAGTTTTACGACGGTTCAGTAGACCCTGAAGTCATGAATCGTTGGTTTCGGTTGATGGAGAGGCAATTCGGGATTTATTCTGCTCCAGAGAACCAGAAGGTGGGTTTGGCTGTGCTTTACTTGTCTGATGAAGCCGATCGATCGATCGATGGCCTGAAGTCATGAATCGTTGTATTATACACTAAAAATTAAGCTGCTCGAGAGCTCATATCGGGTCACGTTTCAAATCAACCTGTTTTTCATACCACGTGACTGCGGTGTGGGTCAGGATGTACTCTACCATTATTCACGCCCAAGCAACAAGTATGTATACGTTGCTTTTACACGATAAACAAATTTTCAGGCACGACTTGTTAAGTACATATATACTGGAACCCCAAACGTTTTCCATTCCTCATATTATGTGTGAACGTTCCTACCGACCCGATTAAAACTCCGTACTATTTTCAACCTTTTTTTATTCCGGACCCCGAATCTTTGAAAAATGTGTATTACATGCTATAAATCGAGCTGCACGGAAGCTAATATCGGGCCACGTTTCAAATTACCCTGATTTTCATACCAGGCCACGTGACTAGGGTGTCTTAGTAGACGAGAAAAGAGGAATGAGAAGAGAAGTATTAGGGAGGCGAGGGTGGGGTGCTAAGGAGAAATGGGCACGCATGAGAGGGTAAGTAATTTGACGGGTAGAAGGATTTGAAGGGATGATACTTTTGTTGATTAGATGACAAAAACAAATCATATTTAAGGATGAATCGTAGATGATGACGATATGGATGAAAAGGATAATAGGATGGCGAAGAGTTGTTGCAGAAGGAAAAAGTATCTTAGTAGGCGAAGCATGAGCAACAAGAAGATGAGTAGCATTAGGGGATATATCATATATAGTAGGGGAGAATGAAGGATGTGAGGAAGTGAGAGATAAAGACGTAAAAATCGGGAGGGGTAGAGTGAGTGAAAGGGACGATCCTTTCGTTCAGCTAGATGACAAAAGAAAATCATATGTAAATATGAATCTTGGATGATGATGATGAGGAGGAGGAGGAGAAGTGAAGAATGGAGTAAACTTATCTTAGTAAATGAGAAAGGAGGAACCAATTGAGGAGGAGCTAGCATTATGGGGAGAAGGAGGAGCGAGTTCAAGGAGGAGGTAGTGAAGAACGAGATAGATAGAAGGAATTAAAGTAACATACCATACCTGACTAGGGGACGAGAAGGAGGAGAGGAAAGTGGAGGACTGGAAGCAGAAAGAGAAGGAGAAAAGAATATGAAGGGGGTGAATAAGAAAAACAAATTTTATTATTGGAGGGTAATAACTAATAAGAAACAAGAGGACGGATGACCGTTAGGGGGTGAGGGTGAAGAGGGGAGACGTTAAGGGTAGAAGATGTTGAAGGAACGAAATCGTCACCAAGCTCTATATATAACAAATCATGTCTTATTTTAGAATGAGTCTTAGATCATGGAGAGGGGGAGGTGTACTGTTGACGAAATTGGAGGAGGTCATGAGGAAAAATGAAAGAATAAGTGGATATAGATAAGGTGTAGGAAGAGAAGCTAAGGGGTGGATGAGAAATGGAAGGGGATTTAGGGGTGGTGAAGGAGAAGAAAAACTAACCTTCGTAGATGGAAAGGAGAAACAGGATGAGGAGCAACATTAGGGGAGACAAGGAGGTAGGGTTAACGACGAGAGGGGTAGAAGAAGTTGCATATATGACACCTTTATCACTGAACTAAGTGATAAAGTAAGTCATTTTAACTTGTAAGACCAGGTCTTAGATTACCATAAGAAAAAAAAAGAGGAAGCAAGTGATATTAAATTCTTTGCAATTTGGACGACTACGCATTGAGGTGAGCGTAATTTTGAACGATATCGACACTGATTACAATTATTGTTTACTCAAACTGGAGAAATTTAGAAAACTTGAAACAATTGAGCACCACCAACCAAATACGATACATGCATACAATATAGTACTCTATAAAGGCAGAAAATTATTTTTAAAGGACAAAGATACATACTGAAATCAACTAAATTGGTATCGGTAACACTCCACCAATCGTTTAACACCAAGTCCACGCGGCCATCAACTAGTTCGGAAGATTGAACACAAAGTTAGTCTAGCAAATACCAAATAGCTAGCCAGTAGCTATTGTTATATATATGTTGAGCGGATCCACCATCAACTCCATTTTGTTGGATATGAAAATTAATTATTGCTTGCTTTTGTAGTTCCATCTATCTCTGCCATTCTGCCTTCAAATATCCGTTTATTAATCTCGTAATATCACTCGAGGTTGATAGTAGAATGACATTCTTGGATAAACATACGTTAGACTGAAAACATATAATATGATTTTCCATTGGGTGGTCACATATTTTAGTCATTAAAATAAATGTATCGTGTAACTAAGTACCCCCAGGTCCCGCACGACAGTAACCAGTACAACGACAATTGCCAGAGATGCAACGGCCGAAACATCTTGCCCCTCGACAATACTGGTTCTTAAAGCCATAACAGTCACCAAAATATCGACAACTTTGCGCGGTTATCCCATCATTTATAGTAATATTTTCTTTTTCTCCGTCAACGTCCAATGATCTTGATTCCACTCCACAAAAGAAATTTGAAAAGTCTGCAATAGGAAAATTATTTTATAAGGAAATTCATATCTACATATATATATATATATATATATATATATATATATATATATATATATATATATATAGTACAAAGTATTTGTGTTAATTTTCAATACAATAAACAAAATATTCGTTCTTTATAAATATGCGGAGTATATGTCAAAGGGGAAAAAACTATGTATTTTGGAAAACAAGCATAACAAACTACAATATTATGCTTGTTTATTTTATAAAATAAGAGTATAAAATACCATGTGTTATGGATATAAAATACCATAAAATAAAACATTGGTAATCTACAATATCTAGAATAATGTTTTTCTTGTTGTAATCACATAAAATTATTGAAACTTTCTCTCAAATACTTCTAAAACTATTTGAATACGAGTACATAATATAATGATCAGATGAAATGAACTTAAAAAACTGACTTAAAATATTATAAAACGTTATTTGATAAAGTAGTTTAAAAATAAATAAAAATGATATAGGTTAAATTAAAAGTGCAAAAAAACAAAACATTTTTAACACTAAATTTTTGAACATTTTGATAAACAACGTGCTAAAATTGAAAGAAAAATAACGAACTTGATAGAACCAATAAGGCAAGGATTAAAGATGACTTCAACGAAATTGGAAACATGGTTCTTCTATACTTTTTTTCCCTTCTAGAAATATATATTTGCTTTTGAGCTTGGTATTAGAATTTGATATTTTAAACTACGTATTGTACATATTTATACCATTGCTCTCTTGAAACCATTTGATCTTTGCCTATGTTATTCCGATCTAGCCGTTCAATTTTCTTCATTTCTCATCTTTTCTCCTTCCTCTTGCGATAAAAAAATGCCCTCTGTAATTCTTGTTTTCCTTATTTTCCTCTTCATCACTCATTTTCCCTCTTCCATGCATATTGCTCGCTTATTAGTTACGGAGTACTCTGTGTTGCTCGCTTATTAGCCAGTTATTTATATTATATATATATATATATATATATATATATATATATATATATATTACTCCACATAAATTATATTACGGATTCTTCGTACTTATGAATAATGTTAAAAAAAGACACAAACATATACAAATAAATGGAACTGAGTGAACATAAGACATGAGCCAACTTATTTGTGGAATTCTTTATGACGTACGGATTATGTTCAAGCTTATACACCCTACGGTTTTAATGTTTGTCTAATTTCAATATAATACTCCTCGCATATATTCATCAAATGAGACAAACATTAAAAACCGGAGTGAGCATATGTTGGTGAAATGTATGTGTGTCATTTTGACATTGAGAGTGAAGAAATAAGTTCAACTATACGTTTTCTTACCGGTAATATATATGTTTTTACATTTACATGTTCATCGAAATGTCTAAGCTAAGTGATGGATAAGAAACTATCTTGGTTCAAATGCCCGTGCACAATATTTCGTATTCCACCATCCTAATTTCGTGATTCCCCGATGCATCTATCCTATGCTTTTAGTTTATTTATGTTTAGTACTCCGTAGTTAAGATAAAGGTTGTAATATCAGTTATGACCCGAATCTTTAAAAAAACGTGCTATACACACTATAAATCGAACTGAGCGGGAGCCCATATCGGGTCACATTTAAACATTACTCTGATTTTTCATACCATGTGACTAGGGTTTCCTAAGGATGTATCCTGCCCGATTTCACGTCCAAGCGATAAGTATATATATGTTGCTTTTACATGATAAATTGATTTTGAGGTAAAAGTTGCTTTAATTTATACGCACCTGAACCCTCAACTGTTCTCTGTTGCTCCTCATATTTTGTGTGAACCTTCCTACCGATCCGATGAAAACATCAACAATTTTTAGCTTAGCCATTTTTATTTCGTACCCCAAATCTCTGGAAAAATGTGTATATATTATACACGACAAATCGAGCTGCTCGAGAGCTCATGTCGGGTCACGTTTAACATCAACCTGTTTTTCATACACGTGACTACGGTGTGATCAAGATGTACGTATTATGCCAAATTTCACGTCCAAGCGACAAGTATACGTTGTTTTTACACGATAAACAAATTTTCAGGTATGGCTTGTTAAATACATATATACCGGAACCCCCAAACGTTTTCCGTTGCTCATATTTTGTGTGGACGTTTCTACCGACTCGATGAGAACTCCGTACAATTTTAGACGCTTTTCTTTCGGACTCCAAATCTCTAAAAAACGTGTATTATACACCGTAGATCGACTTGCTCGGGAGCTAATATCGGATCACCATTCAATTCAACCCGATTTTCATACCATGTGACTACGATGTCCTAAGGATGTACCCTGCCCAATTTCCCGCCCAAGCGATTAGATAAGAGTTTGAACCCCCAACCATTCTCCGTTGCTCCTCAAATTTTATTTATACCGACGTTCCTAACGACCCGATGAATACTCCGTACAATTTTCAACCTTTTTTATTCCGCACTCCGAATCTCTGAAAAAAAAGTATTATACACAAAAAATTGAGCTGCTCGAGAGCTCATATCGGGTCACGTTTCAAATCAACCTGTTTTTCATACCACGTGACTGCGATGTGGGTCAGGATGTACTCTACCATTATTCACGCCCAAGCAACATGTATACGTTGCTTTTACACGATAAACAAATTTTTAGGCACGACTTGTTAAGTACATACATACCGGAACCCCAAACGTTTTCCGTTCCTCATATTTTGTGTGCACGTTCCTACCGACCCGATTAAAACTCCGTACTATTTTCAGCCATTTTTGTATTCCGGACCCGAATCTCTGAAAAATGTGAATTACACGCTATAAATCGAGCTGCACGGAAGCTAATATTGGGCCACGTTTCAAATTACCCTGATTTTCATACCACGTTACTAGGATGTCTTAGTAGACGAGAAAAGAGGAATGAGAAGAGAAGTATTAGGCAGGCGAGGGTGGGGTGCTAAGGAGAAATGAGCACGCATGAGAGGATAAGTAATTTGACGGGTAGAAGGATTTGAAGGGATGATACTTTTGCTGATTAGATGACAAAATCAAATCTTATTTAAGGATGAATCGTAGATGATGACGATATGGAGGAAAAGGATAATAGGAGGGCGAAGAGTTGTTGCAGAAGGAAAAAGTATCTTAGTAGGCGAAGCATGAGCAACAAGAAGATGAGTAGCATTAGGGGATATATCATATATAGTAGGGGAGAAGGATATGAGGAAGTGAGAGATAAAGACGTGAAAATCGGGAGGGGTAGAGTGAGTGAAAGGGATGATACTTTCGTTCAACTAGATGACAAAAGAAAATCATATATATATATATATATATATCAATTTGATGCATCCACTGCTGACATGGCAGCGTGGATGCATCCCAATGCTGACATGGCGGCCTTACATTCATCTACTCGAAAATCATCTCATCCCATATTATATTTAGTAAAAAAATGCTAATAATCATCCTACTGTTATATATATAGATAGATTTTTCATCTCATACAAGTATTTGTACGAATAATCTGTATTTGTATTACTCATATAAAATTTATTGTAAATTATTATTAATTTAACATCCTATTTAACATCTTAAAATTCTGTAATTGAACATCTTAAAATTCTGTAATCTATATTACTAAAAAACATATTTGCTACTCTGTAATTGTTAATCATCCTACATATATACATTTTCAACTTAATCCATTTTATGTAACATTTTGGCATTTATTTACTTTTATTATTCATATAACATATACTCCAACATTTACGTTAAAGTATCAGATCACTATTAATTTTAACATTTCAAATTTCACATTATTAGGAATATTAAATATATTTATAAAAAAAACATAATATTAATATTTTGTTTGATAAATATTTAACATTAAATATATTAATATATTGAAGATTGTAAAAAAATAATATTTTGGAGCATTGATATATTATTTAGCAGACATAATATTCCCACTTAATATTATTTATACTCTATACGAAATACATAAAAGATGTCATTTATAAATTATACTTTATACGAAATAATTATCATAAAAGATGATATATACTCCAACATTTACGTTAAAGTATTACTATTAATTTTAACATTTCAAATTTCACATTATTAGGAATATTAAATATATTTATAAAATAAACATAATATTAATATTTTGTTTAATAAATATTTAACATTAAATATATTAATATATTGAAGATTGTAAAAAATAATATTTTGGAGCATTGATATATTATTTAGCAGACATAATATTCCCACTTAATATTATTTATACTCTATACAAAATACATAAAAGATGTCATTTATAAATTATACTCTATACGAAATAAATATTATCATAAAAGATGATATTCAGATTGATTGTATAAATATTGTATATTTTGTATAAATTTATAAGCATAAAAATAGTAAAGATTGTATATTTTGTTTAAGTAGATAAATATAAAGTAGATTTTCAACGTAAAGATTTCTTTATAATTATGCTTATTTACATTGACTGATTTACCTTGCTTATTTAGGTTGATTGAGTTACCATTTATATATTCATATAATAGCATAAGAGTATCATTATTAGGCTTAATAGTAACATATTAGGCTTAACTACATAAGGATATCCTATTGATCTTATTCACTCCAATATATCCAATTCACACATAAAAAGAAATATTTCTCTTAATTCATATCCTTAAACTTATTATTGATTATGGGTTAAATGGGATGGGTCAGGTTTCGATCCTAAATTAACGGGTCATATTTGGGTCGGACAAACAGGTTGCAAATCGAAAAAAAGGGTTCATGACCCTAAAAAGAGGGTTGATTGCAAACATCACAACTGAATCTAAATATTTTAACTGATTTAAATAATTAATCGGGTACATATTCGATCCTATAAAGAGTTTATATGTCAAAACAATAGATCAAAACCGATTGAAAAATATTTAAGGGTAAGATTAGTAGTCGGACTATACTTTTAATTCCGTTTAAGAGTCTGAACTCTGATCTTTAACTTTACGGTTACGGGTTGAAAACTAACAGCATCAATTAAAGTTATTCAACTCCTCAAAAATAAAGCGGAAGCGTAATATGTATACCTGTCAAATGGATCCAACGGGTCAGGTCCAAATATGACGCAAATCAAATATAAGTCGGGTTATACGGGTCACGGTTCGGATTAGGGTCAATAATAGTTTCGAACACCTCTATTTTTTATAAACTTTTTAAGTCCAACAAAAATATTTTTAATATTAATTTTTTTTTAAATTTAACATTATTATTGTACTCTTTAATGATGTTTATATTTAAAAATAATAATTAATTCAAATTTTAAAATTATTTTACAATTAAATGATAAAAAAAGTTGTATTAAACTGAATATTTACGATAAAAAAATATTTATTTTTAATTATAAATCCAAATATAATATTTAGGTATATATATTTTATTTAATTTTAATAAATTCTCACTAACCGAACGGGTCAAGTAAGGTATCGACTCTAAATTAACGAATTATTTTGGGTTCAGTCAAATAAGTTGTTGGTCTAAACAACAGGCTTATGATCAACCCTAAAAAGGGGAGGGCTCCATTTTTTTTTTCTTTTAACTAAGTTTTGGAATAGTATGACGATGTTCACACTGTTTTTTTTTATTATCACGCTGTTTTTTTTAGTTAATTAGTGTGATAATGCATGTACATAGTACCATGAATATTTTTTTTCTAATACATATTTTATTTGACTTCATATATGATATATCTCATTCATAATTTTTTGTTTTATTTCAATTTATATATGACATAACTATAAACTGACCCGTGAATGTTCACGGGTGATAAAACTAGTGTAAATATGAATCTTGGATGATGATGATGAGGAGGAGGAGGAGGAGGATGAGAAGGAGGAGAAGTGAAGGATGAAACTTATCTTAGTAAATGAGAAAGGAGGAACCAATTGAGGAGGAGCTAGCATTATGGGGAGAAGGAGGAGCGAGTTCCAGGAGGAGGTAGTGAAGAACGAGATAGATAGAAGGAATTAAAGTAACATACCATACCTGACTAGGGGACGAGAATGAGGAGAGGAAAGTGGAGGACTGGAAGCAGAAAGAGAAGGAGAAAAGAATATGAAGGGGGTGAATAAGAAAAACAAATTTTATTATTGGAAGGTAATAACTAATAAGAAACAAGAGGACGGATGACCGTTAGGGGGTGAGGGTGAAGAGGGGAGACGTTAAGGGTAGAAGATGTTGAAGGAACGAAATCGTCACCAAGCTCTATATATAACAAATCATGTCATATTTTAGAATGAGTCTTAGATCATGGAGAGGGGGAGGTGTTGACGAAATTGGAGGAGGTCATGAGGAAAAATGAAAGAATAAGTGGATATAGATAAGGTGTAGGAAGAGAAGCTAAGGGGTGGATGAGAAATGGAAGGGGATTTAGGGGTGGTGAAGGAGAAGAAAAACTAACCTTCGTAGATGGAAAGGAGAAACGGGATGAGGAGCAACATTAGGGGAGACAAGGAGGTAGGGTTAACAACGAGAGGGGTAGAAGAAGTTGCATATATGACACCTTTATCACTGAACTAAGTGATAAAGTAAGTCATTTTAACTTGTAAGACCAGGTCTTAGATTACCATAAGAAAAAAAAAGGAAGCAAGTGATATTAAATTCTTTGCAATTTGGACGACTACGCATTGAGGTGAGCGTAAATTTTGAACGATATCAACACTGATTACAATTATTGTTTACTCAAACTGGAGAAATTTAGAAAACTTGAAACAATTGAGCACCACCAACCAAATACGATACATGCATACAATATAGTACTCTATAAAGGCAGAAAATTATTTTTAAAGGACAAAGATACATACTGAAATCAACTAAATTGGTATCAGTAACACTCCACCAATCGTTTAACACCAAGTCCACGCGGCCATCAACTAGTTCGGAAGATTGAACACAAAGTTAGTCTAGCAAATACCAAATAGCTAGCCAGTAGCTATTGTTATATATATGTTGAGCGGATCCACCATCAACTCCATTTTGTTGGATATGAAAATTAATTATTGCTTGCTTTTGTAGTTCCATCTATCTCTGCCATTCTGCCTTCAAATATCCGTTTATTAATCTCGTAATATCACTCGAGGTTGATAGTAGAATGACATTCTTGGATAAACATACGTTAGACTGAAAACATATAATATGATTTTCCATTGGGTGGTCACATATTTTAGTCATTAAAATAAATGTATCGTGTAACTAAGTACCCCCAGGTCCCGCACGACAGTAACCAGTACAACGACAATTGCCAGAGATGCAACGGCCGAAACATCTTGCCCCTCGACAATACTGGTTCTTAAAGCCATAACAGTCACCAAAATATCGACAACTTTGCGCGGTTATCCCATCATTTATAGTAATATTTTCTTTTTCTCCGTCAACGTCCAATGATCTTGATTCCACTCCACAAAAGAAATTTGAAAAGTCTGCAATAGGAAAATTATTTTATAAGGAAATTCATATCTACATATATATATATATATATATATATATATATATATATATATATATATATATATATATATATATAGTACAAAGTATTTGTGTTAATTTTCAATACAATAAACAAAATATTCGTTCTTTATAAATATGCGGAGTATATGTCAAAGGGGAAAAAACTATGTATTTTGGAAAACAAGCATAACAAACTACAATATTATGCTTGTTTATTTTATAAAATAAGAGTATAAAATACCATGTGTTATGGATATAAAATACCATAAAATAAAACATTGGTAATCTACAATATCTAGAATAATGTTTTTCTTGTTGTAATCACATAAAATTATTGAAACTTTCTCTCAAATACTTCTAAAACTATTTGAATACGAGTACATAATATAATGATCAGATGAAATGAACTTAAAAAACTGACTTAAAATATTATAAAACGTTATTTGATAAAGTAGTTTAAAAATAAATAAAAATGATATAGGTTAAATTAAAAGTGCAAAAAAACAAAACATTTTTAACACTAAATTTTTGAACATTTTGATAAACAACGTGCTAAAATTGAAAGAAAAATAACGAACTTGATAGAACCAATAAGGCAAGGATTAAAGATGACTTCAACGAAATTGGAAACATGGTTCTTCTATACTTTTTTTCCCTTCTAGAAATATATATTTGCTTTTGAGCTTGGTATTAGAATTTGATATTTTAAACTACGTATTGTACATATTTATACCATTGCTCTCTTGAAACCATTTGATCTTTGCCTATGTTATTCCGATCTAGCCGTTCAATTTTCTTCATTTCTCATCTTTTCTCCTTCCTCTTGCGATAAAAAAATGCCCTCTGTAATTCTTGTTTTCCTTATTTTCCTCTTCATCACTCATTTTCCCTCTTCCATGCATATTGCTCGCTTATTAGTTACGGAGTACTCTGTGTTGCTCGCTTATTAGCCAGTTATTTATATTATATATATATATATATATATATATATATATATATATATATATTACTCCACATAAATTATATTACGGATTCTTCGTACTTATGAATAATGTTAAAAAAAGACACAAACATATACAAATAAATGGAACTGAGTGAACATAAGACATGAGCCAACTTATTTGTGGAATTCTTTATGACGTACGGATTATGTTCAAGCTTATACACCCTACGGTTTTAATGTTTGTCTAATTTCAATATAATACTCCTCGCATATATTCATCAAATGAGACAAACATTAAAAACCGGAGTGAGCATATGTTGGTGAAATGTATGTGTGTCATTTTGACATTGAGAGTGAAGAAATAAGTTCAACTATACGTTTTCTTACCGGTAATATATATGTTTTTACATTTACATGTTCATCGAAATGTCTAAGCTAAGTGATGGATAAGAAACTATCTTGGTTCAAATGCCCGTGCACAATATTTCGTATTCCACCATCCTAATTTCGTGATTCCCCGATGCATCTATCCTATGCTTTTAGTTTATTTATGTTTAGTACTCCGTAGTTAAGATAAAGGTTGTAATATCAGTTATGACCCGAATCTTTAAAAAAACGTGCTATACACACTATAAATCGAACTGAGCGGGAGCCCATATCGGGTCACATTTAAACATTACTCTGATTTTTCATACCATGTGACTAGGGTTTCCTAAGGATGTATCCTGCCCGATTTCACGTCCAAGCGATAAGTATATATATGTTGCTTTTACATGATAAATTGATTTTGAGGTAAAAGTTGCTTTAATTTATACGCACCTGAACCCTCAACTGTTCTCTGTTGCTCCTCATATTTTGTGTGAACCTTCCTACCGATCCGATGAAAACATCAACAATTTTTAGCTTAGCCATTTTTATTTCGTACCCCAAATCTCTGGAAAAATGTGTATATATTATACACGACAAATCGAGCTGCTCGAGAGCTCATGTCGGGTCACGTTTAACATCAACCTGTTTTTCATACACGTGACTACGGTGTGATCAAGATGTACGTATTATGCCAAATTTCACGTCCAAGCGACAAGTATACGTTGTTTTTACACGATAAACAAATTTTCAGGTATGGCTTGTTAAATACATATATACCGGAACCCCCAAACGTTTTCCGTTGCTCATATTTTGTGTGGACGTTTCTACCGACTCGATGAGAACTCCGTACAATTTTAGACGCTTTTCTTTCGGACTCCAAATCTCTAAAAAACGTGTATTATACACCGTAGATCGACTTGCTCGGGAGCTAATATCGGATCACCATTCAATTCAACCCGATTTTCATACCATGTGACTACGATGTCCTAAGGATGTACCCTGCCCAATTTCCCGCCCAAGCGATTAGATAAGAGTTTGAACCCCCAACCATTCTCCGTTGCTCCTCAAATTTTATTTATACCGACGTTCCTAACGACCCGATGAATACTCCGTACAATTTTCAACCTTTTTTATTCCGCACTCCGAATCTCTGAAAAAAAAGTATTATACACAAAAAATTGAGCTGCTCGAGAGCTCATATCGGGTCACGTTTCAAATCAACCTGTTTTTCATACCACGTGACTGCGATGTGGGTCAGGATGTACTCTACCATTATTCACGCCCAAGCAACATGTATACGTTGCTTTTACACGATAAACAAATTTTTAGGCACGACTTGTTAAGTACATACATACCGGAACCCCAAACGTTTTCCGTTCCTCATATTTTGTGTGCACGTTCCTACCGACCCGATTAAAACTCCGTACTATTTTCAGCCATTTTTGTATTCCGGACCCGAATCTCTGAAAAATGTGAATTACACGCTATAAATCGAGCTGCACGGAAGCTAATATTGGGCCACGTTTCAAATTACCCTGATTTTCATACCACGTTACTAGGATGTCTTAGTAGACGAGAAAAGAGGAATGAGAAGAGAAGTATTAGGCAGGCGAGGGTGGGGTGCTAAGGAGAAATGAGCACGCATGAGAGGATAAGTAATTTGACGGGTAGAAGGATTTGAAGGGATGATACTTTTGCTGATTAGATGACAAAATCAAATCTTATTTAAGGATGAATCGTAGATGATGACGATATGGAGGAAAAGGATAATAGGAGGGCGAAGAGTTGTTGCAGAAGGAAAAAGTATCTTAGTAGGCGAAGCATGAGCAACAAGAAGATGAGTAGCATTAGGGGATATATCATATATAGTAGGGGAGAAGGATATGAGGAAGTGAGAGATAAAGACGTGAAAATCGGGAGGGGTAGAGTGAGTGAAAGGGATGATACTTTCGTTCAACTAGATGACAAAAGAAAATCATATATATATATATATATATATCAATTTGATGCATCCACTGCTGACATGGCAGCGTGGATGCATCCCAATGCTGACATGGCGGCCTTACATTCATCTACTCGAAAATCATCTCATCCCATATTATATTTAGTAAAAAAATGCTAATAATCATCCTACTGTTATATATATAGATAGATTTTTCATCTCATACAAGTATTTGTACGAATAATCTGTATTTGTATTACTCATATAAAATTTATTGTAAATTATTATTAATTTAACATCCTATTTAACATCTTAAAATTCTGTAATTGAACATCTTAAAATTCTGTAATCTATATTACTAAAAAACATATTTGCTACTCTGTAATTGTTAATCATCCTACATATATACATTTTCAACTTAATCCATTTTATGTAACATTTTGGCATTTATTTACTTTTATTATTCATATAACATATACTCCAACATTTACGTTAAAGTATCAGATCACTATTAATTTTAACATTTCAAATTTCACATTATTAGGAATATTAAATATATTTATAAAAAAAACATAATATTAATATTTTGTTTGATAAATATTTAACATTAAATATATTAATATATTGAAGATTGTAAAAAAATAATATTTTGGAGCATTGATATATTATTTAGCAGACATAATATTCCCACTTAATATTATTTATACTCTATACGAAATACATAAAAGATGTCATTTATAAATTATACTTTATACGAAATAATTATCATAAAAGATGATATATACTCCAACATTTACGTTAAAGTATTACTATTAATTTTAACATTTCAAATTTCACATTATTAGGAATATTAAATATATTTATAAAATAAACATAATATTAATATTTTGTTTAATAAATATTTAACATTAAATATATTAATATATTGAAGATTGTAAAAAATAATATTTTGGAGCATTGATATATTATTTAGCAGACATAATATTCCCACTTAATATTATTTATACTCTATACAAAATACATAAAAGATGTCATTTATAAATTATACTCTATACGAAATAAATATTATCATAAAAGATGATATTCAGATTGATTGTATAAATATTGTATATTTTGTATAAATTTATAAGCATAAAAATAGTAAAGATTGTATATTTTGTTTAAGTAGATAAATATAAAGTAGATTTTCAACGTAAAGATTTCTTTATAATTATGCTTATTTACATTGACTGATTTACCTTGCTTATTTAGGTTGATTGAGTTACCATTTATATATTCATATAATAGCATAAGAGTATCATTATTAGGCTTAATAGTAACATATTAGGCTTAACTACATAAGGATATCCTATTGATCTTATTCACTCCAATATATCCAATTCACACATAAAAAGAAATATTTCTCTTAATTCATATCCTTAAACTTATTATTGATTATGGGTTAAATGGGATGGGTCAGGTTTCGATCCTAAATTAACGGGTCATATTTGGGTCGGACAAACAGGTTGCAAATCGAAAAAAAGGGTTCATGACCCTAAAAAGAGGGTTGATTGCAAACATCACAACTGAATCTAAATATTTTAACTGATTTAAATAATTAATCGGGTACATATTCGATCCTATAAAGAGTTTATATGTCAAAACAATAGATCAAAACCGATTGAAAAATATTTAAGGGTAAGATTAGTAGTCGGACTATACTTTTAATTCCGTTTAAGAGTCTGAACTCTGATCTTTAACTTTACGGTTACGGGTTGAAAACTAACAGCATCAATTAAAGTTATTCAACTCCTCAAAAATAAAGCGGAAGCGTAATATGTATACCTGTCAAATGGATCCAACGGGTCAGGTCCAAATATGACGCAAATCAAATATAAGTCGGGTTATACGGGTCACGGTTCGGATTAGGGTCAATAATAGTTTCGAACACCTCTATTTTTTATAAACTTTTTAAGTCCAACAAAAATATTTTTAATATTAATTTTTTTTTAAATTTAACATTATTATTGTACTCTTTAATGATGTTTATATTTAAAAATAATAATTAATTCAAATTTTAAAATTATTTTACAATTAAATGATAAAAAAAGTTGTATTAAACTGAATATTTACGATAAAAAAATATTTATTTTTAATTATAAATCCAAATATAATATTTAGGTATATATATTTTATTTAATTTTAATAAATTCTCACTAACCGAACGGGTCAAGTAAGGTATCGACTCTAAATTAACGAATTATTTTGGGTTCAGTCAAATAAGTTGTTGGTCTAAACAACAGGCTTATGATCAACCCTAAAAAGGGGAGGGCTCCATTTTTTTTTTCTTTTAACTAAGTTTTGGAATAGTATGACGATGTTCACACTGTTTTTTTTTATTATCACGCTGTTTTTTTTAGTTAATTAGTGTGATAATGCATGTACATAGTACCATGAATATTTTTTTTCTAATACATATTTTATTTGACTTCATATATGATATATCTCATTCATAATTTTTTGTTTTATTTCAATTTATATATGACATAACTATAAACTGACCCGTGAATGTTCACGGGTGATAAAACTAGTGTAAATATGAATCTTGGATGATGATGATGAGGAGGAGGAGGAGGAGGATGAGAAGGAGGAGAAGTGAAGGATGAAACTTATCTTAGTAAATGAGAAAGGAGGAACCAATTGAGGAGGAGCTAGCATTATGGGGAGAAGGAGGAGCGAGTTCCAGGAGGAGGTAGTGAAGAACGAGATAGATAGAAGGAATTAAAGTAACATACCATACCTGACTAGGGGACGAGAATGAGGAGAGGAAAGTGGAGGACTGGAAGCAGAAAGAGAAGGAGAAAAGAATATGAAGGGGGTGAATAAGAAAAACAAATTTTATTATTGGAAGGTAATAACTAATAAGAAACAAGAGGACGGATGACCGTTAGGGGGTGAGGGTGAAGAGGGGAGACGTTAAGGGTAGAAGATGTTGAAGGAACGAAATCGTCACCAAGCTCTATATATAACAAATCATGTCATATTTTAGAATGAGTCTTAGATCATGGAGAGGGGGAGGTGTTGACGAAATTGGAGGAGGTCATGAGGAAAAATGAAAGAATAAGTGGATATAGATAAGGTGTAGGAAGAGAAGCTAAGGGGTGGATGAGAAATGGAAGGGGATTTAGGGGTGGTGAAGGAGAAGAAAAACTAACCTTCGTAGATGGAAAGGAGAAACGGGATGAGGAGCAACATTAGGGGAGACAAGGAGGTAGGGTTAACAACGAGAGGGGTAGAAGAAGTTGCATATATGACACCTTTATCACTGAACTAAGTGATAAAGTAAGTCATTTTAACTTGTAAGACCAGGTCTTAGATTACCATAAGAAAAAAAAAGGAAGCAAGTGATATTAAATTCTTTGCAATTTGGACGACTACGCATTGAGGTGAGCGTAAATTTTGAACGATATCAACACTGATTACAATTATTGTTTACTCAAACTGGAGAAATTTAGAAAACTTGAAACAATTGAGCACCACCAACCAAATACGATACATGCATACAATATAGTACTCTATAAAGGCAGAAAATTATTTTTAAAGGACAAAGATACATACTGAAATCAACTAAATTGGTATCAGTAACACTCCACCAATCGTTTAACACCAAGTCCACGCGGCCATCAACTAGTTCGGAAGATTGAACACAAAGTTAGTCTAGCAAATACCAAATAGCTAGCCAGTAGCTATTGTTATATATATGTTGAGCGGATCCACCATCAACTCCATTTTGTTGGATATGAAAATTAATTATTGCTTGCTTTTGTAGTTCCATCTATCTCTGCCATTCTGCCTTCAAATATCCGTTTATTAATCTCGTAATATCACTCGAGGTTGATAGTAGAATGACATTCTTGGATAAACATACGTTAGACTGAAAACATATAATATGATTTTCCATTGGGTGGTCACATATTTTAGTCATTAAAATAAATGTATCGTGTAACTAAGTACCCCCAGGTCCCGCACGACAGTAACCAGTACAACGACAATTGCCAGAGATGCAACGGCCGAAACATCTTGCCCCTCGACAATACTGGTTCTTAAAGCCATAACAGTCACCAAAATATCGACAACTTTGCGCGGTTATCCCATCATTTATAGTAATATTTTCTTTTTCTCCGTCAACGTCCAATGATCTTGATTCCACTCCACAAAAGAAATTTGAAAAGTCTGCAATAGGAAAATTATTTTATAAGGAAATTCATATCTACATATATATATATATATATATATATATATATATATATATATATATATATATATATATAGTACAAAGTATTTGTGTTAATTTTCAATACAATAAACAAAATATTCGTTCTTTATAAATATGCGGAGTATATGTCAAAGGGGAAAAAACTATGTATTTTGGAAAACAAGCATAACAAACTACAATATTATGCTTGTTTATTTTATAAAATAAGAGTATAAAATACCATGTGTTATGGATATAAAATACCATAAAATAAAACATTGGTAATCTACAATATCTAGAATAATGTTTTTCTTGTTGTAATCACATAAAATTATTGAAACTTTCTCTCAAATACTTCTAAAACTATTTGAATACGAGTACATAATATAATGATCAGATGAAATGAACTTAAAAAACTGACTTAAAATATTATAAAACGTTATTTGATAAAGTAGTTTAAAAATAAATAAAAATGATATAGGTTAAATTAAAAGTGCAAAAAAACAAAACATTTTTAACACTAAATTTTTGAACATTTTGATAAACAACGTGCTAAAATTGAAAGAAAAATAACGAACTTGATAGAACCAATAAGGCAAGGATTAAAGATGACTTCAACGAAATTGGAAACATGGTTCTTCTATACTTTTTTTCCCTTCTAGAAATATATATTTGCTTTTGAGCTTGGTATTAGAATTTGATATTTTAAACTACGTATTGTACATATTTATACCATTGCTCTCTTGAAACCATTTGATCTTTGCCTATGTTATTCCGATCTAGCCGTTCAATTTTCTTCATTTCTCATCTTTTCTCCTTCCTCTTGCGATAAAAAAATGCCCTCTGTAATTCTTGTTTTCCTTATTTTCCTCTTCATCACTCATTTTCCCTCTTCCATGCATATTGCTCGCTTATTAGTTACGGAGTACTCTGTGTTGCTCGCTTATTAGCCAGTTATTTATATTATATATATATATATATATATATATATATATAGTAAAGATCAAGTGAGTCCTCTTTTTCTTTTTGAGTCCATAAGTCCTATTTAGAGCCATTGATTTAGATGGGATGGATGATGGTGATTGAGGCTAGTAATTAGGGTAATATATAACATATTTAGGAAAAAATATAATAAAATCTTCTCTCCTCCCTTAATTATCTCCAACCACCTAACTCACTTGATTATGTTTCATCACATTCAATTTTTTCATTCAAATTCACCCGCCTAACTAAAACTCTTCATCTTCATCATCCCAAACTCAATCTCTCGACTTCTGATTTCTTTCAAAACACACACCCGCTCATTCTTTCATCTTCAACTCAAGCAAGGCTACACACCCGTGTTACATTGACGTATTATAAGTGTTACTTTAATGAACAAATGATGTTACTCCAAGTAATTAATAGTGTTATTCTTTGTCTCATGGTTAAACAATGTTATTATCATCATTACTCTGACGCATTATATATCGTTCTTTAAAGAACGACAATCGTTAATTTGGTAATGAATGGTTCCAATCCAAGTTATCATCAATTACTTTGGTAATCATTTGTTTAAACGCTGTTGTCCTCAGTTACTTTAATGCATTATGTATGTCTGTTACTCTAACTGACGGAAGGTGTTACTCCAATAGAACAAAGATGTTACTCTAACCAAATGCACATGTATTAAATAAAATATAGAGTTAATTGCTACGTAGCACAATGCTACTTGTAAAAAATGTGTACAAAATCAGTTATTCTTGTAAACAAAAAAAGAAAAATATTTTTATCATGACCAAAAACACAAGTATTCTCAAAACACATGTTCCTCCTTATTTTCTTCAGTGTCTTCCTCAGTTTCCTCATCTTCGTCGTCGTCGTCATCCACTTCATCCTCCTCATCCTGATCCACCTTTATCAGTGTTGTCCTGTGCATTCGCATCACTTCCAATATCACCTGCACAAAAGTAAACAACGTGTTACTCCCATGCAGCCAATGTGTTACTTCAACTCTTACGTTGTGTTACTCTAACTGGTAAAGTACGTTACTCTAACATCATCATCAAAAACTGTTTCTCAACGTTCAGTGTGTTACTGTAATTGCAATTAAGTGTTACTGTAACGTTAATACATATGCGTTACGCCCATGCAGTCAATGTGTTACTTCAGCTCTTACGTTGTGTTACTCTAACTGCTAAAGTACGTTACTCTAACATCATCATCAAAAACTGTTTCGTAACATTCAGTGTTACTGTAATGTAGAGCGTATGTTACTTCAACGTCGTGACTGCGTTCATAGAAAACAAAGCAATATTATTAGTGGACCTCATTGAAAACCCAAATAACAAGCATAAAACTCTGGAATCAATATCAATTAACCATCAATATGAATCTATAATGAATGAAATGACAATGAAAACAATATCAACATGAAAATTGACGTAAAAAGGGAAGCCAAATCGACATGAAGTATCAATTAACCATCAATATGAATCTATGATGAATGAGATGACTGCGTTCATAGAAAACAAAACAATATTATCAGTGGACCTCATTGAAAACCCAAATAACAAACATAAAACAATGGAATCAATATCATCAAAACCCTTTTCCTGAACGTTCATTTGTGTTACTGTAATTACAATTAAGTGTTACTTTAATTCAGAAGGCATGTTACTTCAACGACGAATCTGCGTTAATTGATATCAAAAAAATAGTATCAATGGATATCAGGGAAAATCTTGAAAAAAACCATAGAGACCTGTAATCTATGGAGATCGAGATATCAAAATACCATTGATACGAAACTATGAATCAAAACGCAATGACATCAAAAAGACGCAAATTTGATGCAAATAAAGTCGAAATGTCAATGAAAGCACTATAAACATGAAGATCGACGTAAAAAAAAACGCAATTTGACGCGATAAAACATTGATATGAAAACGCAGATTGAAAGCAATATTACTATTGAAATCCGTGAAGAAAAAACGAATAAAAACGTGAATGAATCACTGAAACTCACCATTGTTATAATCGATTAGTTGCTTATCAACCGTTGAAGACGATGATGCGGTCATTGAATCCATTGTAGCAGAATTTCGAGATCAAAAACGATGAATTAGCGTGAATGAAGAAAGGGTTTTTTGGTTTTTAGGTGTGAATGAACGTGGAATGGAAATGAACGTGAATGAAAATGAACGTGAATGATAGGAAGTTATTTGTTTCCTAAATTCTTGTGAGTTATTTTAGGAACGTAAATCTCCCTTTTTTTTTTCTAATTGGATGCATCTTGTCCATCCATCTTCATCCCATCCAATGGATGGGATGAGGACTTAGGGACTCACAAAGAGTAAGGGACTCATAAGAGCCTCTCTCTCTCTCTCTCTCTCTCTCTCTCTCTCTCTCTCTCTCTCTCTCTCTCTCTCTCTCTCTCTCTCTCTCTCTCTCTCTCTCTCTCTCTCTCTCTCTCTCTCTCTCTCTCTCTCTCTCTCTCTCTCTCTCTCTATATATATATATATATATATATATATATATATATATATATATATATATATATATATATATATATATATATATTACTCCACATAAATTATATTACGGATTCTTCGTACTTATGAATAATGTTAAAAAAAGACACAAACATATACAAATAAATGGAAATGAGTGAACATAAGACATGAGCCAACTTATTTGTGGAATTCTTTATGACGTACGGATTATGTTCAAGCTTATAGACCCTACGGTTTTAATGTTTGTCTAATTTCAATATAATACTCCTCGCATATATTCATCAAATGAGACAAACATTAAAAACCGGAGTGAGCATATGTTGGTGAAATGTATGTGTGTCATTTTGACATTGAGAGTGAAGAAATAAGTTCAACTATACGTTTTCTTACCGGTAATATATATGTTTTTACATTTACATGTTCATCGAAATGTCTAAGCTAAGTGATGGATAAGAAACTATCTTGGTTCAAATGCCCGTGCACAATATTTCGTATTCCACCATCCTAATTTCGTGATTCCCCGATGCATCTATCCTATGCTTTTAGTTTATTTATGTTTAGTACTCCGTAGTTAAGATAAAGGTTGTAATATCAGTTATGACCCGAATCTTTAAAAAAAACGTGCTATACACACTATAAATCGAACTGAGCGGGAGCCCATATCGGGTCACATTTAAACATTACTCTGATTTTTCATACCATGTGACTAGGGTTTCCTAAGGATGTATCCTGCCCGATTTCACGTCCAAGCGATAAGTATATATATATGTTGCTTTTACATGATAAATTGATTTTGAGGTAAAAGTTGCTTTAATTTATACGCACCTGAACCCTCAACTGTTCTCTGTTGCTCCTCATATTTTGTGTGAACCTTCCTACCGATCCGATGAAAACATCAACAATTTTTAGCTTAGCCATTTTTATTTCGTACCCCAAATCTCTGAAAAAATGTGTATATATTATACACAACAAATCGAGCTGCTCGAGAGCTCATGTCGGGTCACGTTTAACATCAACCTGTTTTTCATACACGTGACTACGGTGTGATCAAGATGTACGTATTATGCCAAATTTCACGTCCAAGCGACAAGTATACGTTGTTTTTACACGATAAACAAATTTTCAGGTATGGCTTGTTAAATACATATATACCGAAACCCCGAAACGTTTTCCGTTGCTCATATTTTGTGCGGACGTTTCTACCGACTCGATGAGAACTCCGTACAATTTTAGACTCTTTTCTTTCGGACTCCAAATCTCTAAAAAACGTGTATTATACACTACAGATCGACTTGCTCGGGAGCTAATATCGGATCACCATTCAATTCAACCCGATTTTCATACCATGTGACTACGATGTCCTAAGGATGTACCCTGCCCAATTTCCCGCCCAAGCGATTAGATAAGAGTTTGAACCCCCAACCATTCTCCGTTGCTCCTCAAATTTTATTTATACTGACGTTCCTAACGACCCGATGAATACTCCGTACAATTTTCAGCCTTTTTTATTCCGCACTCCGAATCTCTGAAAAAAAATGTATTATACACTAAAAATTGAGCTGCTCGAGAGCTCATATCGGGTCACGTTTCAAATCAACCTGTTTTTCATACCACGTGACTGCGATGTGGATCAGGATGTACTCTACCATTATTCACGCCCAAGCAACATGTATACGTTGCTTTTACACGATAAACAAATTTTCAGGCACGACTTGTTAAGTACATACATACCGGAACCCCAAACGTTTTCCGTTCCTCATATTTTGTGCGCACGTTCCTACCGATCCGATTAAAACTCCGTACTATTTTCAGTCTTTTTTGTATTCCGGACCCGAATCTCTGAAAAATGTGTATTACACGCTATAAATCGAGCTGCACGGAAGCTAATATCGGGCCACGTTTCAAATTACCCTGATTTTCATACCACGTTACTAGGGTGTCTTAGTAGACGAGAAAAGAGGAATGAGAAGAGAAGTATTAGGGAGGCAAGGATGGGGTGCTAAGGAGAAATGAGCACGCATGAGAGGATAAGTAATTTGACGGGTAGAAGGATTTGAAGGGATGATACTTTTGTTGATTAGATGACAAAATCAAATCTTATTTAAGGATAAATCGTAGATGATGACGATATGGAGGAAAAGGATAATAGGAGGGCGAAGAGTTGTTGCAGAAGGAAAAAGTATCTTAGTAGGCGAAGCATGAGCAACAAGAAGATGAGTAGCATTAGGGGATATATCATATATAGTAGGGGAGAAGGATATGAGGAAGTGAGAGATAAAGACGTGAAAATCGGGAGGGGTAGAGTGAGTGAAAGGGATGATACTTTCGTTCAACTAGATGACAAAAGAAAATCATATGTAAATATGAATCTTGGATGATGATGAGGAGGAGGAGGAGGAGGAGGATGATGAGGATGAGGAGGAGGAGAAGTGAAGGATGAAACTTATCTTAGTAAATGAGAAAGAAGGAACCAATTGAGGAGGAGCTAGCATTATGGGGAGAAGGAGGAGCGAGTTCCAGGAGGAGGTAGTGAGGAACGAGATAGATAGAAGGAGTTAAAGTAACATACCATACCTGACTAAGGGACGAGAAGGAGGAGAGGAAAGTGGAGGACTGGAAGCAGAAAGAGAAGGAGAAAAGAATATGAAGGGGGTGAATAAGAAAAACAAATTTTATTATTAGAGGGTAATAACTAATAAGAAACAAGAGGATGACCGTTAGGGGGTGAGGGAGAAGAGGTGATGCGTGTCATTTCCGCAGTCAAAATTAAACTTATAAACATTACTAACTCTACTGTAGATAGGATAAGTAGAGGTTGGTCCCACAGAGACTGACGTTATTATCTTAGAAAATTTATTATTTAATAGTATATATATATAGAAAAAGGGGGATTTTGTTGGTTTTGAAAATAATAATAATTATAAAGTAAAAAAACATAATAATAAATAAAAAAATTAATCATAACAATATTCGAGACATGCAATATATGATATAGTCGGGTTAATCATCGATTCAATTAATTAGACTCAAATAGATCGGTAACTAGTTACTCTCATGAACGCACGCAAATTACCAGTTTTATCGTTTTGACTCGTTAAACCCCGTGAACGCACGCAAGTTTAATCCTAACCAAATTTATAAAATTAACCATGAACGCATGAATTAACTTAACAAATTTAGTCGCATTAAGAATACCCATCAATTGAATTATATAAAACCAGAACGCTACAATTAAATATAACTCAATTATCATAAAAAATTCTAGCACTTAAATTAGACCAGAACGCTGCAACCTAACTTAAAACACTATTAATATAACAATCGACTCATGTAAATAATCTAGATGATCAGGCTAAATTAATAAACATGAAAACAACAGTCAAATCGTGAATTTCATACGAATATCAAAGTACTAATTAAACGTTAAAACAATAACGTAATCTCATAACTCATTGACAATAATCGGTAAATTACATGTTTGAATAACTGAAAGATTAAACTAAATAACTAATTAAACGATAAATAAACTAAATAAGATAGATAGATACAACCGTTAGGTAAGTAAGGAGTTGAATTGATCGCGTCCCGCATTACAACCCGGTTGAATTTGTACCGACCTTGGCTGCGAAGGCCAAGGCCTTCGCCCTATTCCTTTGTTGTGTTGTGCGGCTCCTTGTTCTCCTCTTTCATTAAAGCCTTAATGTCTTCTTTTATAGTGTTGATTTGGTCTTAGTGAATTTATTATTCTTTCCTTAATTAATTGATCTTGCTCTTACAATTCTAAATCTTCTTCTTTCATTTTTTTTTTTTGTCCTGAAATTTATTGTTCTTTACTTGCTGATGTCTTCTGGCTATGTTTTGACCCATTATATGATGGAATTTGATTTTGCTCTCTTCAACAAAGTTGTTCATCTCGGGCTTAGCTTCTCAATGCATTTTGATTCGCATTATTCCGACATCATATGAGTGAGACATTGTCATCTTAAGACAGACCTGCAAACATACATACGATTTTAGTAGTCTCGCAATCTTAATCCAAGTAGGTTATTACTAATTAATTAAAATATATATTAAAAACTCAATTTAGCACAAAAATATCAAAAGTTAAATAATAAACCCAACTTATATAAAATAATCATTTTAATTCGAATAATACGAAAGACGACATAAAAATAATAATATTAAAGGGATAAAAAAATACGTATAAATATCGACTTATCAAGAGGGGAGACGTTAAGGGTAGAAGATGTTGAAGGAACAAAATCGTCACTAAGCTCTATACATAACAAATCATGTCATATTTTAGAATGTGTCTTAGATCATGGAGAGGGGAAGGTGTAGACGAAATTAGAGGAGGTCATGAGGAAAAATGAAAGAATAAGTGGATATAGATAAGGTGTAGGAAGAGAAGGCATGAATGAGAAATGGAAGGGGATTTAGAGGTTGTGGAGGAGAAGAAAAAATGGTCTTCGTAGATGGGAAGGAGAAACAAGAAGAGGAGCAACATTAGGGGAGACAAGGAGGTAGGGTTAACCATGCATGAGAGGGGTGAAAGAAGTTGAATATATGACACCTTCACTTAACTAAGTGATCAAAGCAAGTCATTTTAACTTTTAAGGTTAGGTCTTAGATTACCATAATATATAAAAAGGAGAGGAAACAAGTAATATTAAATTCTTTGCAATTTGGACGACTACGCGTTGAGGTGAGCGTAATAATTTTGAAAAGTATTAACACTGATTACAATTATTGTTTACCCAAATTGGAGAAATTTAGAAAATTTCAAACAATTGAGCACCACCAACCAAATACGATACATACAATATAGTACTCTATAAGCGCAAAAATTTATTTTTAAAGGACAAAACTACATACTGAAATCAAGTAAATCGGTATCAATAACACTCAAACAACCGTTTAACACCAAGTCCGCGCGAGTAACATACGACCATCAACTAGTTCAAAAGATTGAACACAAAGTTACTCTAGATAATACCAAATAGCTAGCTAGTAGCTATTGTTATACATATGTTGAGCGGATCCACCATCAACTCCATTGTGCTGAATATGAAAATTAATTATTGCTTCTGTAGTTCAATCTATCTGCCATTCTGCCTTTAGATACCCGTATATTAATCACGTAATATCACTTGAGGTTGATAGAAGAACGACATTCTTGGATAAGCATATGTTAGGCTTAAAACATATAATATGATTTTCCATAGGGTGGTCACATATTTTAGTCATCATTAGAATAAATGTATCGTGTAACTAAGTACTCCCACCACAGTAACCAGTACAACGACAATAGTTAGAGAGGCAACGGCCGAAACATCTTGCCCCTTGACAATTCTGGTACGCATAGCCATAACAGTCACGATGATATCGACAATAAAATTGCGCGGTTATCCCATCATTTATAGTAATATTTTCTTTTCCTCCATCAACGTCCAATGATCTTGATTCCACTCCACAAAAGAAATTTGAAAAGTCTGCAATAGTAAAATTATTTTATAAAAAAATGCATATCTATATAATTAATACTCCGTACAAAGTATTTGTGACAATAAACAAAAGATTCGTTCTTTATATATATATACACGGAGTACATGTCAAAGGGGAAAAAACTACTCCCTCCGATTTTTAATAATCTTCCCTTTTGTTTAATATATGTGAGGTATAATTTAATCAAATGGGAAGATAAATAAAAATCGGAGGGAGTATGTATTTTGGAAAACAGGGATAACATTAAAATCAACACTTTGTTAACATAAGTTGGATTCATGAATAAGAGTATTATAAAATAAAACATTGGTAATCTACAATATCTAGAATAATGTTTTTCTTGCTGTAATCACATAATATTATTGAAACTTTCTCTCAAATACTTCTAAAACTATTTGAATACGAGTACATAATATAATGATCAGATGAAATGAACTTAAAAAACTGACTTAAAATATTATATAAAACGTTATTTGATAAAGTAGTTTAAAAATAAATAAAAATGATATAGGTTAAATTAAAAGTGCAAGAAACAAAACATTTTTAACACTAAATTTTTGAACATTTTGATAAACAACATGCTAAAATTGAGAGAAAAATAACGAACTTGATAGAACCAATAAGGCAAGGATTAAAGATGACTTCAACGAAATTGGAAACATGATTCTTCTACACTTTTTTTCTCTTCTAGAAATATATATTTGCTTTTGAGCTTGGTATTAGAATTTGATATTTTGAACTATGTCGTATTGTACATATTTATACCATTGCTCCTTAATTAGGAATAGTAACTCTCGAAACCATTTGATCTAATTCCGATCTAGCCGTTCGATTTTCCTCACTTCCCATCTTTTCTCCTTCCTCTTGCGGTAAACAAATGCCCTCTTGTAATTCTTGTTTTCCTTATTTTCCTCTTCATCACTCATTCCCCCTCTTCCATGCATATTGCTCGCTTATTAGTTACGAAGTACTCTGTATTGCTCGCTTATTAGTTACGATATTCTTGACAATCTATAAGTGAGAATATAGTCATGTAGGATTTTGTTTAATTCGTCTTTACGAGTACATTAACAATATCAAACTTTTATAATTTTTGCTAATATAAAATAAAAGATATCGCTAGTGTAAAACACGTCTCGGCAAATGTGTAAAAATGAATAGTAACAAATATAGTTGAATAGAGAGAGTATTTATTTTATACTTCATATATATTACTCCACAGAAATTATATTACGGATTCTTCGTACTTACGAATAATGTTAAAAAAAGACACAAATATATACAAATGAATGGAACTGAGTGAACATATGACATGGACCAACTTATTCGTGGAATTCTTTAGGACATACGGATTATGTTTTAGCTTATACTTGTATATATTGTTGAAATGTACTACTCCGTATATGTGTAAGGAGGAAAAAATACTTAGGTTGGCTAAACCGTGTTAGAAATATGGTTTAGGAAGGATTTGATGAACCTTTTTACATTGAGAGTTGTGGACATGACGTAGGTCCACCCCGACGCGGCCACGCGCGGGTTTGGGTAGGCGAATGAACCTCCATATGAGAAGGATCGAATTGAAATTTAAGTCGAAATGGAGTCGCCACCGAATTTTATGGTTATTCGGAACCATTAGAGCCCACTCTATATCGCCATGGTCCATACACAAAGTATGGCCCATTTCGGTTTGAGAGTTTATTGGGCTCGTCCCTTTGCATATCGATATAGATGCCGACTTGAGCGGTTAATCGTATATTGAATGACTCTCGTTGCCAATGGATTCGGACATCCGGAAACCACGGTTCTGAGTAAGGGGTGAGGGTACGTGTTGGGAAGCCCACTAAGGACACCCAACCCCGCCCGCACTTAGCGGCCTCTACTAGGACATCGTTTGACTTTTTAATATGCGCGTTAGTGATTCGGTGAAATGTTATGCAAACAGCGTTTTAGCTAAGCATGCGAATTAAATGTGAGCTACGTCAATTTAATGCATCTAATTTATTGTCGAAGTGATTTAGCATGCGAGGTTCATTTATAAAGCGGTAAAACGCAAATAAATAAAGCAAAGCAAAAATAAATCGATTACAAGTTACACGGGCGGAATACAACCCGGAATTCACAATACGGCGAGCAATAAAATAGAACAATTGAAATATACAACCAAAATGATTAGCAATAAATAGAAACGGACCCGTGTATAAACTAGACCGTAAACTAAATGATATGCATGAATTTTGGAAGAAACCACGTGATTGACTTTACACGTGTCGACCTAGTCGCTTTTAAAAAGACGAGGCTCGAATGCTATAAAAAGAGCTCTCGGTTTTCTGGGCTACAGGACCCACTCGGCCGAGTCATGGCCTGACTCGGTCGAGTGTGTCTTTAAATTAGCTACTGCCCGTTTTTTAAGGTGCTACTCGATCGAGTAGCTTGCGTACTCGGTCGAGTGACATCTGTACGAGGTATGACTCGTGTGGTTTTATGTGTTTTAAATCGATGGTTGGCCGAGTCAAATAAAAATATTGACGCATTTAGATTTAACTCGGTTTGTCGGTATTATAATCATGTCTTATATGATTATAATACCGTTATCGGATTTTTGTAAAAAGGTTGACGTTAGATTTAAAAATTTGATTAGTGACGGAATTGCGTCCCTCTACGTCACGACATCGATATTAATCCTTACGGATTATGCGACGTCGGTTTTCGTGTCAACGAGTTCCGTACTAATCTTTGAAATGGATTCATACGCGTTCAACTACGAATGATCGGGATCGTGTTAATAAACGAACCTTAAAAAAATGATCATCGTAATCAAACGAATTAGGATCCGAGTTTTGATATTATTATATATATACACGGTACATACGATATTATAGTAAAATATAATAACGATGATTAAATGCGAAAGGTAAAATGTTAGCGTTAGTAATCATGTCGTTACTTATCGACTAAATATAATACTATAGCATAAATGAATGTACATAAAAAGGAACGAGAAGAAAGGAAGAAGAAGGAGAAATCGGTGTTGAATTGTTACACCCTCAACCTACATGCTCTTGCTTCTCGGGATACGGTTCGTCTAATGGCGACAATGGCGCGGGAACGTCGAGATATGTAGGAGGAGTTGATGGTGTGTATATGGCTCTTGGTTTGTATGGATTTTTACGAGTTTGTGCTCTCGAAATGCATGCAAGGATGACGGTGTTTATGGCTGAAAAATGTATGCAAAGGGGTTGTGTAAGAGTTGATTCTTGTGTAAAGTTGTGGGAGAAAAGTTGTTGGGGAAAGTTGTCTTTTGTGCTTAGGATTGACGGGTATTTATAGGGGAGCCTCGACCCCGGGTTACTCGACCGAGTGGCGCGGGTGCACTCGGTCGAGTGCCCCTGCGAATGAACCTGGACGGGTTCAAAGAGGCTCCACTCGATCGAGTGGCCAATCCACTCGATCGAGTGGATCAATTAAACCGGGCTATTTTGGGCGTGATTGCCCTTGATTTATGCTTAATTGATTGTGATGGATTTGGCTAATTTTGGCTGATTTGTGAATGATTTGGATAGATTTGTGAACCTGGTGCATGTTTCGGGAATGCACCCGGTCGCTCTTTGTGTCGGGTTTGTCTTGACCGGGTCTTGACCCGGTCGCTAAAAGACGGAAATTATTTTTGGTGTCGGTTTTGGCCCAAATTAGTCTTGTTTGACTCGGAATGACCCACTGGGCCTGGTTTTGAGGTTGGTTTTGTGAGATTTGTATCCCGTTAAAAGCCCATGCCGGACATTATTGATTTCGAGCCCGTATCCGAGCGTGTTAGAACATGTTAGCGTCCGATCATCATCGAGTGTTTTTTGGAAACTGCTATAGACACCTGGCGGTCAAATTTTGGGTGTCTACAAGAGTGAAGAAATAAGTTTAGCTATACGTCTTCTTACCGGTAATATATGTAAAAGTAGATGCTTGAATGAATGATTTCATTAATTGAGAACAGATATATAAATACAATTGAGAACATGAGACTAACTACAAGACTAGTCGTAACCTAGTATCTTTACAATTATACGGTTACCTAAATACTAGGATGTCAATCTTTTACAACTAAGGTAAATATAACAATATTTATCCTATATCTATATCATTAGTATCTTTATCTCTAATATGCTCCCTTAAGGAGGATGATCTGGAGAGTCCGATCTTGGAGAGAATAGGCTCGAGTATAGGGCGCGGAAGCGGTTTGGTGAGAGCATCAGCAAGCTGATCTGTAATGGATATATGTTGAACTCGGATACGACCATTATGAACATGCTCCCTCACGAAATAAAATGCTAATGCCACTTGCTTCATTTTTGAGTGAAACACGGGATTAGCCGCATATGTGGTAGCACCCAAATTGTCACAATAAATAGCTGGAGGAGAAGTAATCTCGAGCTGGAGCTCGGAAAGTAGAGACCGAACCCAAATGAGTTCCATAGTAGCAGTGGCAACAGCTCGAAATTCTGCTTCAGTGGTGGATAAGGCAACTGCTTGTTGCTTTCGAGATGACCAAGAAATAGGATTTCGACCAAGATATATGATGAACCCGGTTGTAGAGACATAGGATTTTCTGTCACCTGCCCAATCTGCATCACAAAACGCGTGAAGAGACAATGGAGATGAGCGAAATAAATTAATACCAACCTGGAGAGTGCCTTTAAGATAACGCAGAAGTCGTTTCAAGGCCAACCAATGAGACTCTTGAGGATCCTGCATAAATTGCGCAAGCCTATTGACACTAAAAGCAATGTCAGGACGAGTAAGGGAGAGATATTGTAAGCTACCAATTAATGTGCGATAGTCAGAGGGTTGCGAAATAAGCGAACCACTGCTGTGAAGGAGAGGGGGATAGGCTGTCATGGGTGTGGCTGCAGGCTTACAGTCAAGCATTGACGAGCGGGTAAGAATGTCGTGAGTGTATTTGGTTTGAGTTAAGGTTAGGCCGGACGGGGTGGGGGTAACTTCAACACCTAAAAAGTACGACGGGAAACCTAGATCCTTTAGAGAGAAACGACGGGAAAAAGGAAGTGAGGAATGTGGAGAGAGCTTGAGAAGCAGGACCTGTAACAATTATATCATCAACATACACAAGTAAGTAGATGGGATTTTGTGTATGATGTAATAGAAATAGAGAGGGGTCAGATTTTGATTGAGAAAATCCATATGATGTGAGATAATTTTTAAGTTCAGTGTACCAAGCACGAGGCGCTTGTTTAAGGCCATAAATAACTTTAGTAAGACGACAAACGTGATTAGGATAGGAAGTATTGACAAACCCGGGGGGTTGGGTCATGTAAACAGTTTCAGTTAACGTACCTTGGAGAAAAGCATTGTTGACATCGAGCTGTCTGAGAGACCAACCACGAGCAAGAGCTAAAGCAAGGATTAACCGAATTGTCACGGGCTTGACGACTGGGCTGAAAGTTTCCGAGTAATCTACCCCCGGGCGTTGGTGAAATCCTTTGGCAATAAGACGGGCTTTGTATTTGTCTATGGTATTATCGGGTTTGTACTTAATACGAAAAACCCAACGACAACCGACAACATTGTAAGAAGAGTGAGGTGGGACAAGGGTCCAAGTGCAATTAGATAGTAAGGCGGAGTATTCGGCCTCCATTGCCGAGCTCCAATGTGGGTCCGCCAAAGCGGACTTGACAGTGACGGGCGGGGAGGAGGTAGTGGACACATGAGTAAGTGCAGCATACTTGGGGTTGGGCACCCGGATTTGGTTCATCGACCGAGTAGTGGGTCGAGAAGCAACCGGGGCTATGACAGTGGCCGACTCAGGGGGATTAGGGGCGGTCCGAGGGGGATTGGGAAGGGGAGGGTCCTGACCAGGTACGACTGTGGGTCCGGGAGAGGAGGTAAGGCGGGTCCTACGGGTATAGACCCTAAGGGGACTAGGGGGAGGCAGGTTAATCGGGGAGGGGGGGACCGGTTCATCGGCAGGGGGAGGGGGGGCCGTGACAGGGGTGGGGTTGGAGGGAGGATTTATGACCGTGAGCGAGATGGTGCACCATTCGTCAGTAGATGGTGGAGGATCGGTGGGTGTTCCCGACGCAAAAGGAAAGATGTCCTCAACAAATTTCACGTGTCGGGAAGTGTAGACACGTTTAGTTAAAGGGTCAAGGCAGTGATAAGCACTTTGGGTCGGGGAATATCCAATAAAGACACATGGTGTGGACTTGGGTTCTAATTTGTTTTTCGTGTAGGGTTGTAGCCATGGGTAACAAAGACATCCAAAACTACGAAGTTTATTATAATTTGGACTATGTCCAAAAAGTTTGTGAAAGGGAGAGTCATTCTTAAGGACGGGGGTAGGCATGCGATTTATGAGGTAAACCGCGGGGATAAAGGCATAAGACCAATAAGAGGTGGGCATGTGGGCATGAGTGAGAAGTGCAAGACCGGTCTCTACAATGTGGCGATGACGTCGTTCTGCAAGACCATTGTGGTCGGGTGTGTGAGGGGATGAGGTAAGATGGGTAATACCTTCAGACGTGATAGTCGGGGTGAGTTTGAGATATTCACCCCCATTATCCGAAAAAATTTGAATGATAGGTAAATTAAAGAATTTTTCTACAAGAGCACGAAAACGATTAAATATGAGAAAAGTATCAGATTTATTTTTTAAAGGGTAAATCCAAGTATAACGAGTAAAGTGGTCAACGAAAACAACATAGTATTTAAAACCATCAATTGAAAAGGAAGGAGAAGTCCAAACATCCGAGTAAATAAGTTCAAGCGGTTTATTAGAAACTAAAGTATTAGTAGAGAAAGGAAGTTTGTGACTTTTGTGAGTCAAGCACGCATTACAATGAGAAATTTTATTGGATACTTTTAAATTAGCTAAATTAAAAATAGTATTAATAATAGTAGACGAGGGGTGACCGAGCTTATGGTGCCAAAGGTGGGAGTGGTCCGTGGTGGTGAGAAACGCCGCAGGTGATGGGGGTTGGCTCGGTTTGACCCACTCGTACAAGCTCAATCTAAGGTGTCCCCGTAAAAGCTCCTGACCCGTTAGCTGGTCCTGCAAAACACACGAGTCATGAGTGAATTTAGCAACAGCATTATTGTCAAGACAGAATTGAGAGACAGAGATTATATTTTTTGAAATAAAGGGTGCATGGAGAACATTATTAAATTTGACAGATTTATTATATGAAAGAGGAATAGAAAAGGAACCAATGTTTGAGATGTGAAGAGGTGAACCGTCGCCAACTAAGAGATCGTCAGTCCCGTCGTAAGGTGCATGAAGGGCAAGGTTATTAAGGTCGTGGGTAATGTGATGGGTGGCCCCACTGTCTATTATCCAAGGAGCCGGGTTAGGAGTGTCCGGTTGGGTCGAGGGGGTGGCGGAGACTAGATGGGCACGGGGTGGGTTGCGATTGGGTGGTGGTGGGCGTGGAGGAACGATAATATTTGGATAAAGAGTCTTGAACGAGATACAGTTGCGAAGATAATGTCCCGGGGCATGACACCATTGACACTTGCCCTTAAAGGGAGGTAAGTTGGAGTCGGTTGGGGTGGTCAGGAGGGGTGGGTCGGTCGAGGGTCGGGGGGCGGTCGGGATGAGGGGCGGTTGTAGGTGACCTGTGCGGAGGCGGGGGCGTGATGGTGGCTAAGGGGGGAGGTGTGTTTTAAGGATAAATCATATTGTATTAGACGTTCGTGAAGAGCGTCAAAAGAGATAGTAGTGTTCCGATGCTTTACGGCATCAATAAGCGAGCGATATTTGGCAGGGTCGAGACGATTGAGAACCCTAGAAATAACGTCCTCGTCATCCATGGCTTTCCCTAGTTGACTTAATTCATCCACACTTGAGCTGATAGCCTGCATATATTCAGTAGCGGAGAGATCGCCTTTGGAGATAGAGTTGAGTCGATCTTTAATCTGCATAATATGTCCACGAGATGGGTTAGCATAAGTTGTGCTAAGATATTTCCAAATAGCGGCAGAAATGGTACAGGAGTTGAGAAGAGGCGCGATTGTGGAAGAAACAGAGCCACAAAGAGTCGCCTTAAGGAGAGAGTCCTGACGCATCCAAGCAAGGTATGCCGGATTGGAGGTAGTAATTGGTTTATTATCTTGAGTGGTAGTGACGGTCTCATCAGGGCATGGAAAAGTTTCATCGAGATACTTCATGAGATCGTACCCAAATAGGAGATCAGAGAGGGTGCTTGACCAAGCACGATAGGTGAGAGGAGTGAGTTTGGTAATACCGGCCACTTCAATGGAGATGAAAGGAACGGCGGCATTGTGAGGGTTGGGGAAAATAGTCGCCGATCCGGTCATGGTGGCAGGTAAGGTAGGGCGATTTTTCGGAGTTTTGTTTTTAGGGTTTTGGTGGTGGAGCGTTTCGCTCTGATACCATGTAAAAGTAGATGCTTGAATGAATGATTTCATTAATTGAGAACAGATATATAAATACAATTGAGAACATGAGACTAACTACAAGACTAGTCGTAACCTAGTATCTTTACAATTATACGGTTACCTAAATACTAGGATGTCAATCTTTTACAACTAAGGTAAATATAACAATATTTATCCTATATCTATATCATTAGTATCTTTATCTCTAATAATATATACTCCCTCTGTTTCTTTGATATCTTCCATATTTCCTTTTTCAATCATTTCTTTGATTTCTTCCACTTTTCTTTTTTCTATCACACATCTCTCTTACCTAGTGGCCCACTTACTCTACTCCCCCTCTACTTTTACTTATTTTATTATTTTTCTTAAGAAATGTGCCACTTTTAAGGTGAAAGAAATCATAGAAACGGAGGGAGTACATTGTTACATACTTACATTTACATGTTCGTCGAAATTTCTAATTGTTGGATAAGAAACTATCTTGATTCAGATGCTCGTGCCCAATATTCCGTATTCCACCCTCCTAATTTCATGATCCTGTAATATCCATTATGACTTAGACCTGAACGTCGTCATGTAACCCAACATTGTTTTTACTGCTAACCAAAAAAAAAAAAAAAAAAAAAAAAAAAAGATTTTCATAGGCGACGTTTGCAAGTTAAGGGTATTATTCGAGTTTTTATCTGCACACTCATCTCTCCAGTATTTAGAGTGATATGAGATTCTGAGGTAATAAGCAAACAAAGACAGTCCAGAGGTTACATAACAGTATAACACCACACAAGAACCTTGCAAAGATCTGGACTATAAAATTCAAATCATGTCACCATCGAAAACCATTGCGACTACAAGATGATCGAATATCAGACTGTTCAGTGTTCAATCAAAAGTTACAAACAAAAACCACACAGTAGATTTACAGTACAACAATGTCGAGCCTCAGAGGCGGCTAGCTTGGTAAGTGACAGAGTGTACCTACAATACTTGTATCCATACAGAAAACATCGTGACATGATGATCTTTTCCATCTTGCCCCGGATCAAACAGACGGGATTTCATCCCATTGTCTGAGGTCGAGCAAGTACGTCACATCCTCACAGGGTTACGCCAAATAATGAATGACGAACTTCTGATCAGGACGACAAAATAGATTAAATGACAGAAAGAATAATTACCTTGTTCAAGAAAGTCAGCATAAGATCCCAAGTACTCCTACTAGACAAGTAGTAGATTTGTAGCATGCACAAAAGTCACTAACTTTAGCTAATCGTTAAGGCCTGAACGTATGTATGTACCATTAAGTTCATCAGCTCGACGTCCACAAACTAATCACATCCGTGATAGGAGCTTCATTCCTTATTCCTTTCACTCCGAAGAAACAAACTATAAAATCACACAAACTAGCTTCCTAATAATGACACACGCTCGAATGTACAAGTATATTGACAATATTCAAAAAGAGGAAGGATATTTCATATTTATGAGGCACAAACATCAAGTCGATGCTGTTTGTGCCCTGTGAAGGCTTGTCGAAGTTGCTGATAATTACTCCTATAATGCTCAAGAGAGTAACACAACTGTCTGATCGCCTCCCTCTTTCCTTCAGCCGCTTCCATGATCAGATCTTTTTGCCTCTCAACCTCTTCTCTTAGCTCCTCTACCCTCAGAGCCTCTTCCTCTGCTCTTTTACTGCACACCTCATTTTCAGCAATCTTGTGTTGCATGTCGACGATTTGAGCTTCTTTAGCCCTTACTTCGGACTCAACTTCCTCTTTCTCAGTCAGCAAGCTGTCATATTTTAGCCTGTACGCATTGAAATCAGTTTCCAAACCTTCCAACTGACTCGTCTTCTCAGCAATATCTGCCTTCAGATGTTCGATTTCATCATTCAATTTTGTTTCCAACATCCCACGCTGAGATTCCAAAGAATGGCAACGCATCTCCCATTCATGTAGTCTCTCCTCTAAGTTACTCTTTTCGTCAGACAATCTTGAAATTTCGTCATGGAGCTGGTACTTACGGTTAGCATCAGATACCACTTCTTTCAGCTCCCTGACCTCTTTTTCCCTGTCATTGAGACTTGCTTTGTACCTTGCAATCCTTTCTTGCAACTTGGCTGCCAGTCGTTTTTCTGTCTCAAGCATCCTTTTCCATGTGCCAGCATCCTTCTGAGCTATTTTATGCAAATCCTGCATTCTACGAATACTATCAGTGGATTCTCCGTTCTCTTTTCTTAACTTAATCAACTCTTTTTCCACAGCTTGGAGTCGGTCCCTTGTACTTCTCAACGCCTTAACTAATACCTGAACTTTTTCTTCTGATCCAGAATCATCTGCATCCACTGTATCACTGTTTTCATAAAATGCCAGTACATTATCAGCATCAAACTCTGGTTCAACCTTTTCAAATGAAGAACTAGTTTGCATTCCAGGAAACTCAACGAACAAGTTCGCTGGGTGTTCTAGTGATTTGCATTTTAGGAGCTCTGTTTTCAAACTTGCAATCTCTTCCTCTGATTCGAAGATTTTTTCCTTTGCCATCTTGAGCTCTTCTTCATAACTAACGATTCTGGAATGCACATCGTCGAAATTCTCACTACTGCTTCTCCTCATTTTGTTATACTCTTGTCCGTGATTCTGAAACTTTTCATCAACACAAGACTCAACATCAGGTTCCACTATCCTTATGTGCGGCCCTTCTTCAGCTGCATGTACTGCCATTCCAGGATAGCTGTATAACGAGGATACATCAGATTCCGTCTCAGAATCTGATATTGAAGATGTTTCATCTCTACTTGCAGATCGATCTGGTCCAGTAGTTTTGCCATAGCCAAGGAAGAAGTCAAAGCCAGCAGCTCGGTGACCAAATCCACGTCGACCTACCTTTGGATCATGAGGAGGAGTCCATCCAACATTTGTTATCGTTTCAGAGGCCAAATCGGATGCCTGGGATTGAAGTTCCGATAAGTGTTTCCTCATGTCTGCAGTGACATGCTCATAACGCTCAGCAAGTGCTTTATATGTGCGATAGAACTCCTCCACGTGAGAGATCAACTCAGGTCGTCTCTGGTAATACATATCCGCCTTTTTAGCTAAAGAATCCCCATCCCCTTCAATCAATGTTAGCATACGTTTGTGGTGTTGATCCATATCTGCAAAAAAACTCGAGATGTCCAAGTTAGTTCAAAGTACATCCATCATGCACATAATCCATACTACAGTTTATACTATATATACTGTACTACTCACCATATACATTGTCAGCAAGCCACTTAGCATTTCTTGAACCAATATGAGTGTCCCACCACCAGGAATTTGACTTCCTCGACTCCAATCCTTTGAGGGACTTCATCGCTTGAGCCTAAGGTGTTGTAACATACTCATCTCAGTCACTAAATTTTACATATTACTCGTATACCGAGTAGTAAGTATTTGATAAGGGAACGATTAATTTGGGATGGACAAATAAAGAAAATCAAGCAAAACAAACTTTGTGGGACATTACGTGACCATGCAAAAAGGGGCATGTCCTAAATGAAAGAGCCAGAAATTCCAAAACAATTGTAGACATCTTCATGAGATACAGCAACAAAATTAAATTGCGACTTCATCCCATTAATATTGCACATGGCACCAGGCCCGGTTCGAGTCTCGAGTTTGAGGTCCTTGTATGGATATATATTTTATTTTATTCTCTCAACAAAAAAATGCAGAATATAATTTTTTTAAATTGTTATTATTTTTTTCGATTTATCTACACATTAATTGTAGAAAATAAAAGCCTAGAAAGACTTTATATTAAAACGTAGAATTGCTTCCAACAAGGTTTGAAGCCATGATCTTTTAAGAAGAGGATCTCATAATTTTGTATATAGAGTAACTCCTTAGAAAGAGGATTATGAGGCCCAATAAATTTTGAGGTCCAGTTCTTCTGCTCACCCTGAACCCCTATGATCCGTCCCTGCATGACACCTACACCCTTAATATTTTTTTTAATAGAGGGGAAAGGGAAGGGATTCGAGTTTCAAACCTAGTCTCCGCAATACCTGCACATTAATATTGCTACAAAAACTTACAAGGAAGGTTTCTCAATACCGTTAACGACAAAAACTTATAGGGACAGTTTCTCAATACCGTTAATGAAAGACAGTATAAATGGAATCGAAAGTGTATGAAGCATCATTTAATTTCCTCAACCCCACAAACTTGCAAACATATTATTGTACAAAATATCAAGATGTTTTTCTTACAGATGAAGAAGCCATATATAGATTACCGCCCAAATGTGAGGAAAGAGATACACAATGATGTGAAAGTTGAGCTGTTATAACTTCAACTACAACCTGTTGAAACATGAAATTGAGAAAAGTCAGTCATGAAGATTGCCTAAATAGACAAAGAGACAAGAAATTTGTATGTTGTGACAACTAAGGAACCTCTATCACTAAATGCATGTAGAGTACGTAATGCGTAAGATCATTAATGTCACAATTCTTTATTACTTTAGTATATTCAAAAATAATGGAAGATTACGTAAATTCATAGGCATTATAAATAACCATTTTTCTAAGTTAATAAGTTAATCACGAAAAAATTTATTAGATATTGTTTAAGTATGATAAATATGACTCAAATTGCACGAAAAATCTTTGTGAATCTTGCTTTATCGACATGTTATTGTGTGCCTACTAGCTACTGAACATACGTTAGAAAATTAGTATTGAATTATTGATAAAAAAATAAAAACATGCCAAAGAGACCGAATTCAGGGGTTTCTCTCCGACCACAAAAGTTCTTTTTTCTAAAGAAGGGCACATTAAATCATATTACGAAGGGAGAATAATTCGAGTATGAACTTTATCTTCGTCTTTCACACCACTGGACTAAGACATCAAATATCATTCAAAGACGCGTGTTGTTATAGCATCTACGTGTGAGGTGTGCCCCAACCAAGAGCTGTCTTCTTAAAATTAAACAATACTCTTCATCTTGAATAGAGAAGAAATTAGCGTTAGGCCGGCCACGTTCTCTTAATTCCACCCAAGATATTTCCAGTCACGTATCCTCTCTCAATCAATAATTTACCCTTTCTATTTTGGGTATATCAGTCAATAGTTCACACTTTTTTCTGGATAAAATAATCCGTCTCTGATAAAACGGTCTCACGTTAAGATAGTGTGAGATATATTTCTAATATATTAAAAACTTATCTAATAAAAAATTAAAAATAACTACCCATTTTATGAGAGGTCTCACAATAAACTTATTGTGAGACTGTCTCATATGAGTTTTTGCGATAAAATAAAGGCGAACTGCCTATTAAAACAGGAAGAGTATTAGTACTCCGTAATTAATAAAGACAAAGCACCAAACCGAGTAACCAACACGTCATGCCACAACTATGGGAGACTGGTCTCTCCACTTGCCATGCTCATACAACCAACAATATTAATTGTCTATAGTCAATAAGGATTAAGGACTACTCCCTATATTCCTAAAATCTTAATCAATGTATTAACTTCTTTAGTATACTCCGTAGCATTGGTGGATCCACGATTTTCAATTCCTAGGCACAAATTATAGACCACGTTTAATTTTAATACAACATATATAAATTTCTTTTATGTAATCATATACTCCATATTATACTCGTATTAAAATAGTCAGATTAGAAATACTCGTATTAATTGTAAATATAATTTTAAACGATACGGGTTTAAATCTCGTCAACCACTTAAGTTTTGTTAAATCAACACCTTCATGTGCATTACAATTCTGTTGTTATGTTAAATGTGGATCCGCCCTTGCCTCTGTGCTAAATAAATTGTGATTAATTAAATAAATTCCTTTCTTTTGCCATCTCTCTATGATATTAGTCAAAGTTAAATATTTACATTATCTATTAATAGCTGGAAAAATTCAAGCTGACTTAGCTCCCTCCCAATAAATGATTCAATATTACCGTATATTTTCTTCGTATCCCTCATTTGTTATCTTTTATATTATTTGTAAAAAAAAAATTAATTAAATGACAACAAGAGATCAAAACGGAAAAAATACTTTTTTATTATGATACTAGTCATATTAACTTGGTAAAATTTAATGCAATTGACAAATTAAATAACTACGAAATAATTATTTTCTATATTTTAATTTTTTTAAAATCGTATTTATAATTTCCCTTAATTGAACCCCACTTCCAAAAAGTAAAAACAACAATTAACACCGACGGGGCACAGTAATCCGTATTGATTGCTCAATTTAAGAGCTTTTTTGCGATAAATTCGTCATAAATATCTTGTCGATTTTCTCGCGCGTCACTCAAGACTCATGCTGATGTTTATACAAAACAAATTTCGTGATGTTTTAGGGAATGAGAATCCTCCAAATTCCCAACACATCAGCACTCATTGTAAACACCGGCGAATTTAGACCTAAAACCTTGTCTTATACTGTACGTACGGTAAGGTCTCGTATTTACGAATTTGCAGGTAATAAAAGTCGATAATTTTAACTATTTTTCGTAAATTTGGGGCAATGAGTGCTGCTAATTGGAATCCCCCTAATTGTAAATTATGACTCCTAAATTGGAATATTTGGAGTAAAAAAACTCAAGAAATTGACTTAATCTGATTTATGATCAACAACCATCGTAAACAATGCAGTTTATGTTGATGGATTAAAAAGGCGTTGGCAAATTGCAATGATTAAACTAAAATTCAACTTCATAACACAGGCAATCAGATTGTACTCAGTACGACTTTCATTTCAATCATTAGTTTGCTTTTTAAATTGAATTACATTTAGAAAAAAACAAATACTCCAAGAAGAAAGCAAAAGGAAAGGAGGAATTAAGGTAGAACCTGATAGTTGTTGGCTTCTTCTTGTTGTTGGTTGTTGGTAGGGAGGGAGTTGAGCAGGAGATAAATGAGATAATAATAGTGGGGGAAGGGGAGGGATAGGGGATAGAAAGGGTGGAAACCCAGGTGAGGGTGAGGGTGAGCGGGGAGGATGGGGATTATGATGTGAGATCCTTGAAGCGTCTAGTCTTACCCTCTCTGAGAATGAGAGAAAAGCCTCCCTGCATCCATCTCCTTCCCCCTTTTGTATCTTCGCTTACTTTCCGTTCTTGATCGAATATCTGTCGCAAACTTAGAATTTTGTATCTTCGCTTACTTTCCGTTCTGATTGGATATCCGTCACAAACTTAGAATAAGTACCGAGTAAATATATAAACATGTCCGGAATATAAAAAGAAGGAAAAGTCTCATGGTACCCTCGAACTATGTCACATTACACATGGTACCCCTGCTTTTAAGTTTGTTCCTATGGTAACCTTGAGTTTTATAGTTTAGTTCCCGATTTGACCTTACCTAAATTTCTGTCATGACGCCGTTAAATTATGACCAAAATTAATTATAGTTGTCCTCATGGTACCCTTAAGTTTTCATAGTTGTTCTCATGGTATCATTAAGTTTTTCATAGTTGTTCCCATGGTACCCTGAAATGAAAGCAACGACTCATTGAAGCAAAGCAACGACTAGTTTATTGAACTAACAATTACACAAGTGCTTATAAATTCACTTTCCTTTCTATTTTGGCAGAAAAATAACAAATAATCCATACTCACTCAACCTTTTCACCTCTTTTCTCACTTGTACAAAAAAATGGAAAAAATTGATGTTTCCGGATGATCGATCTTCAAGGTTATGGTGATGAAGTTTTTCCATTTTTTTGTACAAGTGAAGAAGGAGGTGAAAAGGTTGAGTGAGTAAGTGTAGATTGTTTGATCTTCTTCTGCCAAAAAAGAAAGGGGATTGACTTTATAAGCACTTGTGTAACAACTAGTTCAATAAACTAATCGTTGCTTTGCTTCAATGAGTCGTTGCTTTTCTTTCAGGGGTACCATGAGAACAACTATGAAAACCTAAGGGAACCATGGAAACAACTATGAAAACTTAAGGGTACCATGGGAACAACTATGAAAACTTAAGGGAACCATGGGAACAACTATGAAAACTTAAGGGTACCATGAGAACGCCTCTCTTTTTGAAGAAAAGTAGTTGTTAATTTTGGTCATAATTTAACGGCGTCATGACAGAAATTTGGATAAGGGCAAATCGGGAACTAAACTATAAAACTCAAGGTTAACATGTGAACAAACTTAAAAGCAGGAGTACCATGTGTAATGTGACATAGTTCGAGGGTACCATGGGAAATTTCAGTAAAAAGAATTAGAATGGGATAATAAATGAGTCGTCTTTGTCTATTCACAAAAAGTGATATTTATGTCGTCTTAGTTTGTGACGAGTATTTGCATCAAATTTATAAGTTTGTGAGACTTATATTTATCACAAACCATGTGATGACTCCCTCCGAGTTTTTCTATCATTGACACGTATTCTTTTTTTGATTGAATTTAATCTTTTATCTATTTTTCTCATTTTAGGTCATAAATATGTGGTTAAGATCTGCCCACTCATTTCTCTCCTTTTTTAAATCACTCATTTTCTCCTTCTTATTTTTCATCCAAATGTGTCAATATTTAAAATTCATACGGAGTGCTCCGTATAATTTTGTACTCGTAATTTGTGTTGTAAGTTAGTCTTCCCCCTCCACTTCTCTGCCCCTGGCCCCATCTCCTCACCAAAAGCACCCTTTCATGCTCCTTGAGTCCTTGGATGCTTGGTCAACTCACTCGTTGTAGGTTCTTTTACTCTTTCTTTCCATGTTTCTCATTTGTCCAAAGCCCTTCCATTCATTGATTCTCTCAGTTCATATCCAAGAATACGTTTCTATTTTACGTAAGAATTAAGAAAGTATTCCCTCCGAGTTCCTATTATTGTTTCACTTCTCTTTTTGAATTGAATTTGATTTTTGTCTCAGTTTCTTTTTTAGGCCATCAATATGTGGTTCACAATTACTCTCTCATTTCTCTCTCTTCCTCCTTCTTTTTTCAACCACCCATTTCTCTTTCCTTATTTTTCACCCAAAAACCTTTTGGGACAATAATAGGAACTCGGAGGGAGTATTAAAATGATATTAAAAGTACAATAGTTAGAGACAAATTGGTATTTAATCATCCAAAAGTCTTTTAACAATAACACATGATGTAAATAGGCTATTAGATAGGATAGTTTGCTCCAAAAAATGGACTAAAAAGAAAATATGTCAATTGGATTTCAACAGGCCAAAAAAAATACCTACCTTTGATAAGAATAGAGGGAGTATCTAATTAAACTAAATTTGTGGTTAAAAAATACACCAAGGGAACATTGACAAATTCTCAAATCAAAAAAATATCATTAATTAAGAAAAGATGGGGAAATACAGAGTATTTATTTAGGTGACAAAAAAAACAAATCATGAGTCACAAAGCGTATGGCGCATGTATCTATTTATGTACATATATACTTACGAGATGAATTTTTCAAAAGATACGGAGTACAGAGTATTAATTAAACACAACTTCATAGCTTAAACACAGGTACGATCATGAAGTACATTTTGAGAAATGCATTTTTTTTTATCTAAAGTCGTTTTTAAGCCTAGGACGAACTCTTTTCAAGTTACGTGATTCACATAGGATTGAGGGCTCGTTTGCCATGAGAGTAATGTATCGGGGGTAATAAAATTAAAATGAATTAGAAATTGAGGGGATTATAGTGTTTGGTTGTGAAATTTTATGGAAGAAAGAAGGTAGAAGAGAGAAACAATTACCCTCATTGAGGTCCTCTACCCCCGGCCACCCAATTGGCTATATTATTTTTATTTTCTCCATTTTCGCTTAGCATCATCACTGCTCTCCGTCATTTTAATTTCTAGTTCATTTTAATTCTATTACCCCATTCCTAGCGAGTCCTAACTCTTAACCGAATAATAGGAGTGGCCAATGGTTAAGACAAAAAGTTTTAGAAAGGATGATCAAATGTAGATGTTGGCTTGATTCAATCAGAAATATATAGGGTTTTTTTGCCACGGATATGTGAGTAGCAGGCGTAAAACACACTGTACATGTGGACATAAAAAGCCCACCCGTACGGCCATGCGCGATTTTTTGTGGCAAATGAATCTCGTGATAAAATTGATCTCGAATTTAAATAAAATTGAAGAGTAATCGCTACCAAACTTTGTGCGAGTTCGGACCCGTTCTTGAGCTCACCTTATACTTAGGCTAGCGAAGCACAATGCAAGGTTTATGTTATAGTACTAGAGTTTATGGGTTGGTCTCTTATCATATCAAATAATCAAATGACTTTCTTGACTAATGATTTCCACCACATAGCTATGTTTTTTTTTATATTTTGAATACAATGCTTCTCTTGAAGAGTTGAAGCAATAATACAATGATCGTTATGAAAACAAATCCCGAATTTATTGTCTTTACGAGATCTTCGCATTGAAGAGAAAATATAGTCACTTTTTAAACTTGTAATACTTCGTATGATTTAGGCTCGGTCAAACATTTTTAACCAAATATACTTTGTCATATGCATGATAACTCTTTGTAGCGAGTTGCAGATGTGATATTTTTTTCCCCAAAGAGATTGTTTGTGAGAAATCTTCAATTTGAAATAAAAATCATCATTTTATACACGAGTTATCAATTTCACGAAAATCAAAATTATTTTAACCAAAAGAAGAATATTGGATTCAAAATGAGAAAACATGGCAATGTGGCCAAGCAATGCCCTTGATTTAAGAAGGCTTTGCTCCTCTTTCAATGGATACAACTCTACAAATGAAGGGACAAATCAATATTATTAGCCCTTTCCTCGTGATTATGACTCCAATATATGCCGATATCATTCTCATCAAACTGAACTGAATACACGCTCCTATTATTATTAAGCCCATCATAACTCAACCCACTTTGCCAATTCGGCATATTTTGGTCATGAACGTCCACACTGCAACATGCTGAATATGGACCAACATTGCAATAATGGGCACCCGTTATTCCATTTCGACTCCCGGACGGGTCAGCGGGTCCAAAAGGGTCATATAACTGAGTACTAGAGGGGAACTGAGCCATATCTAGATGGGGGTTTCTGGTCGAAAAGAGTGGCGGTGGTGGTGGTGGCGGAGTAGTGTTGAAAAGAGAGAGTCCTAATGCTGCTGATCTCTTGGCTTTTCTTGCTGCAAGTCTTTCCTTTTTGTGAGCATTCTGATGACCTCCTAATGCTTGAGAACTGTAGAACTTCCTTGAACAGAATAAGCAAGGAAACAGCTTGGACCTCTCTTCCACACTATTACTTGTCATTAGTGTCTCGATACCTACTACGACAACAAAACATTACAAAGACATACATATAAGCATTAGTGTAAACTCAAGTATGTAGGTGCGGACATTATTACAAGGAGGTTACTCCCTCCGACTCATTCATTTGTTAATTTTATTAATTTAAAAGGTAAACAAACGAATGACTGATAGGATGGAATGAAAGAGTGAAAGTAAACCTGGAAGGAAAGACGGCATGCAGAAGGGAACTTGGGAAGCTTGAAGAAGGTTAGGGCAGAGGAAAAGAAGATAGATTGTGGAGTAGAATTAATTAAGTTGAAATAGTAGTGTTTGGTGGAGTGGAGTTTATAAAGGGGAAAGTTGGAAAATAATTCAAAATAGGAATATTGGTAGAATTAGTTTGAAAGAAAATGGATGAATGATGAATGTATGGGCTTGGGAAAAAGATGAGACGAGATAAGACAGATACAAAATGCACATCAATGCATGAAGTACAGAGCCAGTAGTATTTAATTTCATTCTAGTTTAGTTAAACTTGCTTCGTGTGTTTATCTGTGCCTTACTTGTTTCTCTCACGTACGGAGTACTATATTTCTTCCACACTTTTCTTTAATCTCCATTCCATGTCTTTGTACCTTTCCGACACCCTTCCCTTCAACACAAATAAGTATTGACTACTTATCTAATCTTAATAGAGAGTGTGCTAACAACTACATATGAGTATTATGTTACTTTATTTAATCCAGATTCGAGTCGAGTAGGATCTCATGTGACATAAAATTCTCTCTCATGAGTTTTAACATTACTGCGTTCTCAGGGTTTGAACTCGAGACAACATCTAATTAATTAAGTTAGAACAACCTCTCAAGAATGTATATCTCTAAGGATGGACTTGTATAAACAAAATAAATTGGTGCTCCATACTATTGTATCTCGTAGTATGTACATAGCTGGGTATAGTCGTATAATTTGTACTCGGTCAAGATTCGTGGTCAAAAATGATGGTGTAAATCGATTGTAGGCAAGCATTGTGGTACTAGCTACTTGAGACTAGCTCGATCTTAAGTGGCCTGATTCAGAAATTGGATAAAAGACATAAGTTCACCCATAAATGTGACTGCCTGGAATGAATAAGATGAGAAGGAAGTGACCATGCGTAATGTCCATAATGTATTAATGATGTAACATATATTCCATTCCCAATCCCGGCCTGTTGATAACCAATAGAAAGAATGGGTCGTACATAAAACGAAATTAATATTGAAAATGTCAGTGAAGTATGTAGACTGTATGTAGTAGGTGTTGAGGAAAGGGGCAGATCAGAGGTAATATAATGTATGTATGGAGATGCTTTATGCATGTATTTGCGATGCATGGCATGCAACTGGCTTTTTGCAGCCTCCTGCAATTTCTGAGTAGCTACTTGCTGGTTATGCATGTATGTATGGGTTCAATTACACGACGAGTTTTGTTTGTGCTTGTCAACTTCACCCCGTATGCCATCGCCACTCCCTTTGGCAGCATCTACTAGCATCCACTAATTCGGAACTTAGCACTCGGATTGAAAGCACTTGTTATGTTTAGTTGTTTGCCCCAACTGTACGCACGTCTGTACCCATCTATGATCTATCCCATTATTTTCATGGACACATAGTATAGAGTAACACACTTTGGAAATAGGCCCTTAGTTAATGTTAAATTGTTTTTCATACTTGTTCCACATTGGTAAGGAAGTTGAGTTTTATGATGTTTATATACTATTAGAATATATTCACGTCATTCATATACTTCTCTTTTATACAATCCATATTATTAGTGGGTCAACGGAGCCCTGCCCTGCCGCTTATATGGTGTTCGGCCCGGCCCGGATACATGTTTGGCAATCGTCTGCCGCGTTCTATAAGAACCTGACTTATTGTTGCTCGAGTTTGTGTGAGCAGTCAACACACATTGATCATACATCGTTTGAGAAACACACATTACAATTCATCCGTCTTGTCGAAATTGTTTTCAAGGTAGTGATCCTCATATCACGTCGCTATGTATTTTAGTACGGTTTTTTTGTTTTTTTTTTCTTCATTGTTACTGTTTTACTCCATTACACTAACAATTTGAAAACATTTTTTTTGTTGTTGTAACAATATCGAATTTGTCTAAACTAGCTTGTTTCTGACTTGACTATAAAATAGAACCACTCGATCACGGTAACAATTACAAACATTGGTTGCAAAAATTGATAATGTTTTTTTTAACACTTGAAACAATTGATTATGTTTTGTCTGAGGAACCGCCTATTCTTGTTGATGTGTTCACTGATATTGAGGTTAATCCTCTGGTTGCTTATGTTGTCAAGTCAAATGTTGATGTTGTTAAGAAATTCATAAAAGAAAAGAAAACTGCTTGTTATTGTCTTATCCTAATAAACAACATTATCAGATGATTGAATCCCTTGATTGGGTTTGTTATCATTGCTGTCAATATATAGGCTAGAGTACAAAGGTAGTTCCTAATTACATGATTCAGTTACCTAAATACATGGGTCAACTGAGGAGATAAATATGCTAAGTTAGGTAATACAAGATATACAGAATCGGTATCTAATACACCCCCGCAGTCGGAGCAGGAGGGGGTCGGATGCTCAGACTGGACCGAAAACGACTAAATAAGTGTCCAGGTAACCCTTTTGTGAAAATATCCGCAAATTGATATTCAGATGGGACGTGAAGCACACGAATAAGGCCGAGTTGGACTTTCTCGCGAACGAAATGGATGTCGATTTCGATATGTTTTGTTCGCTGATGCTGAACCGGGTTGCTGGATAGATAAACAGACGAAATATTGTCGCAATACACAAGGGTGGCGCGGCGAAGAGGCACATGGAGTTCGAGCAACAGATTGCGCAGCCAGCTTGTTTCTGCAACGGCGTTGGCGACGCCTCGGTATTCAGCTTCGGTGCTAGATCGAGAAGTCGTTTGTTGTCTTTTGGAGGACCACGAGATCAGATTGTCACCAAGGAAAACACAGTAACCGGAGGTAGAGCGACGCGAGTCCGGACAGCCGGCCCAATCAGCGTCTGAATATGCTGTGAGCTGGTGGGACCGTGAAGCGGTAAGAGTTAGACCATGGGTCAGTGTTCCCTTAATATAGCGCAAAATGCGCTTCATGAAGTTCAGGTGCGGTTCCCGAGGTGCATGCATAAATAAACAAACTTGTTGAACTGCATAGGATATATCGGGACGGGTTATAGTCAGGTATTGCAGAGCACCTGCCAACTGGCGGTATAACTTGGGATCGGCAAGAAGAGAGCCGTCTTGTTCCCTAAGCTTCGACGAAGTGTCTACCGGAGTAACCGAGGAGTTACAGTTTGACATTGAGGCGCGGTCGAGAATATCTTTGGCATACTTTTCCTGGCTTAAGAAAAGAGTATCAGGAGTCCGGGTTACCTTAATTCCGAGGAAATGATGGAGAGAGCCGAGATCGGTCATGGCAAATTCGGCAGACAAAGTGCGGATGATGGTAGCGAGGTATGCGGGTTTTGAGCAAGTAATGACGATGTCATCCACGTAGAGCAGTAGATATGCCGTTAGGTTCGGGGTGTGATATATGAACAATGACGGGTCACAGATGCTACCCTTGAACCCTTTGGACATAATGAATGTCGCAAATCGTTGGTACCAAGCCCGTGGAGCCTGCTTGAGACCATATAGAGATTTTCGAAGGCGACAAACATGACGAGGCCGAGACGGGTCCACAAACCCGGGAGGTTGATGCATAAAAACAGTTTCAGCGAGCTCTCCGTGTAAGAAGGCATTTTTCACATCAAGTTGGTGTATCGGCCAGGAGCGGGATAGAGCGAGACTGAGGACAGTACGGATTGTCGTCGGTTTGACGACCGGACTAAATGTCTCGTCACAGTCAATGCCTACCTGTTGGGTTTTCCCGTTTACAACTAGACGGGCTTTGTATCTCTGTAAGGTTCCATCGGCATGAAATTTATGTCGGTAGAGCCACATACATCGGATAATGTTGGTGTTGTCGGGCCGAGGAACAAGCTCCCATGTGTCATTAACCTGCAAAGCACGAAACTCATCCTGCATAGCATTATTCCAATTTGGGTCGGCAAGGGCGAGGGTAGGAGATTTAGGGAGGGGGGAAATATTGGGAGGGGATGAAGTGAGGAAGGCTTTGGGTTTAAATATTCCGTTCATAGCTCGGGTAGTCATGGAGTGGGTGGGTCTAGGGGCGGTCGATGTGGGTGACGTGTTCGGGATAGGTGGAGAGGTGGGGGACGAAGGTGGTATGGTGGGTGACGTGTGTGAGGAGGTGGGGGTAGAGGGTTGGGATATTGGTGGGGAAGCAGGTGTGTTGGGTTGGGGGGTAGGATTTATTTGGGGGTCTGCCAGGAGGAAGGGATGGAGTGGGTCGGGGTCGAGAAATTTATAGTCGGGGTTCGGGTGGGTCATGGTAAAGGGAAAACGGGTTTCATCAAATGTAACGTGTCGCGAAATAATAATTTTTCCCGTTGATAAGTTAAGACACCGATAACCACGACTATTAGGAGGATAGCCCAAGAAGACACACTCAGTAGACCGAGGAGCTAATTTATGAGGTGTTTTGGCCGTGAGATTTGGAAAACATGCGCATCCGAAGATACGAAGGTGATCGTAGGATGGCTCTTTGAGGTAGAGGGCGGAAGTGGGTGAGCGGAGATGGAGCGTTTTAGTTGGTGTAATGTTGTGGAGGTGGGTGGCGGTGTGGAGGGCGTCAACCCAATATTCGGGTGGTACCGACGCGTGGTGAAGGAGAACACGTATAATGTCATTGAGACGACGGATCATACGTTCAGCCTTTCCATTTTGAGGTGAAGTTTGTGGGCAGGAAAAACGGAATAGGAGGCCGTGAGTTTGGCCGTAGTTAAAGAGGGCATTATTGTCAAATTCTCGACCAAAATCGCATTGAAAATTTTTAATTTTGACATGGAATTGGGTTTGGACAAAAGCATGAAAGGTTGTGAATATACTGACTACCTCTGATTTATAGCGAAGAGGGAAAGTCCACACAAATTGTGTGAAGTTATCTATAAGAACTAAATAATATTTAAATCCTTGTTTGCTTAATGTCGGTGATGTCCACAAGTCACCGTGGATTATGTCAAACGGAGATAAGGTGGGAGTAGAAGTGTTTAAAAACGGCAACCGTTTATGTTTACTAATTTGACAAGAATTACAAAGACTCGATTTATTTAAAGACGTACACGGAATAGAAAAATGACGCTTAATATGATTAAAAATAGCAGGACTCGGATGCCCAAGGCGGGCATGCCATGACTCGGAGGTGAGAGCAGCAATATGAGTGGTAGAGACAGGCAAGGGAAGACTCGACGGAAGTACTGAGTAAAGCTCCCCGGGACTTTCACTCCTCATAATCGTAGTCCCAGTCGCAAGGTCCTTCACAGAAAAACCAACCGGGTCAAATTCAACGGAAACGTTATTATCGCGAGTGAATTTACGAACAGATATGAGATTTTTAATAATTTCAGGGGCATATAACACGTTTCTGAGATGTAAGGGTCGGGAGTGAGTCGGAATTTGGGAGGATGCCGAACCCAATATAGAAATACTATTGCCGTTTCCGACATAAACAGAATGAGATGTGCTAGGGGTAAGAGGAGAAGTGAGAGTACCTTGGTCCGACGTGAGGTGGGTTGTGGCTCCGGTGTCCATATACCATTGGGGGTCCGGTGGGCCTTGAATTGTCATGGCGTAAAAAGCACTGTTGATGTCAGTGGACTGGAGCGGTTCAACCTCGGTGAGATGTGCCTGAGCAGGCTGAGCGCGGGGCTGGAAACGCGGGGCAGCAGAGGGCCGCGACTGCTGCTGCCACGGGCTAAGTGGTTGGGTCCATCCCTGTTGCGTGGGGTATGGACAGGGAGGTGGGGGCCATTGTGGGCGCCACTGCGGTGGTTGGGTGGCGGGCGGTCCCCATTGCTGAGGTGGGTTGTAAGGGGCTCTGTCATTAGACCGAGAAGCACGATCCGATCCACGAGACTTACCACGATTTCCGCTCCGGGGGCCATTGTTGCGATTGCTAGGCCGAGGGGAATCGGAAAAGGGTTGCGGGCTGGATACAACGAGAGCGGCAGGGGGCTCTGTCTCCGGGCAGGCCGCCTGTCGATGATGCTCGAGCTCGAGCATGCTTCGTGCGGTTTCGAAAGTGGGCAGGGTCTGGTTTATATATGAGGCAACTGTATTGTACTCCTTGGGTAACCCGCGAACCAGTTGAAGTACAAGACGGCGATCCGTGACACCCGCATCTACATCTTGCAATTGACCAGCAAGATCTTGGAGACGTTGGCAGTAGGCATCGAGGGACGCCATTGAACTGAGTTTAAGGTTAATGAACTCGTGTTCCAATGACGCGGCTTGTGCACCTTTATTATTGAGGAAGATGTCCTTGACTCGGTTCCACGCCTCATGGGCCTAGAGGTGGCAGTTAGTCGGGCCGGGCCGGGCTTCGTGCCGTGCCCGGCGGGCTTCGTGCCTGGGTGGGCCGGCCCGGTCGTGCCTAGACCCGGGCTCGTGCCGTGCCCGGCACGGAGCTCTAGCCGACCATGCCGCCGAGGCACGGCCCGAGGCCCGGGCCCGGTCGTGCCGTGCTCGGGCCGGGTCTCGTGCCCAGTCGTGCCCGGCCCGTCGTGCTAGTTTCGTGCTCGTGCCCGTGTTTCGGTTTTCGTGCCGGTTTTCGGGTTTCGGGTCGTGCCTCAATCTATTTCATATTTTTTCCAGCAAAAACAAGACGCGTTTGTGTGCGACCCGAATATTTGTAGCCTTGTAGGTAATTATATATTATAATATTTGTAGCCTTGTAGCTATCACTCCACAAGTCCCACTTTGGAAATAGTTAATACTCTTTATTAAAAAAAATTGAAATTGTAAAAAAACACAATTACTAAAAATTACAATTACTAAAACAATTACAAAAAATAATAGTAATTATACAAACTAAAAATTATAAATTAAATCTTCGTAGGATGTAAAAGAAACTAAAAAATAATTAAAGTCGACTTGTGAAATTGTAATTGAAAAAATAATTATGTCTATTACTCTACGATTCGACACTGCCACTCGAAGGGGTATCGTCGGTGTCGACATCACTATCTCTTGGTTCCTGACCTTGTTTTCGGTCTCTTGCATCCATCCAATCTTTGTAGCAGACACACATGCGGAGGGTGTCGCAAGACAAAGACGTACGTTTGTCGTCCAACACCCTTTTAGAGGCACTGAAGCAACGTTCGGACGCTACAGATGAAACTTGAACGGCGTAGAAGTCTCGTGCCATTGCTGACATCACCGGAAGAAATTTTTCATGTTCTCGCCACCATGCTAGAAGATCAGTGCTTAGTGTATCGAATTCGGAAATATTGTTGAAATAATCATATCGTAGGTACATATGAAATTCAGCAAGATCGGACGCCCGTGTTTGTTGAGGAGATGGCATCAGTCGAGACATTCGTGACATGGCCTTGCCCAATCCTGCAGCGATCGTCGATCGGCTACTGCTAGCACCTGCACCTGATCGAGAAGTAGTGGTGGGGTTAGTTTGACCATAAATCCGCTCGTATTCACCAAATACTACACCAAAGTCGTGTCTAACCGAGGCCGCATAGGCCTCCTTGTCGAATTCTAGGTTCATTGCTTTTTTATAACTTTCAACAACGTTAATGGCACCCTCAAATTTCCACCTAGGGTCTAAAATCATTGCAAATACATAGACAAGAGGAATATCGTCCCAATATTTTAACCATTTTTCCTCCATGTCGGGTAGAAACGTAGAGTAATCAGGTAGGCCTCGATATTTTTGGAAAACAGTGGCAATATTGTCAATATGAGCAATGAACAAAGGGACCGTGGGCTTATATGCATGAGAAAATGCAGTGGTCGCCTCCTCAAAGGCTGACAACAAGTCGATATACATTTCTATTTTCTCCCAATCATCTTCAAGTAATTGTTCATCGGGAAAACGAGTGTTCCAAAAAGTAGTTAGCGGATCCTTGTATTCTAAACATGACTGCAACATTGTGTACATTGAATTCCACCTCGTGTTGTTCTCTGCGGGAAATTTTCTGTATTTAATTTTATTTAATTTACAAAAGTGACGCCAATCTTGGCGCCTTATTTGAGACGTGTTCAAGTGAATAACTATTTTTTTAAACTTGGTGTGATAGTGTCGTAGACTCACTAAACCGTCCTTAACACACAGGTTTAAAATGTGACAAGCACATCGAACATGTAACAATTCACCATCTAAAAAAATATTTTGTAAACTGCTCTTCAACATGTTAGCACAAGAAGTCATAGACGTTGCATTATCAAAAGTAACTGTCAAAATTTTATCTCTAATTTCATACTCGCATATCGCTCTCACAATAACGTCGTGGATATTACCAGCGGTATGCGGACTTTCTAATCTTGCAAATTCAATTATTCTTTTTTGTAAAACCCAATTCTCATCTATCCAGTGAGCTGTTAAACATAGGTAAGAGTAATCGATGCGAGAGTCCCAGCCATCGGATGTTAACGATATTTTAGACCTCATATTTTTGAAGCATTCTATAAGCTCCATTTTAGCCTCCATATATTGTTTCATTGCTTTACTTTTTACAGTTTTACGGCTCGTTTGTAGATGAGCCGGTTGGTTTGCTTTTACGTATCTGTTAAACGCTGGGTGTTCAGATAAAGCGAAAGGTTTTTCCGTTTGAATTATCATTCTAGATAATTCCTCAGCGCATGTGTTATAATCGTACTTATACTCTTCTTCTGATTCGGGTCGGGTCACAAATTGGTCAAGGGATGTTTGACCGACCTCTTTGGGAATACATTTTTTAGCATGTCGTCCTAGGTGACCGGTACCATTTGAACTTTTACCACTAAATATACTTCCACAATTATTACACTTAGCATATTTTTTATCTACACTCTTAGTGAAATTTAGCCATACTCTACTTGTTCTACCCATCGCACACAATCTAGCCATTTCTTCTTTAGTCTCCCAAACTATACCGTCATCGGACGATTCGCTCGTTCTTGTTTGTACATTTACATTTGTGAATTGTGACACGGTTTGTGCCGATGTGTCGTGTTGTGCAGACTCTGTAAACGATTGTGGTCCTTCTGGACCTCGTTGTGTAAATTGTTGACCCGTTTGTGTAAATGAATACGATGGTAAAGGTGGTCTCCCCGACATTGCCTGATATGTCGACATATCGAAATTAAATAAGTTGGGTGTCATGGGAAAAGGTTGTTGGGACCCTTGTCCCGTTTGTGCCCCGGTTAAATCGTAACCGTAAGGGGTCGACCCGCTCGGATTGCCAAAGTTCATGAACGAAGGCGTGACACCGGACCATTGATTAAATTGTGGGGTCGTAAATTGACCATGTGCCTCCGATTGTGGTGTTTGTGAACCGGAGGGTCGTTCGACGCTACCTTGACGTTGTTGTGATCGACTCCTTTTTGACCCTGACTCGGTGTTGTGTGATTCAGACATGATTTAAATATTTTAACGGATTAACAATTAAATTATCAAATTAATTACCAAATTAATTAAAAATTTAACTAACAAATTTAATAACAATTACCAATTTAGTATTTTAGTTCAATTGACAAGTTAATATGTAAAAAATTATTTAATGGTGACTTAATTATAAAAAATTAATAAGTGAAGATTATAATTAACTAATTAAGTAACAAACAAAAATAATTAACAAAATTAAAGTAAAAGAGATTAAGTAAGAAAATGCAAACAAAGCTTGTAGAGATCCGGAGATGCGGTCGAATATCGAGAATCGACAGACTATAATAAAAAAACCCGTAAACCCGATACGATCAATTCTTCAATATAGTAGATTAGCACCAAAAAACGCAACCAAAACCTTCAATTCTTCAAATTTCAAGATTAATATATAATACTTGTTATATTAAGATTATAATATTATTTATATATTATTTATAAGATTAGTAATAATTTTTATAATTAATAATTTTTATATATATTAGTAATAATTTTATAAGATTAGACGATTAGAATTTAGAAATGTATACTTATAGAGTATTGAAATTTTCAAAAAATTGATAAGAATGATTATAAGATTAGAAGAAGAATAGAATGATTTGTGAAATGAAGATGGATGAAAGTGGGTAATTTATAGGAAAAGAAATGAAAAAAAAAAATATAGAGGAATGGGAAGGATTGAGCCGTTGGAATTGGATTGTTGGAATTTGGAAAAAGGAAGATTGAAGAGTAGGGGTGGCAGAGCAGCAGGCCAGCAGCAGAGAGCCGTTGAGGCCGTGCCGGGCCGGGCCGGGCCGTGCCTCGGGCCCGCCGTGCCCGGGTCGGTCGTGCCTGGTCGGGCCAGCCCGCGTGCCTGTCAGCGGGCTGTCAGTGGGCCGTGCCGGATCAGGCCCGGTCGTGCCCGTGCCTGGCACGGGGTTTTCACCCACTTCTTCGCCGCGGCCCGACCCGAGGCCCGACGGGCCGTGCCCGTGCCAGGCCCGATTTCGCACTCGTGCCGGGCCCGTCGTGCCAAATTTCGTGCCGGACCGGGCCGGCGGCGGCGGCCCGGCCCGAACTGCCTGCTCTACATGGGCCGTGGATCCTTCCTTCATGACTCGTTGCAGATAGTCGTCGTGGACAGTTCCATAGATCCATTGAACGACAATGGCATCTATCTCTATCCAGGCGGCGAGTTCAGCAGTGTCCGTCGGCTTGGCCGTTCCGTCAATGTGAGTAAGGACTTTGTGACCTTTCGCATGGAGCGTGAATAATTGCGCCCATGTTGAATATGTGATCTTAACACCGTCAAGTATACGGATTCGCTGTTGGATGTTCGAAACAGTATACACGGGGTGGAGTTTTGAGGGAGGAGGTGTGTCGTTACCGGCCATTGTTGCGTGAGGCTAGGCGTTGGGCAGACCACACTATAAAATGAAACAGAGTGTTTATCGAGTTTTAGGAATTAAAGCCTAAGCTCTGATACCATATCAGATGATTGAATCCCTTGATTGGGTTTGTTATCATTGCTGTCAATATATAGGCTAGAGTACAAAGGTAGTTCCTAATTACATGATTCAGTTACCTAAATACATGGGTCAACTGAGGAGATAAATATGCTAAGTTAGGTAATAGAAGATATACAGAATCGGTATCTAATAAACATGACTGGCGGATTTAATTCGGTTTAGCGGTCATTTGTCCATAGAAATGCGAACAAGGTTGCTCATGAACTAGCGACTGGTGGGTTGGGTACGAAAATTGGGATAGTAGTCTCCCGGATTCTATCATGTCTGTTGTTTTACCTGACTTGAATAATACTCCCTCCGTTCAATTTCAACCTTCCCCTTCCTTGTCTTGACACTATTTGCAACCATGGATAACTTTCGATATTCACGACAATCTATTAGAGAAAATATATCCATGTGGGATCTTGTTTGATTCGTCTTTAAAAGTAGATTATTAATATTCAATTTCCATAATTTTTACTAATATGTTACGAAAGATATTAACGATGCAAAATGCGCGTTGGCAAACGTGAAAAAGGAAAAGGGAAGCTTGGACTTGAACGGAGGGAGTAGTAACTAACCCGATTGGCTTTTAAAAAAAAAAAAACTCACCATTATGATTTGACTATAGAAACTACCTTAAGCATAAAAAGACATGTTCCTCCAAGAGCTAGCTGGTAGGACACATGAGTACCGAGGAGGCAAATCGTCTCAAAGACAAACACACCTTAAATTTGACCACCCACCACGTATGTACTCCTCTCTTCAACCATCGTCGCACCACCTGCAGAGTTGCTTCAACTTCGTTAAACAAACTTATCCGTCTTAACATTAACAAGTCGAATAGAGTAGATAAGACAAACATTTTGTTATAATATACGCACATGAGATAACTATTTGACATGTCATAAGTTTAAAACGGATATATTGTCTTAGACATAATTTGTGTTAGAGGATGATTGTCGGATTAGTTAGGCACAATTATATCCGTTACTTTAGTATAACGAGTCAAATACTATCCATCTGCGTAGAAACAAGACAAAACATTATAAAATCAATTTTTGTGTTGATGAGTGGTATTTGATCCCGTCGTCGGTGATGAATGAAGAAAGGAAAAGGGAGAAATGAAAAGAAGAAAAGAAAAAGGCGCGCACTAGTAACAGTAACAGTAACAGTAAGCAACACTCATCTTCATTCATGAATCCTCCAGTCAAACAAAAGCAGCAGTGGTAACAGAATAGCAGATGTTATGAATTTGTGGTAACAGACGGATGCCCCACCCCTAAATTAACGCCCCCACAATCTCGTAACTCTTCTTCAATAATCCAACACAAATTAATGGGAAACTCCCATCATAATCGTAATCGATATAATACCCCCCACCACCATCACCATAATCAACAACAACAACAACAACAAGGCGGAGCTTTCCCATATCCATATCCATATCCATATCCTCCTGCAAATCCGCCTTATTATTATCCCACTCCTTTCCCTCCTCCGCCTCCGCCTCCGCCTCCGCTTTCTTCGTCGACCATGGAGTTCCCCCAGCCCTACGCCCACGTGGACCACTCATTGCGCGCCCTCTCCGGTCAAGCTGAGGGCTTCGGCCGCCTCGCACTTGGTGGCGTTAATGGCCCTCTTTATCGTGTCACCAACCTTTCTGGTTCCTCCTTTCTCTTTCTCCCTTTTTTTCCTTTATAATTCCAATTGATTATTATTATTATACTAATTCTGCTGCTAAATGCCGTGATTTCTGCATATGCGTAATGAGTACGCACCTTATTCCTTTGAGGAATCTATATGATATAACCATTTTATTATTCGATTCTTCATCAAATCAACAACAACAAAAGATCGGTTTTTGAGCTGATAAAGCTGTCGGTGCTCATATTTTTGTCTTGCACAAAGTACTTGTATTCGCTTTTATTATTACGATTTTTCTAATGTGTGTTCAGTAGGCGGAACCACAATTATAGTATTACGATAAATTGAAATAATAATCCATATTTACCATACTTAAGCAACGTCATTGTGATTCCTTCCCTAATAAGCATACAGTGGATACACGTTAGAAAATCCGTTATTGTCAAATAATGTGCTTATACAAGACAGACTAATCGCTATTCGTGGCACATTATATGTTTTTGTCATATTCATGTTATTTTGCCGTTATATGATTACAGCGGATTTGTGATCCTCCAAAGCGTCTCATATTGTAGTACCGCTTGTGAGTAAAGATATTTTTCAAGCAGATTGTGAAGAAATCAATCAAAATACGCTGTTATCTTTTTGGATTTTGTCTTGGTTAAATGATGTTGTGCTAGCTAGTGATTATATTGCTTCTATTTGCTCGTGTTATCATTCATATGTTGGAGTTAATAAGACGATAGAAGCTACATATGCTGGTATCGATTTCTTGTTTATGTGGTTGAGAATCGGCGTGATATTATTAACTTGTTTTTATTGCTGATGCATGCTTCAAGATGACGGACCTGGATCTCTTCGAGACGCCTGTCGTAAAAAGGAGCCACTTTGGATTGTGTTTGAAGTGTCGGGCACAATTGTACTCCACTCTTATCTAAATGTGTCTTCTTATAAAACAATCGATGGGCGTGGCCAGAGAATCAAGTTCACGGGGAAAGGGTTAAGACTCAAGGAGTGTGAACATGTCATCATCTGCAATCTAGAGTTTGACGGGGGCAGGGGCCACGATGTTGATGGAATTCAAATCAAACCTAATTCTAAGAATATATGGATTGATCGATGCACCTTGAGTGATTATGAAGATGGACTCATCGATATCACTAGAGCCAGTACAGACATCACTGTATCTAGGTTAGTCCTAATTCTAAGATGGAATTCAATAATCAATAGTAATTCATGTTAGCTGACGCTAAATCTTGGGATCAATGAGGCGGTTGTTGTTTTGCCTTGCAGGTGTGTTTTCTCCAATCACGACAAAACAATGTTAATTGGAGCAGATCCTTCTCATGTCGGTGATAGGTGCATTCGAGTGACTATTCACCATTGTTTCTTTAATGGAACACGGCAGAGGCACCCCCGTGTCAGATTTGGGAAGGTGCATTTATATAATAACTACACTAGAGATTGGGGTATCTATGCTGTTTGTGCCAGTGTTGAGTCACAGGTAATTTAGTTAGAGCCGTATTAACTGAACATCTCCTGTGATTGCTGTTGTGGATTCTGTTGAATAATACCGTTTCCAAAAATATGTGAGCAGATATACTCTCAGAACAACATTTATGAAGCTGGGCAGAAGAGAGTGGCTTTTATGCACTACACAGAGAAGGTTTACGATTCTTCCTTGTCTTTCCAAGTCTTGCTCTTATCTTTCTAATGTTTTTCTTTGTTGTGCCACATCACAATGACAGTTCCATATGACAGGTTAGCCGACCCCGAGTCAATTTGGGACTAAGGCTTTGTTGTTGTTGTTGTAGTAGAGAGAAGGTCATTTTTTTAAATTTTCTTTAACTCCAATTTGCCTTCTTTGCTTGTGCTTCAGTCAGTGACAGCTTAGTTTCGTCCATTAAGAGATGGCAAACTGCCAGTGGCATCTGATTATTTGGTTACTTCTGATAACATCATACACCCAATTTCCTATGTTATTGTACCCTCTGCCTGAAAATGCCAAAGATCTTGGCTATATGTAGAGCAGATGAGTGCGTAACAGATTCGTGAGAACTGGGGGGTTGTGAAGAGATGCTATGAACTCCATGAACATATACATAACTGAGGGACTACTATCTAACCATGTCCGTAAGGTCCAACAATAATTTCAGTACCTAACGAATCATGTCTGTTTTTTTTGTCCTTTTCTATTGGTAAAGGGAGACACAAAGCAGTTTTGATGTGTTTCAACCCAAAGTCGTGGTTATCACCTCTCAATGACTTTAGTTTACCAGTAAAATTAGATGATGACATCTACATTGGTCTTTACAAGCCTTTACATGAGTCCCCTCGTGTTCCTCATTCCACTCCTTCGTTTTGTTTATTTTGGCTGAGGGTATATGAGAATTGGTACCATATGAACCTCCTAATCATATAGTGGTCAATCGTATTGAGAAAACCATAACGGAAAGACTATAAATCTTCTTGCAATAGAGGCCTGATAGTTGTAGATTCAGCTTCACAGCATCTTTCCCACTATGCTCCATGTGTGCTTAACAGCAGAGTAGAGAATTGTACTCTCCAGTAGTATCACATGAAGAACACTATGTGTTCCTTCGATGTGCCCTGTTTCTATTGAGTTCACAACTGGTAGAATTACCTAGTAAATGGGAAATCCATCGACGTGCGGTGAGACGATGACTAATTTTATAGTCCCTCTTGTTGTGATGATATCGGTCTATTGGTCTACTGATCCGAGCCCAATTTGCTTTGCCACCTTGTGCTGTTCTCTTTTGTGGTTATGGCATTGTATTAAGGAACTGTCATACATTGTTATGAGTTGTTGCTCTATGCTGACCATGCTGTAACTGCCCGATGCAATTCTAATGTACATGTTTCATTTCAACACGAAAGTTTTGGAAATTCATGTAACCATTTTCTGCTGTCTCGCATTATCTGGTTGTTTGTGTTTTGTGATGCATGTAATTTTCCTAATGGATCTTGTGAGACCGCCTCTATGTGGTTTAGATGCATATGTAAGCTATGTACACGTTATCTTCCTCACCTTGCTATATGCCATATGCGTGACCGCGGAAGCTTTTGCGACATTGCTGCTATTGTTTTGGATAATCTTCATTTTTTTTTCCTGATACTACTTGACATCCATGAATTATTACGTGGCTGAGTAATTTCAGTGTTCTTATGAGATCCAAATGGCGTGTATCGCATGTCAATGATTTTTACAGCGATCTGCTATTTATTACTCCCTATTACGAGTATTTTTTTTCGTATATGTTGGAGGGTTAATCTCAAGCATCAAGCAAGGATTACCAAGTTTTTTTTTGGTTTTCCTCTTGTACTTGTGATAATATCTATGGCTGATTACTACGGTGTGTAAAATACTCAATATTTTTCCCCTTCAGGCTGCGGATTTTGAAACAGAAGCAAGCGGGCATATAAAATCAGATGGGGACTTGTTCATGAATGGATCGGAGTCAGGAGCTCGACCTTTGGCAAGTGAAGCAAGTGTGTTTGATCCAAGAGAGTTCTATGATAGATGGACGGTGGTACCACCTTCTGAATCTCTTAAACATTATCTTCAGCATTGTACTGGTTGGCAGAACATTCCTCGCCCGCCTGAAATGATTGCTGAAGCTCAGCCGCAGTGAACTTCTAGATCTAATACCAATATACCATAAGCTCTATAGAAGCATCATTCGTCAGATTGATTTATTTGCGTTCTCAGATTTTAACTAGTTACTGTGTCAAGAAGTTAGATCACTCTGGTGTTTGTACTGAAAACAGATGCTTCAAGTTCTAACCCCAGAAATAAATTATCGAGGACATGGATTATTGCCTTGCCAGACTTCTACTCACCTCGGAACCCATTTTTGCAAATTTACTTTCCAAATTTTTCTGAGCATTTACTCACCAAATCGTTCTATTCCCATAACTGCCTATTAAACTGGATACAAAGTTGAAGCATTAGTTCCAAAAAGATTTGTGGTCGGCTAAAGCTCCATAAAAAAAAGTTGACAATTTAGTAACTTTGCTGTTGATTTTCAAAACGCTCATAACTTTTAGCTACTAGAATAAACCTGTTGATACCAGACCAATTTTACCAGAAGTCTAACAAGCAAACAATTTGTTCTTGTAACTATAATGAACTTAATAAAAATAATTCAAGCCCAATAAGTTAACCAACTGCTCGAATACTGATTCAAAATACTGTAACTAGAAAGAAAATTTCAGCATTAATACATCATCCAATTGATTCGATATCATCTTTTTCATTCCCAGAATCCCAGCGACTAGAAATAGTAAGTCGTGGCTTCACTGCCCACACAACCAAAGATCTTAAGAGATTAACCTAACATACAAACGAAAACTTAGTAACTCGCGACAGCATATGAATCCCTGGGCGAGTGTGAGGTTAACCAATTGTCATTCAGAATCAGGCGAACCACCAGGAACCAGCTGCATCAAGCAATGAAACTAGTCAACATTTTCAGTCAAAAGAAGTCCACATATCCAAAAGATGTCCTAAGCAAGTAGTTAAGTCATGATTAAGTCACTGAGTTGTGGTACTCATGATCCGGTTCAATCCATCAACATCAAACAACCCTCATGCGTCATGCACATCTGTTTATGGTAAAATAAAGTTCAGAGGCAGCTCACTTACAATTGCAATATTATTTCCATTAAGCAGAATCTGATCGAGTTTTGTGATCCTGCGTCCTTCAGCAGTAATTTCGCTGTCAAAGAATACCAAGATTAACCTAAGCATAGATGAGCACAATAGTCACCTGACTATCAATTTATACTAGAAACAGTACCAAGTCCAGAACGACATCAGTGACACTCACTCTCTAGAACAGTCAAATACAGAGACTGAAGAATAGAAGCCACAATCACACATGCGAGGATGACATTTCTGAATGATAACTACGTCTTCTAATGTTGTAAGCAACAAATTTTAAGTCGATCGGTATACTTCACCAACTAAGACTAACCACTCAAAGGGTCAAACGGTCAACAGTACACCTAGTGGTTCCAACTAAAAATACCCATTCAAATGTGAACTGTAGTAGCTCTAACAGGTGTACGCAAAAAAAATATCATTCCAAGGCACAGGAAAGGAGAACGTTGAACACAACTGAAAAAAAAGGTGTTCCTGAAACGACTGATATATGAATACAGAATTAGTCTTCTTCAAAAACCATATACAACTAATAATAAAATAGTACAGAGGGAGTGTATGATACGTCTACACTTTGTTTTCGCCATTCAAAGGTGAACTCGTCAAAATGCGAAGTGCACAATGCAATGATACACAAATTCAATTTAGCATATGCTACAAGGCTTTAGCACAAGTAATAAAGATAACAAGACCAAATTCAACTGAAATCCAAGTAATTTCCAGACAACTAAATACACAAGAAGATTACTTATTCGCACAGAGAATACTTGAGACTAAGCAAAATTTCTTGAACACAGCTAGCAATAAACTTACTCACCACAGCACCCACATTGTACCCGATACCAGATAATCTAGTGAATGAACCACGTTTAACAACGGCAACCAACACTTGATAACACAACTTAACATATAAGATGCACAATGGCATTGAAGTTTTTTACTACGGGTATGTTTGGATAACAAAATAGGAAGGAAATTGAAGATATGAGGAAGGAGGGAAGGGAAGGGGAGGGGAATGGAAATGAAGGAGGTGACTTTCCCTTCTTTGTTGAAAGGGAAACCCTTCACCTCCATTTAGCTATCCAAAGGATTTTACTTCCTTCCAAATTCTTCACCTCCCTTTCCCTCCAAATCCTTCGATCCAAACGCACTATACTCTAGGAATTGGGAAACAATGGCGAATCAGGGGCTAGCTGGGGCGGTGACTCCAAGTAATGAAAAAGGTGAAATTTAAAGCTCAAGCTTTCGCCCGGTAAGCTTCAATCTTGGCTACACCAAATAAACAAATGAATAACCATGTCGGGGATCATTATCTCACATATCATACCATTGGATGGCTGTTCGCTCAACAGTGAAAAAATTGAAACTTTAAGCTAAAATTTGCAATGGGATGCAACCACAACTAAGTGGAAAGCAGTACCGCGAAAATCGCAATGAAATCAAAGAAAGTCGAGAGAAACACCAATGATCAAAATCAAATACTTGAGCTACCCAATTTACGAAGTTGACTCAAACCCTAAATCAGAAAAAAAAAATGAAGTAGTACATAAAAAAAAGAGGGGAGTAGTTACTATTCAGTGACGTCTTCGAGAACCATGTTGACGTAAACATCGAAACCTCGGAGAGTGCCGACAAGCTCCTTGTCTCCTTTCATTATCACCCATATCTTGGATCCTATGCACCTGTCTATCAATTCTGTACCGATTTTCAAATTAAATTGATTAGTAACGAATAGATTTCATGGAGAAGGACTGTGAGTTAAGCGATAAACTGGAAGATGAGATGACCTGAGGGAAGGAGTTTGGAGGGATTGTTGGACGCCATGGATGCTGCCATGCGGGAAGACGAGAGTGAGTGTGTGTTCTAATTTGGGGACTTCAAGGAGGGACTCGCAAGTAGAAACCCTCTTAATTCAAAATCGTTGTACGGATTATGATTTCCTCCCATCCAAACAAGTTTTAAGATTTTCTATATGGGATCCGTATTTTTGTGTTTTCTACGCGATATCAACGGTCTCAGTAGACGACACAACATGATCACCATAGAAGTCCCTATCAAAGACCCGAGAACAATCAAAACATGGTCAAAATTTATAGAGTACTAATTTATAATTTGATTTTATTACGATTTATTGATTTTGTTATGTTTGATTTTGACTAATTTCTAGGTGTTCCGGTCACGGAAACGATTAACCCGACTACGAATTCGGGCTCTTAGTGTTCGGATGTTGCTTGCTTGATATCCTTCGATCTCTCCTTTCCCCCTCTCCTGTGATCGGACCTTCCCGGCGGATCAAGTCTGCTCCCTGCACAAGTAGCGCACAGGGCCTCGGAGGTTGTCCGAGGGAACCCTCTCCGATGCCTAAGTCAGTCCGTGAATGCCTTGATGGACCTAGCTCGTGAGGAACTAGGCGGCGTTTTTAGGAGTAAGAGTCTAGAGAGAGAAAATCCAACCCCCTCTAAGTGGGAAATGGGTGGGTATTTATGCCTTCCCACAAGAGAGAGAGGAGGAGAGGGAAAAGAGCAGGAGAATGGGTGGAGATGAGGACGACACGTGGCCTCGCCTCATCCACCCACTTTCCATTACCTGAGGCGGAATGACGGATGGGCCCTCGGTTTCCCTTGCTCGTACTGGGGGTTTGGGCACCATGGAAACCAGCACGTAGGGGACTTGGTGGCCCTGCTCGGCTGACAGCAAGACCCTGCCGAGCAGGCGCAGGCCTTGGAGTGCTTTCAGTGGTCTTTTGCAGGGCGAGCCTGCTGGGCAATCCTCAGTTCACCCTGGGGGCGAATTATTCCTGGGTGTCATAGGCGGGTGACCCGTGGCACTTAGTCAACTCCCATCAATTGGCCCACGCCGGCCAGAGGGAGGCAGGGTCTTCCTCTTGGCAGGCGTCTCTCGAGATGGAGTGCAGTTGACTTTTGGACTCCCTTGCCTTTAATGCGTTGCTTGTTCCCGAGGTTGGAGGCTCAAGCGCATTGGTTATGACAAGGAAGGTTGGAATGTTCCTCTGGTAATGATTACTTCTTGCAAAGCGGATTCTTGGGTGACGCGCAAATCCTATGATTGGTCGCTTCCTCTTACAGGGTGGTTGAAACGCCATTAATGCACAACCTTAGTTCCTTGTATAAATTCTGTTCCTCTTGCCATTCTTCACAATTCATCTTTAGCTTTCTTATTCCCCAAAGAAAACATGTCATGGATTACAAAAGTTCTCCTTCATCGCGGGGCCCGGGTGGTGACCCGCCGCTGGAAAGGAGGTTGGAGGCTAAGGTATCACAGGATGTCCTTCTGTGCCCTTCGCCGTAGCCGGCAATTCAGCACCCGACTTCGTTGGAAACACGGAAGGAAGGCGCGTGTCAGGGCAGGTAAGCGTCCCAAGAGGGCTTCGCCGGCTGCTTCTGAGTTCAAGCGTTGCCCCCAGGGTGGGGGCTGCTTCGACAGGGGATGCCATGAATGCTTCCCCTGGCTGCATCCTGAGCAGTTTGACCCCAACTGTTCGAAGCTAACTTCTTCTCCAGAATCGGGTCCTTCCTCTCCCCTAATGAAGGTCGGCTGTGGCTCTTGCGATAATGCTCGGACAGTCCCCTATGGCAAGGATTGGGACGTTAGCAGCTGTGACTCCGGAGACAGCGACGGCCAGGGCTACTCTTCTGGCTGGAATGAGGACGACGAGTCTGCGGACCCCTTTAAAGACTCAGATGACTGGGATTGGGGTTCCGATGCAGGGGGGTATAATAGTCCTGGGGATTACTCCCCAGGTTTTGACGATGACTAGCCTTGCCTTTGTCAGGCAGGCAGGTCGAGCCAGGCTTCCTGGTTCTTTTTGTAACTCGGCTAGGCTTTGTAACTTGCCCCTTTCTTGGGCTTATTCTAATGAAAAAAGATCAGGCGGTTCATTATTATTGTTTGTTTGCATTTTTTTTGAAAGGGAGTGACGTCATTGGGAGGGTGTTAGTCCTCTGACGCCTATTTGCCTTCTCGAGGCTCTTCTTGGGAAGAGGAGGTTGGTTGTTAGAAACGTGACACGTGTGGGGTAATTTGCGGGGAGAGCTTTGCAGAGTGAGGTGACCCTTCGGCTGCCCAGATCTATATAAGCCCATTCTCCTCCCCCTAATTCCCTTTTTAGTATTTTCGAAACTCAAACCTCTGCTTCTTCCTCACTCTCCTTGCTGCTGAGAATTCTTTCAAGATTTCGAGGAACGCCTAACTTCGGATTTTTTCAGCGACGGTCATCTTTCTAGGTTAGAATCTTGATTCCAACTCTTCGTTTTTCTTCCTTTTTCTCATACTCCTTCGCGAAATAGAATGTCTCGCGCTCGCGCTCTTACTTTTAGTCCGTCGTCTGGAGGGACGGAGGGTAGGAGAGGGGGAAGATCCGACTTAGCCTCTTCCTCTGGGGTCAGACCCGGCGGGGGAAACCGCCCCGAGGAAGATGGGGGTGCCAACTCACCCGAACCCGCTCCTTTTGACGTTGTCAACTCCGACGACGGTGCATTAGAGATAAACCCCACTACCATTGCTGGCCTTGCTCCCAGGGAGAAAGGGAAAAAATATTTCTTGGATAAACACAAATACCTGGTTCCTTTGAGAACCTACCCTGAAACCAAGAATCGAGACCTGATTCTGGAGAGCAATGCTGCCGGGGAGATTGAGAAATTTTATCACTTTGGGGAGGGATACATCGTTATAATTCCCGGGGAGAGAGACACGGTGTGCTGCCCTCCTGATGGCTGTGTGGCTGTTTACCACAAGAGCCTGGAATTCGGCCTACGATTCCCTCTACACCCCTTCTTGGAGGAGGTTTTTAGGAGGATGAACGTGGCCATTGCTCAGCTGACTGCCTCAGCGATCAGGACCCTGGTGGCCTACACCTGGACTTGCCTCTTTCATGGGGAAGGGCCCTCTATTGATGCCCTGCGCGCCATGACTTGGCTACAAACGGTGTCTTCATCAAGGGGGGATGACTCCACTGGGTACTGGTCCATTTTGAAGTCGAAGAAATACGCTCTAGTCTGGCCGGCCTTAAACAGCCTGAAAGACTGGAAGGACAATTTTCTGTATGTACATAGTGCCTCAGGGTGGCGGATCTCTAGGCACTTTAGGAATCACGTGCATACCCGTATGGAAACCCGTGAGGAATACCATCCGGGCGTCGGGGGAAAAGATCTGAAGGTGAAGCTGAGCCAGGCAGACGAGAGCTTGGTTGAGAAGTTTAAGGTTACTGAGGGGCCTCCCCCTAATGAGCCTGCTTTCTGGCTTCCTCACGCAGATCTCATTACCACGGATGAATATCTGACCCCGCTGGGCCTGATTCCCGGCCTTGAAGGTAGTTTAGGGGCTTCAATTGGCCTGATTTTTCTCGAGGTTTCCATCCCTGTTTCCTTAACTGACTTTTCACCCGTCTTGCAGGTGCTGCTTCTCGCCTTTGGACAAGGAAGCAGGTGAGGAGGCTTGGCCTGTCTGAGGAATTTGTTGTTACTCAAAAGTGCCCCTCTCTTCCCTCCAACTTCAAGAAAGGAGAGAAGAACTTAATGAGGTTTGTGAAGGAATTTGCCTCTGGCCGGCGACTCCCCTTCCCTCCACGGCTAAAGCCGGCGGCTCCTTCCCCCAATGCTCAGGGTGGGGAAGCTGAGGTTACTTCTGTGGCAACCCCTTCCCATGCTCACCGGCAGGGTGATTCTCCTGCCGGGACTCACATTTCCCAGGGGTCTCACCCTGCGGACTCTGAGCAAACTGGGGAGAGTGCTCCCTTGGTCCACAGGAGAAAGAGGAATAGGGAGACTCCAGGGACTGTGCCTATGGTTGACTTGGAGGCTGAAGTGGAGACCCCCGAGGCGAAGCGCCCTGCTCACGACGTCCCGGGCACTTCTCTCTTGGAGGAAAATGTAGAGTTCCATTGTACCGCAGGCGACAGTGTTGATGTGTCAGGCCTGCTCTCGGACTCTGGTACTGTCTTGGCGGACCGTCTTACCAAGTCTATAACCACTACCTCCAACCAGGTGATTCAATACATACAACGCACTTCCAAGGTGATGCAGGCCTCTGCCGAGCTGGCGGCCCTCAGCCGCCTAAGTGACGAGGAGCTGACTGTCACCCCTGGGGCCCCTCCTTCTGATCGCCTAGCCATGGTTGAAAGGGATGTAACCCTGATCATTGGCTTGAAGGACAAACTGGCAAAGCAGGAGAGCGAGGTGGAGGAAGCGAAGGGGCAGGCCAATCAGTGGAAACTCCAAGGGGAGAAGGCTGTAAGGGAGGCGTCCAAGCTGGAGGTGGAACTGAAGGAGAGCCGCCTGGCAGTGGAGCGTGCTACAACGTCCCTGGCTGAGATGAAGCATTTCAAGAAGAGAGCAGCTGATTTGGAGGAGGAACTGTCCAAGGCCAACTCAGATTTCAAACAGGCTCAGACTGGGTGGCAGGATGAGAAAGATGCCATCCTGAAGGAAGCTGAAGCTGCCACGGACTTGAGCTTTGAAAATGGGGCTACTTCCTCCTTGGAGCTTGTTATGGAGGTAATCAAGGAAATGTTTCCTGTCTTTGACGAGGATGCATTTCGAAACCTTTATGCTGCCAAGAATGAAGCTCTGGCGGCCGGAGCCCCTAAGGAGCCTGCTAGTCCCAGCCATGATGTGCCTGATGCTTAGGCTTTTTCTTTGACGATAACTCTTTTGTGCTGAGCCTTAGTATGACCAGCTTGTCTGTAATGTTCTGACCTTTTCGGATCTTTATTTTGGGTTTTGTTCAAACAATATTACTCTTTCCTGAATTGACTTTCGAATATTTGTCTTTTATTTCTGCTTTCTTTGTTTTCCATATAGAGTATGGCCTGCCCCCTGCCTGCCCAGAGGTAAGCAGGGTGACAATTTGTGTTTTTTATACAAGGTTGGGGGGCCTGCCCCCGGTCCTTGTTTATTCGACCTGTCCCTGGCTTTTGATCAAAGTCCAGGGGGCCTGCCCCCTGCCTGCCCAGAGGCAAGCAGGGTGACACTGCGTTTTTTATACAAGGTTGGGGGGCCTGCCCCCAATCCTTGTTCATTTGGCCTGTCCCTGGCTTTTGATCAAAGTCCAGGGGGCCTGCCCCCTGCCTGCCCAGAGGTAAGCAGGGAGACACTGCATTTTTTATACAAGGTTGGGGGGCCTGCCCCCAGTCCTTGTTCATTTGGCCTGTCCCTGGCTTTTGATCAAAGTCCAGGGGGCCTGCCCCCTGCCTGCCCAGAGGTAAGCAGGGAGACACTGCGTTTTTTATACAAGGTTGGGGGGCCTGCCCCCAGTCCTTATTCATTTGGCCTGTCCCTGGCTTTTGATCAAAGTCCAGGGGGCCTGCCCCCTGCCTGCCCAGAGGTAAGCAGGGAGACACTGCGTTTTTTATACAAGGTTGGGGGGCCTGCCCCCAGTCCTTGTTCATTCGGCCTGTCCCTGGCTTTTGATCAAAGTCCAGGGGGCCTGCCCCCTGCCTGCCATGAGGCTAGCAGGGAGGCGTTGAATTTTCGTTGGGGGGCCATTTTCCTTCGTTCTGGCAACATGGGGCCTCCCCCTATTGCCCCCTGCTCGTTTGTGTGTGAAAACGTAAGTTTGAACAGGCAACGAGTATAGACTTGAAGTTCTTTCATTTCTTTGTAAAAATTGAACACAAGGGCGGTCGGAGCCGTCGACATTCTTTGACCGTTCTCCGCCAATTTTTCAGGAAACAAAAAAACTATCTTAAAATCTTGCTAGACATAATACTTCTTCAGGGTGTCTGCGTTCCAGTGAGCACTCAACTCTTGGCCCTTAAGATTGGCGATTTTATACGTGCCTGGCCCTAAGATTTGAGTTACCTGGTAAGGACCTTCCCAGTTAGCGCTGAGTTTGCCGTGCTCTTTCGATTTTCCCACAGCCTGTGTTTTTCTGAGGACTAGATCGCCCATCTGAAAATTTCGCTGATGCACTCTCTTATTGTACGCCTTCCTCATTCGTTGCTGGTAGGCGACGATATTGGCACTGGCTTCCTCCCTCACCTCACTGACCAGATCTAAGGCCTCAGCCATTGCTACTTCATTCGCAGCCTGGTCGTACTGTAGGGAGCGCTGGGAAGGGATCTTGGCTTCGATTGGTAATAGAGCCTCTGCACCATATACCAGGCCGAACGGGGTCTGGCCCGTAGATTCCTTTCGGGTGGTCCGGATTGACCAGAGTATGCTGGGGAGCTCGTCGGCCCACCTGCCCTTGAGGTTATCTACCATTTTCTTAAGGCCATTCAGGATCTGCTTGTTGGCTGCCTCTGCCTGTCCGTTGGTTTGAGGGTGGCAGACGGCAGAGTAAGCAACTGCGACGCCATGGCCTTCCAGCCAGATTCTCAGGGGGTCGTTATCGAATTGCCTTCCATGATGAAACACTAGCATCTTTGGCAGGCCGAATCTAGTGATAATGTTCCGCCATATCATCTTTCTGACTGCAGGCTCGGTGATGTTCGGCACTGCCTCAGCTTCCACCTACTTGGTGAAGTAGTCGATAGCTACGATCAAGAATTTTCTCCCCCCGGTGGCCACCGCAAAAGGTCCTAGTATGTCCATCCCCCACTGAGCGAAGGGGATGGGGGACAGGATTGGCCTGAGTTCTTGGGCCGGGGCATGGATGGATGGGGCGAAAAGCTGACATTTTCTGCACTTTTGAGTCAAGTCTTTGGCGTCGGCCAGCAGGGTCGGCCAGTAGTATCCGGCTCTCAAGGCCTTGTGTGCCAGCGACTTTCCTCCTATGTGATGGCCACATATGCCAGAGTGGATGTCATCCAATACCTCCGCCGCCTGCTCTGCCCCAGGCACCTGAGCAGGGGGGACGAGAAAGATTTCTTGTACAAGTCCTCTCCCATAATGATGAACCATGCAGCCCTTGCCGGCATTTTTCTTTTTTGTACGGGATCAGTTGGTAAGATTCCGTGTTTCTTGAACAGGATGATGGGGGTCCTCCAATCTCCAGGGCCTGCCTCCTCCACCGCGCCGACGGTTAGGCAGGGTACGGTAGATTTTTCCTGGATGACGTCCACCCATACCGACCTCCTTATATCCTGCAGGCTGGAGCTAGCCAGTTTTGACAGGGCCTCCGCCCGGTTGTTCTGGGATCGAGGGATCTGTCTGATTTCATATGATTTCAGGCTTGACAATTCCCTCTTCACCATTTCCAGGTACGCGGCCATCGTTTGGTCCCTAGCCTCATACTCTCCATTGATTTGATTGGCGATGAGCTGGGAGTCTGTTGCCAGGACAATCCGCTCCGCTCCTGCAGCTTTGGCTAGGTTGACGCCTGCGAGCACTGCTTCGTACTCAGCTTCATTGTTTGACGCGGGAAAGACAAATCTGAGAGCATGCTCAAAGTCGGTCCCCTCTGGGCTGGTCAATACCACTCCTGCCCCTGCTCCATTAGCCGTGGAGGACCCATCGGTGTATACTATCCATTCGCCGGCGGTTGGGCTATCCTCCTCAGAGTGGGAGCATTCTGCTAGAAAATCGGCCAGGGCTTGGGCCTTGATGGCTGTTCTGGATTGGTACGTTATCCCTAGTCCACTTAACTCAATAGCCCACTTTAGCAGCCTACCTGACTTTTCAAATTTTTCCAGCACCTTCTCTAGGGGCTGGTCCGTCAATACTACGACAGGGTGTGCGTCGAAGTATGGCCTCAACTTCCTGGCCGCTATGACAACTGCATAGGCTGCTTTTTCGGCCATAGGATAATTTTTCTCTGCTGCCCCCAGGGCATGACTTACAAAATATATGGGCTGTTGAGCGCCTGCTTCCTCCCTCAAGATGACTGCGCTGACCGTCACATTGGTTACAGCGATGTAGAGGAAGAGTTTTTCCCCTGCCAGTGGCCTCGCCAGGGTGGGGAGTTTTTTTAAATGCTCCTTCAACTGCCCGAATGCTTCTTTTTGCTCGTCCTCCCACTTGAATTGCTTGTTGCCTTTCAGTATTTTGAAGAATGGGGTCGACTTGGCTGCTGACCTGGAGATGAATCGTGCCAGGGCGGCCATGCGGCCTGTCAGACGTTGGATGTCCCTGATGGTCTTGGGTTCAGGAAGGTCCAGAACAGCCTGTACTTTCTCGGGGTTAGCGTCTATCCCTCGAGAGCTGACCAAAAAGCCCAAGAATTTTCCAGAACGAACCCCAAATGTACACTTCTTCGGGTTGAGTTTCATTTTGTAGGCGCGCAGGGAGGAGAAGGTCTCCCGCAGGTCTGTCAGGTGCTCATTGTCCCCTTTGCTCTTCACAATGGCGTCATCGACATAGGCTTCTATGTTCCTGCCTTTTTGACTTTTGAACACCTTGTCGACCAGGCGTTGGTACGTGGCTCCTGCGTTTTTCAGCCCGAATGGCATCATCTTGTACATGTAGGTGCCTGAACTAGTGATGAATGCGCACTTCACTCTGTCCGGCTGCCATAAGTACACCTGATGATACCCTGAGAAGGCATCCAGGAAGCTTAGCATAGTATACCCACTGGTAGCGTCTACCAATTGGTCGATCCTGGGGAGTGAGTAGCAGTCCTTCGGGCAGGCTTTGTTGAGGTTCGTAAAGTCCACGCACATTCTCCATGCGCCTGATGATTTTTTGACCATGACTACATTCGCCAGCCACTCAGGGTAGTCACAGACTTCAATAAAGTCTGCCTTCAAAAGTTTTTCGATTTCTTCCTTGATTGCCAAGTCTTTCTCTGCGGACATATTCCGCTTTTTCTGCTTCACAGGGCGGGCGTCCGCGCTTACGTTCAGCCTGTGAACGATACACGCTGGATCGACCCCTGACATTTCGTCCGCCGAGTAGGCGAATATGTCCTTGTTTTCTTTCAATAGCTCGACCAGTTCAGCCTGGTAGGACTCTTCCAGGTCGGCCTCTATGAGGACTTGCCTCCCTGGCTCCAGGTCCACCAGCATGCTCTCTCCCCCATGTTCCAGGTGGTTTGGCGCCTGATTACCGGCTGGAATCTCGCCTTCCCTGCTGGGGAAACTGTCGGCTTTTCTCTTTCCTTTTCTTTCACTTTCATGAGTCTGCAGGCCACGGAGTAGCACTGTCTGGCCGACTCCTGGTCTCCGCGCACTTTTCCTTCTAGGCCAAAATCAGTAACATAGGCTATGGTGAGGGCCCTAATTGATATGGCCGCTTCAATCTCGTCTAGGGTGGCCCTGCCGATCAGGGCGTTGTAAGCAGACCTTGCATCCACCACAACGAATGATGCCCTGACATTTCTGGCGGTAGCCCCCTCCCCAAATGTTACAGGTAGGTCTATGATCCCCATGGGCAATACGCCTGCTCCGCTGAACCCATATAATGATCCAGGAGCAGGTCGTAGGTGCCTTTTCTCCAGGCCCATTTTGTCGAAGGCGTCCTGGTACAGCAAGTTCGTGTAGGCGCCGGTGTCCACCATGCACCTCCGAACAATGTGGTTGCTGATTTCCAAGGATAGCACCAAGGGATCGCTGTGAGGGTACACCACCCGCCCCGCATCCTCGGGGGTGATGCTCAGCGTTACTCCCTTCGGGCTTCCTGCTCTTTCAGCGTAGCAGATTTGGTTCCTCAGCTCATGAATTTGCCTTTTCTGACCCCTTCGGCTGACTTGGCCTTCCGCACCCCCTGATATCACATGGATTACCAGGCGGTTCTGTACTGAGCCTTCGGGCTTTTCAGGCGCTTCTTTCTGAGATTTATTCCTGGCTGCGTAGTAGGCCAACCAGCCATTTCTGATCAGCTTCTCAATTTCATCTTTCAGGTGGCGACATTCTTCGGTGGTGTGGCCTACGCAGTCGTGGAAAGTGCAGAATTTCTTGGGGTCCCCTTTTGGACTGCGCGGTTTGCTCGGGCGATTCCATTTAGCAGTCTCCTTTTCCAGCTCGAAGATTTCCGCCCTGGATTTGTTAAGGGCTGTGTAACTGTCGAACCTGGGCTGGTAGACAGTGCGCTCCTTTTTAGGGGTATCCCCTTCCTCAGTTCTTTGCCTTCCGGATTCGTTTCTACCGCGTCCACCCTGCGGTCCCCCCTGCTGCCTGGCGGGGCCTGCGGGGGTCTCCGGCAGGCTGTGGAATTCCTCTTGCAGCATGAACCCCTCTGCAATCTTCCTGCCTTTGGCCAGGGTCTCCGGCTGGGCCCTGATCATTTGGTTTTTCATCTCGCTGGGGAGCAGGGAATTGGTTAGTGCATAGGCTGCTGTCGGGTCGTCAATTTCCTTCACCTGCTGGAATGATAAGTCGAACCTCTTTAGATATTCCCTGACAATTTCGCCCTTCTTTTGCCTGAGGGTCATCAGGTCGAAACGGGTGAGACGTCGTCTTTTGTTTCCAGCATACTGGTCCAGGAACATCTCTGCCAGTTCAATGAAGAAAGAGATTGACCCCTGCGGGAGGTCCCTGAACCAACCCTGGGCTAGGCCCACCAGGGTGGTGGGGAAGATCTTGCACCAGACTGCGTCGTCGGCGTCGTACATGCCCATATGACTTTCGTACGCAGCCAGGTGATCTTCCGGATCTGTAGTTCCGTCGAACTTTACAGTCGGCATTTTAATCTTCGGGATAGGATACGCCTGAACCTCAGGGTGAAGCGGGGTCTTGGTTGGCCTGCCCACCATTTTTGACCTGCTCGCCCCTGAGTAGTGACCGTAGTCGTCCCTTCTGTCAGGGGTCGGTCTCCTACTTTCAGGGGAGCGGTGCCTTGGTGGGCGCCTGCTCATCGCCTCGTCGTCCCGGGAAGGGGAGTGATACCGTGAGCGCTTTTTCTGGGCGGGCTCTAGGTTATCACCCTGACGGTGTCTGGGCCTCATAGGCTGACCGTTATTGAGCCTGGACTGCAGGCTTTTGGATAGCCCTGGGGCAGGCTGCAATCCCTCAACCGGTGTCAGCCTGGAGAATACATCTTGTTTCTCTCCCAAGCGTTTGGACACTGGCTCCTTGTGCTTCATGCGATTTCTCAGGTCCTGGGATAGGCCTCCTCTTTCACGAGCGGCCGTGGATTCTGTAGTATGAATGGAGAATGCTTCCTCAGGGTCAGCTACCTCCTGCTGTGCAGGCGGTTCCTGACGGGCTTCTGTGATTCGCCTTTGCACTTGTGCATATGCCTGAGCTGTCTTCCTAGCCTTTTTATGAACGTTTCTGACGGCGGTTCGCTTTGTGCCCCCGGTTCCTTCTCCACTTTCAAAGTGGAGCAACCTGGGGGTCGTGGCGACCCTGCCTACCAGATCGTCCGGAGTGAATTCCTGATCCAACATAGCTGAGAAGAACGCCGCAGTTTGTGCCATCTGAGCAGGGGTGAGGTTCAGAACTTGCCTCGGATTGCCCCCCTGCCTTGCCATGGCAACTGCCCCCTGGCCCGGTGCCCCCTGAAGACTGGCTCGCCCCATGCCTGGGATCGTGGCGGCAGGTGTTACTTCTGGTGGCATGCCATATTGGGGGGCTTTGGGCGGGTTTGCCACCGAGCTGGTGTCGAAAATTTCAGGCATGTTCGATTTTGAGTGGTTAATTTGTTAATTTCGTGTTTTGGAATGGTTGATTTTGTGGGTAATCTCGTGGGTACAACCTAGATCTTCCCCACAGACGGTGCCAAATTGTTCCGGTCACGGAAACGATTAACCCGACTACGAATTCGGGCTATTAGTGTTCGGATGTTGCTTGCTTGATATCCTTCGATCTCTCCTTTCCCCCTCTCCTGTGATCGGACCTTCCCGGCGGATCAAGTCTGCTCCCTGCACAAGTAGCGCACAGGGCCTCGGAGGTTGTCCGAGGGAACCCTCTCTGATGCCTAAGTCAGTCCGTGAATGCCTTGATGGACCTAGCTCGTGAGGAACTAGGCGGCGTTTTTAGGAGTAAGAGTCTAGAGAGAGAAAATCCAACCCCCTCTAAGTGGGAAATGGGTGGGTATTTATACCTTCCCACAAGAGAGAGAGGAGGAGAGGGAAAAGAGCAGGAGAATGGGTGGAGATGAGGACGACACGTGGCCTCGCCTCATCCACCCACTTTCCATTACCTGAGGCGGAATGACGGATGGGCCCTCGGTTTCCCCTGCTCGTACTGGGGGTTTGGGCACCATGGAAACCAGCACGTAGGGGACTTGGTGGCCCTGCTCGGCTGACAGCAAGACCCTGCCGAGCAGGCGTAGGCCTTGGAGTGCTTTCAGTGGTCTTTTGCAGGGCGAGCCTGATGGGCAATCCTCAGTTCACCCTGGGGGTGAATTATTCCTGGGTGTCATAGGCGGGCGACCCGTGGCACTTAGTCAACTCCCATCACTAGGGTTTTGATTTGGGTGTTTTTAATTGAATTAGGTGAAGGGTATTTTGGTCATTAACAAGTTAATTCATCCAAATAATCGGAAATTAAGAAAAAAAAAATGAAGAATGGAATGAAATATGGTGGTGATTCGGATATATACGGTAAGTGTAGGGGGTAATTTGTATTCCCTCCCATTTATTCAAATCTTTATGTGGTGGTCGTTTTTGTGAGGAGAAAAAGTGAACCCAGGTAAAGAATTGAATGGATGGAAGAGAGTAAAAATCAAAATACAGGGTAATAATTTGTAAAATTCACCAAATACATGAATTCACCAAATACACGGTGGCATTTTGTAATTTTCCCTAATTTTAATTTGACTATTTTTCCTAGATTTGACGTAGCGAGTGTTACTAATTAGTTTGCTACTCCCCCGTTTATATCCAAATGATAGGGTTTTTATTTATCGTTCAAATCCAATTGATTCTTTTTTTTTTTTTAGTTTATTTTTCGGACCAAATTATCCTTATTCTACTAGCCTATTTACACCATATGTCATTGTGAAATAATACTGTACCATTTTGGATAATTAAATACTAATTTGTCCTTTCATTATTACTTTAATACTTTCTTAATCCTTGTGCAAAATAGAAACGTATCCTTTGGATATAAACGGAGTGAGTGCTACGTACGCAGTCTCCCCTGTGCAAGGTAGGTCTATGTTACATACTTACATGGAAAGAATTTAAAATAATACGAGTAATACAATAACGACCAAATTTGGGGCTGAATTTGCATTTATTCTCATTTACACTTTATTTTCGATATACGAAGTATAATATCATCTTAATTTTTCCTTGTTTTAACTTTACTGTATTTTTTTGAAATTTGTAAAGGTTTTAATATAAGGAAGTATATATATATATATATATATATATATATATATATATATATATATATATATATATATATATATATATATATATATATATATATATACTTCCTTAGACAAAATGAAATAATTTGACCATAAAATGAGATACATATTAAGAATTTTCTGTTTGAATTTATGTCATGTAGGGAGTATATATATCATATTGTCATGTGTTCCATTTGACTCCATACTTATTTTCTATCACTAATTATGAAAATAAAACATTAGACAAATATATAAACGCCTAAACGGATATTCTAAAATGTGTCCAATGGACACATGTTAAGGGATTTAATATGAAAAGATTAATGAATATAATTGCCTTATGGGTTTAGATTTCAATTTATCATGAAATATAGTACTCATTAATCTTTCCATATTAAATCCTTTAACATGTACTCATTGGACACATTTTAGAAAAACCACGTCAAAGTGATCGATCTTATCAAATGGTGGCCAGAAGAGATACGCATCAACACTCACATGGACGTCCTTTTAGAATGATATGAAAGATTGAAAGGGAAACATCGGAGAAGCTCAAGCCACAAACACGTCCCTAAACTAAGTAAAGCTACAATCATTCATGCATTAATTAATTACAAAAATAATTATGACTTAATCAATCCCATGTGAACTTAACCCGGTTTAAGATACACTAGATCGATAATCAACTTGTGTTGCTCAAAACACCTTAAAGCCCTAAATGTACGTCTCGCTTTCTCACATGTAGTTCCACCAATCAATTATTTGCCGATATGTATCGGTCACATAAATTATAGTAGGATCATTGTATCATGCGATATATATGAACAATAATAATTTATAATAAAAAGTGATCACTTTAACTAATTTAGTGATTATTTTAAGTTAAATTATGACCACTTTGCTTGTAATATTAAGCTAACACTACAGAATATAGAGTACTTTGTGATAACAATTTCAAATGTTAATACTATTGCTTGGTAGTATGGTACAATAGTTGCACACAATTATTATTGATACTGTTAAGCATTTTAAAATTGGAGAAGGTTTGAGGAGTACTTCATATCGTAATTTTGTGATGATATATAAGTGACTCAAAGTTAAGGTTTGAATCACGATGATGATCTTTGGTTTGAGTTAAGAATTGTTAAAGTGAAAACTCATGTCCTATATCGACGGTGTAAAGACACTCCTATGAGTATCCAAGAACGATATGGAATATCATAGTCTTTTTGGGAATGAATGAGCTCAAGAGTAAATACGTTCGGGCTTATCATAAGTGGACAATATTATACTCCGTAGTACTCTCTCCCATTCTTTGGAAACCTACCATATGTGAGATATATTTTAAACTATATACTTTACTACTCCCTCCTTTCTCTTGAATAAGCCTCATATTCCTTTTTGGGTCTTTTTTTTTATTATCCCCATTTCCTAATAAGGTAAAAATCTTACTTTTTTTTACTACTTTACCCTCATATAATTTTTCATATTCCTCTCTCCTTCACTCATTTAATACACTTAATCTACCCCACCCACTTCTTAAAAAGACAACAAATAACCCTACTCCACCCGCTTTTCTTTGGTATCCGTGCCCATCCCTAAGGGGGCTTATTTAAGACCATCCCCATCCAAGGGTCACCTTAATGGAGGTCATCCCTATTTTAGTGTTCTAATTAATTTGTTGACCCTCACCCATCCTATACACTCCCATTCAGAAAATCATGACTTAGGTCATCAACCCAATCATTTTTTCCTTTTCAAGTCAATCATCTCTCATTTTTTTTACTTTGGAAAAGTAAACTTTGCAAGCAAAGCATTGAAAGTTGGAGTGAGAATTGAAGAATAAAATAAGATATGTTTGAAAAATACAAAAAACAGGTACTATTTGGCAGAGGTGGGCCTCCAAAAGTGGAGGTCATGCATTTCTTTGTGAGTGTCATCCTTTGACACTCAAAGGTTGAGTGTCATCTTAATTATCTAGAGTGGAGTTTCCTAATTACTCATTAGCATGACCCCCATCCAACTTGACCTAGGTCATGAGGTTGGATGGTGATGGTCTAAGAGAAAGGAGGGAGTATTAGTTTTGTATGGAGATTGGTTAACCCTAGTTTTGTATGGACCATACATGATAAAATTTACTACTCCCTCCCCCACATTGATGTTCTCACTTTCAATATGGCACATTGATTAAGAAATCGATAATGAATGGTGGTACATTGTTTGGTGAAGTTGAAGAAGTCAAATCACAAAAAGTAACCAATGCAAAGAGAGTAAATTGGATGAATAAGGGAACTTTTAAAGTGGAAAAATCATAGTAGTGTTTGTAGACACCCACATTTTGACCGCCAGGTGTCTATAGTAGGTCCCGCCAAACACCCGATGATGATCGGACGCAAACATGCTTTAATGACTCGGATATGGGATCGAAATCATGGACATTTGGTTTAGGCTTATTACGGAGTACAAATCTTACAAAACCAACCTCAAATCCAGGCTCAGTGGGTCGTTTCGAGTCAAATGAGACTAATTTGGGTCGATTCCGGCACCAGGGGTAAAACCGTCTTTTTACGACCGAGTCAAAACCCGGTCGAAAAATATTCTCGAGACACACGAGTCAGCCGTGACACCTCACACGGCTGATTCGATCCCAAACACCACAAAAATCAGCTTTCAAATAATATTAAACAAATCCGTTTAAGGATAGAATTCGATCTCAAGTAGGAATTCTATCCGAAAACCGAAACAAATCGCCAACCAAGCTCAAACACTCGGCCAAACAGCCGAGACACTCCCCCAACCAGCCGAGTTACTTGGCTTCTCCACCAAGAAACGAGACTTTCGTTCCCTTTCGAACTCTTGTAGACACCCGCATTTTAACCGCCAGGTGTCTATGGCAGTTTCCAAAAAACACCCGATGATGATCGGACGCTAACGTGTTTCTATGCGCTCAGATACGGGCTCAAATCCATTAATCGTTGGCTAACACACTTACAGAGTACAAATCTCACAAAAACAACCTCAAATCCAGGCCCAGTGGATCATTCCGAGTTAAACAAGACTAATTTGGGCCGAAACCGACACCGGAAATAAAACCGACTTTTTGTGATTGGGTCAACCCCGATCAAAGTCGTTTCCGAGACACACAAAAACAGCCATACAACCATCAAAAGTCCAAGTCAATCACAAAACCCATCAAACACCCAAAGTCAGGGTCCAAAACAATGGACTCGTGCAACCCGACTGGGCCACTCGATCGAGTGACCCACCCACTTGATCGAGTGGGCTTGTTTTGAGTCCGGCTGCAGGCTTCACGGGCCACTCGACCGAGTTAGCCCTTTACTCGGTCGAGTAACCCTAATTCGGGTGCCCTAGCCTTGCCTATATAAGCAACCCTCATGCAACAACTTTTGACAACTTTTTCGAAACCCTAGAGCAACCATACACACACATACTACGTCTTTTACAAACCCTAATCAAACCCTAATCAAACCCTAGCAATCTTACACTAGCAAAAACCCTAAACCTAGTTTTAGGAATCGAACCCGAGCCACCACAACTTAGCCTCCATACACCTCGAAGACTCTTGTGTTAAAGCCACGGTTACGAGTCCGCACCGAGACAAGAACATGTAGGTTAGGGTGTCAAAACCCTCTCTTTTCTTCCCTTCCTCTCTTCGTCGCCCGCGTCCCTTTCCGTCGTCTTTGTTTTTCGTTTTTTTTTTATTTTGTTCTTCGCATTCATAATATCGATAATACTACTAATATCAAAGCATTAAAATATTTATCGATTTGTGTCGAATAAGAAGGATACCGGGATAAGGAAAACCGCATATGCAAGTGTACTGCACACGCGTCGTCGGTCGCTTATCCCGATACCCCGACTATTTGATTATTGAGATAAATTAACTTAAACAACAATTCGTTATTATTTCTCGTCATCATCATCATCATCATCATTAATCTTGCATTCATCAATTTTTAAAATCAATTTTAATAAGGGTCGAAACCCGTTGACACGGATCCGAAATCACAATCCCTAGGGATTTATTTCGATGTCGGAGAAGTCGAGGGAATCAAGTTTTTTTTATTATTCCAATAAAGCGTCGATTTTAGATTCGATACCAATTCCATAATTGGACATCGAATCTAACAATCAAGTCATATGAATTAATTAACGTGATTTGTTCATATCACGATAATTAATTTAAAGCGACTAAAATTAATTTATCCTTTTTTTATTTCACTCTAATATCCCATATCGATTCAATAATCGAATATGGGATACGATGAGTATTCAAATTTAGAATCGGGTATAAATTCAACAATATTTATATTCGGTTCAACAAAATTCGCGATTTATAAAAAACCAAGTCGAACATAAATTATGCAATATTTATCTCCGATTCGGTAAAATCGTCGAACTCTCAAAAATCAAAAGCAATTTCAAAATCAACAATTAAATTGCAAGCGAATTACAATTCGTACAGATGCCACTCGAACGAGTGCCTCAGTCACTCGATCGAGTGACATCACAAAATCGAGTCAAAATGCCTGTCACGACCACCACTCGGTCGAGTCTCACAGTGACTCGATCGAGTGGCTACGTACTCGACCGAGTTGGTCAGTAACTCGGCCGAGTACGGTCTGTAGCGCAAACAGAATCGTCTTTTACAGGTCCACTCGATCGAGTCCATCAACCACTCGATCGAGTGACCCATAACGATTAACACAATAAATCGTACATTATTCTATTTTCAAAACTCTGTAGTAATTTGTGATTTATGTCAACACGTGTTTAATCAATCATGTGCATTACTATCTTTTCAAACCATGCATCTCATATTTGCACAAACCGTTATTATTCGTTATTTCATTACATCGTTACTAACGCGTTTGTTATTTCTTTTGTCAATTTAATTATTGTTCGTTTATTATACTAAATGAACCCACATGCTAAAGTTCCACTTTGACGTAGAATTAATTGCATTAAATTGACTTAGAAACCTGTTTCAATTCCATTCACATGTTTAGGGGAAAATAAATCTTTGCATATCATTTTCCCGTTTTACTAACGCGCGTATTGTAAGTCATTCGAATTCTTAGTAGAGGCCGCTAATGTGCGGGCGGGGTTGGGTGTCCTTTGTGGGCTTCCCAACACGTACCCTCACCCCTTACTCAGAACCTCGGTTTCCGGATGCCCGAAACTGTTGGCGCACGAGAGTCATTCAATACACGATATCCGATAACGTCGGTATCGGTATCAAATGCAAAGGGACGAGCCCAATAAACTCTGACATCGAAAATGGGCCGTATTTTGTATACGGACCACTACGACATAGAGTGGGCTCGAACGGTTCCGAATAACCACAAAATTCGGTGGCGACTCCACATAGACCTAAATTTCAATTCGATCCATTCTCATATGGAGATTCATTCGCTTACCCAAACCCGCGCGTGGCCGCGTCGGGGTGGACCTATGTCATGTCCACAACTCTCGTGTTTCCTATCCAAACCGGTATTTCTTGTCACACAAGCATGACTACCTCGACTCCTATAAATAGGACCTCATATTCAACACAAAAAAACAACGATTTCAGACAACGATTCTACACAACAATTACACATCATAAATCTACCATCCACATACCCTTAACATCTAGTAAGAATTCCCGACGTAATCCCGAAGTAGTCTCGAAATACCGACAAAACCGACCCCGTCATCCGGCCGAACCCACCGTCACCTCACACATAAAAAAACGCACCAAACCGACACCTTAACTCATCCCGCATCATCTCGACGCTCCCGTGCCTAAGCCACCGTCCGACGAGCTCTATACCGAGAAAGTAAAGCATGTAGGTTGAGGGTGAAAATCAAACCCGATTCTTCTCCTTTCTCTCTCTCTCACGTCTTTTTTCCTTTTTTCGTCCGTCACTTTTTTTTACGTACGGGTCGTCGGTCGTTTCGTATTATTAATATGGGTCGTTCGTCACATATTTTTATTTATTTCTAATAATCGATACTAAAAAAACTATATTTTTTTTATAACGTTCTTAAAATACGATATCGATTCTTTAGTCGAATATCGTATCTAACAAGAACTAAATTAATTAATTCTCGTTGATGCTAATAAAATCGTTACATCTTTTTTTAAACAAAATTCGACGATTTTATAAGCGGAGAGAATTAACATCTTTTTCGTTCAAAATTCTTTTTTTTACTTTTCGTTCAAAACAAACTTTTTTCAAAATCTTTTCTAAAATCATTCCGACTATTCAATATCGATTTCATAATCGAATATCGAATACGACGAATATCGAAAATATAAATCGAGTACAAATTAATCCATATTTGTACGCGATTTATCAAAATTAATAATTTTCGAAAATCGAATCCGAGACAGCCACCCGCGCGAGTCGCGCCCCTCCCGGGCGAGTCGCGCGGGCTGCTGTAAGCCGCAGCCTTTTTTCGTTTTTTTCCGATTTTTCCAGCATCGTTTTCTCACATAAAACAGCGGTTTTCTCGGTATATTTTCAGATTTCGACAAGTATTTTTCGCGTGTCATAAATCTTTTTCAAAATCATGCATATTATTTATTTATGTCTTTATTCGATTTATTCATCGTTACTAACTCGTTTTCTCGTGTTTGTAGCTATTTATTTGTTTTTATTGTTTTATTAGACTAAAACGAACCTCACATGCTAAAATAACTTTGACGTTATTAGTTTAATATGCATTAAACGACTTAGCAACCCACTTATTTATTTTTCTCACATGCTTAGGAAAATAATGTTTACATATCATTCAACCGTCGAACTAACCCGTGTACACCAAAAACGAACGATATCTTAGTAAAGGCCGCTAAGGGCGGGCGGGGTTGGGTGTTCTTAGTGAACTTCCCAACACGTACCCTCACCCCTTACTCAGAACCATGGTTTCCGGATGTCCGAATCCATTGGCAACGAGAGTCATTCAATACACGATATCCGATAATGTCGTATCGGTATCATAATGCAAAGGGACGAGCCCAATAAACTCTGATATCGGAAATGGGCCGTATTTTGTATACGGCCCACTACGACATAGAGTGGGCTCGAATGGTTCCGAATAACCACAAAATTCGGTGGCGACTCCTACTTCGATTTAAATTTCAATTTGACCATCTCATATGGAGATTCATTCGCCTCCCCAAACCCGCGCGTGGCCCCGTCGGGTGGACCTATGTCATGTCCACAGTGTTTACTAATTAGGAAAGTGGAAAAATCATAGTGGGGGAGAGAGTACTCTAAATCATCCCATAATTTAATTTAATTAAGGGAAATTTTCATTTGTATTCCTTTACGTTTTCATTTTCTTACTTGTACCCTCTTTTTTTTTAAGAAAAAAGACAATAACTCTCCGCTATAGTTTTGAAAAACGGTAAATCTTTTTTCCATATTGTATGTATTTACGAAATTTTCAGTTTGAAAAAAAAATTAGCCGGTCAAAGTTTATTTCGTCAAAACATTTTGACCGATCATTAATCCCGATTACGAATTCAGAAAGTAACAATTTTTTTTAAAACTGAAGATCTCGTAAAAACGTACAATATGAAAAAAAAATATTTACTGTTTTCCGAATTCATATCTAAGATTTTTTTGTCCGTCAAATTTTTTTTCTCAAAAAAGATGAAGTACAAAATGAAAAAGTAAAGGGAACGCAGGTGGGAATTTCCCTTAATTAACCTTGTTCTTCCGTCAAAGTTACACTCATCGATCAATTCACAAAAACACAGTACACTCCCTCAGCCCCTCTGATACATCTCTATTTGTCGCATGTCCACGACCACTTAAGCCAAAAATGGATGGGCCTGTAGCTTAATAATTAACTAACATAGATTTGCAGTGTTATGTATTCTTCTTCGTTCCCCTAACATGCATGATTAGCATTTTTAATACAACTTATACAAAGAATAATCCCATGTTGCATGCTTAATCACAAGGTCATCTTAGCCTGTTTGTCTCCTAAACCCACTAAATTCCCTACAAATTTCACTATAATAATACTCTCTTTCATCTTCTCTCATTAATTATTTTCAACATCTTGCAAGACAGCACTGTTAGATCTCTAGTGTGCTGTCTATTTGACTCCTAAAATTGCCAAAATTCAATTTGTACTCTTCTCATCTCTTTTGTTCTAACTGTGTGCCACAAAAATTAAGTCTCCTTGTATTTTATTTTTTTAAAAAAAAAATGCACATATATATACTTAGTTTATATATGTAATTAGTGTTTTCACTCATTTTTAGTGAACTAAAAGATCAGAGCATATATATAATTATAGAGTTAAATGTTTTCAATGAAGATGAAGAAGGAAGAATCATCATCAAGTAGTAGTAATGTACTTCATCATGTTGTTGGTAATAAAGTGTTGCCACTTACTGACTCAACTGCAGTTTCATCATCATCTTCATCAGTATCTTTGTCGGCGTTGTCGTTGTCGACGAGCTACCTAGATGGGCATCTGAAGGAGAGTAGTAATAAGATTAAAGGTAATGGCAACAACAACAAAGCCAAGGCATTGTTGAAACTCAAGGAGATGTTGAGATGGGCTGCTGCTGTTAAGTCTGACAAAGGAGCCAAACTTAGTAGGAAGGTATGCAACAACCTCATCAAAAAAAAAACAACAACTTACTTTATATACTTCATTACTTCACTTGATGTAATCTTCATAGCTCAATCTCTAATTACATGTCTAGCAATACACAAATTCTTATCTGCGACACACATACATGTTGGTAATAAAATTGTGACGAGTTATGGTCAGTTGGTCACACACCCGACCCCATATATGCCAAGTCATTTGTTGTCATTCCAATTTTTGTTTTATCCATCCTTGTTGGCGATGTGAATTAGATTTGACTCATAATAAATTTGTGATGGATATATATAGTTTTCTTAGGGGAGACATTTTTTCTTGGGGTCAAGTCAAACCGTAAAGAGATTATTGTTAAGTAGTGTATTTTGAAAAGGAAGTATTCCGTAATTAATATTGGCAAAGTTTATGCATGGTTGAAGGTACTGCATTTTAGGAACAAATCAGCAACAATAAAATCAGGAGGTTTGGATACAGAAAGCAATAATGAATCTCCGAAAATAAGTTTTAGATGGGAAGTAGAGAGTGTTTCTACAACTTGTTCAGCTCCTCCTTCGTTATTAAAGTATGCTCATTGTTCTCAAAGGAAAGGAAGTTGGATCACTACCGATGATGATTGTAAGTCTTTTAATTTCCACACTTTTTTTTCAAAATTAATTTCATGGTTTGTTCATTTATCAAAATCCCACATATCCTTATACGATCAATCGATAACAAAACACGTAATTATTTTTTAAAATACTCGTAATCAATCTCCAATCTATGGGTCGTACTTTGAGCTTGAATGTCTCTGATCCATGGATAGGACGTTCAGGCTCAACATTTGACCATGGGTTAGACTCGATCCAGAGTCCAGACAAAGAATAACCCCGATTCAAATTGACTCTATCCAAACCGAACCCAATTGAATGTCATTTCATTGCACCTCTATCTAGTTACGAGTGTTAGAACATTAAAACGACGTAGGATACTAGCTAGCTAGGATTCCATATATATATGACAATGTTCATGAATTTTGTCCCAAAATGACCGTACTTGTTTTGGTTGCACAGTTGTGGTGCTGGAGCTCTGAAGATGGAACAAAGGACTAGCCGGCTGAAGACTCGAGGAGCTTTCGCAACACTGTTGATCTATTCCATAACGAGTACGGTTTTACCCACTCCGGATCAACCAAAGAGTCCAACTTGTACTGTATGATTTATCTACCGAAAATCCAACTTATAAGCCAAGTCATTGTATGTAATTCACTGAGCTTCGCTATTGTGGGTGTTGTTATACACATCCGTCCCAAAAAGATTTAGACACTTATTCATTATATGTGAGAAATATTTTAATGAAATAAACAATCTTAATGGGACGGAAGGAGTATTAAACTTCACTCCGGATCGATTTACATCCTTTTCTAACGTACAAGGATTTATGGATTATAAGGTCTTTTAATCTCCATAGATTAGCGTTTCTTTATCTGGGTCTCTAATTAGTTTTCACTCCACTTCTCTTGTTCACTTTTTTTTAATGAGAATTGTTTGTTTTAACTAAAAATAAATAAGAGATTTATTACACCTTACTCCTGAATTAATTTGACGAATATAATTCTATGTAGTATCTATTAAAAAAAATGTACGGAGTAATCTAGAAAATCTAGAGCTATAGCTAGTAGAATTATAGTGAATAAAATTCTAGGAATTATGTAGGAAGTATAATAAAGAAAAATCTAGATGAAGAAGAAATCTAGAACGTGTCCATGCAACCTATAAATAGGCATGGATGATGCAATTGCAATGTGTACAAGCTCCAATGGAGTTGCAATGGTCTTACCCTCTCTCCCAAATATTGTAAAATCACACGAATATCAAATTATGATAAAATATCATCAATATTCATGAATATCGGGTTCAAACACTTCCGCTGTCCTAAAATTTCCGACACCATCTACATTTTTCGAAACATACCTGGGCCCCTCGGTTTTGCATAAACAAGTAGCCGTAACTTTATGACCTTCCTCCGTTACTGTTTTGCAAAATTGGGCCGTTAAGTTGTGACTTTATGACCTTACTACTTCTACTTGGGCCCTAGGCGGCTAGGCCTTCATCCAGTCTCTACATATTATGCTTAGGGCCGGACCTGTATACACATATGGTCATATCTTGTGCGTATAAAGGTTTTTTATCCGTTTCTTCATTTGTTTGTCTTCGATTAAAATAAAGAAACAAATGAGCCAAATAATCGGAAGGAAAAGAGTACGTCTTGGACCAAGTCAAAGAGTTGACAATAGCTATGGCAATAGCATGACTGAATGATAATAACACGCAGTGATGCTTCTCCGATGAATTTACATAATCATCTCATATTAAATGACTTCTAGAGTTCTGGTCATATTAAATGTGTAACAACTCCTATCATTTTTTTCGTTCATAAGAATAACTTGTATTGTTAAGTAAGGAAAGCGGAAGATAAGAAGGAGCGACGAATGATGATTATATTTATCACTAATTTTGAAGTGAGATTAATTTTCAATTATATTTATCTCTTGTTTTAATCTTCATGAGGCCGTCCATGTCGATTGGATTGAAAATGACAGAAGAAGTTACTTCATTCAACACTTTATACGAGTATATATTCTATTCATGAACAAGAAATTGCTGATAGCCGTCACCTAAGTGTTGACATAAGAAATTAATCACCATTAGTACGTATTAATCCTATTTTAGTATTCCTTCGTATTACTCCATCATTATAAGAAACAGATTAATTATTAGAGACTTTGATCAACAATTAATCTACAATTAAACATCTCCCAAACCAAAAACGCAAAGCAAATTAGCAATAATAATGTCTGAATTAATGGACGACGAAGTTCTAAATGCAGCATTCAACGGCGACGTAACCATATTCAGCAACAAAAATGCAGAGCTTTTGCTACAAAAAACGTACGAAGACAGCAATATCATACACTTAGCAGCCGAATACAATCAAATCGTTTTTCTGAAAGCAGCTCTCAATAATTTCCCTACAACTCCAACTACTGCGTCGCTAATATGCGCCCAGAACTGCCACGGGAACACCCCGCTTCACACAGCGGCCGAGGGTGGGCACCAGGATGCCACTGACCTCATTTACGAGTTTTACTCGTCCCACTGTGGAGGTAGCACGGATGGTAGCCAGCCGTGGAGGATGGTGAATTTGGACTTGGACGGCAACACTCCGGTTCATGTTGCGCTTCACTATGGTAACGTGAGGTTGCACTCTATTTGGTTCACAAAGATGCTTCTCTGATCTGGCTCGTTTAACTAATTATTCTTAGAAGACTCTTCTTCATCTTGCTATCCAATACCATGTTTCTGGTAATAATCTTCTTCTTTTCGATTTTTCACAAATAGAGCTAAATGTCAGTTACGGTATGTTTCACAAATTACTCTTAAAAAAAGGATAAGTAAACGAATGACATGTATCTATTTGTGGAAAACCAGGTAATTACGAATTTCAACAACCCAATACCCAAGGCCAAGTTCGAGCAGAAAGGTGTATCAACCGAGAGAGGACTTATGGCCTACTATCGAACAACTGCTAAAAATAGAGAGTTCATTGATATGCTTGGCAGATGCAGACGGTGCTGTTAGATTTAATCTGACCCAAGACTGAAGCTTCATACTAAATTAATTGGTATATACCGAATTGCGGAAGCGTACCTGACTCAAATTGGAGAAGGTCGGTGAAATTGGAATTACCCGATTATAGTCTTCTAACAGACACGCTCGCCTTTTGGGTTTCTCCGTACCGATGGGATATATGTGAGATTAGGTCAAAAGTGTGCTGTCAGGGACCATAACCCTGACTATATATAGGGAGGAATATGAAACCCTGGTACCTATATCAGTCGCCTTTAGTGGATAAGTCCATCATATATCCCATAAAGCACTAATAGGTCTCTACACTATTATAGTATCCGACCCATACTTTATAAGACGTAAATAAGTCCGTATTATCTGTATTATAACGGATCACATATTTGGGTTCAACTTTAATGATAGCTAATAAATACAATAGGTCCAAATAATGTTGTCCACATATATTGTATTAGACCCATAATTCTTACAATCTCCCACTTGGGTCATATATACTAGTATATGTAGGACACTGAAAATTGTATTCATTAAAACCGTATGAGCTCAATAGTGCTATCAAACATTCTAACCGTCTTATGCAATTCGGTCCATCAATCATATGTACATAGAACCAAAGCGGCCTTTGCCACAGTTTGTCGTAACAGGACCCATCAATGATCACATATGCAAACATGATTAACGACATGAATCTGGTATAGGAGTGTAGCATGGAAACAGCAACTGAATGTGATCCAAATATGCATATCTCCAACTGGTCCACCTTAAACCTTAGTGAGATCAACCAAATAAGACAGAGTGAAACTGAAAACTGTAAACCTTATTTCTGCAGAACTGAATTAACTGTATACCATAATGTGTCTAATGTGACAAACTCCCACTTAACCTGAATATCCTTAGAACCAAAACACCCATTTGAGCAATATGCTCAAGAAAGACCGTGGGTGGTAGTTCCTTAATAAGAGGATCCGCAATAATGGAGTTTGTACAAACATATCTTAGACGCCCTTCACTCTGAATCGTTTCTATAGCAACAATCACTTGTATTGTTATTTGAAACTATAATAACCGTCATTTTTGTCACAAATAACTTAAATGGTCTTTCAATACTGAACTTAATTTGCAGCCTTGTGACAAAAAAAACATGACCAAATAGGAGTCGAAATTCCGAATGATCTCAACCTGAATCGATCTCCTGTATATGATAACATTGTTTTGCTCCAAATATAAATGACAAACAATATTTGGCCGCCCTTAGTGGATCTCAATATCCTACTGTACTCCCTTAATATCTGTCAATTAAACTATATAATGTACACAATATCCAAACATGTACAAAATAAGTTTAATCATACTTTATTACTTAAACACATGAAATAATTTTTGAAATACATGGATTTAAGTAAACTGTACTTTCTGGATATGAACATTTCTTTAAGAACATTAATGAAACTGCATTAGTCTCATTTACTGAAAGGGTATAAAAACTGGACATATTTTCATACTCCCACTGAATCTTGAGTATCTACAATCATGTCACTACAAGAAAAGTCGTGGTTAGCAACCGATATTTTCCGACCGCATTAAAAACAGTCGGTAATTACGCTTACCGACCGAAAACAGTCGGTAAATGTGTCTTTCGGTCGGCAAAATACCGACTGATTAATAAGTCGGTAAATAAGAACATCGGTCGGTAACGAACTGTTTTACCGACCGAATTTCGAATTTACCGACCGATTTTTCGGTCGATGGCTTTTTTAAGATAAATCGTGGTCGGTAAGTACCGACTGATTAATCAGTCGGTAAATAAGAACATCGGTCGGTACCGAACTGGTTTACCGACCGAATTTCGAATTTACCGACCGATTTGTCGGTCGGTGGCGTTTTTAACATAAATCCACCCAACTCTTTTCATTACTCACTTCGCAGTTACAATCACAAAAAAAAACCCAGACCCCCCAAACCCCAATTCCCGAACCCGACGACCATTACCTATCCCCACCCCCCTTCGCTGGAGCGTCGCCGGAGAATCTCCCCCGCACCGCCGTCGCACCGGCCCCGATCCGCCCTTTGCCGGATTACATTACCCATCCTCCCCAAAATCCTCAATTTCAACCTAGGTATGAATTCTAACTCAATTTTTTTGTTTGATTTTGTTTATATTTGGTTTATTATTATTGTTAATCCAAGTGTTTGATGAATTTAGGATTAAATTTAGATTTAGGGTGAAACTTATTAGGTTAGTGTAATTAGGTTCCTTAGCCAAATTGGTGCATTTCTTGCCAAATGTATTGTTTTTCTTAGAAAAACTTCTCATAAGATTATTATTATTATCATTATTGGATTTATTAGTATTAATTTTGGTTGAGTTGCTTCTACTAAGTGTAGGGGATGAAAAAATAATTAGGGTTTGAGAGATTTGGTTGGAATAATGTGTCAATTGTATTTTAGACTAGTGTATTTAGGTTAGTGTAATTTAGATGAAACTTGTTTGTTAGATTAGGGTTAAATTAGATTTAGGGTGAAATTGAAATTTAGTTTAATTTAGGGTTAAATTAGATGAAAAATTGTTTAGTATAGTTTAGTATAGCTCTCCCTATAGTATTTAGATGAAAAATTGGTTCAATTAGTATAGCTCTCCCTATAGTACTTACCCTTTGGAAAATTTTTGATTGGATTACCCAATTAGTATTCTTGATTGGATTACCCAATTAGTATTCTTGATTGGAAAATTGTTTAGTATAATTAGTCTTAAGAATATATTCAATGTTGATTGGATTACCCAATTAGTATTCTTGTTTGGTTTGTAAGGTTGATTGGTAAGGCTAAGGTTAAATTAATCCACCAATAATTCTTGAAATTTGTAAGGTTGATTGGTTTTAGGTTAAAGTTGTTTGAGATCATGGTTTGCATTATGAAATGTATGGGATTTGGATGTATATGAAATTTGAGGAATCCATGGGCATAATATATATATACTTCCTCCGTTCTATTTGATCTCCTTGATCTCATCTCGCCTGCCTTTATTATTCTTCCCCTTTTTTTATCTTCGAAGTTTGGTATAGTTTAGTTGTTGCTCCGTAATTAAAAGTCTTGCGGACAACTCCTTGTTATAACATTAAAATATGCATATTCATGTTACTCTTAAATGTATACACAAATGGCCATCATCCCGTATCATAGACACTTCAACTACTGTTTATTCTCAACTTAACAAATAATAACAATGTAGGGACTAACATTCTTTAGCCTAATATAGTTGTAGCTTAGTATAGTTTAGTGTTCTAGAATAATAGTGAGATATTCTAAGTTTAGTTCTACTTGGACCACTCCATTCAAAGTTTTTAGGCATGAACCTCTTATATGTCAAATGTTTTTAGGCCAATTATATACAATATGGTGTAATATGACTCGATCAAATTCAATAAAGAATACTAACAATTTGAGTTTATATATTAAACTAAGGTTAGATGTGAAAACTTAATTAAATAATGAAGGGGTACGAATGAGATGGGATCATGGGAGTTCAAATTGTCTAATTAGAGTAAATAAACGTATCAACCCCTACTCTAATTATATTCGATTATTGTTTTTTAACATAACGAGAGTAAACTCATGGTTATTTCTGTGTTATTTACTCCATTTTTATATGTTATTTAAATAAGTTTTCGTCTCTCTTATAGAAAATCTAATAATGACGAATATCGAAAGAAAGTGGATGTACGAAAGGGTAGACGATAGAAACAAAGTTAAGTATGATTTTATACTTGGGGTGGAAGATTTTATTCTATATGCTAAGGAAGAAGAAGAATACAAGACACATCAGATTCTTAGATGTCCATGTGTGAAGTGTCAAAATTTGAAGTACTTGAATGAGTTTACGGTGAAAGAGCATCTCATTAGCAAAGGGTTTACGTCTGGTTACACTAATTGGGTGTGCCATGGAGAACCCTTTTCTTTTATTAGTAATCCTAGTACTTCAACAAACACTAATGCTTTCATCGAACAACCTTATCGGGAGATGATAGTAGATGCATTTGGAGACATAATGTTCGTCCGTGTTGAGGATTCTCCTTTGGGTGAAGAAGAAAGCCCCCACCATGATCAGAAAGAATTTTTTGAAATGTTAGAGGCCGCCGAGACACCTCTGTATCGTGGATGTGAGTCGTCATTGCTAGAAGTAGCTTCTAGGATGATTAGCATTAAATGTGAGGACAACCTACCGGAAAAAAGTTTAGATAAGATAGCTGCTTTGATTGAGGATATCATTCCACGAGATAATCGGATGACTCGCACATTTTATGACACTAAAAGGTTGCTTAGGGGCCTTCAAATGCCCCATCATAGGATCCATTCATGTCAGGACGGATGCATGCTATTTCGGAAAGAAGACTCCATGCTTGATAAATGTAAAAAGTGTGGAAAAGATAGGTACAAGAAGAAAACTTTCAGTGGGGCAAACATACCTTTCAAAGTCTTAACCTATCTCCCTGTAGCACCAAGGTTGCAACGTTTATATGCAACCAAGAACATTGCAAAAGAAATGAGATGGCATATTGAAAATCCACGTGTACCAGGGACCATGGCTCATCCAAGTGACAGTGAGGCTTGGAAGCATCTAGATTATATGTTTCCGGAGTTTGCTAGTGAGCCTCGTAATGTTAGACTTGGACTCTGCACAGATGGCTTTACACCATACGGTCAATTTGGTAAGTCGTACTCCTGTTGGCCGGTGATTCTCACTCCTTATAATCTACCCCCTGGATTATGCATGAAAAAACAATTTATGTTTCTATCTTTGATCGTTCCCGGGCCAAAAAATCCTAAGAAAAACTTGGACATATACATGCAACCTCTTATTGATGAATTGAAAGAGTTGTGGGACACGGGAGTGCTCACCTATGATGTGTCCCGGAAACAAAATTTTCGGCTGAAAGCATGTATCCTATGGACCATCAACGATTTTCCGGCTTATGGGATGCTCTCTGGGTAGACTACTGCTGGCAAACTTGCATGTCCACATTGTATGAAAGACACCAAGGCGTTTTGGCTTCCACATGGAGGTAAAATGTGTTGATTCGATTGTCACAGGCAGTTCTTACCCCTAGATCATGCATTCCGTTACAACAAAACTGTCTTTAGGAAGGGTAAGTGCGAGAATGATGAACCACCTCTGACATTGTCAGGATGCAAAATCTGGGAGACGATATCAGACTACCCGACGATAATTGATGGTACTGATCAAGAACTTAAAGAACTTAAGAAGATGAAAACAGGGTGGTTCAAAAAGAGCTTGTTTTGGGACCTACCTTATTGGAAGCATTTGTTGATTCGACACAATTTGGATGTCATGCATATTGAAAAAAACTTTTTTGAGCAATTAATTCATACAGTATTGGATAATAAAAAATAAAACAGCTGACACCCATAACACAAGGAAGGACTTGCCCAAATTATGTAGTAGAGGTCACCTACACCTCAAGGACGGCCGCAAACCAAAAGCTCCCTACACTCTTGACAAACTGCAAAAAAAGATACTATGTGAGTGGATATGCAACTTGAGGTTTCCAGATGGATACGCATCGGATTTAGGTCGCTGCGTCGACCTACACAGTCTCACACTCCATGTTATGAAGAGCCACGATTGCCATGTGTTCATGGAACGGCTATTACCCGTTGCTTTGAAACACTTGCTGCCAACTAATGTGTGGAATTCAATTACCGAGATCAGCCAATTTTTCCGTGATTTGTGTGTCTCAAGCCTTACAACCCAAAATGTACAGCGGCTGGAGAACGATATTGCGGAGATCCTCTGCAAACTTGAGAAAGTGTTTCCACCATCGTTCTTCAATTCAATGGAGCACTTACCAATACATTTGCCTTATGAAGCAAGGGTTGGTGGGCCAGTACAATATAGGTGGATGTACCCTTTTGAGAGGTATAATTGTGAAAATACTCAACTTATTATTGTTTCTTAATCATTATATCATCATAATTGTGAAAATACTCAACACTATATCAAAATGTAGGTTTCTTAATCATTTGAAAAAAAAGTGGGTAATAAAGCACGTGTGGAAGGTTCAATTTGCAATGCTTTCTTAACTGAAGAAATATCAAATTTCTGTTGTCTATACTTTGAAGACCACGTAGACACAAAGGCTAAGGATTTGGATGTGGGCACGGGAGACGAAAATGACTCATCTTTACCCGAGTTCTTTCGAAAACACAAAGGTAGAGCTCTTGCTAAACCAAAACAGAGGTACTTGGACGAACAAGAGTTCGATCGTGCACATTTGTACGCATTATCAAATTGTGAACTACTAGGAGAATATGAACGGAACGTAAATAGTAACAACTTACTTATTTATTTTAAAATTAAAAGATGTAAATGTCACGACTGAATTGGATAATTACAGCTTATTTGAACAGTTCATTATGGAGCAACATCCACGAGCTAAAATGGATGAAGTTTGGACTACATATGAGAATTTGTTTCCAAAATGGTTTAAAGGATATGTAAGTCTCAGTGTTGACATATTAGAATGAAATAAACTTTGAGCACGTCACATATGCACTAACACTCTACTACGCAATTAGGTAACTGAGATGAATGTCAAAGATGATGTGATTCAAGCCTTAGCATTTGGTCCTTCTAAAGAAGTAAACACTTGGCAAAGATATATGATTAATGGGTTTAATTTCCACACACAGAAATATGGGAAAAATAGAGCTACCATGAATTACGGGGTTTGCGTAAGTAATGTTGAAGGAAACGATTACCATGGCACTTTAGAGGAAATTATTGAGTTGAGGTATTGTGGGGAGAAGAGAATTTATAATGCAATCGTGTTCAAGTGTTCCTGGATGGATAATTCCACAAACGGTACAAGTGTTCATGGCCTTTATAAACTAGTAGAAGTTAATAGTAGGAGGAAGTATGGTAACAATGATCCTTTTGTACTTGCCCATCAAGCTAGTCAAGTTTATTATGCTCCATACCCAAACCCAAAGAAGGATAGAGATCATTGGTGGGCTGTTTTTAAGGGTCGGGCAAAGTCACAATTTAATGCACCAGTGGATGTCACGGTATTTCAAGAAGATGTGAGTAGTACTTCATTATTATCTGGTGTTGTTGCCGATGACGTCTTAGAAAGTTTTGGTGAAGGGGAGGACATAGAAGAGATGAATGAGATGGGTGATGATGTGATTGTCGAAGATGATAACATTGATGAGGAGGAGGAATTTGAAGATGAGTTTGAGGAGGAGGAGGAGGAGGAGGAGGAAGAAGAAGAAGAAGAAGAAGAAGAAGACGATGATGAGGAGGACGATGACTGCTAACTTGTATTTGTTTAGTCAATGAAATAGTTGTATATGTTTGTTTGCTTACTCATGGATAAATGCCTATATTTGCATATGTTTGTTTGGTTTTAGGCAAGGTGATATTATTTGTTAAATGTTCTCTTGGATTGCATTTGGTAAGTGTTATTTGTATATGTTTGTTTGTTTTTTCATTCAACAGATCATATTTGAAAGATGGTTGGACGTGGACGTGGACGCGGAGGTGGACGTGGAACACAGGTGGAGGTCGACGAACAACAACAACAACAACAACAACAAGAACAAGAACAACAACAACAACAACAACAACAGGAAGATCTGCCCATAATTGCAATAGAACCCAAAGGGAAATGGTATTGCTTATTCTATCATTATCGAAGTAGATGTAGTATATAATTTTTTTTAATACAAAAATATAATTTGTTGCATTTGTGTTCGTTAAGGTTTGATGACTCCGCTGTGGTAAGACGAGTAACGAAGTCAATCAAGGGTTTCTACCATGAACCGCATATGAACTACCGGGAGACCCCGAAGACGATCAAAGATAAATGGTTCGGCAATTTTAGGGTATGCATTCACTTTATTTTATATGAGTATATTGCTAACTATATATATATATAGTGAGAGAGAGAGAGAGAGAGAGAGTTATATGCACTTTTAATTGTTATCTGAATTTTTTCTTAATATTTAATTATTAAATTATGATCGCTCACAATGTCAGGGCTACTGCTCATGGCCGCCCGAGATTGAAGAGCAAGTTAGAGAGAGATACGATGTCGAAGCACGTACACGGTTAAAGGACACCGTCAACGACATCTGTGAACTAAGGAATGGCAATAACAAGGCATGCCCGGGGAGGATGGTGCCACAAGTGTACAAAGACTTGTTGGAGAGACGGAAGACGAAGGCTTTTCAGAAAAGATCAAGGACAGCTGCGGCGAATAAAGCTTGTGCACAGCCTGGCCCTACACACCACGGGGGGTCGATCAAGGCAACGAAACATGCGTCGAGGCTGGTAATGACAAAATATATTAAAATGTTTCATAATGTTTTTATTAATATTTTTTGAAGATGATAGTAATAATTGATCCAATTTTATGCATAGTAAGTTTTAATTTGTCTTTTTAGATGGAGCAACAGGGTGGTAGGAGGTCCAGTGCGGCGGAGCTCGCGGAAGCCATGCACTATAAGGTTGTCGACGGTAAAAGAGTTTTTACCAGTCAAAAGGCAAAGGAGACATTTGTAAGTGTTAATTTAGTTAATTATAGAGATTATCTTAAAATTCCTTAATAAATTAGTTATAACTTGTTCTTAAACATTACCTTCCTCTGTTTGCTAATAGGAACGATTTGAAGAGCTCAAGAAAAAGAACGAGGAGGAGGAGATAGGAAAAGAGGACGATGAACTGTGGTTTGAAGCGGCCAAGGGCTTCAAGAAGGGCCACGTATACGGAGTGGGATCCGCCGGTCCATTATACTTCACCCCCCCTCAACAGAATAAGGGGAATGCTTCGTGCTCTTATCATCCCGGTATTCTTGTACAACAAGAAAAACGGGCAGAAGAATTTCAAAACAAAATTTTGGAAGCCTTGGAGAAGGAGAAAGAAGAGAACAGGCGCTTTAGAGAAGAGACTCGGGAGCTCATGCAACAACAACAGCAGCTCATGTCAGCGCTTAACAAGGTATTACAAACTCAGAACTGTAACCCGTTCAACAACACTAACTTCCGTAATCCGAATGACGATAATTCGGGAGGTGATGGAGTTGGGGGAGCCGGAGTCGGTTTTCAAGTGTAGCTTGAACTTTTAATTGATTACTCTTTTAAGTTGTGTAAACTTTGATTTCTCTTCCAAGTTGTTTAGACTCTTTACACTTTCATTAGTATTCGCTTAATTAAGTAGTTAAACATTTTATGTGAATGAATTGTGGAGATGTTGGATTATGAATGAATTGGATGAAGTTAATGAATGAAGGTTGAAGTGAATGATGTTGTAGTTTGAATGAGTTGGAAGATTTGAATGATACGATGACAACAAATTAGAGTTTGTTGTCTAAGGAGTTGTAGTTTCTGAGTGCTGCAGGTTGAAGTGAATGATGTTGTAGTTTGTATGTTGTAGTTTGAATGCAGGTTTGTAAGTTGCAAAACAACAAAACAACTAGACCCAACACGACCTACTTAACTTTACCGACCGCCCTGTTTATTTACCGACCGCACTACTGTCTTTACCGACCGCTGTAATCAACTTAGATATTGCCAAACGACGGTCGGTAAGCATTACCGACCGACAGGAACGGTCGGTAAAAAACATAAATACCGACCGCAATACCGACCGAGTTCAGTTTTTCCCGACCAAACATTTCACAGGAGGTTCTGACCTTGGCTTGGTCGGCAACACTTACCGACCGCAAATTGCAGTCGGTATATAAAATCACCGACCGCCAAATCCCATTTCCGACCGATTAAGCGGTCGGTAAACCTTATTATACCGACCGAAATAAACAGTCGGTAAGTATATTTGCCGACCGATGTTAATGTTTACCGACCGTATATCGGTCGGTGATTCACCGACTGGATCATTTGGTCGGTAATTATTGTTTCCGACCATAGTTTTCGACTACAGACTATCGGTCGGAAACATTTAAAATGCGGTCGGTAAAAGTGTTTACCGACCGATTTTGTATCTTCCCGACCGATTTTTCCGGTTGCTAAATGTCGTCATTCTTGTAGTGTGTACACATCCATACAAAACTAAATGAGATGATATCATGGTAGATTGATGTACTCTTTGACGGAAAACCTTATTTGAGTTTTCATTAGAGAACTTTTAACCTTAATTTGCAGAAACTTTACCTTAAATCTATTGAGTCAAGATTTCCAGTATCTGCAACAATGAGTTTATCAATGTCACCATTGACAAACCTATCTTTACCATTCATCCAATGTAACTCCATATAAAACCGGATATGCCAACTGTCTTTATAGCCATTATTGACAAGACAAACCTTACTGTTTCATTACCAAATGAGTCTGTCTTGGTAACAAATAACCATTTGAAACCAATGTATGTACTTTATACTTTTAGGGAATGAAACAATTCCAAAGTGTCTTTATTGTCGAATGACTTAATACCTTATTTATGACATATATAAATTCACATGTATTAGTTAGAACTTTCAATGATTCGGTAAAATGCTGAATGAATACTTTTCTACCGTTTCATCATCTAACTCCTACTCTTGAATGTATGCAATATATAAATCTGTTATTACACTGTAATATGTCAGTCCTGACATGAAAACAATGTAATTCTCTGAAACTGCATTCATTCTTTCCTTAGTGAATTTCTTTAATAACAATTGTTCTTGAGGTATTTGAGTTTGTTTTACTAGAATGATCATGCGATCCTTTATTACGAGACACGGGATCATTTCCATAAATCTCCTTTCTTCCCTCCAAACTTAATAACCTCAATGAACTCATATTATCCGTCTTAAAGTAACTTGTGTGTGGGATCATTACTTTATACATTACCCTTAATCCTTATAAAGTTATACAACAAAATAATTATTGATTGTCCTTAAATCCAACTATGTTACCTTAAAAAAAATCTTAATTAGTTGGACATACCTCAGGTGTAAATAAATTACACTATAATTAATCAATCAATAATATTGTTGTAACTTTATCCAAAAAATCAAGCTGCAATTCTAAAGTTACTTCTAGATCAGTTATCTAAGAAATAGTGTGAATAATCATACTCATTCCAAGCCCCAAGATCTTACTTTGCACACATAATACACCATACATATTCAGACCTTCATATGGTGCAATATTTAATGTAAGATCGAACTTCTCTAGAAATTATCCAAAATAACCTTAACGTACTTATCCTGAATAGTCAAATTGTCAAAGTGTTTCCACTTATGATCAACATGACATCTTTAATCCTGTACCGAGAATATATCTCGGTCAAATATGTGATAAAACCGTCTAGGGACTTGAAACTTCTCAAGATCGAGGTATAAATATCATACGTAATTTTGTCTACAATTAATATAGTGATGTGAACTAATACAACTTAAAACATAAAATAGTTCACATACCCTTATATATCAATTATAAGACATCCAAAGTCCTTTTGATATCTATCTTCTCTTTTCGTCTTTATTCCCCTTCAATATGAGAATCAGAAGTAGAAGGGTCCATAATTTCATTTTGACACAACTTTAATAATCCTTACTGAAAAAAAAAATTATTGTCCTTAATTCTTTATATCCGCTGGAGTTTTAATGTAAGTCTTTAAATAATATTACAATCTAAGCTATATAAAATTATCAAAAATGACAACTTTACCATTATTTGAATTAGGAAAATAAAAAATTAATTATTTCTCAATGGACAATGAACCAAATTTGACCAAACGAAAAATAATTGAACTCCACCAAAAGGCAGTACTGAAAATTTTCCAGATTCAAATAAAATAACAAGTCAATAGTGATAACTAAATTAGCCGATTGTCTCAATATCAGATGATGACATGTCCTGAATAGATGAATCTTTCATCACCAATTGACATACAACATCTTAGATTCTTACTTGTACTTGCATTAATATACTTATGTGGATGAAAAACCAAATCCATCCACAAAACATAATTGGATATAATGATTAACTTTAGACGACAAAACTTAAATGAGAAGTGTATTCTTACCGACACGCGATGAGGCGTACAAACTGGTACTATATTCCTTATGTGTCCATGCTCGTAACAAGCCAACAATAATCAATAACTCTACCCTTATCTTGTTGTTCTTCGAGTAAGACACTTGCAGCTTATTTAATAGAAACAATGCTCTTTAATATTTTTCCTTAATGTCGCATTAAACAATCATTAAACACATGCATTAAATTTTGTACTCCACAAAAACACGTGAGTCCACACGATATTTTCATCCTTATGAGTAGTACAATCATACCTTCTCAATGATGTGTTAAGACTGTGACGATCCAAAATAAGTACTCCGTATTTACATTCTCTTACCATTCATTTAAATAAATAGTTTTATCCGAATTGAGAATATAACCTGAATATGACAGATATAATGAACATCTTAATGTCAAATTTGATGAACAAAACAATATTCTCATATTGTGAATAAATTCAAACTGTATAGTGTTTTTGCAAATTTAACATTTAGCCGTTGGACATAAAATATTATCTAAGCATCGTCACTACAATTAAATAATCGTGATCAAATATTGACGATAAACTCATGCCGAATACTAAGCCTTCCTTTGGGCCGACTTAGTATACACATGAAAATACCGAATAATCGTCACATATTTATCACCCGAAATTGTATATATATTCGGCCAAATAATGGTCTTCCTTTGGGCCGACCATTATCCGCATGATTACACATACAACAAAACTTTAAAACCGAAGTTTGAATTTACTCTCTATTAAACTGTATGGACATAACCCTTATGAGTGTCATAAACTTAACAACACTCTCTTAACTTGTAATTCAGTTCGAATATTGGTGTTCTCATCATAACAAGATACCTAGCACAACATCTAATCTCATCTTTGGACGATAATTAGACTTGTAAGTGGTACTCTTGGTGTAGTAATCAAATATTAACGGTAAGATCGTGTCAAATGTCAAGCCTTCCTTTGGGCCGACTTAACATCTACCCGAGAACCGAATAATCGTTACATATTTATCACCACAAGTATGATTGAATTTCGGCCAAATAATGGTCTTCCTTTGGGCCGACCATTACCCGCATGAAATTCAATCACACACAATCGTCTAATTATTTAAACTATCTAATCTACGCAATAGAGGTTACTTTGGCAACGTATTGTTTCGATCAAACAATCCAAAATATTAGACGTCTTATAAAAACCAAATAGCCAATATTATTGAAGCTGAAATCAAGTTCTTTTAATTAAAAAGTAATTAACAAGTGACTGAATCCTTAAATGATAAAAAAAATTATAACCCAAATTATTTCTTTCATCATAGAAGTCAACTTGTCAATTATAGATGTACGATAAAAATCGCAACCGAAATTCCAAATAGGTCCCAATTCATACATAAAAAAAGCAACATAATATGCAATAATAATCAAATTTACGAGACCATTATACATCTTATGACTGAATAACAAACAAAATTATGAATCAACCGCAATCGATTTTAAAATACCTTATATACTGAATAACCAACTATAAGAATCTGAAACTTAATATTCGAAACATAAATCTTTAATCCGTATATAACTGTATCGATTGCATAAAATCAAGATCATCCAAACATATACTCCATAATCATAATATCACGTCAGGAAACTGAGGAAAAATAATTGATTATGTAATTAAGTAACCCAATTTTGATCAAGATTCTAATGGCTCATCTTAAGTGACATAAAGTGTTCAATTTCAACAAATATCCGTAATATATGTGCCAAATGAACCGAATACGGAGTTGAAGAATCAATTACACAATTAAGTATACATACCACCATTTGCAATATATGAATCCATGTCCATAACTCCACATGGCCCAAAAAAGAAAACACAATTCGAGGAATTCATAATGGTGTGAGGGTGTGTCAATAACAAAAGGCATATGGCCCACAAAATTACAGGAATCACTACAAAAATCGAGCCCGAATTGCGTCGGACAAATCCGACGCAAAATGGCAATATCCGACGCAAAATGCAAATTGCGTCGGATTAGCCGATGCAAACGACCGCCGTAATATTTTGACGCAAATTTTTTTTTTTGCATCGGTTAATCCGACGCATATGAATTGCGTCGGCTGCTCCGATACGAACACATGGAGGTCAACGCCCTGTCAACGGGTTTTGCGTGGGATTAGCCGACGCAAAGTCAAACATTCTGTTGACTTTGCGTCGGCTAATCCCACGCAAAGCCATTGAGTGAGATCTGACTGAGGGACTTTGCGTGGGATTAGCCGACGCAAAGTCAACGTTTTTGTTGACTTTGCGTCGGCTAATCCCACGCAAAGTCCCTAAGTCAGATCTCAGTCAATGGCTTTGCGTGGGATTAGCCGACGCAAAGTCAAACATTCTGTTGACTTTGCGTCGGCTAATCCCACGCAAACCCATTGACTGGGATTTGACTGAGAGGCTTTGCGTGGGATTAGCCGACGCAAAGTCAACAGAATGTTTGACTTTGCGTCGGCTAACCCCCCCAAAACCTATTAACAAAAAAACCGTTTCTTTGTTTTCAGCTCCCCGTATGCGCGAAATAAAACAAGCTGCAAATAAACAACCCACTCCTACAACAAACCACAGCAGCACATCCTAAACCAAAATCCATCAATAACTCCAATCAAAGCTCTCTTCTTCACAAATCTCCACAAAACGACACAAACATAAACTAATGTAATGTTATAGAAAATGAAAATATTACAAAGACAACCGTTTCTAGGTTCAGAATTCAACCAGAGTGTAAACAAGACAACCAGCGCTAGGAGTTGGTAAAATATATATACACACAATGTAATCAAAGTGTAAACAGGTAACATAAGGGAGCTGAACTACCTAAGAAAGAGACTCGATGTGCTCCGATCCAAAGGGATGACCATCGTTGTTGTCGTCATCGTCGCGCCTAGTCATGCGTGGCCCTCCACCGCATCCCTCGTTCCCCATGGAGAACCGTTCCCTCATGAACTGAATAAACTGGTCCTGCTCTTCGCACCTCTTCTCCAATGTCTTCAGACGCTCTTCTTGTCTTTGGAATTTATCTTCCATACGCTCGTTGAGTGTGCGTTCCTGCGAGGTGGCGGTAGGGAGGTACGTGTCCGCAGATACCTCCTTACCTCGGTTCAAGCATGGGCGAAAGAGCTGTTTCGCCGCATTCCCTATCCCCCAGAACCGTCCCTTCTGGTTATAGCCACCCGTCACATCGTGGAAGATCTTCAGCGTGTTGGGTGCCTGATCAGAGGCGCGTGCCTCCTCCACCGCTTTCTGGTAGTTCTCCTGAAACAGCAACATGAAACAGTGTTATAACTTTTAGAACACATACTATCACGTCGTAATTTTCATGCCTAGTATATTTTTTAAAAACATTACTACTACTCACCACGATCTCCGGTCCTCTAGGGTCTATCCACTTGCCGTCTTTCCCCTTCTTCGTCTTCTCCAAGAGCTCGACCGGGGTTGCAGTTGGGCCCTTCATATAACAGTGTTAAAACTTTCAGCATTTATTTACCAATAGTATATATTGAATTATACTCAAACTTTTTACTTGTTTTATAAGCACTTACCAACGCCGCGAAGGCTGTTGCTGCACTCCTACTTCCGAGGCAGCTGGTGGGTTTCGCCACCCCGTCCACCTGCCCACCTCTCCTGTTCGACGACTTAATCGCCGATTTCTTCTTGAAAGCTGGGTCGGCAGCGTTCTTCTTCAATATCTCCCACTTCTCTTGCGGAATCCAGTCCGCCTTGTCGACCCTCGGGACAGCTCGCTGGAAGAGGTCGGTTATCTTCTTCTTTATACGAGTCTCAAAATCCGACCTGAGGTCGTACCCCAGGTCTATACGCACTCTCCTCTGTTTGTCAAAAAAAAGATTCGTTAGCGACAATTGAATGTATAAATCGTGCAACGAAAACCTTAGAAACACAGACGAGGTAATTACCGCGAAGTGCATATACATCGCATCCCGAGCTTCCGGTGGTGCCTCCGTCCAGCTACGGTAGGCGCCAGGCGTGGACGCATACGTCATGACTACGGCATCCCGCAAAAAATCTGAGTACTTCTTGTCGTCCCACCTACACAAGTCAATTATGATAATGTGAAGCAAATAAATGAGTGAAAATTTAGAAAAGAAGTGGTTACAACAACTACAACTCACCAACTAGCTTCCCTCACTTTCTGCCGTGAAAGGTACGCTTTCCCAGGCGTGGCAACGTAGACCGTCGCCCCGACTTCCTGGACAGCGTCCACACCATGTATGACAGGAGGCCTAGGCACGTCCTCCTCCATGTGGTCACCATGGCTGCTGCCTCCCGTCAGCATCTCACTGCTACCTGCCATAATCACGTCTACAAAATATGTTTGCGCAAAGTTAAACTGTAGAGTCAGTTCGTTTAGGGTAAAGCAGGAATTTCATTAAGTACCAAAATAGTCTTCAATTACAAATAATTAAATTACAAATAATTAAATTACAACTTATGCGAATAAGATACAAACAACTACATAATTGCTAATTATCGTCACTGTCACTGTCACTGTCACTGTCCGCGTCGGTGTGCGGTTCAATGAACCCCTCGTCCCCGTCTTCATCATCATCGTCCCAGTCAGTATTCACCTCATCACCGTCATCTTCATCGTCGATGACCAAGTCGTCGTCCTCATCACCCTCGCCCTCAGGAACAATCCAGTCGGCAAACTCGTCGTCCTCCCCTACAGCACCAGCAACTTCGACTACATATTCTTCTTCATTGACGTCAGTGTCTTCGATCAGAGTTGATGACATCGGCTGATTATTACCAACCACACTCTCTTGATTGACGTCATCGTCGATGATAGGATTATCAACTTGTGATCTTGCCTTGATTTTGAAAACCGCAGACCAATTCGTACTCTTTTTTCCCTTTGGGTAAGGTGCATAGCAGACTTGATCGACTTGATACGCCAACATAAAAGGGTTGTGCCCTCGCAGTTTTCTTGTCAGGTCGACATCCACAAGATTGTAGTTCTCATGAACAGTGACTCCGTGCGGGGAGTTGTCGATCCAATCACATTTGAACAGTATGGCCTTGCAGTTTTTGTGGCTGTCGTAGTAGTCTAGCTCGATCACCTCGATTAGTGTTCCATAGTAATCTGACCCTTCGGTGGACAACACACATACGCCGTTACTTTTGGTCAGTTTCGGAACATCAACACCCTCGGTAAACGCACGGAACTTATACCCGTTAATTGTATATCGCCTCCAAGTTCTGACTCGTGAAGACGGCCCAGTGACTAGTGGTCTTACAATGGGATCCTCCAGCGCTTCAGGCTATTGTCAACATAAAATTCGTCGAAAAACAATGCAATTAAAATTTGTACCAAACACATACACAATTTATAATGATCAAGCAAATAGCATTTCAACATACTTGAGTACGTAGCCATGAGGGGAACAATGACTCATACGCCACCCAAACATCTTCAGATGTTTTCACTCCCGCATGTTCTGCCATAATGAAAGCCTCGAATTTCCTGAAATTTTCAGCAGTTGTATTTAATCACACATACTACCAATTATGAGGAGGGTATGTTGTACGTGAGTTACTTAATCCTCGTACGGTCTGATTACGGGGCCACAGTTTCTCAGAACGTAGGAGTGTGCCTGCTTGTACTCAACATCGGTCAACCACCTCTCCTTACATTTTCCAGTGGTACTTCCAACATCAGACTGAAAGGGTTCCACCTCTATTTGGTAGTCTTCAGTCTGATGCGCACCCACGTCTAGATCTTTGGCTTTTGTGTCAACGTGCTCTTCGAAGTAGAAGGAGCAGAAGTTTGATGTCTCCTCTAACAAATACGCGTTGCATATTGAACCCTCAACACGTGCTTTGTTACCAATTTTTTTTTCAGATGGTTTAAGAACCTGTAAATTAAAATATTAGCTCTCATGTAAGACTTAATTGGTAATCAATGCACGGGAAGTCACACGAAGGAGAGTTGAGGACGTTACCTTTCGAATGGGTACATCCACCTGTACTGAACAGGACCGCCAACCCTTGCCTCATACGGCAAATGAAGTGGGAGATGCTCCATCGAGTTGAAGAATGACGGAGGGAATATTTTCTCCAACTTGCAAAGGATCTCGGGAATACTGTTCTCAAGTCGATTCATGGACTCGACTGACACCATAGTGGAACACAAATCTCGGAAGAACTGACTGATCTCTGTCAATGCATTCCACGTGTTCATTGGCAGCAGCTGCTTCAAAGCTACTGGCATCAAGCGCGACATAAACACGTGACAGTCGTGGCTTTTCATGCCATGCAAAATTAACTTGGACTGGTCCACACACCGGGATAAGTCGGATGCGTAACCATCCGGAAACTTCAAACCACTCACCCAATCGCACAAATCCTTCCTATCATTTTTGTCCATAACAAAGGACGACGATTTGGGTCGCCCAAGACACAGTTCCTTGAAATCTGCTTTGCCTTTTGGTCCGAAGGCTGTCTTGTTCGGTACATCCATCACGGTGTTGATAATCTGCTCAAGGAAATTCTTCTCGATATGCATAACATCAAGGTTGTGTCTGATAAGCAGAGTGTGCCAGTACGGAAGTTCCCAGAATATGCTCTGCTTCCACCAACCTTCCTTCTTGTCCTTCAATTTTTTCAACTGTTGGTGGGTAGCGTGTACTATTGTAGGGTACTTCTGCACATCTGCCCATATCTCATCGCCTGTTAACCGTTTACATGCGATCCTAGTTTCATCGGGTTGTTTCTTCAGAAAACTCTTACAGTTATGCCTAAATGGATGGTCGGAAGGTAGAAATTGTCTGTGACAGTCAAACCAAGATACCTTTCCGCTATTTTTAAGCCAAAAGGATTTTTGATCCTTCGCTTGACAGTAAGGACAAGCACGGTAACCCGTTGTACTCCAACCAGACAACATCCCGTAAGCTGGGAAGTCTTTGATGGTCCACATTAGTGCAGCTCGTAAATTGAAACTAGTTTTCCTCGACACATCGTACGTGTAAATCCCATTATCCCACAAACTTTTTAACTCCTCAACAAGTGGTTGGAGATACACGTCCATATTGGCTTTCAGGTTCTTAGGGCCAGGAACAATAAGTGACAGGAGCATAAATTGTCTCTTATTGCATAACCACGGCAGTAGGTTGTACGGTGTCAAAATAACCGGCCAACACGAGTACGACTTGCCGAACTGCCCGTAGGGTGAGAAACCATCTGTGCACAAACCCAAACGTACGTTGCGCGGCTCTTTCGCGAACTCGGGATGTTTGATATCAAATGTCTTCCAAGCTTCACCATCGCTAGGGTGTGTCATCATACCACTAACTCTGATTTTGGAGTTACTGTGGTGCCAACTCATCTCGCCCGCAATTTTCTTTGTCGCATACAGTCTTTGCAGCCTCGGACCAACTGGGAAGTAAGTCAAGACCTTAGTTGGTACTCTCTTCCCCCTAGTATTTTTTGTTCGACTCTTGTACCTCCCGGATCCACATTTCCTACACGCGTCGAGGTCAGAATCTCCCTTCCAGAACAGCATGCATCCATTCGGACACGAGTCTATCTTTTCGTGGGGGAGTTGGAGGCCCTTCAACAAATTTTTGACCTCGTAGAAATTATTTGCCATGACATTCTCCTTAGTGCCTCGTAGAAGGTCAATTAGCAGTTGGATCCAACCGTCTAAATGTCTTAAGGCCATGTTGCTCTCGCACTTCAAAGTCAGCATCCTTGAAGCGACTTGCAACAGACTCATATCGCACCCGCTGAAAACTGGGAGTTCGCATTTTTTAGCATTTCGAAAAAGGAAAGGACTTGTGGGTTAAGTTCATGTTGTACTTCTTCGTCGCTTAAGTTGTCTGGGTTACGTTCCTCCTCCATGATGTCCTCAACCGTCGTACGCAGTGTGTCCTCTACGAAGTCCCGGTACGGATTTTCGCGAACGGGTTCTTGCAGGCGACTACTTTCATTTTCACCATGATACGTCCACACGTAGTAGTTCTCAACAAAACCGTGCTTGTATAGATGCTGTTTGACATCTACTTCATGTTTTAAGGCACGGTTTTGACATTTTCTACATGGGCACCTAAGCTGCTCGCTGGTGTAGTGGGGGTTATTATCTAAGGAAAACTTGATGAACTCCTCCACACCGTCTCTAAATTCTATTTTCGGTCGCTTATTGTCGGACAGTCTCTTGTACATCCAACTTCGTTCTACTCTATTCATTCTATATGGATTGAACTATGAATGATTAGGGTATGTAGACATGAACAAAATGGCGTGGGGGAAGAAGTCAACAACATGGAATTTGAAGAAAAGTTCGCGAATTTCAGTTGAAGTTGGAACTCTCACAACCATCACTTTAAAAACGATTCATCACCGGGGACCTTATCACTCCAACCTAAACCCATTCTTGTGCGTTCCATGTCACTGATAAACACGAAATTGTGTGATGTCGATAAGAGCAAAATTCGGCAGCAATTCGCCTCAGTTCTCCAAAAGCACAATGTGGAATATATGAAAACTCCACATATGCAATCGAAGAACATTGAGGGAATTGTCACCGAATTTTGCTCCTACCAACACAACACAATTTCATGTTTACCACCTAAGTGACATGAAAGGCACAAGAACAGTCCCAAAACGGGGACTGTCCAAGAATTACTCCTAATGAGTAACTCTTGAACGGGCACTAGGTAGGTCTGGGTAGATTTCAAACAATGCTCATGCACAGTACGCAACGAAATCAAATAACAACAACAATGAAATCTCAACACAGTAATCCAAAACATTAATACTTACTATAATTACAACCACTAACTGCTGAAATTTAAGAAACAAAACGAATTTCCCCTTTTTTTAGTATTGTTTATGTAGTAGTAGTTTAGTACTTTAGTAGTAGTAGTAGTAAAAGTAGTAGTAAATTAGTAGTAGTAGTAGTATAGTAGTACTAGTAGTATAGTAGTAGTAGTAGTAGTAAAAGTAGTAGTAAATTAGTAGTAGTAGTATAGTAGTAGTAGTTGTAAAAGTAGAAGTAGTAAATTAGTAGTAGTAGTAGTTTAGTAGTAGTAGTAGTAGTAGTAGTAGTAAAAGTAGAAGTAGTAAATTAGTAGTACTAGTATAGTAGTACTAGTAGTATAGTAGTAGTAGTAGTAAAAGTAGAAGTAGTAAATTAGTAGTAGTAGTATTGTAGTACTAGTAGTATAGTAGTAGTAGTTGTAAAAGTAGAAGTAGTAAATTAGTAGTAGTAGTAGTTTAGTAGTAGTAGTAGTAGTAGTTTAGTAGTAGTAAAAGTAGAAGTAGTAAATTAGTAGTAGTAGTAGTTTAGTAGTAGTAGTAGAAGTAGGAAATTAGTAGTAGTAGTAGTATAGTAGTAATAGTAGTAAAAGTAGAAGTAGGAAATTAGTAGTAGTAGTAGTTTAGTAGTAGTAGTAGTTTAGTGGTAGTAGTGGTAGTAGTAGAAGTAGTATCTTAGTAGTAGTAGTTTAGTAGTAGTAGAAGTAGGAAATTAGTAGTAGTAGTAGTATAAAATTAGTAGTAGTAAAAGTAGAAGTAGGAAATTAGTAGTAATAGTAGAAAATTAGTAGTAGTGGTAGTAGTAAAAGTAGAAGTAGGAAATTAGTAGTAGTAGTAGTAAAAGTAGAAGTATGAAATTAGTAGTAGTATTAGTAGAAAATTAGTATTAGTGGTAATAGTAGAAAATTAGTAGTAGTAGTAGTAGTAGAAAATGAGTAGTAGTAGTAGTAGTAAATGAGTAGTAGTGGTAGTAGTAGTGTTAGTAGATTTGTTGTACTAGATTAGTAGTAGTATTAGTAGTACATAGTATTAGTATTAGGTTATTAGTATTAGTAGTATTAGTAGTAGCATTAGTAGTAGTAATGAAGTATTTTAGTGTAATATTAGTAGTAAATTAGTAATACTACTACTAGCGCTACTAATGTAGTACTACTAACACTACTAGTTAATCTACTACTAATACTACTACTCATAATAATAGTACATACTACTACTACTAATCTAATAACACAATTTCTAACCTAATACAATAATCACTAATACCTAATTAACATACTAACTAACCTAATTAACATACTACAATTATCGTCTAACAATAAAACGAAATCTAACCTAATACACATACTAATTAACCTAATTAATATACTAATTAACCTAATTAATATACTAATTAACCTAATTAACCTAATTACTAAACTAACTAACCTAATTAACCTAATCACCCTACAATCTAATTAACTAATTAACCATACATAATATAATCACCATAATTTTTAAACTAATTATTAATCTAACTTAATCAAAAAAGTTTAGTAACAAAACCTAACATACTAACTAACAATTAATCTAATTAATTGAACTAATTGAGTAAAAATTAAACAATAAATAGTAAACTAACAATTAAACAGTAAATTAATTGAACTAATTAAATAAAATTAAACTAATCAAAACATTAAACTAATTGAACTAACAGTAAACAGTGACCATACCTGAGTCGGGTTAGGGTTTTTCGGGGCTGGGTCGGGATGTTGCGCGCCGGGGGTTCGGGTTAGCCGAGGCTTCGCCGGAGTTTTAGTCGCGCCGGCGGGGTAGGGTTCGTGGACGGGATCAGTTCGGCGGGGGTTCGGGAACGGAGTCGGTTCGTCGGGGGGTTCGTGGGGTTCGCTTCGCCGGTGGTTGGGGGTTGGGTTCGCCGGAAATGGGTAGGGGAAACCTAGGGGGCTGTGCGCGCCGGAAATGGGCCGTGCGTGCCGGATCTGGGTTGTGCGCCGGAGGAAAGTCGCCGGAGATGGGTGGGGGTGGTTCGCGTTCGGGGTTGGGGATTGGGGTTCGCCGGTGACGAATTTAGAGAGATAATGGGGTTGGGTTATTGTGTCTGTTTGTCGCGTTTTTATTTTATTTTAACATATGTTGCGTCGGATTAGCCGACGCAACGTGACGTAATATTAAAATTTGCGTCGGCTAATCCGATGCAAAGCATTTAATTCTGTTTTTTTTTTATTCAACACACTCTGCATCGGATTAGCCGACGCAACTTGACGCAATATTAAACTTTGCGTCGGCTAATCCGATGCAAAGCATTTAATTCTGTTTTTTTTTTTATTCAACACACGCTGCATCGGATTAGCCGACGCAACCAGACGCAATATTCAATTTTGCGTCGGCTAATCCGATGCAAAGCAATTAATTCTGTTGACTTATTTTTTTATTTTGACGCATACTGCATCGGATTAGCCGACGCAACTTGACGCAATATTAAAATTTGCGTCGGCTAATCCGATGCAAAGCATTTAATTCTGTTGACTAATTTTTTTAAAATTTGACGCATCTTGCATCGGATTAGCCGACGCAAGCAGACGCAATATTAAAATTTGCGTCGGCTAATCCGATGCAAATCTATTTATTCTGTTGACTAAATTTTTTTATTTTTGACGCACATTGCATCGGATTAGCCGACGCAATCAGACGCAATATTAAAATTTGCGTCGGCTAATCCGATGCAAAGCTATTAATTCTGTTGACTAAATTTTTTTATTTTTGACGCACATTGCATCGGATTAGCCGACGCAATCAGACGCAATATTAAAATTTGCGTCAGCTAATCCGATGCAAAGCTATTAATTCTGTTGACTAATTTTTTTTTATTTTGACGCACCCTGCGTCGGATTAGCCGACGCAAATTTTAATATTGCGTCTGATTGCGTCGGCTAATCCCACGCAACACCTTTCACATAGTGGCGCCAACCCAAAATTATTGGCGCCTGTATCATGGAGTCGGACTGCGTCGGCTAGTCCCACGCAATATTATTGCATCGGATTAACCGACGCAAATCGACACAGTTACGCCAGTTGCGTCGGATTGTAAATCCGACGCAACTAATCCGACGCTATTTCCGCTGTTTTTAGTAGTGAATGAAATTGAGTATTAGAGCATCAGCAATAATAGGTTCATAGTGGAAGTTTGTAATTACGAACGTTCGTTTGTTGTTTTGCATTGTTGTTGGAAGTTGTTTGTTCGTAGGAGTTTATAATTACAAACCTCGTTTGTTTTCTTTTCTTCCTGCACAAGTGGGTCCCTCCTTCATCTTGCACACCCAATTTCTTTAGGCAAACACCCCATCTTGCACACTCTCAATTTGTAATTAAAATTCATGACTACTTAAATTAATTTTATTAGTTAATTTATATTAATTACTTGACATAAATTAATTTTATTAGTATTTATAAAAAAAAAATCGATTAAACAATGAACAAATAAATATAGGGTTCAAACCTGACCCACCCTATAAAGATTGTATTTTCGACCCAACACGACAAACAAATTATAAGGTATTGTAAGAATGAACGAACGGAGTGCATGTTCGTGTTGTTGTGGGCTACTAAACCATCGAATTAGACACTAGTACAAAATACAACTTAATTAAACATTACTAATTAAAAGAACTTGCACATAGTAATACGAAACCATGAAATAAAACGTTACATAAAACAACAAACTTAATTAAACATTACTAATTAAGAAAACATACACTTACTAATACTAACCATGAAATAAAACGTTAAACTAACGTTAAAAATAATGTAATTTAAATTAAGATTTGTTGTTTAAATGTGTATGGAGTTAAAAATAAATAATTATGATGTTAAAAAAAATATGGAGTTTAAAAAAAATATTATTAAAAAACGTTTTGTTGTTAATTTAAAAATGAAATGTTAATTCATTAAAAAAAATATTATGATTTTAATTTAAAAATGAAATGTTTTGGTAGAAATTAATGTTAAGTAGGGTGAGTAGATTGTGTGTGGACCCATTTATAAACTTGGATAAACTTGTGCTATTGTTGACATTGGTTCTTTGGAGTTTGAGTTTGTTTGAGTTTATAGATAGTGATGTGGCAGTGATGTGGCGGAGAATGAACTTGGATGAACGTTTGTTATTGTGGTTGCTCTTAACATCATGCAAGACGGCAAGAGTAATATAATGATGACATTACAAAATATGAATCTGAATGATCCAAAAATCATGAAGACTGAATCTGAACAGAATAATTACGCGAAGCAGAATGTACAGGAGAACAAGCCGAACAATATTTCTATCCCAAATAATTCAATACGAAGACGGCTCTGATACCACTTGTTAGATTTAATCTGACCCAAGACTGAAACTTCATACTAAATTAATTGGTATATACCGAATTGCGGAAGCGTACCTGACTCAAATTGGAGAAGGTCGGTGGAATTGGAATTACCCGATTATAGTCTTCTAACAGATACACTCGCCTTTTGGGTTTCTCCATATATATGTGAGATTAGGTCAAAAGTGTACTGTCAGGGACCATAACTCTGACTATATATAGGGAGGAATATGAAACCCTGGTACCTATATCAGTCGCCTTTAGTGGATAAGCCCATCATATATCCCATAAAGCCCTAATAGGTCTCTACACTATTATAGTATCCGACCCATACTTTATAAGACGTAAATAAGCCCGTATTATGTGTATTATAACGGATCACATATTTGGGCTCAACTTTAATGATAGCTAATAAATACAATAGGTCCAAATAATGTTGTCCACATATATTGTATTAGACCCATAATTCTTACAGGTGCGACCCCACTACATCAAGCTACATTACTTGAGCCCTTTTGTTGTATGAGGGTAATCAAAGCCATGCTGGCTTGCTGCCCAGAAGCCGCTAAGGTCCACAATGAGAGGTCCGGCGACACGGTCTTGCACCTTCTAACAAACCATCAAGTGGCAAGCTACGATCAAGGCCTAGAGTTGCTGAAGATACCACATGTATACGCTCTTAGAAATAGTAAGAACAATGAAGGAGATACACCCTTGCACCTTGCTGCTAGGAATCGTGACACTATCATGGTGCGAGTACTTTTACGATATTCCCCCAATCTTGGTTCCATCAATAAAAAGGGTGTTTCAGCAGGCTCTTTGATCCGCCAACCAAAAGACGTAATTCAGTTTTTTGTTTTGTTTTGTACGAGTATAACTGAATTTAACTACTAGCTCGATCAAATGATATACTTCGTATAATTAATGATTTGATTTAATTTGTGGAAATAGATTAAAATTGCGAAGACACCAGAGCGACACATGCGGAGATTGAAGAAGGAAGAACACCAAGCCGCAATAGGAGGGGATATAGCATTTCTAAATGAAAAATTAGTCTCTATTGGAACACCTTTCCTGTTTTCGCAAACACCAACAGGGGAGAACCTGCTTCATCTCTTACTAGTGCAGCACGGACTTTATCCCGAAGAGTCGATCGAGGAAGCTGACAAATTCATTGGACAAATAATTCAAAAACTACCCTCGCTCGTTAGTCAACCGGACTTCGATGGCAATACCCCTGTTCACAACATTGCTGACGATCCAAATTCAGCCAAGTTAGTCGAGTTGGTTTGCACGTATTTTAAGATGGCTCAAGAAGAGGCTGGGGGTAGCATCCACTTGCCGCCATGGAAACTGAAGAATGACAAAGGTGACACACCCCTTCATATTGCTGTTATGGGAAAGTGCTACCAGGCTGCTATTCAATTGGTGGAGCAAGATCAGGAGTTGGCTGGCTATTACGTTAATAACCTCAATCAGACCCCTCTTCATCTTCTCTGTTTTCATGAAAATGAAGGTAATTTTAATACTTCTAATGTATCTTCTTCCAAAGTTAAATAAATCTATAAATGGTTTAATTTTAGTCAGGTTTTATACGGAGTAGTTTTTATTCTCTGTTCTTCACCAAGACGTTCCACATTTTCTTTTTAGTAAATTTCGTTGAGATGTTCCACTCTAAATGTTGCGTGGTTCCTAGTATTTGTGACCCCGGGAGGGAGTAGTTAACAGTGCTAACTAATTAATAACTTATCGAAATTATATGACTATTGTTATTGTAGCTAAGGGTGATGATGACGACGAAGTTGACAAATTAATGGAGTGCTTGATCAATGGAAATGATGAGATACCATATATGCAGGACAAGGAAGGTCTTACTCCCATACTTATTGCAGTTCGAGAACGTAATCAACAAATGATCAGGAAACTTAATCAAAGCTACGCCTACAGCTTCAAACGGACAGATTATAAAGGAAGGACATTGTGGCATTACTTTGTAGCTCGACAAGTGGAAGAAAATTTTCTATCAGCGGACGAATTTTTGTTGATGCGTACTACCGTAACCGAACACTTAGTTTCTGAAGTTGAGGTCGAGGGTTCTGAGGTTGATCTAATTAGGAGTCTGATAGAAACCAAGGACGATGATGGAAACACACCTCTACATCGCGCTATTCAAAATCGACAATTTGGTTTTGCACAGTTTTTTCTTGATAACTGGTCACTTGATTATAAATTCAACCCAACTCATAAAGAGAAATATAATTCATTATTGTTACTTGCAAACAACGCCGGTGTTACCTCCTATAATTTGATTGGATCTGCTGAGCATCTTCCACGCACGGTAAATACTCTAAATTTATCTCAAAATTATTAACCCTCTTTTGCTAAATTTGGTACTCGTATTTTAGTACATAATACTTCTTTACTCCATACGGTTTAAAGTTTCCTCCGATCCATATCTCCCTTCGAATTGTAATATTTTGATCTTGTTGGTATGCATCTAGCTTGAGAGGTCCCTGTTTACGAACGGAAATTTACTATATGGACAACGGAGTTTGTACGGCGTCCCGAGAACAAAGATTGAAGAATATGCAAACACAATAGGTGTAATAGCAGCCCTTTTAGCGACCATAACATTCACCGCAGCATTTACTGTACCCGGCGGGTTAAACAGTAGTGACGGAACCCCGCTCCTCCTAAAAAAAACAATATTCCAAGTGTTCATGGTAGCTGATGTGATAGGAATGTGCTCTTCAATGATGGTCCTCTTTTGTCTCCTATGGATCATGACGACGAGTGGCAAAACAGAGTCAATCTCACTCCTAGACGTAAGTTTGTTTTTACTACAAACTTCATTTCATGCAACACTTGTGACATTTATGACGGGTATATATGTCACAACAAAATCAAGTGTTTCGTCCATTGCTATCGCCACTTGTGCTATCTGCACTTTTCTCGTCATTATTATGCACAAGAGATTAATCATGTATACGGTTGTTCCTTTCTGTGAGAAATCGATCATCTGGAGTGGGATAGTTGGAGAATTACCAGCTTACTTGCCTTTGCTAAAAAAGAAGGTGGTTAATCGTATAGATACCTTGAAAAAAGTTTCAGTGGCATCGGCGGACGTAAGTGAAAAATAGTTACCCTTGTTCCATCTATTCGAAGATATGACTCTATGAGCATAGTTGGTTGTTATTAAAGTAAGTTAGAAGTTAGTTACAAAGTGGTTAGAAGGTTGTTAGGTTGTTATAATCAATCCTATATATATACCTGCTCATATGTGTAACAAATCAAGTTTTATGAAATACAAATTATACAATTCTGTTCACAGAGTTCATATGGTATCAGAGTAGCTGAAACTCAAGGGCCTTCTGTGCAAGCGGCTGCTGTACAAACCTCTGCAATTCTGGATCAACAAGATTTAGTTCAGAACATCGTCGATGCAGTTACACAACAGGTGATGAAGCAGATTTCTGAGAATTTTGACTCAAACTTGGGAGTTAAACTCGCTGGTATGAAGTCTCATTCTTCCAAATCCGTTAATCATCTTGTGTCTGGTTTTGATTGGATAGTTGATATAGGCGCATCTGATCATATCTCTTCCAATGTGCAAATAATGCAAAATGTCAGATCTTTAGTCAAGTCTGTGTCAGTTGTTTTGGTAAAATTTTACCGAGTTAGGATTGAGTTTGTGGGTTAAAGTGATCGGGTTAGTCCTACACGAGTTAACGAGATGAATCGAATCTAGCAAATGAAAACGTAATGAAAGAAAGTAAAGGGACTCGAGTTTTGGTGACGCGGAAACCCAAATGTGGGAAAAACCGCGGGGGGAGTCGGAATCCCGCCAAACTTCTACTATGAATGAACGGAATGAAGTACGAATGATAATACAAATATTTTGACGGTATTAAGCTATGAGAAATTTTGCTAGTATGTTGGCTCCCAATGACCTGTTCCTGAAGATCGATTGACCGTGCTTCTTATACTCCTCTGTTGCGCTTTTGACTCTTTCTTCCTTAACCGTCGCCCTCCTCTTCTCCTGATTTCTCTCCTGCTCTGGTGGCACTGCCCTGGATTGTAGGAAGTTGGTTATTGGACTAGGTCTTTGTGCTTGGGGTAGGGTTTCTTTAAGTGGCTGGCTATCTTTGGCCCATCTTGGAGCTTGGATGCTTTCTGGCCCAATATTGTTGTTGGGTTTTACTTCGTTGACTTTCTTTGTATCGACCTTTGACTTTACGACTTTGGACTTCCCGCGTATTGTTTCGTGACTTTCCTTGTCGATTCTTTGACTTATTGACTTTGACATTTGACTCGGGGAATTTCCGAGTCATATCCGAGGGTGCGAATTTTATCCCAAACAAATGCCCCCAAATTTCCGACTAAGCTCATCTTAGGCGGGAATTTCCGTTTGTGTTTTGACGTTTTGATTCTGGTGACGATTTTCTTCCACAGAGTTTGCTTTTGGGTCTGTCACTTCTCGTTTCCCTAACTGACTCTTCTCCTTCCTCATGATGATTTTATTCTTCCCCCTCATTATTATTTGCGTTTCCCCATACTTCCTACCCTCTTTACTCTACCCACTTCTAACTCCTTTCTCATTTACTGTCATCCTCCTCGCTTCACTCATATCCCCAAATCTTCTTTTTCAAATTTTGAATCACCCTACCTCTCCATTCTTCGCCGTTTGCCGTCACCGCGCTTCACACTCCCGTTTTGCTCAGGTGATCCTCCGTCTTCGCTTGTTATTTTCTTTTTCTTTTCATGGCGTCTAGATCGGTCCGGGGTAAATCATCGGCTCCTGCTTCGTCGTCGCCGGCGATGGCTTTTTCTCCCTCTAATAAATTAGGTAAAATTCATTCCTGCGACTCTTTCTTTGCCGATGTGGACCCTTCCTTTGTCAGGGGGGTTTTTGGCTTTGACGAAGGGGTCGAGATTTACCTTCCCTCCTCAGGCCAGCAGGCAGATTTCGTCCTTCCTGGATGGGTCTGCATGTATGCCTACCCCTTCCTCTTGGGCCTTCGCTTTCCCTTTCCCCCAATTGTTCAGCAGCTCTTAACCTTCTACAAGCTTGCCCCATGCCAACTCGCTCCTCACACTTGGAGGGTGCTGCTATCCTTCTGTGTCCTCAATCGCCGCCACCAGAAGGACTTTTCGTTACTCGACATCTGTGCCATATTCCAGGTAAGGCCCCTGGGTAATGGTCAGGTGACGATGCGCGTCAAGGATAAAAACTTCCCTGGCATAATCTTCCCTCCTAACCCTCCTGATGCGGGGTGGTTCAAGGGATTCATCTTTGTGAAGGCTGATTCTCTCTCTCCCTCCTGTGATTATCTCTTTTCTCAATGGGCGCCTGTTGCAGGTATTCATCGTATCACTAGCTTTTCGGTTCCTCGCACACTTATGGTTCTTATTGGTTTCGTACTGTAGGTCTTCAGCAGCCGGAGGGAGTAACTCCGATCATCGATCTTGCTGCCAAACTCTCTGACTTAAGTTCCGAGCAGCTCTCCTTCAACAATCTGTTTGTTCCCTCTGCCAGCGGTGCTTGTTCCCCTTTTGACGACACGATGTCTTCTGGTGAGAATTGCTGAGTAGATTCTTGCTTTGTCTTCCCTTTTTTTTTTGTGGTTCATGTGGTATACTTGCTTCTCTCAGGTAGTGCCAAGGTTCCCATGACCCTGGACCGGGTCAGGAGAAAGAGCATGGCTACTCGCTCTTCATCCCGGAAGGTTACTAGCTCCTCTCCTGCTCCTTCGACTAGTTCGAAGAGAAAACGCAGCTCCTCTCCTCCAACTCAGGCAGACTCGGCGGAGAAACCACATGTGATCCAGGTGTCTGATTCTCCTCAGCCTTCTGCTCCTCATTCGGCTGGGTGCAGTTCTGACGAAATCACGATGACCTTTCCTCGAAATTTTGGGGTCATCCGGAACCTGGAAGACCTTTCTGCCCTGGACCAGTTTCTCTTTCCAGGCTCTGAGGCTGTGATGGCCAAGGATCCTCTGATGGAGACCGCGTCCCACATCGTTGCCCATGGTTTCGAGGTAATTCTGTTGTTTTTTTTTTTTTTTTGAATTTTTCCAGCTTCGAGTTGCATTACTGACTGTTGTCGTTTTATTCAGACTCTTCAGCTGGCTATCTATGTGAAGGCCCGTATATCGCACCTCCTAGAATTGGGGAGCTGTCTCCAGGCGGACAATGCTCGTCTGATGGAAGAGGTTGCCCAGGCCAAGGAGAAGGTTATGGAGCTTGAGGAGGAGGCTAAGGCAGCTAAGGAAGAGACCGTTGAGCTGAGGGGAGAGCTGGACCAAGTCAGGGGGAGACTTGCTGAAGAGGAGAAGCAACGGGAGGAGGCTGCTGCAGGGGTGAAGGCGGAGCTTGCCAAAGTTCAAGATGCCAACTCTGATCTTCAGGGGAAAGTGGCAGCTTTGCAGGAGCAAATGGTCGGTGCTCTCAGCTGGTCAGCTCTAAGCACTGAGATCCAGATGGTTGAAGCTTACGCCCATGGGAAGCATGTGTACTGGGATTTGGCTGCTCTAAAGGAGAGGATGCAGGTGGAGTTTCCCCATGGCTTCGATCTGGAAGTGCTAGCTGATGGTGAAGGGGAAGCAGTGGAGGAGTCGGTTTCTTCCTCTCCAGCAGTCCAAGAGACGCCTGGTCCTATGGTGACTGCTGAAGATGCTGCTGTGGTGGTGCCGCTTGCTTCTCTCCCCCCGGAAAATGATGTCTAGGCTGTTTAGCCTTCTTATCTTTTGTTAACTCTGGCCCTGTGCGGCGAAAACAAAAAATATTTTGTTAAAAATTTGTTATGTCCTGAATTTTCACTCTGCTCAGGGGAGCAGAGTGCCTGAAACCTTTTTTCTGCTCAAGGGAGCAGAATCGTTTTAGACTTGTTTCTATGGTACTTGTTTTGTTTATTTGGTGTTTGTTTTGTTTGGTTGGTTGCTGTCAGCTGTTTGTATGCATGCCTTTGTCCGTATGGTCGACCCTGATGGTTGGTGGCCTGGGATTTAGTATGCCCACTCAGTCAGAGGTGCCACGCTTTGCGTGGGTGCTGAGTGGCGCAGGGGACTTGTATTGCCCTGGTTGTAGGCATTCAGCACAAGACGCACGCCTTCTGTGGGAGTTATACGCTCCACCAGATTAATCGTTAATTTTGAATTGAGGATAAAATGAGATTGTAAAAAAGGAATTCAGTTCGGTGGTATAAAGAAAGAATAAGAGGAAAACATGTGAGAGGAGTTTTAAAATTTTAAGAAATACACAAAAGGAAAGGAGGTTCAAATGGTTGGATTTGAAAACAAAAATTTCCCTTTAACTTTCACGATGATCGAGTCGAATTTTGAGGTATGAAAATAAGATAAGTTTTTTTTTTTAAAAGACTTTGTAAATGGAGTAGGCTAAAAAGGTATAGCAGGTTTAAAAGAAAGACCTTGAAAAGAGAAAAAGGCTTAGCAGAAAGATCTCGAAAAGAAATAAGCTTAAAAGAAATGATAAGTGAGATTGAACCTTGGTTCTGGTGGAGGCGTACCTGGTAGATCGAATGCCTCAGCTCTGGCGACAACGGCCCTTGCTATTGGTGCTTTTTATTTAGAAGAAGTATTTTTTTAAGTGTATTATGTTCCAAGGTTTCTGGATGATCTCTCCTTCCATGGTCATGAGTTGATATGCTCCGTTTCCAACTACTTTCTCCACCTGGTAGGGCCCCTCCCAATTGTAAGCAAATTTCCCTGCTTGTTGGTTTCTGGTGTTCTGGAATACTTTTCTGAGGACCAGGTCTCCTTCCTGTAGAATCCTGACTTTAACATTCTTGTTGTAGCTTCTGGCGACAGTTTGTCTGTAGGAGGTCATTCTGATCTGAGCATCGGTTCTAAGCTCGTCTATGGTGTCTAAACTGTTTGCCATTTCCACCTGGTTTCCTTCTTCTGTTGTGCAACCATACCTGTGGGTGGGTATCCTTACTTCTGCAGGAATGACCGCCTCAGCACCAAAGACCAAACTAAAGGGTGTCTGCCCAGTAGCCATCTTAGGTGTGGTTCTGTCAGACCACAGCACCAGGGGAAGCTCATCTGCCCATCTGCCCCCTGCTTCCTCCAGCCTCCTCTTTAGGTTATCCATCACAATTTTGTTGCTGGATTCTGCTTGACCATTGGATTGTGGATTTCTGGGAGTAGACTTGTTGAGAGCAATGTTCCATTTGGCGCAATAGGCTTCCATCTTACTACCAATAAATTGGGACCCATTGTCGCAGACGATCTCTGAGGGAACTCCAAACCTGCAGATAATGTTACGTTTAATAAAGGATATAACCTGCTTCTCAGTCACCTGAGGGAATGCTTCTGCTTCTATCCACTTGGAGAAGTAGTCGGTCATTGCGAGCATGAAGACTCTGTTTCCTGGTGCTCTTGGCAATTTACCTACAATATCCATTCCCCACTTCATGAAGGGCCAGGGAGAAATAATTGGATGTAGCGGTTCTGCTGGCTGGTGGTTGACCGGTGCGTGTCTTTGGCAGGCGTCGCATTTTTTGACATATTCCTTGGCGTCTCTTCGCATTGTTGGCCAATAGTAACCTTGGCGGAGTGCTTTGTTGGATAGACTCTTGCCCCCTGCATGATTTCCACATTCTCCACTGTGGAGATCATGCATTACCGTCTCTGCTTGCTCCTGGTTTAGACATCTTAGGTATGGCCCAGTGGTAGATCTCTTGAATAGTACATCATCAATGAGTGTATATCTTGACGCTTTCATTCTGAAACTTCGCGCTTCTCTTTTTTCTGCTGGCAGGATATCGTTCTGCAGCCAATCTTTGTAGGGTTTTCTCCAGTCGGAGATTTCCTCCTGTTCTACAGTGTTGCTATAAATCCTTGCTTCCTGAAACCATTGCAGCCCTTGACCTGGTGAGCCTTCTTCTGATGTCCCCTGCTCCTGCACGCTTCTCTGGATTGCTGGTTCCAGTACATGGACTATGGGTATGGTAGACACTTCTACTGGTTTGAAGGTTGCCCCCAGAGTTGCTAAGGCGTCGGCTTCTACGTTCTGCTCTCTTGGGACTTGGTTAATCGAAAATTCTGCAAACCTTAAGGAGAGGTCTTTTACCACCTCAAGGTAAGCCATCATTTTTGAGTCTTTTGCGGTATATGAGCCGTTCATATGGTTGACTATCAGTTGGGAGTCACCGTACACCTCCAGCTGCTTGATTTTAAGGTCTAGGGACAACTGGAGACCCAGGATCAAAGCTTCGTATTCTGCTTCATTGTTTGTTGTTCGGAATTTGCATCGGACTGCTTGAACTATGAGATCTCCCTGAGGTGACCTAAGTACCAGCCCTGCTCCGGATCCTCTCATGTTCGAGGCGCCATCTACGTTGAGTTTCCACACCTGTTCGCCTTTGTTTTCCTCCAGGAGGATGATGTCTTTCTCTGCCTGCGTCTGCAGTGTTGGGCTGAAGTCGGATATGAAATCTGCTAGGGCTTGGGACTTGATTGCTGTTCTGGGGACAAATCTTAAGTCGAACCCGCTTAAGTGCATGGACCATTTCGCCATCCTTCCTGACAACTCAGGTTTTCTCATAATGGTTTTCAGTGGGTAATTTGTTATTACAGATATAATGTGTGATTCAAAATAGGGACGCAGTTTATATGACGCAGTAACTAATGCAAGTACAAGTTTTTCAAGGGACGTGTACCTGGTCTCTGCAGGAAGCAGAGACTTACTGACGTAGTAGACAGGATGCTGCGCTCCATCATGCTCCCTTATCAACACTGCACTAACTGCTACCTCAGTTACTGAAAGGTACAGAAAAAGTGGTTCTCCAGGCTCTGGTTTTGATAGGAGTGGTGGAGTGCTCAAGTAGTGCTTTAGTTCTTGGAACGCTTTCTCGTGCTCTTCCGTCCAGTCAAATCTTTGAGCCTTCCTCAGGATATCATAGAACAGGCGGCATCTATCTGAGGATCGGGAGATGAACCTGTTCAGGGCTGCAATTCTTCCAGTTAACCGCTGCACATCTTTCGGCTTTTGTGGAGATTCCAGTTGCAGGATGGCTTTGATCTGCTCTGTGCTGGCTTCGATTCCCCTTTGGGTGACCATGTACCCCAGAAATTTCCCACAGGATACTCCGAACGTGCACTTGGAAGGATTTAGCTTCATCTTGTACTCTCTGAGGGTGTTGAAGGCGTCCTCCAGATGTGTCGTGTGCTGTGTTGCTTGTTTGGACTTAACAACCATATCATCAATGTATACTTCCATGGTCTTGCCAATTTGCTTCTTGAACATCATGTTAACCAGCCTCTGGTAGGTGGATCCTGCATTTTTCAGACCAAAGGGCATAACATTGTAACAATAGATACCTTTCTCGGATCTGAACGCAGTTTTCTCCTGGTCTGCTGGATGCATCTTGATTTGGTTGTATCCACTCCACGCGTCGAGGAAAGTTAGCATCTCGTGACCTGCTGTGGCGTCTACCATGGCATCTATGTGTGGCAGGGGGAATGGGTCCTTTGGGCACGCCTTGTTCAGGTCGGTGAAGTCGACGCACACTCTCCACTTGCCATTCTTCTTTGGGACTACTACCACGTTGGACAGCCACTCTGGGTATTTTACTTCTCTGATTTTTCCGGCAGCCAGCAGATTATCCACCTCCTGGTTTATGACTTGGTTCCTCTCTTGAGCGAACTTCCTCCTCTTCTGCTGGATTGGTTTGTAGTTCGGGTCCACGCTTAATCTGTGAGTTATGATATTCGGATCTATTCCTACCATATCATCATGGGACCACGCAAAACAATCCATGTTAGTTTTTAATAATTCAATAAGGTTTTGTCGGATATTACCTGTGCATTCTAAGCCGATCAACACTTTCCGCTCTGGGTGCTGTTTGTCTAGGTTTACTTCATCTACCTCTGCCTGAGGGGGTTCAAGGTATTCCTGCTGAGGTAGGTGAAGATTCTGTAATTGCTACGCTGGAGGACTCGCCGTCTTCTTCAGTGCCACTCTGTAGCAATCTTTAGCTTCTCTTTGATCGCCACTGATCTTCTGCACTCCCCAGGGTGTGGGGAACTTCAAGCACTGGTGGTAGGTGGATGTAATGGCCTTCATTTCGTGTATCCATGGTCTCCCCAGGATCACGTTGTAGGTGGACGGCCCATCAATAACCAAGTACCGTACTTGCTTGTTTACCCCTCCAGCGTAAGTGGGAATCGTAATCTCTCCAAGGGAGTATTTAGTTTCTCCACTGAATCCTACGAGGGGAACCGCCCTTTTGCTCAGGTCTTCTTCACTGAACCCCATGTTTTGCAAGGTTTCCAACATGATGAGGTTGACAGAGCTCCCAGTGTCCACCAATATCTTCCTCACAGTGCAGTTTCCTATGGAGAGCGTAATGATTAGGGCATCATGGTGGGATTCTGGAGATGGTTCCGCATCGGATTCGTCGAAGGTGACAGCGGGGAGGTCTGGGCAGCTGATTCTGCAGGAATGTTCTGGTTTGTCTCCTCTGGACTGGGAAGCGTGTCTTTTAGCTGCTGAATAGGTCAGACCGCTCAATTCTGATCCTCCTGTGATCACGTTGACAATTCTGGTGCACAGGGGAGGAGGCGAAGGTAGCACCTGGTCTGCCGCATTCACTCTGCTGGAGCTCCTTGATATCAGGTGATCCAGATTTCCCTGGTCATAGTGATATTTCACTTCCTTCCTGAGGAGGACACATTCTTCGTTGGTATGCCCAATATCATCATGGAATTCACATCTCTTGCTGGTGTCCCGTCGGTCGTTGGCGTATTCCTGTCTTCTGGGCCATCTAACTTTGCGCCCTAACTCCTTTAGGGCCCTGAGCAGACCAGACACGTTGGTGGAGAACCCGTACTCGCTGATTTTAGGTGGGAGTCCGGGGTTCTCCTTCCAATCTTTGTCTTCCGAGATCTTGTGAACATTTCTGTCGTAGGGTTTGGATCTTTCGCCTCTCCTCTCCGCTGGTGCCTTCCTGGAGACATGCTCAGATTCATAAGTAGCTCTTCTGGGGCCCGAATCTTCCTCCAGCCTAATGGCTGCCAATGCTTTGGTTTGCACATCCTCGAATGTAGCACAAGGGTATTTAGTGAGATCTTTGTAGAGATCCGAGTTTTGGAGAAGTCCTTGACGGAAGGCTTCAATGGCAGTGGCTACGTCGCATCTGGGGATAGTCACTTTCTCCTTATTGAATCTGTTGAGGAAATCTCGCGTAGATTCATCGACTCTCTGTACCACCCTGTACAGATCACTAGTTTGCTTCTCCGGTTTTCTGCTGCTGGCAAATTGTTGGTTGAAGGAGTTAACCAGATCAGCAAAGGAAGCGATACTCCTGTTTGGCAGGCCGACGAACCAATGCAGGGCTGCTCCTGAGAGGGTGGAGCCGAACCCCTTGCACATGCAAGCTTCCTTCAGAGGCCCTGTGGCGGTTATCACCATCATTTTCTGCTTGTACTGGTTGATATGATCCATGGGATCTGCAGTGCCGTCGTAAAGCGTCATAGATGGTGGCACGAAGCCCTTGGGCACAGCAACACAGGCCAGGTCATCTGTGAAGGGTGAATCTGCATAGCTGTCCCTGGCTGCTCTCTCCAGGGGGCGCGGCATTCCAGGAATTTTGTTGATCAGTTCCCTCAGCTCCTTTAACTCTTGGGATTGCTGATCTGCAACACTGTTGGTTCCTGCCAGAGGGTTAGAAACAAGGGGAAGAAAACTGAAAGGTGTACTTCCTGTCTGGGGTCCCCCAAGGTGCAGACTGTTCGGAGGAGGCGGCGAAGGGAATGCAATCGCCTCAGGCCTGGGTTGCCACTCTGGTGTCTTCTGGTTGGGGGCAGATGCTGCCCATGCTCCTCCAGAAGGTTGGCTGCTGGACAGGGGATACACTCCTGGCGATTGCGTTGGTTGCCATCTTAGCGTCTGATGAACCGGGGTACCTGCAAGAGATAACGCGTTAGTCTCTCGATTTTCAATGCCGGAGAAGAGATTACCTGAGACGCGCGATCTGTCGGATGTGGGCCCGTGGGTCAGATAGCCTAGCCCTTGTGGCGCAACAGTTTGGACGGGTGGCGATAGCTCCAGATCCAGCCTAGTGACCACCTCTTGAGGAATTGCCCTCGATGCTTGTCCGCTGACGGCGGGTTCCCTGTGGAGGCTTGGCTCTCCTCCAGATATCAGAGGCAGGATCTCTGGTGGTGACTGAATTGGAGCGGATGGTGGCCTCGACACCGCTTTTATCTGAGCCCTGATGTCACGGTTATCCTTCTGCAGGGTCCTCACCGCTTGCTGCAGAGTATTGATCCCCTGAAGTATTTCCATCACAGGATCTGAGGCTGACGGAATCCTGAGCGCATCTCCAAACAACCCTCCGTGAGTTGGCGTCCTAGATGGTGCTCCCTCCTTACTAGATCTGAGTGTTTTTGACATCGGGGGCCCTGGAGGTGGTCTGGAGATTGTCGGTGCAGGTCCTGCTGTTAGACTGACAGGGGTCGCCTGAGTGAATGGCGTGGTGGGCTGACTTGCTGCCCCTGAGGATGGTGTCCCTCCAGCAGACTGAGTGGAGGCATCTTGGCTACCAACAAGGTTTTGATCGGATCCAGACATGACAATAGGTTGAATCTCTGCAGAATTTTGGCTAACAAACGATCACTTTGCCCCACGGTGGGCGCCAAATTGTTTTGGTAAAATTTTACCGAGTTAGGATTGAGTTTGTGGGTTAAAGTGATCGGGTTAGTCCTACACGAGTTAACGAGATGAATCGAATCTAGCAAATGAAAACGTAATGAAAGAAAGTAAAGGGACTCGAGTTTTGGTGACGCGGAAACCCAAATGTGGGAAAAACCGCGGGGGGAGTCGGAATCCCGCCAAACTTCTACTATGAATGAACGGAATGAAGTACGAATGATAATACAAATATTTTGACGGTATTAAGCTATGAGAAATTTTGCTAGTATGTTGGCTCCCAATGACCTGTCCCTGAAGATCGATTGACCGTGCTTCTTATACTCCTCTGTTGCGCTTTTGACTCTTTCTTCCTTAACCGTCGCCCTCCTCTTCTCCTGATTTCTCTCCTGCTCTGGTGGCACTGCCCTGGATTGTAGGAAGTTGGTTATTGGACTGGGTCTTTGTGCTTGGGGTAGGGTTTCTTTAAGTGGCTGGCTGTCTTTGGCCCATCTTGGAGCTTGGATGCTTTCTGGCCCAATATTGTTGTTGGGTTTTACTTCGTTGACTTTCTTTGTATCGACCTTTGACTTTACGACTTTGGACTTCTCGCGTATTGTTTCGTGACTTTCCTTGTCGATTCTTTGACTTATTGACTTTGACATTTGACTCGGGGAATTTCCGAGTCATATCCGAGGGTGCGAATTTTATCCCAAACATCAGTATCTTTGCCTGATGGTTCGGTTAAGTCTGTTTCTAAAATTGGCGATATTAGAATAACTGATAAGATTGTGTTGCATAATGTCTTGTTTATTCATGGGTTTACTGAAAATTTGCTTTCTGTTGCTAGGTTGATTTCCAGGTGTGATCTTACTGTGTTGTTTTTGGCTGATAAATGTTTGTTTCAGGACCGTTCAAGTAATCGAGTTGTTGCAGTAGGACACAGATTTGGAAATCTATATAGGATCAAAGATGTTGTCAATATAGTTCCTCGTTCTATCAATTTCAATTCCAGTTGTTCACATGTTGTAAATAAGAAAACCCTAGAATTAGTACATGCTAGATATGGTCATCCCTCCGTGGAAAAGTTGCGTCATGTACCAGATTTTCATTGTGAAATAAAAGAACTTCTTTGTGAAACTTGCATTTTAGCCAAACATCATATGTTACCTTTTCAAAGGAGTTTATCTCATGCAAAAGAGTGTTTTGATTTGGTGCATTTAGATGTATGGGGACCTTATAGATCTCAATCTATGTCTGGAGCAAGGTCTTTTTTGACCATTCTTGATGATTTCTCTAGAAATACTTGGGTATTTTTGATTCAAAACAAGACACATGTGCCTGGTTTGATCAGGAATTTTGTCAAATATGTTAAAACGCAGTTCAATAGGTGTATTAAGATTTTTAGGTCTGATAATGGTACCGAGTTCTTTCAGTCCCAATGTTCAGAGTTTTTTCAATCTAAAGGCATTATACATCAGAGATCCATTGCAGGAAGGCCACAACAAAATGGTAGAGTAGAGCGTAAGCATAGGCATTTGTTAGAAACCGCACGTTCATTGATGTTTCAATCTCATGTTCCAATAAAATTTTGGGGTGATTGTTTACTTACTGCTGCGTATTTGATTAACAAGATGCCTACAAAAATCCTTGATTGGAAGACTCCACATGAGCTCTTGTTTTAATCTGTTCCTGACTACGAGGAACTTAGAGTGTTTGGTTCTTTATGCTTTGCATCTGTTCCTTCTCATTCGATTGATAAGTTTGGTTACAAAGCTAGAAGGTGCGTGTTTGTTGGGTATCCATTTCATCAAAAAGGTTACAAAGTGTATGATTTAGACAAGCATCTTATTTTTACAAGTAGAGATGTAGTTTTCCATGAAAATGTGTTTCCCTTTGCTGATATTCCTGCTGTTTCTAGTCATCAGAAGTCTGATTCTTTTGATGAAGTGCTTAGTCTTGTGCCTATTAGTACACAGAATTCTATTCCTCCTGTCAATTTTAATAATTCTACCTCTGAGAATGTTATTTCCACTGGCAATAATATTCCTGAGAATGTTGTTGCTACTAACTTGGTTCCTGAGAATGACATAGAAAATGCTAGGAGGTCCAGCAGAACAAGAAATGTCCCTTCAAAATTCAAGGACTTCATTTGTTCTATGAGACAGCCTATTGCTCTTCATGTCAAAGTAATTAACGACATGATTATGTATGACAAGGAGTATTTGCACTCATTTTGTAACATGGTTAAAGAATTAGAACCAGTTACTTACAAACAAGCAGCTAAAGATTCTAGATGGGTTCAAGCAATGGAATTGGAGCTCCAAGCGTTAGATAAAAATCAGACTTGGGAACTGACTACATTGCCTCCAGGAAAATCTGCTATAGGAAGTGGGTATATAAGATCAAGCATAAGCAGGATGGGTCGATTGAAAGGTTTAAAGCACGACTAGTAGCTAAAGGATATAATCAAGTCCTCAACAAAGACTACAAGCATACCTTTTCTCCTGTTGCAAAATTGGCGACTTTGAGAACTCTTCTAGCTGATGGGTTCAAGCAATGGAATTGGAGCTCCAAGCGTTAGATAAAAATCAGACTTGGGAACTGACTACATTGCCTCCAGGAAAATCTGCTATAGGAAGTGGGTATATAAGATCAAGCATAAGCAGGATGGGTCGATTGAAAGGTTTAAAGCACGACTAGTAGCTAAAGGATATAATCAAGTCCTCAACAAAGACTACAAGCATACCTTTTCTCCTGTTGCAAAATTGGCGACTTTGAGAACTCTTCTAGCTGTTGCAGCAATGAAAAAGTGGAGTATTCATCAAATTGACATCAATAATGCCTTCTTACATGGGTTCTTGGACGAAGAAGTTTACATGACACCTCCTCAAGGTTATCGTGTACACTCTAGTGATCAAGTATGTAAGTTAAAACGGTCATTATATGGTTTAAAACAGGCGTCACGGCAGTGGAATTTGGAGTTAAGCAAATATTTGGTTGGGTTAGGTTTCCGACAATCCAAGTATGATTACTCTTTATTCACTAAGTTTGATTCAAAAACGAATCAATTTCTGGTAGCTCTGGTTTATGTCGACGATGTCCTGATAACTGGCGACTCTTTGCAAGCTATTAACGTTCTTAAGAAACAATTAGATGGAAAATTTACCATCAAAGATCTTGGTCAGGCCAGATTCTTCTTGGGTTTAGAAATTGCAAGGAATGATAATGGCATTTTGGTGAATCAACGAAAGTATATACTTGATATACTTAAAGATTCAGGCTTTGAAGATTGCATTCCTGCAGATTTTCCTATGCAGAAAGGATTAAAATTATCAATTGATGAAGGAGAACTATGGTTTCGTTGCGGAATTAATAGTCTTTTTTGGAATAATTACAAGCCAAAAATTACTTTTAATGCCAAAGATACTAATTACTTTTGGAATGGCAATTGGAATGATATTAACTCCTATTTATTCATTATCTATGTTACGTCAAATGTTTTATGGATATAAGTTCTTTAATATTACAAACTCTTACTTTTTTGATTCTGGTCCACGAGAATTATTTGTTTTACCTGATCCTGAATGTTACAGAAGATTGGTTGGTCGGTTACTTTACTTAAATATCACCAGGCCAGATTTATCATTCAGTGTCCAGCATTTATCACAGTTCGTAAGCCAACCTAGGGAGCCTCATTATCTTGCTGCACAACACGTTTTAAGATATCTCAAGGGTACTGTCAATGTTGGGTTGTTCTATTCTTCTAATGCGTCATCTGGTTTAAAAGCATACTCAGACTCAGATTGGGCCAATTGACCGTTCAGTTGCAGATCTCTGAGTGGGTATTGCATATTTCTGGGTCAGTCTCTCATTTCTTGGAAGACTAAAAAGCAGATCACCGTCAGTAAGAGTTCCGCAGAAGCAGAATACAGGAGTCTTTCTTTTACTGCAAGTGAGATGGTATGGTTGCACAATTTGCTTCAGGAGTTGCAGGTCCACCCTCCACTTCCTATCCCACTCTACTGCGATAATTCTGCTGCTGAACATATTGCCAAGAACCCTATATTCCATGAGCGCACCAAACACCTAAACATCGACTGCCATTTCGTACGAGACAAGCAGTTAGAGGGCTTTCTAGACACGCGACATATTAGCAGTACTGCACAACTGGCTGATCTTATGACAAAACCCCTTGGACAACGTGTGCATCACGATTTGTCAACCAAGCTAGGACTGATTCTTCACCCCATTCCAGCTTGAGGGGGGGATATGAGCATAGTTGGTTGTTGTTAAAGTAAGTTAGAAGTTAGTTACAAAGTGGTTAGAAGGTTGTTAGGTTGTTATAATCAATCCTATATATATACCTGCTCATTATACAAATCAAGTTTTATGAAATACAAATTATACAATTCTGTTCACAGAGTTCATAGACTCTGATCTATTTGTTTTTCTTTTTTTACGTAAGATAAATCTGTTATATGATTATGGACAAGTAAATTTGATTTGCATAAGTTTCGGTTAATTATTGAAGTTAGTAGTTACATGTGTGAAATTTTTGTAAGACTAAGTATGGGACATCTCATACCTAGGTAGTGTGAAAGGTCTACATTATAATATTCTACTTATATATTTGTTCGAAAATGTAATAAATATTTCAAAAAAATGTAAATATATGTTGGGGTTTCATCTTGATTTTACATTATCTAACTACATCATAACTCAGAAAACAAATGTATACACACAATCTATCAATCCTATAATATTTAACAATAGAAATTAAAGATTGTCAGAAGAACAATACCAATAACACCAATCATTTTAATCACTTGTTTTCGCTATTTAAATCATCTCAATCATACATACAAAGTGAAAGCAGCATGATGAGTCCATGATAAATCCCATTTCTATCATTGTAAGTTGTAAGCCCCTGCCATTACCAAATATGGCACTATATTGGCATATTGTCCATAGACGAAATCATCGAGTACAAGAGTATGGATTTTGCATTAAGGACCTTGTTGTACGCTCCGATCCTCCATAGGCTCTCATTACTCTCTTGATTATGTATATATATATGTTTCGGTTTTTAGCTTAGCTACCAAGTGTATTCTATTATATATGTCGAAAGTGAGCTCTGAAAACAAATGTGAACTAATTAACTTAGTTTGTAAAGTCACGACGTTACGTTGTACAGTAGTATTTATGAGTCGAGCTAGCTAGTTTGATTCGCGTAAATATCCAGAAACGTTGTTATCCGCTGAATAGGCTTTCTAGCTGGAAGGTTGTGTGTGTCTTCAGATCCTATCGATCCTCAAATCTCTTTAAATGTAAAGAATCATCTCCTTACCATTAACATATAAGGAACTGATGGAGAGCACGAAAGATTTCCTCAACTAATTGAACAGGAGACTTACGATGTTTAAAAGGGAACCTTTTCAACACCAAATGTGTGTGTGTGCCATGCATGTGATCCAATCCATCCCAAGGGGCAAAGGGCACATATTCCTTATTTTTATGTCTCATTTATTTATTGGTTGGTTTGGACGTAATACATATGGTCCGATCCTTCAGAATAGGCGAATAGCATACAGTATCAATTTGCAGAACCATATATGAGACATACATACTGGTCCAGCATCCTTCTTTGCTTTCAAATTTGATGCCATTCGTTTTTCCTACAATCCTAGGTATGTAACCTAAATATCTTCCCTTTTTTAAAGTATATTATTATTGTATACGGTCGTTGAACATTAATTTGTATGATGCGATCAATCATAGTGTGATAGATGTACAAGAAAATGATCGAACCAAATTGATAAGAAGACAATTCTTGTTTATGACGCACATATATACATATCCTCCAAACTTGTGACGGGTCAAATAAAGATCTATGTGACCACGTGCATAGATAAAAATGAACCATTTACTAAGTGATAGAGCGATACTATAGTATTACGATAACATGATAGAGATGGTAAAGATTAGCAATAATATGTTAGGAAGATTGCGGTGTATTGTAATATACCGTAATCAGTATAATATCGAAAATTAGAGAATATGTTATATTATCTACCATATTAGAAGATGTTGCGATATCTTCGTAACCCTATAAATATGGCGTTATTGTAATTGTTTGAATAACGAATTCAATAACACAAAACAGATTGTAATTGTTTGAATAACGAATTCAATAACACAAAACAGTTTAGGGCTCGTTTGGTTCACCATAGGAAGATATAAGCTACTGTGAACTTAAATTCACGTGACTTTGTATTTCAGGGTAATTAAAAAAATATTGTTTGGTTGCCATGTGGGAAATGACTTCATGCGGCGGGAAGTTCTACCCAACAAGGGGCTTGGTGAGTAACTTCCCCATTATGGAGGGAGTGACAATTCCCATGAAATGGGCAACCAAACAACTCCTTGAAAATGCACTTCCCGGTAATTAGATGAGCAACCAAACGAACCCTTATTTTAGCACTAAGGCGTTGTGATTTTGTCTTATATACACATACCCGCATGGCCGCATGGGTGATGCTTGACTCGTCAGTTGTCACAGACAGATAACGACGAATGAATATGTTGGTCGTAAGAAAGACTTATAAGAAAATGGAGTTGGTTCGTTATTTCGTTTATGCTTGCCAGCAATCTTCATCTGCCAACTGGAAATTATGATAATGGCACCACAAATTGAACGTAATTCCAGTTTTTGCAAAGTACAAATAATGTCAAGGTTTAGGATTAAAAAAAAGGAATTAAAGTAAGATGAATAGACGACGACTTTATTCTTTTAAACCAAAAATACCCATATCATGCATGAATGGATGATTCACCTAATTAATTAAACTCCCATACGTAACATTTATATAGAATTGAATTGATAAGATAAATAGTGAATGACAATACATCTTATCAAATATATATATATATATATATATATATATATATATATATATATATATATATATATATATATATATATCAACTGATCGAAATTGCAAGAATTATTATGTGCTTATTACAATATTATTACGCACTTTGTTTGGTTAGGATCTCAAGTTATCCAAACGTGCCAAAATCAACTATTGTACTCTTTTGGTATAGGAATAATTACTGCTTTGACATGCCATACAACTTTCCATTATATTGCTCGATTACTTTAGCACCAATTCTTGCTTGTGATAGACATATTTATCGTAAACTTGCAACAGGTCAAGTACGTAAAATGTTTAGAAAATGACAATGTATGATTTGTCTTATCTACTGACATGATCACATGGGGTAGTATTTAACCCGTCACATACTTGTGACGGACATATTCGTCACAAGGAAGACTTGTCGTTCCTCTAGAGAGTTCGGAAAGTTTTAGATAAGTACTTGTCTTAAAAGTTATGGTAGAAGTAAATGCAAGTTGATAGACATATATACACACACAAATTAAAGTTTGGAATTCACTTGTGGCCACATACATACATGAGTATGCATGTATATGACATAAGCTAATTAAGGTGATTATAGCTAATCAAGCATTTTATTTGATGACTGCGATTAGTTTGGCATGTACTGTATAGGAATGGGTTGAAATGGTGACAATAATAGAATGTAATGATGTTACTTTTGCCTTCACATTTTGGTTGAGTATTGACATGGTCCTGCATGCTAGGCAGGTAGCTAGGCTGCTGCCACATTGGCATAGATAGTCCAAATCTTATGTGAACGAAAGACCCAAACGAAAGTAATTAATATCCACATTGTTGATGATGATGATGGAGCGTTATGAGGTGGTATCGAATCTCGGCATCAGCCTCTCATCACATACTTTTGATAAGGTTGATCGTTTGAATGAACTCAACGTGATGCATGAAGGTGAGGTCAGCACTTCACACGACGAATTCGCGCCAAGCATCGAGTAGTGCAATACAAATTGCACTTATACTCTACTCTTATGGGACTTGTGGTTAAGTTAGAGCGAGGAACCTAATAAGTGTAAAGTCAAGTCCGGGAGTTCTCAAACTAAAGTGTATGTCATTACTAGAAGACACTCGGTCAATAGCTAGTAAGACAAATGTCCTAGGACGAAAGATACGTCGTATATTTTACTGTTGTTGCACAAAAATTTGGTGAATGCAATTATGAGTAATGTTATGTTCTCAGGCTCTCAGTCTCAGCTCGTTGGTGATGTTATTCCACATTCTTTGCACAATTAAATTTTGTATAGAAAGAGATGTACGGAGTACGAGTATTTATTACTATATGCGTCGATGCTTTAATTTAAGAGAATGGTTTGACTTTTGAGTGGTACGAAACTTCACGTGCAGGACATTATTGTTGGCATGGATGAGTGTTATATTTGTGAGGTGATGCGAGTGAGGATTCTTTGATTGGATTAGGATGAACATTTGATGGTGGGGTTAGCTTCCGGGTTCCTATAAGGTGTATGTTAGTCCTTTTCCAAGTTAATAGAAAACTATTGGTTCATTTCAATATGGCACATTCATTAAGAAATCGATAGTGAATTGTGGTAAATTGTTTGGTGGGGTTTAAGAAGTCAAATCACAAAAAGTAACCAATAGAAAGAGAGTAAATTGGATGAATAAGGAAAGTTTTGAAGTGGGAAAATCTTAGTAAGGTTTCCTTTTAAGGAAAGTGGAAAAATCTTAGTGGGGTGGAGGGAGTAGTACTTATTAGTCACTTAATAAGGGCAATAGCAATGGTTACGGTTTCATACTAAACTTTTTCATTGACACATCAACCCACTTTATTAGTTATGAAACTTCTTAATTCTCCTCAATGGTAAAAGTTCCATATTTTCTATATGGGCCCCTCTTTTTCTCTCTTTTTATGATATGAAACCGGTTTCTTACTTTAGAAACCGGTTTCATATAAGAAGTTCCCTATTGTGAGGAACAATGGTTAAGGAGTTCCTTAGAGGTTATGAAACTCTTTATTTGACACCATTGCTAATGCCCTAAGGCATAATGTTGACTATTAGTGCGTGCATTGAACAGGGATGTACTTGACTCTCTTGACTTTATGTTGAGGCATATGTATACGACAACGTATATAGGTACGTGGTGTTTGGGTGATATTACAAAGCATATGCAATATGAGTCACGTAGTGATTATCTTGTTAATTCTAGTTTGGTGAGCATCAATCAGGATAATGAGCCCCATAAATCTTTATGTTTGTCGTTGTTTGTATGTTTTGCGTTCGTTAAAGCATAATACAAAATCGAGTTAGGTAAATATAAAGATTTATTATCTATAACAACCTCCTTTAGTTTATACTATAACATTTCCCTTACGAGTCATGCATAAAGCTAAACTGCTAAATTTAATCGACAAAACATATGATAAATCGTTTTACTTATTATCATTGTAGTGGCGTACAAAAAACCAACCAACCCAACCAAGAATTATCATTCGAACTACTTATCTAGGCCAAGTGCCATGTCGATTTCAAAAACCCTATATTAATCTCCTGCTTGGCACGATTAGTGGCAGATCAAGGCGGGCATTAGCCGAATGGAAGTGCACTTGCCCCCATTGACTATTGAAAACCTCAAAACTTTACTCCGTAGTTGATTTTCTTTCCTTTTTCCACCGATTTACTTTTATTTTAATCAAACATTTTCGTCTGTTCATATCAAATACTGACTCCGTCACTTGCCTGTAAGGACACTACCTGGCCCCCACTAGAGATGCCATTGAATTGGCAGGTGAAAGTGGTGTACTGTCTAGCAGTCGATGTTTAGACAGGCTTACCCGTAATTGTAATTGCTCAAAACTTTAGACAACAACCATAACAATTTTGCCAAATTGGAAGAGATTACTTGTGTCTTAATACTTTAATATTTCCACAATGACTGCAGTCAGTTGTAACAAGTGGGCTTTCCAAGGTGGGCTACAGATGCCCAACACACAAAAATGGCAAACATGACCATCATAAAGGAAGGCTCACCTCACTGATTGAGACTAACATAGTTACATACCCATCACCATAACATCTTTTTGTACTTTCATTTGTACTCACTTTCTTCATTCATAGTGTGTTCTGACTCATTTCTTACATTTTCTTATACAAAAAAAATACTATAATACTATGTACAAATTCAAACATTATTATACTTGGCCACTTGGGTCATCTCATCATCCTATCTCTTATGGAGGCGTAGGGACAATTGATCATTTTATCGTGAAAAATAATTGTCTTATGATTAAAAAAAGTCATAGTTACGATGAAAGAGAACAATTTTAGTATTGTGATAGTGAAAAGTATTTTCCTCTGTTCTGCTCAATAGTTTACACTTTTCTTTTTTTTAGATATGTAAGTCAATAGTTTACGTTTTGAGTATGTTCAGGGACTGCTAAAGTGCTAATAGGGGGTTCATGGTGAGCGAGAGAAATGGACCTCCGAATTTATTGGGCCTTATAATCGTTTTGCTGAATATTTACTCTATATATATAAACATTTATGAAATAATAGGTACAAATGTGGCTTGTAGCACAGTGGTTTCAGTGCACTCCAGTTCTTGAAAGTTGAAATGTCATGGGTTCAAACCATGTTGGATAAAGTAATAAGGGTAAACTATCTAGTGAGACAGAATGAGTTCGTTTTCGTATGTTGCACATTGGTTTCACACTAGACTTATAAACGAGTAGGAGTATAAAATAAAACAAATATATTCCCTTTGATCATATGCTCTCCTTATAAATAAGTGCCAATTAAGTTAGTTGATCCAAACACACCCATATCATTTTCCATACACAAAAATAGACCATAATCTATCTAGGATAATAGATAAGTAACTTATAATGGGGTTTTCAAGTAATAATGAAAATGAAAATGGAGCGGGTCCTCCTCGTAGTAGATTATTATTTGTGGGTAAATGGGTTGATTGGATAAAGGGTTTGGGTAAAAGGATGGGAAGGGAGTTGGTGACAAGTAGCGAGATGATAGGAAAAATAGCAAAAGATGATCCAAGAAGATTGGTGCATTCATGCAAAGTGGGACTTGCTCTAACCTTGGTCTCTTTGTTCTACTATTTTCAACCACTTTACGATAGTTTTGGTGTCTCTGCTATGTGGGCTGTCATGACTGTCGTCGTCATTTTCGAATTCACCGTTGGTAAGCCCCTCCTACTATTGTCCTAATACACTCAAAAAATATATATACTGTATTATGAATATGGGCGTGAATATTGTTGATATGTACGTAGAAATTAACCAAAGAACTGATAAAATTATTCTTGGGTACGTAATTATTGTTAATTAATACGGAGTATTGATTTTTTGGACCATGCTTTTGTATGTAGGGGCGACATTAGGAAAAGGATTGAATAGAGCAACGGCTACGTTAATAGCGGGTGGACTAGGAGTTGGGACTCACCATTTGGCTAGTCTTTGTGGCAAGATCGGTGAACCTATGCTCATTGGTTCTTTTGTCTTTCTTCTAGGTAATTAATTAATATTAATTTGCACTCAATCAACTCATACAAAGTATGCCCTATAAAAATAATTAAAGAGGCGAATACAAACAATTCTTAACTAGTCTAAACTCTAAACCCGTATTTGATCACTTTGCTTTTCAAAAAGAAAAGGTTACAGCTTGCCTCGTTGGCTAGTATCAAAAGTCAACACACCTAGCTACTAGCTAGGCCTATTTCTAATCGAAACCTGCATTTGATTTGATGTATTCTGATTATAATTTACGAATTGTTATAAAATGCATATGCAGCTGCGGTAGCAACATTTATTCGGTTTTTTCCGAAGATCAAGGCAAGATACGACTACGGATTCCTGATATTCATATTGACATTCAGCTTCATAGCCATATCAGGGTACAGAGGGAATGAAATCATAGAGCTGGCACACAAGAGACTCTCCACCATTGCTATTGGTGCCTGTGTTAGTTTGCTCACTAACATCCTAGTTTTTCCGGTTTGGGCCGGCCAAGAACTTCATACTTCAACCGCTTCCAACATGGAAAAACTCGGACATTTCTTAGAAGGTACTCGTACTATATAACGAACTATATCTATATAGTCTGTATATAGTCCGTATGATGGCCGTCATCAGGTGGTACTGAATCTCGGTTTTAACAAGATTATGAAATTGTTATATTTGCAGGATTTGCAAGCGTATATTTTAGATTGTCTGAAGGCGAAATTAATTCTAAGGACGTGAGTAAATCATTACAAGGCTATAAAAGTGTCCTGAATTCCAAAAGTGTAGAGGAAAGCCTGGTATGCATGTTTTTTTTTTTTAAATAAAATAAAATTGTAGAGGATTATTATAAGAAATATAGAGTGTGATTGCAGCATAGTTTAATCTGCATGGGATGCATGTGATTTTTCAGGCAAATTTTGCAAATTGGGAGCCAGGGCATGGGCAATTTGGGTATAATCATCCATGGAATCAGTACACCAAATTGGGAACTTTGATAAGGCAATGTGCTTACAGAATTGATGCTCTTAGTGCCTATATTAACTCTGATGTTAAGGTAATATTATTCACATGCTCTCCCAAAATTCCCATTCTCGTTTCAATTTACAATTTTCTTCCAAGAAAGAAAGAAAAAAAAAAAAAAAATCCTCAGAATATTCTTCATTCGCTTAGCTTTTTTCATCGTTAAGTAGTTATTAGTTAGTCCCTTATCAGACTGTCTTATTACTCTTATATTAAGATTATTAACTTCAAAAGTGATGTATGGAGTACTAATTTTATTATGGGAACGTCTGATCATAATATGAATATTATCGGTGGCATGCAGGTAGCGCAGAAATTTGAAGAGCAAATGAAAGAAGCATGCACTTTAATGGCAATAGAATCAAGCAAAGCATTGAGAAAACTAGGCAAAAGCCTAAGATCAATGAAACATCCATCTACAACAGTAAATGCACATATAGTGAGTTCAAAAGCAGCAGTTAAAACCCTAAACTCTTTGCTCAAGTCTAAGTTACTATGGCAAGAATCCGAGTTGCTACAAATCATACCAGTCGCGACTGTTGCTTCTCTTCTCATCGACATTGTCGATTGCACCGAGCAGATTGCAGCTTGTGCTCATGACCTAGCTACCTCGGCTTGCTTCAAAAAGGATAAAAAGTCCAATTTACCCTCTGAAAAAGCACTTAATGAGGGTATAAACCAGATTTCAGAAGTTATTACTTGTCCCGATCAGATTGTTATTACAATTACCGAGTCAAAGAATTTAACCAAGTAAATATTTTGTAAAGAGTCATGGCCTTTCTACTAACTAGTCGTCATGTCATGTCACGTCGCTAACATATTTACCAATGAAAATCTTAGCCTAATAGCTAAGATCGAGGTACTGGGTCGTTTAGTTTTAAAAACGAATTTCCACATACCTTTCATTTATTTGTACTAGTCTCGCTCTTGCATCATATCGGACTTACAAAATATATGATGATAAAAGGATATAAATTAAAATTTCTCAACAATTATAATTAGTGCATTATATTGTCTACTTTTGACTTTCTGAATCAACTTTTTATTTTAATTTTTAGAACTCTCAATTGTACCATTAATAATGTTTATTTTATTTTTATTTTTATTTTTTTGTAATGGCGTGTTCATCAAATTAAAGTGTAAAGAATGTTGTGGTATGTAGTGTAGCATATTCCTTGTACGGATGGGAGTACTTTTTTTCAGAGCTTATTTTATTTGATGCTCATAGGAACAAAATCAGGAAGGACAAGTTGGTAGATAATTATATACTCGTACCTAGTTTTGAAAAGAATAGAAAGGAGTGGAACAAATTGACCCACAAACTTAAAGGTTATACGGACGGAGTACATAGAGTAGTATAGAACTATAGACTATAGTGGCTCCCAATAATAACTTGTTTGTTTGCGAAAGCAATCATTAGTCTCCCTCCCTTATCATGGATATATATCCGTCGTAATGTTATAACTGGTCAAATATCATCAACATGCATATTTAGATAAGATAAAATCGGAATGTATGGACAATAGCAAAAGTCGTTTTGTCTATCTTTATCTACCCAGGTAGATAATATTGCATGTCACATGTTTGTGACGAATATCCTCGTTAGTCGTCGCAAATAAGAATTTGTGAATTTTAATCCTCTATATACTAAAGGATAGGAAGAACTAGGAGTACGTATGATGACGTGTCATAACCTCTTTCATCCGTTTTCCCGCCTAATGTTACTCCTACTACATAATGGGCTAATTAACTAAACAATGAAGGACCCAAGGTAAATATCTAATCAACTTTAACTTACGTTATGAAAAAAATACGTAAATTAAATTAAAAACATATACTCGGTGTACAAATTGTATAATAATTTTATTTTTAAGACTTAAAAACGACATGACTAAATTAAATTAAATTGAAATGTAATAAAAAAAATATTCATCATAATCCAGAAAGTGTCAATTGAAAATTTATTTCAAAATGACATGATAGTTATCTGATAACTATAAAAAAATTAACATAAATTGACATGTCAATTAAAATAAAACTTACACTAAAACTTATTATTAGTTTATTTATTGATAAATTTGTTTCTAATATAAGCCGTACAATTTACACGAGGACTAAAGTAGTATATTTTAATTTTTACATTAAGATTAAGATAGATATTAAAGATGTACGATGTGATGAATGTGGTGATAAAACATCATTTTTAGGGCTCACTTGGGATGAGGGTAATTATTCCGGGAGTAATAGAGCCAAAATGAACTAAAAAATTACGAAAAATAGTGATAATGTTAAGCGGAAATGGAGAAATTAAGGAAATATAGCTTATTTGGGATAAATTAAGGAGAAATTAGGAAATATAGCTCTCTCCCCAAGCAATGCATTACCCTCCAATGAGATAATATTCCCCCCTTATATCTTTTTTACACTATAAAATGTTACAATCAAGTAACAAGTTCATCCATTTCTAGTTAATTTACCCTCATCTTAAGCAAGCCCTTAGAATAATCACACTATCCAAAAAGGAAAATGGGTAGAACGTTAATAAATAGAGAGTATTAAAATAGGAAGATGTAAAAAATAAATGGAGGAAGTACCAAAATAACATTTTCCAAATTACTATTACAATTTACAAAGACTAATCAATTTTTTTATTTTTTTTTTTGCCATCGGAGAAAGAGCTCAAGAATTGTCGCTAGGTTATGCGGTATGGAATTCAGAGCTCAAGGGATGAAACAAAAGGAAAGACAATGAAAGAAGGGAGGTTAGATAGTCTATATCCCAGATTCCCATCACGTGTTATAAAATATGCAACAGATGTTATAATTTGTTGATGGGTCATCCCGTATATGGTGTGACACACGGGTTGTGGACATGACGTAGGTCCACCCCGACGCGGCCACGCGCGGGTTTGGGTTAGGCGAATGCACCTCCATATGAGAAGGATCGAATTGAAATTTAAGTCGAAATGGAGTCGCCACCGAATTTTATGGTTATTCGGAACCATTCGAGCCCACTCTATACCGCCATGGTCCATACACAAAGTATGGCCCATTTTGGTTTGAGAGTTTATTGGGCTCGTCCCTTTGCATATCGATATAGATGCCGACTTGAGCGGTTAATCGTATATTGAATGACTCTCGTTGCCAATGGATTCGGACATCCGGAAACCACGGTTCTGAGTAAGGGGTGAGGGTACGTGTTGGGAAGCCCACTAAGGACACCCAACCCCGCCCGCACTTAGCGGCCTCTACTAGGACATCGTTTGACTTTTTAATATGCGCGTTAGTGATTCGGTGAAATGTTATGCAAACAGCGTTTTAGCTAAGCATGCGAATTAAATGTGAGCTACGTCAATTTAATGCATCTAATTTATTGTCGAAGTGATTTAGCATGCGAGGGTTCATTTATAAACGGTAAAACGCAAATAAATAAAGCAAAGCAAAAATAAATCGATTACAAGTTACACGGGCGGAATACAACCCGGAATTCACAATACGGCGTACAATGAAATACAATAATCGAAATATACAATTGAAATGACGAGCAATAATTATAAACGGACCCGTGTATAAACTAGACCGTGAATTTGTGTAGGTGGACGAACTTTAATTAGTTACACATTATATTGCGTATTAATCAAAGGACGGAGGTTCGAGACCTAGACGTGGTGCTAGCCCGATCTCGAACCTCGATGCCTTGTCCCGACTTATCACTTCGAGAAATTGAGTCTAAATTAATTTTACAACGGATACGACTAAAGAGTCGTCGTCATAAAATTAATAATGTGAGACCGTCGATCAAAATCGTTTAAGTGAAGTGATATGCATGAATTTTGGAAAAGCTACGTGATTAACTTTACACGTGTCGACTAAGTCGCTTTTGAAAAGACGAGGCTCGAATGATATGAAAAGAGCTCACGGTTTCTGGGCTGCAGGACCCACTCGATCGAGTCATGGCTGGACTCGGCCGAGTGCGTCCTGGAAGACGCTACTGCCCGTAATTTAGGGTGCTACTCGATCGAGTAGCAGGTGTACTCGGTCGAGTGGCACTTGTACGAGTTGTGACTCGTTTGTTTTAATGTGTTTTAAATCGATGATTGGCCGAGTCAAATAAAAATATTGACGGATTTAGATTTAACTCGGTTTGTCGGTACTATAATCATGTCTTATATGATTACAATACCGTTATCGGAATTTTGTAAAAAAAGGTTATTGTTAGATAAAAAAAAAATTGATTAGTGACGGAATTGCGTCCCTCTACGTCACGACATCGATATTAATCCTTACGGATTATGTGACGTCGGTTTTCGTGTCAACGGGTTCCATACTAATTGGAAATGGGATTAAATGCGTTCAACTATGACTTTAGGTTGATTATCATAGTCCAACGCATTCGAGACCGAATTTTCGTACTAAAATGTATTAACGCGATATTATGACAATAATGATGATAAAGAAAAGATGATGCAAAAATGAAGGCGCGAAAGTACGACAATATTAATGCTAGTGTTACTATTATGGTTACGATTATAAATACGATACGAAAATACGATAAATAAAATGAAAATGAGACTAGAAAAAAAGAGATCGAGATGGGGTTTAGGACACCCTCAACATACATGCTTAGTAAGGACCTCGGAAATGGACTCGTAATAGCGGCACGGGCTTGGGAGTATCGAGGATGTATGCGAGTTATGGTGTGTATATGTGTGTGTGCGCTTCGCCGGTTCTCCGAGGGACGAGGGGCTCGGGTTTGATGTGTTTTGCCTAGGGTTGCTAGGGTCGTAGTATTGTGTGTATGGGATGAGTACGCATGCAACGAGTTGTGAAGGTTGTAAGAGTTGTGTAGTTGTAAAAGTGTTAAAAAGTGTGTTCCAAAGTGTGTTCCAAAGTGTGTTCCAAAGTGTCTAAAAAAGTGTGTGTTGTGCACGGGGGTCATGGGGTATTTATAGGGAGCCCCGACCCTGGGTCACTCGACCGAGTGACGCGGGTGCACTCGGTCGAGTGCCCTCGCGAATGCACCTGGACGGTCCTTGTGAGGCTCCACTCGATCGAGTGGTCAATCCACTCGACCGAGTGGATCAATTAAACCGGGCTATTTTGGGCGTGATTGCCCTTGATTTGTGCTTGATTGATTGTGATTGATTTGGATAGGTTTGGATTGATTTTTGGCTGATTTTGAATCTGGTGCATGTTTCGAGGATGCATCCGGTCGTTTTTTGTGTCGGGTTTGTCTTGACCGGGTTTTTACCCGGTCGCTAAAAGACGGGAATTATTGTTAGTATCGGTTTTGACCCAAATTAGTCTTGTTTGACTCGGAACGACCCACTGGGCCTGAATTTGAGGTCTGTTTTGTGAGATTTTTACTCCACTAAAAGTCCGTGTCGGATATTATTGATTCCGAGCCCAAGTCCGAGTATGCTAAGTCACGTTCGCGTCCGATCATCATCGGGTGTTTTTTGGAAACTGCTATAGACACCTGGCGGTCAAATTTTGGGTGTCTACACGGGTGAGACACAAAAATAGGACGAGGGGATCCACACTGGATTAATACTCTTTCTGTCTTGATCATTTTTTTGTTTTTTTGATTAAAATATTTTTCACAACTAATATAAAAGACAACAAATGACCGAGACGGAGGGACGAGAGTAATTGAGAAAGATAGAGTAAAGGGTAGTTTGGTCAATGTAGTGATTAGTCTGTTTTAGTTGCGTGACACTGTGAAGACCCAGGAGAAGGGGATACGGAAAGTCGGGTATTTGAAGGTGGAATTTGAAGGTTGTTAGGGTTTTAGGGTTCTACAATCCATCTCTCTCTCTTCCGCCATAGCCATGGAGAAATATTCGCGCGTCGAAAAACCGAAGCCCGATTCTCCGATCAACGAAAATGAGATTCGCGTCACTACTCAAGGCCTTATACGCAACTATATCAGCTATGCCACTACTCTTCTTCAGGTCTTTCCTCACTTCATTTCTATCATCTTCAATCATCTTTGCTGCTTCTGCTGTTGTTTTAGTTTGATTTTCTGGTTTTGCATTCCGTTTTTGATGATTTTGATGTTTAGTCTCATTTTGTTAGGGTTTCCGAAAATGTGTATTGACTGCTTATGTTCGTGGTATAGCGCCTATAGCCGTATAGGTATCGTATGATTGGATTACGCTCGAATTCGTTCATTGTGTTTTTGTGATTATATCTTGATTTTTAGGTTTGTCTGTATCATCGTGAATCTGTATGAGAGTCTGTTTGATTGGAGTTTATACCTTTGAAATGTGGCTCGGATGATCTGACTTTATTTACGACAAATTTGTTAGTCGTAATTTCGTGCAACTTCTGTATAATCTCGATTTGTAGCTGCTTTCCTCTTATTTTAGGATTGCTGTATGATTCTCGTTCGTACTGACAGTAAACGGATTTAGTTCACTGTTTCCTGTCGTCCTCATCCATCTGCTTATCTTAGTATGCTAGAAAGAGGCAGATATTAACAATTTATTTAGGCTTGGTGTTGAGCTGAAAGGAGTAGGGGGCCTATTTATGTTCACGTGGAAAGCGTATTTTTATTATGGGATATTTGAGACTTCTTCTGTGGTTATAGGTAATCTGTTGTTTGAATTTCAGCGGTCGTGTTTTAATGTATTAGTTCAGTTTAACTCATTCTGCAATCAGTAACTTTAATTTAGGTTATTGCTGCCCATTAGTGACAATTTGTGTGATCCACCTGCTTATTGGCCCTTATTAGGTTTCTGTATGCACTACAAGTATATGTCAGCAGTATGTATGTTTGTAATATGAAGTAATAGGTTGTATTTTATGTTTTACGAAGGAATGACGGGGATTTTTTAACGATTGAAGTGAATGGTATGTCAATTAAGCTTGACTGTGGGTTATTTGTACTCAAGGTATTACGTTATTCAAGATTCCCATCTAAATTGCTCAAATTAGTGCGGGAAAAGATCTCATACATTCGTGCTATATTTTGGAAACTATGTTGTTGGTTATGGAAGGCTATTCCACTGTGAAATGACATTTATCTGTCCATTCTTATCGCTTCATTTTTATCATTATGTAATGTTACTTCATTTGCTTTTACTCTTGCAATTTTGTTTGTTTGTTTTACTAATCTCGTTTTCTGTATGCTGACATCCTGAAGCTTAAAATAGAAGATGGAATGAATAATATATTGTCTGTTAGCTCATATTACTTTGAAAAACAATTGATGTAGGAAAAACAAGCCAAAGAAATTGTCTTGAAAGCAATGGGGCAAGCTATAAGTAAAACAGTGGCTATTGCAGAGTTAATTAAGGTTAGTTTTCATCCTGTAAACTTAGTTTTGTGAAGTGTATGATTTTTACCTTGGTAGTATATATATATTAATTAATGTTGTTTACTCTGGTAAACAGAAAAGAATTCCTCACTTGAACCAGGATATAGCCATCTGTTCTATTAGCATTACAGATATCTGGGAACCCAATGAAGAAGGCCTTATACAGTAAGTTTCCTTTCAATTTATTCTGCTCCATTGCTGCTGCATAGCATGCAGTGATTCTTAAATTTTCTTTGGTAATTTGCAGATTGGAGACAACTCGTCAAGTTTCAATGATTTCTATTACTTTGTCATTTGAAGAGCTAAACAAAGACTCCCCTGGGTATTTACTTTTGTCTTGTTTTTTTTTTTTTTGCCTTTGGAATTTGTAAAACAAAAGAGATAACCAAAAATGCTGATGCTTCTTTTATTGTGAAGTAGTGTCATGTGACACAATTCTTGACATAAGTTTTGTTACAAGCCATTCCAGATTTGTGCTTCTTCTGTCTTTAATACAAGAGTATGTGGCGTACATATAACCTCTGCTTGCCATCTTTCCTTTTTCACCTTTGACCTTAGTCAGAACAAAGTTACTGGTTTTTTCAGATGTTTGAAATCATTTTCTGACCATGATTATCTGTATTTTATGTGTTTATTATGTTCATCTTTACATTTTTAAGGAAAGTAAAGAATGTTCAGTATTTTGTTCCTATTTTTTTGAATGCTGACCATGTTGCTTTTGGAGCTCACACCAGTATATCTGCTGCGAAAATGTGATGTATTATCTGTTTAGAGGTCTCAATGCATCAATGTGCCATCTTAAAAAATGTGAATCGAGGATTTTTGTGCTTGTTTTTTAAATGCTGGCCAACTTACTTTTGGTTTTGGAGCTCACATAAGTTATATCTTTCACAACATTGTAATGTAGTTCCAACTGGAGCTCACATAAGTTATATCTTTCACAACATTGTAATGTAGTTCCAACTGGAGCTCTTTATGCATTAATCGTCCATATTTTAATTGTTAAAAATATGAATCAAAGGTATCAAGCTCCATCTCTGAATGAGCAACAGCCCAAACATCAGCAGTCTCAACTCAGACAAGGACGTGGAGGAATGTACAATGTTGTTCATGATGGTAATACGGGCACCTATTTCTCATATTTTTACGTGCGATAAATTCAATCACTGTTTATCTGACGTTCTCTTTGTGTTATTTATTTTAATAGATTCATATGGTCGAGGCCGTGGACGATCGAGAGGAAGAGGAGGAGACAGGGGGCAGGATTGGGGAAGAGGTGGCTATGGAACATATCAAGGTAAGGACAAGTTGTGTATTTATAATTCTGAACACGATATTCAACTGTTTTCAGAACTGACATGAGTTTGCTTACTTTATTTATTGCGAGACAGACAATGAAGGGTACTCAAACAGAGGTAGAGGAGGACGGGGAAGGGGAAGGAGCTGGGGATATCAAGGTCAGTATATTCATATCATGTTCCTTGCTCTAGAGGTAGATATAATCTCCACAATACATGTTCTGGAGAAAATAATGATATGCGAGGATATTTGGGTAACAAAGAATTGGGACTGTTATAGTTCCACTATTTCCATAATTCCATTTAGTGGATGAGACTGGTAACAGAAGGCATTAACAATGGAGTACTGTGAGATAGGGAGAATAGTGCGGCTTAAGTACGTAACTATTATATTTGGTGTTTGTGTCACTCCATACATGTATATCAAAAGTGAACACAATCATATAAGGGAGAAATTATGAACTGAACACTGATAGAACTGCTGCTAGTTCATTATTGATTGCTTCATGCTGTATTCGTTCTCCACAATCTCAGTTTCCTGTCCGTGTTTAATATTTGGTTAGATGATGGCGGTTACAATGGAGGCAGCTACCAAGAAGGCAGAGTCTACCAAAGAGGCAGAGGTGGTTACCAAGGAGGTAGGGGTGGTTACCAAGGGGGTGATGGTGGTTACCAAGGAGGCAGGGGTGGTTACCAAGGGGGTGATGGTGGTTACCAAGGAGGCAGAGGTGGTTACCAAGGAGGCAGGGGTGGTTACCAAGGGGGTGATGGTGGTTACCAAGGAGGCAGGGGTGGTTACCAAGGGGGTGATGGTGGTTACCAAGGAGGCAGAGGTGATTACCAAGGAGGGAGAGGTGGTTACCAAGGAGGCGATGGTGGTTACCAAGGAGGCAATGGTGGTTACCGAGGAGGCAGAGGTGGTTATCAAGGAGGCAGAGGTAGTTATCAAGGAGGCAGAGGTAGTTACCAAGGTGGAGGTGGCTACCAAGGAGGCAGAGCTGGCTACCGAGGAGGAGTTGGTTACCAAGGAGGTGAAGGTGGCTACCAAGGAGGAAGAGATGATTACCAAGGAAGTGGTTACCAAGGAGGCAGAGGTGGCTACCGGGGAGGTGAAGGTGATTACCAAGGAGGCGGGGGTGGTTACCAAGGAGGCAGAGGTGGCTACCAAGGAGGTGGTTATGGTCGGGGGAGTCGTGGGCGTGGTAGAATGGGCGGACGTGGTTCTCTGGATGGTGCAAATGATGCCTAGAAAGCATCTTATTTACGCTCTACTATTTTGGAATACTTGCCTCGTCTAGAATGCGCATGACTGTTAAACAGAATGGTTAATATTGGCTTGTATCGTCTTAGGTCATGTTTTGGAAGCAATTTTGCTCAATTTTTGCAGTCAGTTTCGAACATTGATGTCGGAGGCTTGCTTTTCTATATGATGGTTTCAGCCAAGAGCAAGTATTCAAAGTAAACCCTCTGTAATTATTTAGGCCTCAAATCTGCAGGGTAATGCAAATATCCTTGATTTCATTTCTGTCTATTTTTCTGTATATTTTATTCCTAGGAGATGCCAGATTTGCATAAAAGTGATGCAAGTTTTCCTTCTCCACTTAAATCTGTTGCTTTATGACCATTTCTTCATTTACTGCGAAAGTATATACTCATCCCATTTTGATAACGGCATATTGAAACATAGTTGCAGATGAAATTAATATAAAACGGTGCATTTGTTGCTTTTCAGCCTACTAAACTGTATGTGTGTCCACCCTTCCAACGTAAATTCAGCATACAGCACAATTTCCTTTATACATTCAGAATGGGGCTCATTGTAGCAAAGAGTAGCACTTAGTACCCCAAATCTCGATAAAATAGTTAGAGTACGGTCATTGAGTTGTCGAAAGTTGACTTAATATAATGATCCGCGTATTCCGTTCAAAAAAAGTTTTAGAGTTTTTGATTGTCGCTATCGAAAGCTCCCTGAAGATATGCCTTAACAAAGATATAAAACTACCGGAAAAAGATTTGTTATTCCAATTTTTCATTTTTAACACCGTCTATTAATACATTATTAAATGAAAGCTCTATAATTAGGGAACGTGCATGTTGCATGAACATGGACTGATTTTTGTCTAGATTTAAATTGTATGATCAATGTTATTCATTTTGTTTACTAGGTGCATAAACAAGTATGGTGTAAATGTATATTTCTCAATATTGTGTCCACATTCGGCTTTCCTATCTAGATCTGAGCGAGTGCAATGATTTAACTTGAGAACTTGTTGCAGTTTCAAATAACTTGTACGTAAGTCATTAGTTTCACCATTTGAGTTGTTCATGAAGATTAACTTTACTCGAATGGACCCACAAAATATTTGAGCTAGTTACTCCATGAAGCTAGACTAAGAATTTGTTTAATATTAAATGTAGGATATATATGTGGCATTTATGCAAACAGGTAAAGTTTAAAGAATTTATTTAATATTAAAATAATGATTAAAATGAAAATGAGTATGTTGGACTTGAACGTCCCAAAATAGAATAAGGGAAAATTCGACTTGAACCGCTGGAATATTTATAAAATTTTCCTTTATATCATTAACAAATAAGTCTCCCGCCCTAATAATAATACTCCAAGTTTCTTTTGGGCCCACCCCTCCCACTTTCCTTTTTTTTTTTGTCAATCCATGGACGTAGACATCTTCTCAATCCATTTTACATACAGATCCATTTTGGATTCATGGCTAATAACCATGCTCCAATAAATAGTCTATTCTCCGAAGTTTTTAACTCATTTAGCTCAAAATTATGGTACTATAAATCTATAATCAGATAAAAAATGCATTAATATTCTGTTCATGGAAAGTACTCACGGTTACGGAGAAACTATATTGTAGGGAGTATTTAACTAAAGGTCATTCTTTTTTCGGCTCGATTTCAGTCTATTTTAACTGTACTCAGCTCAGCTGCTATGAATTCAACTCAACTCTAATAAGCTCAACCAACTACTCCTACATTAAGTTCAGCTCAACTCTCCTAATTTAAGCAATTATTGATAAATCACTACTTTTACTGAGATCATAACATAAAATTTACAAGTTAGTGGATAGCTGAGATATTATCTAGACTCTCACTCCTTAAATTAGCAATAGGAAAGTTACATCTAGTAAAAGTGTAAGCAGCGGCGCGAGTCTTGACATTCTAAGACACAGAGAATATCTGAATCCTCTTGAGCGGAGCAGTACCATCCGTGTCCAGCTCCCCCAACGAAAAACACTCCCTAGCCTTATAAGAGAACGGTGGTAACATTGTTCAACCATTAGATTTAACTCACTAAATCTAATCTAAGGACCGGGGTTAACTCTATTATATATACATCTTACCACACCCAATCACGCATTTTCTTAGAAAGATAACCGATAACTCAACCTCTTAGAGAAGAGCTATCACGTTCGAAAAAAGAAAATAAACACTTGGCGCGTAACAAAAGTAGGCACCCAAGCACGAGGGAATGTCAACCGGTAGACCTAATACTGTTGGGTTAGAAACCTTCGTCAACAAAAGGCTCGATTGACCCTGATAAGGTTAGGTTGGCCTTAGAAAGGCATACTCAGTGACCATTATAAAAATGAAAGATCTTTCACCATACCAGGATTTACTATAGATAAATCCAAGTACTCCACTACTCCCCAGCATAATTGTCAAACTGTAGATACTGTCACCCGCGTGCACACCCACATACCGCGGTCACCATGGTTCATGATCTAATCTTGTGTTCTGGACGAGTTTGGACCCGTTGTACTTTGAGAATATATGGGTGTATTCACATTTCTGTCGATATGTGATTATAAAATATGTAAATGTTTAAAGGCCATATATTTTACTTGGACGATCCATTTAGTGATGTTTGAGTGATCACCAAAAAATTATGAGATGTTCGGAAATCCTTTTAGTTAAATTTGATCCTGAGTCAAAATGGCCACAGCTAAATGACATTGAACTTAAAGATAACGACTCGTCTCATTAAGCATTTCATGTCTACAGTAATTCTCGTTTTTAGGATTAGGTCATCCATTATCTAGGGATTCAAGTAAAGGGTGAAGGTACGTATTGGAAAGTCGATATTATGAATAACAACACTCAATCTCACTCGCTCATAGCTAACAATCAACGGTTGGGTGTAATGTCAATTCTTTTCAAAACCCTAGAAGATCCAAAAACCTTTTATATAAAACTGTATCATTAAACAACGATATGTTAAAAGAGGAGGTGCGTGCAAAAGCGGAGCAGATCAAAGTTAGAGATTTGTGTTTTAATGAAATTTTTTTTTACTCAAAGTTTAAGTTTATCGATGAAATGATTTTATTTTTGATATAAAAAAAAAAAAAGGCTTTAAGGTAGAGTAGAAGAAATAAAAGGAAAAGAAGTAAAACAAAAATAGAAAGAAAAAAAACAAAAAATAAATAAAAGAAGGAACATAGACAGAAAAACGTCCAAATACAAAGTGAGCGTTTGGAGTATATAAAAAGCCTCCCTTGGTTATGTCTATGTCTATGTCTCTCTCTCTCTCTCTCTCTATTTCATCCTTGATTCACCAACAAACATCTGATTCTTTCTTTCATTCATTCTTCTTCCTCAATCTCCTTGATTTCCCCCCCACCCACCCACTTTCCCCATTTCCAACTCTTCCTCTTCCTCTTCATCTACTTTACTCTTATCTCACTCATTCTCGTTTCTTCTCATTTAAACAACACGGACTACTTTAATTTACTATTACTACACCACCCCCACTATCTATAATATCCTTACAGTATACACATATATAGATAATTATATTGATAATGGAGATGAGAATGAGCGGCGGCGGCGGCGGTCCAACGAAGAAGATGGTCGGCGGTGGTGGTGAGAAAGAAGCGGGTCACGTTATTCATAAGGTGCCTTCCGGGGATGGACCTTATGTTCGTGCCAAACATGCTCAGGTCACTCACTCTTTATTTTATTTTTATTTTTATTTTGTGTAAAATCGTTTGTATGATTAATATTATCGGGGTTTACTTACTTACTTAAATGGGAGTTTATTGAGGAGTATTATTGGTTGCATACTTGCATCCATCCTGCCCGTGGTTTTGTTTGAGATTTAGTATTTAATGTTGTTTTATCAAAGTCGTCTACTCCGTATGTGATGTATGCCTACTACTCTACTACTACTACTCTACTACTACGCTCTACGGAGTTGTTAGTTTATTTCTCCGCAATTAATCCTCAATCTGCTTTTCAATACAATACCAGTGGCAGTGTATAGGTAATTATGTATGCTTTATTTATTGCATCTCTTCCTCTATTATCTTCTACTGTCTATTGTATGCTTTTATGATTTTTATACACACACGTATTCTCAATTCTGACAAACGTCATCCCCCCTCCCTCTGATTTCGATTACCAACTTTAACACTGTACTTCGTAGTCAACTCTTTAACTAGTTTCTAGGGTTTTATGAAATACTCGTGTAGGTCTCACGCACTAATTAATTAACCCCATCTACCCGTGTAGTAATTATTATTTACATTTGTATATTTGATCTCAAAGTTTTCAAATTTGATCTTTTGACCATAGCAAATATATATCCACAGTTTGTTCACCTTTAATTAAAATACGGAATACTCCGTATAAAACAAACTAATGATACACAGATGGAACATATATATGTTTGTTTGGTTCACATGCCTTTCTTTAATTTGGCTATGATAATTCATTCTACAAATGAAATGAATGGTGCAACAATTTTATACAACGATTTTAGCCAAGTAGTTGGTATTCATTAATGAGATGGATGATGATGATGATGATCAGGTAGTATTAAAAGATGCGGAAGCGGCGATAGTGTGGTTCTGGAAGGCGATAAACGCAGGGGATAGGGTTGACAGCGCGCTCAAGGACATGGCTGTGGTGATGAAGCAACTTGACAGGACTGAGGAGGCCATTGAAGCTATCAAATCCTTTAGGGGTCGTTGCTCCAAAAATGCTCAAGAATCCCTTGATAATGTCCTCATCGACCTCTACAAGGTACATATATACTCATCCTTAAAAAATAATATGAAAGGTAGGTAAACAAATGACGGAGACTGAAAGGCAGGGTAGGGTATACATTTATATGATGGGGTTTGTATGAACAATGACATACAGAAATGTGGGAAAGTGGATGAGCAAATAGAGCTATTAAGACAAAAGTTAAGGATGATATATCAAGGGGAGGCTTTCAATGGAAAACCAACAAAGACTGCAAGATCTCATGGCAAGAAGTTTCAGGTCTCCATCCAACAAGAAATGTCCAGGATTCTGGTATGTACATACTCACTATCTGTATTTGTTTGTCTTATTACCTTCATTCCATGATGTACAATTTTTTACAATCATCTCCCTTTTCCATAGAGAATCACTAAGTTTCAGATACAAAATCATCTCAACCAAAACCTTAGATAAGATTAAATCGATATTTTAATTTCCCGATACTATTATGGTTTTGTGATCAAGAATGAAACTTAATGGTGTTGTATCGATCTTCTCGTCTATGAAAACATTTTGCATCACGAGTAGATCTTCTGTGATACTGTCTCACACTAGCAAAAGGCGCTTTTTTTATATATATATATGTATAAAATACATGATCTTCGAAGCGTCACATTAACGAATTAGTATTTCATCACATTGCAAGATCATAAATTCTCAACCAGGACGGTCTTATACAACAATAGTGATTGTTAATCGTGTTAATTGTTCTCTTTATCACAGGGGAACTTGGGGTGGGCCTATATGCAAAAGACGAATTACATAGCAGCAGAGGTAGTTTACAGGAAAGCCCAAATGATCGACCCGGATGCAAACAAGGCTTGCAACTTGGGGATGTGCTTGATAAAACAAGCTCGGTACGAAGAGGCTCGATCTGTTCTGGAAAAGGTGCTATGGGGCGAGCTTCCAGGGTCAGAAGACATCCGAACCAAAAACCGGGCGGAGGAGTTGGTGCTTGACTTGGAGTCAAGGCAACCGCCCCCATTGATGAACAACATTGTGGGGCTTCAACTGGAGGATGAGTTTCTTAACGGGCTCGATGAACTCGAGTCCAAGTGGGGTCCACTCAGGCCTAGGAGGCTTCCCATTTTTGAACAGATTTCCAACTTCAAAGATCAACTAGCATGTTAGATAGATGTCTTCATGAATAAGGGTGTTTGTGTACAAAATATATGTGGTTTTAAGGGATACTTAGGGTAGATAGAGATAAAAATGTACCGGTTGCTCCTGTCGCCTGTCACTTTCGCTGTACATTAATTCATGTTGATGAGATGCAAAACAAATAAGTAGGATGTACTCGATCATCTTTTGTAAAAGAATAAAGGATTCGATTTTAAGAGAGCTCAAAGATATCAAAGATGTTGCAACTATAATTTCTTGTTTTCTATCGTATATCCTTCATGTTTGCAAAATCCCTACTAATACCCGTATTTCACTTATCCCACTAACCGTGACCTAATGACCATTCAACCGTCTAATGGTCCGTAGCTGACTGGGGCGTGACATGGCAGATAATTGACTTTGACATGACTCATTTTCCCTCCACTCTCCCCAAATTTTCCCATTAAGTATAATGATAATCAATCCACCAACAAAGAAGTCATCAATAGTCAGGCAATAAACAACATAAATATGTTGATAATCAATCAACAACAAAATTCTACTAAATACACAAATAAGCCATCAATAGTCATCCCTAACCAAAATCCTACAATATATCATGATAATCAAGCATTTTCATAGTAATTAATTCAAAATTAAACACAAACATCAGGATTTTTGAAAAATTGTTGTAATCAAAGACAAACTTTACCTTGAAATTCAGAGACTGAGAGAGCATATGAGCGTTTTGGGAATTATGAAATTAATTAGGGTTTTGGGAGGAGAATGATGATGAGTAGAGAAGAGTGGTAGAGAAGTCTGGTTTTATTTTTTGAATTAGAGGAAGACAAAAATTAAAAGCTTATTTCAATTTATTCCTTATTTTTTTTAAAAATGGGAACTTTTAAAATTATTGGGATATTCTACGTGGTGCCCTCGTGTTTTTCGATATCCTACATGATAACCCTCATTTTGCTCAAAATATGTCTGACTTACGATAACTCTTAGCTATGAATTTCAAAAGAGACGATTTTAACTTTAAAAGGAAGATCTCTTAAAAACGATCCGTTTGGAAAAAAAATCATCACTTTCGAAACTCGGGAAAGAGAGTTACGGTTGGTCAAAGTTTATTCGTTTGAAAGTATTTGACTGAGCATAACTCGTAGTACAAGTTTCGAAATTGCAAAAAATCAAATCTCAAATCAAGGATCTTCTAAAGACAATGATTTTAGCGAAAATATCGTCACTTTTAGAACCCGTGTCCATAAGTTATCGCGAGCCAAAGTTATTTTGACTAAAAGGAAGGTACCGCATAGAAAAAGAAAAAACACAAGGGTAACACGTAGAATATCCCTTATTATTAAAGAGTCAATGACATGTCAAAGTCAATTCTCTGCCATGTCACGCCCCAGTCAACCGCCAACTAAGCCACTTAACGGACCATTAGACGGCTGAATGGTCATTACTCATTAGGTCACGGGTAGTGAGATTAGTGAAGTACGTGGGTATTAGTAAGGATTTTGCAAACATGAGGGATATATGGTAGAAAACAAGAATACACAAGGTATATAGTAGAAAATCCATTTTTTTTTCAAAATAATGTTGTACAGTAAACTAATTAACGTTTTGGATCGGTTTGAAAACTAATTAACAAAATGAAAGCAAGCCAATTTCAGATGAAGTGTCAATTTGGGACGAGAGTAAACCCGCCTTTTAGAATAGGCTTCCTGTTGAAATGTTAATCTAGAAAAATCTTGATAAGCGTTGAATAAAATCTAGAAATATCCATGAAGGAAATTTCTGGATATTTGTAACTAATATAAATAGGCCATAGGTATGCTAGCAAAGGTAGAGTCCCAAGCTCCAACAATGGAGTTAGGATGAACTTACCCTCTCCCCCCCAAATATTGTACGAGTAATATCACACAAAATCAAATCATAATAAAAGATCATCAACATTCACGAACATTGGGCTCAAATACAAATACAAATACTTCCGCTGCCAAAAATTCCAACACTTCCTGCTTTTCATCCTTCACAATACAATATCCCAACAATAAAACAAGAATCGGTTGCCTCAGCTTTCCCAACTCGTTCATCTCCACTCCAACATGTCAACAACCCATCATACCGTCTTACTCTATAATTTGTAATCGAGCCATCAGCTTTTCTTCCAACACCACAACCCACACCCCAAACCTAATGCCGCGCCAAAAACCCCAGCAACTATTATAATTCCCAAATTCTTCTTCTTTAATCGATTACAGTTGGACCCAATTGGATGCCCACATAACCCGTGATTCCCTTTAAAGGCGGACTTATCAAAATGAGCCAAAGATGCAGGAATCTGACCAGAAAGGTGATTATCAGCAACAGAAAACACAGCAAATCTGTTCAAATTAGACAGCTGGGGAATAATCCCAGATAATGAATTATTAGACAAAACCAAATTGATCAAATACTGACAGTTTCCAAGATCAGGGGGTATTTCACCAGACAAGAGATTATTAGACAAATCTAAAGTAACCAAGAAAGGAATCCAAGAGCAGATATTTGCAGGGATTGAGCCAGTGAAATCATTACTGGAAAGATCGAGTGTCTGAATGCTAGAACAAAACTGCAGAGAATCAGGGATACCCCCAGAAAGCTGGAAATCCCTAAGCTGCAGACTTATCAGCTTGTTCTCCCTGTCATTCCAGCAGGATGCACCCACAAACTTGCAGACAAAACCCACATCAGAAGTATTGGAGAAGTTCCAAGAATGGAGCTTTGATTGTGGGTCTTGTAAGGAGGTTCTCACACCTTTCAGACACTTGACATCATCTTCAACAGCAGTTGAAAGAAGAGACAAATAATGGATGAGTAGAAGCAGAAGCAGAAGCAGAACTATGTGTCCATGTAAAATCATCTGCTCATTTATCTTCTTCATCACTCACAAATTATGCGTAGTATAATTATAACTTGTGTTGTGACTGTCAGACAGACTTGTATACATAGAGTGTGTTGATTAGTCACGACAACGTAACATGACATCATTGTTTACATCAGCGGTCAACCTACGACAAAGTCGATGTATATTTTCCATTTGTAGGGATGACTACTGACTGGTGAGGACTGAGGAGGGAGTTGGTGCAAAAGTAGGAGAGGACCACCACATATCCAAAGACTACTTGTACACGCTAGAAGATTACACCAATCAGACTTGGAAATTACGCCAACTTCAACTCTTTTGAATCACAAATATAGAAGCTGGTTTCACAGAGCAATGGCGGCCACCGTTCCAGTTTGTGGTCGTCTTACAAATCCATCAACCTAACAGTGTTAAACCAATCCAAAGTATGCCTCAACTCCAATCTCTTAATCGTGGGGACAAGAGCTTAAGAGTTGAGACCCAGAGATGCACCCAGACTGAGAATAATTAGGTGAGCCGGCATTTATCAATTTTTGACAGCATCTCTCCTGTCCATATACTGGACGGTGCAGTCCATGACGACCACCAGCGACTCTAGGACTAAGTGTTTGAAACCATTACTTGCCGGCACATCCTGGATTCACTGGTGGTCTGTCAACTGTGTTTGAATACAAGACAGACCCACACCGGTATAAACATTTGTCTACACCAACATGCCGTGTTTGAAATTCATCCTTCATCTATAGCAATAAAGCAAATTTCTTTGCAAACAGGCTTTGCAATAACTGCAATAATCCAGAGATGCCAAGGTGATGAGCAAATAGAGCTTAATTTTAGCTTGCTTGGCAAAAGCCTTTGAACCCTTAATCTCATTTCTTTTGGTATTCTCTGTTTGGCAAAAATTGATGCAACTACAAAAAAAATACTAACATTGTAAAAACTCGACTCTTTTCAATTACTCATCGTCAAATACTATGCCAGACATAGGCACCTCCACTTTAAAATCATCCCCATCATCATCACCGTCTTTCATAGCCAAGTCTCGCCCTCTATTATTGGCCTTGAAATTATGATCCACATCATCGTCCATGGCATCTCCTGAAGCGGCTACTTTGCTGGCCTTTTTCCTTCTCTTTTTCTCAGCTTTTCTCATTTTCGGGTTCAGCATACCTTCTGCAACGTACAGATTTTCATTTTGCTTTATCGCTGCATTTTTTGGTTTCTTCTTGACGATTTCCTCCTCCACTACGTCCATGGATTCATCCATATCGTTGCCTACACCATTTGGCATGGAATCCTGAGACTTCTCCTGTTATAAGAAAAGGAAAATGTTTCGCATGTCTTAAAACACAATTAAATATGACAACACCACCAAAAAAACACCCACAATTGACTTCTTTGCCAATTGAAAATAAATTTCGTCCCCGTTTTTCGAGCTGAAATGGGCTTAACTAAACTGAAATGAACTTAAATGAACAGATGTGAAGTGAGCTGAATGGGCTAGGACAAAACGAACTTAATGAGGCTGAGGTGAAATGGGCTGGAAATAATAAGGTGAAAAAAACAGTTCCTTAGTGTAGTTCGAGAATTAACCGTGCAATTTGGTAGAGTATGCAAACATAGACATAATATACAAAAGACTATGAGTCTATGACTCACCTCAACCATCTGTTCATCAAAATTAACCGTGCAATTTGGAAGAACATCGACGGTACTGAAATCATCAACTGACTTCAAACTTCCGATGAATGACGACTCAGTGCCGTAGACCTCATCTATATTGAACTCCTTTCCAAGAGCTGTAACAATCTTGGCCTCTTCAGATTCAGGAACTTGTCCTTGGTTCCTAGTTGGAGGCATGGTATAAAAGGGAATCTTACCTGATAATGGAAATATTGTAATTCAAGGTTCAATTATGCCTAACATTTAAGAATGTACATTAGTATTCAGCACAATTGAATGTTTTGTCGCTTTATATACCCTCATTCCAATCATGCAGAACTATCCTCGCGGCTGCTTCAACGTCTACAATGCCACCTTTCTTGAGCCTTCCCCTAACAGTGGCAACCTTGTACAAGAAGTCGTCCACTGAATCAAAGGATGCGATCTTGAATATTTTGACTAATACTTCGGCTGGGCAAAGCTTGAAAATTTCCTTCACTGTGTAAAATAACATTTATCGTTAATGGCCATAATATAACCAAAAAGTAAGCAAAATAAAACAAATAGCGAACATCAAAAGTAAAACCAAAGTGTATATAGGTGATCATAGTACCTGGCCCAATTGGGTCCTCAAGCTTCTCGATCCTTTTGCAATTACGAAGAGCTATGGAGGCATCATTCTGTCCAGATTTAAGCATAACAACTCCAGGACAATCCAGTAACTTGACACTCTTATCAAGCTGAACTTCTTGCACCGATCTTGTCAAACCAGGAGTAGCACCCACATTGACAACATGGCATCTCTTCAAACTATTGATAAGACTACTTTTACCCACATTTGGTAGTCCCACAATACCCACAGTGATTGACTTTTTTATCTACAAATTCCAAAATTATAGCTCGTATGATATACCAACAAGATATTATTGCCAAAGCAGGCTCATATTGTACACTAGCTTCATAATTACTTACCTCATGACTCCTCGAGTAATTCTTCAGCAACTTAATCAGAGTGTCGGCTCCAAGACAGTCGCTTGTTTGAAGAAGACTGCCTGTTTTTGAAGATTTAGAGGATTTCCAGGACAGATTTGACCTTTGCTCTTGAGTACTGCACTTAAAGGCAACTGCTGGTAATTCTTCTCTAAGATACTTAAGCCATTTTTCAGCAGCTTCACGAGGTACAAGATCTGTGTTCAAGAGACAATTAATACAAAAATATCATATATCCACTAATCATCTACATACAAGTGACTGGCTAGGAGCCGAGAAGAAAAAACAAAAGTGTACCTATTTTATTTAGCAATAGAACAATCTTCTTATTTGGGCCTGAGTTCAGCACCATTTTCTCCATATCAACACATCGTGTACCAAGGGGATCACGAGCATCAAGAACCTCCACTATGACATCAGATAAATCAATGACCTTAACCAACTCTTTGTAGAAAACCTTGTCAGAATTGTCTGCAAAAACGAGAGGCAAGTGACTGCATCAAAAAAGAGTACATAAAAGTCCGGCTGTCTTTAGAAAGCTCCAGTCTTGAAAGATTGGTATACCTTTGCTCTTGACAAATTCCTTAAGCTCATCAGCTCCGCCTTCAAAAGACCGATCCTCCATACTAGCGTCATTTCTGTCTTCAAGTAGTTCAAGCTTTCGTTTCTGAGCCTATTGTAGGTATATGAGAGGAAAAAAATTAAATAACACGTCTACTGTAGACAATGAGACCGTGCCAAAAGAACGAAACAAGTAGCAGTTCACAATTAGGGGAGCAATCACTCGCAATGATTTCAATTTGATAATCGAACAACCTAATATAAAATATAGGACCCTAGAAGAATGGCTAAGCAACACTATTGGACAAATAGGGTCGTTTAACCAAAACCTCAACAGAGTTTCTCCAATATTAATCTCGAAGAGAAATGCTACATGACCCCAACACTAAAGGTGTGTTTGGATAGAATGATTTGGAAGTAAAGCACTCCAATTCCCTCCTTAAAGGCAGAATATTTCCCATTCACCAAAGAAAAGATTTGGAGGCAAAATCACTATCTCCATCCTCCCATTCCCCTCAGCCCTTTACTACACTCCCTTTCCTTCCCATTTTGCTATCCAAACACACCCCACAATATCGCTTAAATCAGGTAGATTATGTAGAAAATGCGGTTGTGACAGTGGAAGGTCGAATTGAGGAAAAGAGTATACTCACTCATAGAGTCATAGTTACCTCTTTAGATGGAATAGTTATCCACCTCCCCTAAGTAATGCACCAACCCCATATGTGCGGGGATAACAGCTCCTCCTTTTCCCCCTCTTTCCGCCCTCTACGACCACCACTAACCATTATTCCCTTTCGTTATATACTCATTCTAAGCTCTATTACTCCTGATAACTGACAAGTACTCCGTAGTCATTATCCTAACCGCAAATCAGCAGCAAAACCAGAATAATAGTGATGCAACAACCATCTCCCAGAACAAACAAAACCGTATCTTCAATTCCAAATCCAAATCAAAATCAAAATCAAAATCCAATGGTGGAAGAGTTTTAGAACACAAAAGATGACAACTTTGAAGCACATATCTCCAAATATGAAGCAAACCATCACAATCTAATCCCAATATTCAAAAAAGATGAAAACTTGAATTGGAAATGACATATGACATACCCTTTGTTTGCGAGCGGCAGCAATCTCCAATTCATCGTGAGCGAGACGAGCTTGAAGAGATTCAAGCTCCTGCTCGTTCAACTGCTCCTTCTGAACTGGTTTTCTGGTGTTTAAGTTTAACCCAGCTTTTTTAGCTTCTTTTTCTTTCTTCTTAAGGTGTTCCTTCACTTTTTTAATACTCTTGTGCTTCTTCTTTATCGTAATCCTCTTGTTCTTGCTCTCTACATCACACACACACACACACAGATTAACAACATATAATGATAATCAAATAGACACACATGATTAAAAAGACATGAAATTGAGTTTAGGGAGAAGTGGGTTTTTCTTACTTGCTTTGCCTTTCACCATGATATGATGGAGGAGGAAAATGGAAGAATATGGTGGATGGTCAGGTCACACAGAGGCTAAGAGGGGGTTTTAGGGTTTAGTGATTTGCGAATTAAATTAAATCGATTTGAATCATGCAAATATTTACCCGACCCAAATAACCCGAAACTTCTGCCCGGGTTTGATACATACCCGACGGAGTAATACAAATCGAAATTAAAAAAAAAAAAAAGAAATCCGACCTACCGGATTCGAACCAGTGACCTAAGGATGTCTGACAGGAATACCCACTACAGTCCTCCGCTCTACCAACTGAGCTAAGGTCGGTTGTTGATTATTTCCTACCCACAACGTTTATATTATAGTCCTACTCTATATCATGTATTATTGCGAATTCACTCACACCTGAAGACATTTCACTTGTGGTTGTGGATGTGGTTGTGGTGGTGGCTATCTGGTCCTTCTAAGATCCTGTATTGTTAATATGTGGCGGATGTAGTAAACGCCTCCATCACATAGTGTTCGAATGAGAATGAATTGAGTTAAATTCAGGTTGGATGAGTTCATTTCGGATTCCAACAATTTCGAGTTTACTAAACAAAACAATTTCAGGGATATTGAATTATACTCCGTATAATAAATATCCATATCGTTTCATGATAGGTCGTCTCAATTCAAGGGATGATCAAACTTGAGATCTTTAATTCGGGTATTTATCATAGGTATCTAGTTGATGTTGATGTATTCGGGTCGGGCCACGTCCAAATGGTATTAGACCCCCATGAATGTCTTCTAAGAAGCGAGATCCGGTTGAGTAGATCAGAGTAGATATTTGTGGAATTAAGGGTTTAAGACCTTGTTGTGAGCATCTCTGTTTTTAGTGATGTTGCCATATACTCTAAGCTAGTTGATGACAATTTAGTAAGTAATGAGTATTGGGTTTCGTCTAAAGATGTGTATCACTCCTCGTAAATTTAGTAACTAGGCTAATTATTGGTACATGCTGTGATATTCCGAAACGTGATCTGACTAGAAGTGTTTACATAAATACTGTAATTCACAACTGCTGATTATTAAGTTTGTTGTTGTTGTTGCTGCACATCACATCTCAGAAAATAATGTATGGCTAAGAAGTTGGTATGAGTTAGAAGTGGTGACTTTGATCACTCTAGCTACATACATTTCTTTGAATCTAAACAACATACTCTACATGAGATGGAGTGATCAATGGACCCTTTTATTCTCAACTTTTTCCAACTTCACAATAATGGACTTCTTTGTTGATAAGGTAGCACCATTTACTCACATTTCCAGCCACATACATGGTTTTATTACATTACAAAATTTATAACCAATCACAAAAAACACTTCATTCACAAAAACACTTCTACCTCTACTTCTACTTGTAGTACTTCATTTTCATTCATAAATTTTAGTGATTTTGTCCTCGACGTAACCTGTGACTGTACTTTCCAGACTTCTTGGACGCCCGCCGCTCCTGCTAACTTGATTGGTGGTACCATATCACCTCATTTCTTACTGCTCTACTTCTTAGCTTTCTTCCAACTTTCTCTTTACTTTTTGTCATTTCTGTAGCTCTTCCTGTCGGTTTTATTGCGTTCCTGTAAGTCATGAATTCTCGTCTCTGTAATCGTCCTCAACACTGTGAACATGTAGAGTTTTAGTCTACGATATTCTGTGATCATGGTTTTGCGATTCAATATACTCTTCTAGTTCGAGGCAAAACATGAAATCTTGGATCATACTCTTCTAGTTGGGTTTCACACCTTGATTTGTACTGATTGTTAACATGTCTGCAGGATCATCAAAAGGCCGAAATGGCGTCAACTTTTAAAGGGTTGCTCATCAGATCCGCGCCTGATGTCTGTACACCGGCAGTATTAAGAGTAAAACAATTGGGTCGACATATTGGTTTTCCAAAGGACAGGAATGTACTTGGTTATCGCAAGTGGAACCAAAACCAACACGCCATCATTCAGGAGTCATTTGTAACTGTAACCCAAATAAGGTCACAAGCTGTTATGGCTCCTGTCTCCGACCCAACCTCAACAGCTAAAAAGGTCTAAAATCACATGGATAAATTGAATTACGTCTTAGACTTCAACTATCGCCTGAGTTTGCTTTTCTGAAAGATTTTCTCTGATCATACAGCGTGTATTCAGTTTCGGTAAAGGAAAGAGTGAAGGCGACAAGAGCATGAAATCCTTGGTAAGTCGATCCTTTGAGTGAAGTAGAAGTTAATATGTGCTGATGCATTCTGATTGTTTGTGAGAATAAGTGTAGTTGGGAGGAAAAGGAGCAAATCTTGCAGAAATGGCTAGCATTGGACTATCAGTTCCACCTGGTTTGACGATTTCTACAGAAGCATGCCAAGAGTACCAGGAAAATGGCAAAAAACTTCCTGACAGTCTTTGGGAGGAAATCGTGGAAGGTTTGGCAATCATAGAGAAGGACATGGGAGCTAAACTCGGTGACCCCGTCAAGCCACTTCTACTCTCAGTTCGTTCTGGTGCCGCAGTAAGAGATCCTACCCCTACTTTCTGCATTCATACACATTTCTTTCATTAGGTCTTCTGTTCACTAATTAAGCTAGTGCAGATTTCTATGCCAGGTATGATGGACACTGTTCTCAACCTCGGACTCAATGACGAAGTTGTCCAAGGCCTGGCAGCAAAGAGTGGTGAACGCTTTGCCTACGACTCTTACAGGCGTTTCCTCGACATGTTTGGTGGTGTTGTAAGCAAGCACTTACTTAACTAATACTAAGTATATCTCCTCTTTTTCTACAAAATAGGTCATGTCTGAAATCTGTATTTTGCATTGATCTACCAAAGTGTCCCTCATGTGCCCTCATGTGCTAGTATTAAAACTAAAGTTGAAAAGATCGGCAGATGTCAACTAGTTTAGCCAGCAAGTTATTGAACACAGAAAAGCTAAGTTAAATTTTTTCTTGCTGAAGGTCTTGGGTATTTCTCACTCGCTATTCGAAGAGAAGCTAGAAAATTTAAAGCAGACAAAAGGGGTTAACCTCGACACAGAGCTAACTGCTTCTGATTTGAAAGAGCTTGTCCAACTCTACAAAAATGTGTATCTTGAAGCAAAAGGCGAAAAGTTTCCTGACGGTAATCCGCTGTGTCTTTTCTTCCTCTCTTGATTTTTTTAGAAACTATGACTTGTTTCAGAGCTCATCAGTCTTCAGTCATGGAGTATTTAATTTACCAACTTTCAGATCCAAAAAATCAGCTTCAGCTGGCAATTCAAGCGGTATTTGATTCATGGGACAGTCCAAGAGCTAACAAGTATCGAAGCATTAACCAAATCACTGGACTGAAAGGGACTGCAGTTAATATCCAGTCTATGGTGTTTGGTAACATGGGAAATACTTCAGGAACAGGCGTTCTCTTCACCCGGAACCCAAGCACTGGTGAAAAGAAGCTGTATGGAGAGTTTCTGATCAATGCTCAGGTATGTCTGTCTGTCTATTACCCGACACATACACCTTCTATGATTTTGAAAATGTCTAATTTCACATAAATCCATTGATAATCTTCACTAGGGAGAAGATGTTGTCGCTGGCATAAGAACACCCGAAGACTTGGACACGATGAAGGATTGCATGCCTGAAGCTTACAGAGAGCTCGTAGACAACTGTGAAATTCTGGAGCGCCATTACAAGGATATGATGGTAATCTATCCTTTAATTATCTTATTGTTTTGTTTTACTAGTGTATTGAAAGCTTAGAAATAAACATGACACACGTTCTTGGCCTAGAAAGTCGATTATAAGGTGGAGATAGAGATTGTTAGAATGATTGTATGGGCGGTCCATTTATGTTAACACAGGATATTGAATTCACTGTTCAAGAAAATAGGCTGTGGATGTTGCAATGCCGGTCTGGTAAGAGAACTGGAATGGGTGCAGTGAAGATAGCCGTTGACTTGGTGAACGAGGGAATCGTTGACACTCGCACTGCCATCAAAATGGTGGAGCCTCAGCATCTCGACCAGCTTCTTCACCCACAGGTAGGTAGGTTAAATTAGCTACCAATTCTTACATCAGTTAGGAAGGCCAAAGGGAACTCTGACCGTCCTCATCGTTCTTTGTTTCATTAGTTTGAAAATCCATCCGCTTACAAAGACAGAGTGATTGCACAAGGCCTCCCTGCGTCACCTGGTGCCGCTGTTGGACAGATTGTATTCAATGCTGACGATGCTGAAGCTTGGCATGCTCAAGGAAAAAGTGTCATTTTGGTATGCCTATCTCAATTTTGTCTGTCTTTTTTTTTTGCCTAATTATGAAGTTTATGGGCCTGTGTATCATCTTCTGCTATGCATCATTAAGGTGAGGACTGAAACAAGCCCAGAGGATGTAGGAGGTATGCATGCTGCTGTTGGAATCTTGACTGCAAGGGGTGGCATGACTTCTCACGCAGCTGTTGTAGCTCGTGGATGGGGAAAGTGTTGTATTTCAGGCTGCTCTGAAATTCGCGTTAATGATTCCGATAAGGTAAGTTCTTGGTCTCATATCCATTTTCAAGCTTCATTTCATTCACTGTTGTGAGGAACCACCTTCTTAAGAGCTATGTATGTTTGACAGGTGGTTGTTATTGGTGACAAAGTGATGGCAGAAGGAGAGTGGCTTTCACTCAATGGATCAACCGGTGAAGTGGTCTTAGGAAAAGAGGCACTGTCGCCTCCTGCTTTAAGTGGGGATCTTGAAACATTCATGTCGTGGGCAGATGACATTCGACACCTTAAGGTTCTGTTACATTTAAAGATAATTTTGTCCTAAGCTATATAATCTGTCATGTAGTGACAATGTGTTAATGGTTTGATGCAGGTCATGGCAAATGCCGATACACCAGAGGACGCCATGACAGCAAGAAACAATGGTGCAGAAGGAATTGGCCTTTGTCGAACTGAACACATGGTGTAGTTTCCATCCTCTTTCTACTATTAAGCTTTAGCATGAACTCCTGATCCAAAACAGTCGCACGAAAGCTGTTCATTGAATATCGTTTCCATGTGTACTGTGTAGTTTTTCGCTTCAGACGATAGGATAAAGGCGGTAAGGAGAATGATAATGGCAGTTACAATAGAGCAAAGGAAAGAAGCTCTAGATCAGCTTTTGCCTTACCAAAGATCTGACTTTGAGGGAATTTTCCGTGCCATGGATGGTAATAAAGAATGCTTCTGCGCTGCTCACCCTAACTACTGTCATTTTCTGTTTCCCTTTGGAACACACTGTTGAGTAAATGCTTCACGTTGTCAGGACTTCCGGTGACAATCAGATTGCTAGACCCTCCACTACATGAGTTTCTTCCAGAAGGCAACTTGGAAGAAATTGTCGGTGAGTTGGCTTCAGAGACAAACATGACCGAGGATGAAGTCTTCTCTAGGATCGAAAAGTTATCAGAAGTCAATCCAATGTTGGGTTTCAGGGGCTGCAGGTAGAATTAATTAACTTCAAATACACACATTTTCTCAACATAAATATGAATAAAATCATCGTTTAAATTTGCTGCAATTCCTACTTACGTACAGGTTAGGTATATCGTACCCTGAGCTGACTGAAATGCAAGCAAGAGCAATCTTCCAGGCTGCAGTATCAATGCAGAGCCAGGGTTTAACAGTGATTCCTGAAATAATGGTCCCTCTAGTTGGAACACCTCAGGTACCCCATCTCCATCCATTTGCAGCGGAATATTTCCTTCGAAGAAAGTAAAATGACACGCTAGAATCTTGTTTGAATAATTTCCATATATACATCCTCATCAGAAAGTAGTTTTTGAGCTTTGACATGTTTTCTGAACACCTGCTGAATTTTCTGAGTGATTTAGGAGTTAAGACACCAAGTCAACTTAATAAGAAATGTGGCAACAAAGGTGTTCTCAGAGACGGGATCCTCATTGATCTACAAAGTCGGAACAATGATTGAGATCCCCAGAGCTGCTCTTGTTGCTGATGAGGTAGGTATTTACTTGCTTCTTCAACTTATAATGTGACGGTATGTAGTAAGCTTTTAATTTTGGTATGATGATGATGATGATAGATTGCAATGGAAGCCGAGTTTTTCTCTTTCGGAACAAATGATCTGACACAGATGACATTTGGGTATAGTAGAGATGATGTAGGCAAGTTTCTTCCTATATACTTGGCTCAGGGAATACTTCAGAGCGACCCATTTGAGGTTTGTTCACGTCTCTCGGTGTACTTCGGAATACAAATATTTCCTGTAACTAATGCAGTGATGTTTAATCTGAGGATAGGTTCTGGATCAAAAGGGAGTAGGGCAACTCATCAAACTTGCGACAGAGAAAGGCCGAAAAGCAAGGCCAAGCTTGAAGGTAGAATTCTGCATGCTCAACTTTTAACACTAACCTAAACAGCATGGCTTATGAATGAAATTTTTCATATTTGAGGCAGTGACATAAGGTTACTACTACATACAGTAGAGAAGCGATTATAACTTCGGTAACATTGTGTAGGTGGGTATATGTGGGGAGCATGGAGGGGAGCCGTCATCCGTCGCCTTTTTCGCAGAGGCGGGACTTGATTATGTTTCATGTTCCCCATTCAGGTTTATTAATCTTCTTCTTATAGATGTTCATGTTCCCATGAATAATGAATGACCTGTCCTGTGTAAAGTTCTTTTCTTACTTGTTTTTTGGTTTGGCAGAGTTCCTGTTGCAAGACTAGCTGCTGCTCAAGTTGCTGCCTAAGTTGAGTTCTGTGCATATAATACAGACAGTAAATATTACTACATCACATGATTTAAGTATAATAATAATAATCTGAACTGCATAGTTTTGATGTACATAATAATGTACACTTTGTGACTCTGATCATATCAAGATGTATAGTAAGGAAATAAGTGACTTGACATTGTAAAGTTTATGCGTCAACTATGCGACTATTGATGAGGAATTCATCGTCAGTCTTACAGTTTACAGTACTCCGTATATATTCGCACAATTTATACTACTTCGTTCATCTCATTTTTATTGTCGGTTTCTATAGAGTTGGAGCCTTGAAGTCTTTAAGAGTTGAAGGTTCGTTGTACAAAATCAATACCCTTTAGATTCATTGTGATCGTCTATCAAAGTCCACTTCAGGTTCCATCTGTCTTAATTTTCGACATCTGTTTTTTTGGCAGCAAAGCTAGAAAGTGGGACTAGTTTCGGAAGGCCTTGTAATTTTCTACATCAATGATTCATTATCAATATATTGTTAAAAGTTGATTAAAAGATAAAAATTTATCGTCCTGAGTACAGAACATAAACCAGCTCCTCATTTGGGTCGTCGGCGTTTCAGCTGGATCGTCGGCGCTTTAATACGTTAATTTACCTTATTGCCCTTGTATAATAATTCTTAATATAATTAATTGGTTTGGTTTATAAATCTAATCTTACGTTTCGGAGTATTAATTTGACACGTAAATTGAACGGTTTATGTGACACGTTTCCCCATGGACCTCGGAAATATTTTTGTAATAAAGAATAATATAATTGATTGGTTATTTATTTTAGTCTAATTTCCTGTTTTAGAGTTTAAATTTGTCTCATAAATCGAGGAAATCTTTTTTAAAATTTTCTATTTAAACCCTTCTCAAGTAGTCCAATCAAGTAAGGTTTTTGTTTTTATATCTAGTACGAGTAATTGATTAATTTAGACCATAAATCGAGGGAATCTTGTTTTTATGTCTAGTAATTGATTAATTTTCTATTTTCTATTTCAGTATTGCACATTCGATAATCCAACATGCATTGCGATCATTTTAGACCAAAAAACTCGAAAACAATACTTGAAGACGAGTCAGAGTAACATAAGCTTGAAACCCTAAATAATCATCCATAAAACAATCAAACAAACGCTGCCCAAATTAGACTTCCCACTGCACTGATTATCAATTTATCATCAAAACCCCGGGGAATCTTTGTAAGTCGTCAATCAAAGTAAATTACATACGACTCCATCCACTAACCCTAACTTATTCCATCAATCAAAAACACATAATCCACCATCGAAGAACACAACAATCAATCAGTCTCAATCAGTTAACTAAAGAAACACAGGCTTACAGTGATATAGTGTGATAATTTTCAGGAGAAATTTGAAGAACATACTCCATGATCGACCATTAAAACAAATTGAAGAACACAGCAATCAGTCAATCAATACACTAACTTACAGTGAAACGGTGTGACGACTTTTTTGGCGAAATCCGAAAACTGGCGGCGGATTACAGAATCGTGAAGTCAAAACCTACCATCAAAACAAATTGAAGAACACAGCAATCAATCAATCAATCAATACATTAACTTACCGTGAAACGGTGTGACAAATTTTCCAGCGAAATTCGAAAATGGTGACGGATTACAGAATCATGAAGTGAAAATACCGGGGAAATTGTGTGAAAATCAATCAAAAACATATAATCTACAATCAAAACAAACTGAAGAACACAGCATTCAATCAATACACTGGAAATTCGAAAAATGGCGGCCGATTACAGAATCGTGAAGTAAAATATCAATCACTCACGCATAATCTACCATCAAAACAAATTGAAGAACACAACCATCAATCCATCAATCAATCAATTAACAAAAGAAACACTATCTTACACTGCAATTATGCGAGAAAACCGAAAAACACACTCTATAATCGATCATCAAAACAAATTGAACAACACAGCATTCAATCATCATATTCATCAATCAATTAACAGAAGAAACACTAACTTACAGTGAAATGATGCGAAAATTCCCAGAAAAATCCGAAAAACACATAATCGACCATCAAAACAAATTGAACAACACAGCATTAGTTTGTAATTGTTTAAGTCGATTTATATCTCGTAATTGATTAAAAAATCCAAAAATCTCGGAAATAATATGCGTGAACCGATCGGTAAAACGTGAAAAACTCACGTTTTACCGATCGGTAAAACGTGAGTTTTTCACGTTTTACCGATCGGTTCACGCATATTATTTCCGAGATTTTTTTAATGTGCTCGTAATATTTCCTATTTTAGAGAATACGTTTGATTTAAGTATAAAACACGTTATTAATTTTTATAATGTCACGTTAATAATTTTAGGACAATAACTTACTAATTATAATAGGACAAAAAGTTACGGAGAGGACGGTTTTAGAAAAAACAAAAAACCGTCACATTATCGAGTAATTAGTAATGTTAGTATAATTAGTAAAATAATTCTAAATGTAATTATTAATGTTAATGAGTTAAGTTAAAGAAGGGGCAAATGCGTCAATTCACGTTATAAAGCGCCGACGATCCAGCTGAAACGCCGACGACAAGGAATAGCTCTTCATAAACCATGCCACAATTAGGGATGGCAACGGGTCCGGCACCCTACCCAGACCCTGCGGGTTTTACCCTAACGGGTCGGATATGGGTCATGAATTTTTCGAACCCTATGGGTACGGGTCGGGTATGGGTCCTTCAAAAAGGTTTCGGGTCCGGGTCTTAAAAGCGAGCCCGGACCCGACCCATGAACCCGTGTTAAAAAAATAAAATAATAATAATAATAACAACTTTGTCAAAAGTAATTGTTTTACTTAAAAAGCTGTAATGTCGTTGCATTGTTTTACTTGCATTGCCTGTTTGTTTATTTTGCAAACATACAGCCACACAGTGACAGGAGGGTTAGAGTGAATGATTTTATTTTGTAGTTTAATTTGACTTTTAAAATTATCGGGTTATAAATCGTACGGAGTATATATTTTAAATTGTCTCGCATTGGACCCGTGATGGACCCGGACCCTACCCGTACCTGTCGGGTCCGGGTAAGGGTCTAAAATTTCTGGACCCTTAAGGGTCCGGGTCGGATCCGGGTCCAGGTCCGGGTCAGACCCGACCCATACCCTCCCCGTTGCCATCCCTAGCCACAATATCATTAAATCATGCACCTACTTCATTATATGATGAAAAAGTCAATATCTAATGTAATTTGCGAACTAAATGCACTTCATTGTCGTAAGGAAACTCAATGGGCAATAACTAGGATCTACATATATGTATGTACAAATCGGAATGTTGTTATCAATAAGTGTTACCAAATCGTATTAAATGTTTGTGTGTGACCGAACCTTCCTCGAGCACCTAAACAACCAAGTGCGTCCTCTATTGTGCACTTGCTAGTTACTAGCATCTGTGTTCAGTAGCAATATACGGTTTGCAGCCATTACTAAGTACAACTTGTACATTAGACTAGACAGACAAGCAAGATGCAGCAGAATGTTGCAAATTCTGTGCTCTACTATCAATTTCTCCAGCGATGGCGCGTCCAGATGCTCCACAGGAACAAAAAAAATGTTAATCTGGGAAAATAAAGAAATACTCCGTAAGCATTAGTAAAATGGTCAAAAGTGGTAAAGCTAGAATCTATTCAATCAACAGTCGTAGAAATTTTGTTTGCTATCAGGAATATAATAGACAAATTTTGTACGAGTACTATTTTTTTAGAGAAATCGATGTCAAAGTTAATACGGAGTACACTTGATGCAGAAGTCCAGACCAAGATGAATAAGAGACGGAGAAAAGATATACCGGGATATTTGTCTAGTCCTCTACCCTCATTAAAGCAATTTGGCTGCTTTGAAGATGGATTGCCAATCATTGGATGAGACTCCATCACCACTTTTTAGTACCCACGCCCCTCCTTTCGAAACGCAATATTCATTGATGACCTACAAAATCAAATTGAATACATGAGCGCATAATGCCATGGAAGCAGTTACTTTTAGGCTTGTTAAAATGAAAACTATGCACATTTTGCGAGACAGTGCTGGGGTGGGGGGCACACTAACCTTCTGAAATTCACTTGTGGCAGGTTTATTCTTGGAAGCTTCTATGATTTCACCTTTCTTAAGCGCTGCACCAGGTTCTTTGCCACGAAACAAGTCAATAATTTCAGTCCTGCAAAGGAAAGGAGACAAGTATGAAAGTGATAAAACCATTCACAAATATGCAAGCTGTCACACTATTCCTTGTATAAATCTGAAGTATAATCGTAGATATTGGTGTCGGACTTGATCCTGGAATAATTCCTCACACAACAACATTAACACTGAGTCATGGAAACCTCCAAAACCTTTAAGATTGCAAAAAGCTGCCGCAGCTTCAATATAGCGCCATGGTCAAAAGAAAGAACCAATTTTGAGTATTTTGAAGCACACAGCAGTCAAAATGAAAATCATTAGAAACATATATGTATAGTGGCCTTTGAATAGTGTAGCGGAAACCAATCCAGTACTCCGTATAATTCTTGGTACTCACGTAGTCACGTATTGGTGTTTTGAAACTTATCTATTCTTTATTTGTTTGGGTAATAATTTGTCGTCTGTTAATAACTTTTAAACATTTTCGACGTGTCAGATCAATGTCGCTATAATTGGTCACGCTTCATTGACCATATCAGAGTGTCTGAATTTTTATCAAGGGAAGTATCCGACACATGTCCGACAGTCTGACACTACACATCTCTGAAGATTCTGGGTAACATAATAAGAACAAAAAGTGTAACTTGAAGTTTCTAAAGATATACTAAGAGCACTAGATAGAATATATTTTTACCTTAATGGATTAAGCTCTGGATGCTCCGAGGATGACTTCAACACATAGAGACCATGAACATCAATAGCATATTCACTTATGATAGCCTGGAGCTCTTCCAGGGGGGCATCAACAACATTCTTCACAGCTGCCATAACAGCACTATTTTTGGCACCTGTCTTTGGAAGGACAGACAGAGACACGGCAGTATCCCGGAGGCCTTGACGTATTGTTTGGAGACTGGTACAGAACACAGAACGCAGTTAGTTCCCTGCCTATCCTTAATCCTGGTCATCGTCATACATCCTCAGGAGAGCGCCAGCAAAAGTTACACACCTTTTTGTAAGGATATCAATAGACATATTTTTATGACCAATCCTAAGTACTACGGAATACCTATTAATATTATTTCTAACGTAGATGGGTGATCAGGAGTCAGGACTATTAAATACAATATCAAGGAGGTTTATGTGTTTAACATAACATATATCAACAAACTGAATTAGATAAATATTTAGAAAGGAAAAAAAATACGGAGTACAAAACTATACAACTACAGTATAATATACTCCGTACTAGCTTACTCAAATTCCTAAAACCTCCAATGTTGTCTGTTTTGGCCAATTTAATGAAATTGCACGATTCTAGTCTCCAACCAGCGGTATAAAATAGTACTACCTCTTTTAATATGAAAAGAACGTTCTTATATGCATGTATGAGCATATAACCGACCAAATATACTTACCTATTACCCTTTAAATTGAACCTGCCTTACTTGCTCACTCTATTAAAAAACTTGTTCCATTTGCAAATGTTATGATTCCTATGAACCTTTTAATAAAAAATCTAACTTTTTTCTTTATACGTTGGAATATGGGTTAATATTAAAACAACCGCAAGGTATTAATTAATTAGCATTTACTATATATTTGAATTTTTAGTTAAAATTTAATAAAAATAATTTTATACTTTGATGACTATAAAATATACGGAGTATACGCTATAAACTTACAAAAGGTGTCCCCATGTCCTACATTTTATGGGATGTCAATATGTCATTTCACATTTCCTTATCCTGTCTGTGTCCATAACATGCTACCTAAAACCTAGGTGTTCTACAAAAAAAATATCGCTACTTTAAAGACAGTCTAGATAGAGGTCATCGCAAGTTTGCTTCACCTGCACTTCTAATTTAGAGCAATTAACATTCTTCATGGAAAAAAAATGTATATAGAACATTCATCAAAATCCACTAGAAAACCTACTCACAATTACATGCTGGTAATGTTAGACAAACTCACCTGCAAACCTTGTGTGTTAAGAAGAGCTTTCCCAAAACCCTCGATAGGACTTCTCGAGCTTCTTTTGCCATCGACGTGCTTACTGGACGTGCTTCAGTTCTTTTCAGGCCGGGTACCCGAGCAGTAATTTTTTCACGTAGATCATTCCCATATTTTTGCCATATGTTCCTTTGATGCTCAACAATATCTGGATAAAGTTTTATGAACGACACATCTGTGGGCACTTTGAACTTCCAATCTTTACAATATTTTCTTTCAACTGCTATGTCCCGAATTAATTTTTTTGCATCAGATTTGTTGGAACCCAGAATATCTAACTCTGACTCTTTCATGACTGGATTCTGGGTGAATAGAAAAAGTGCGTAATCTCTAGCCATAATTTCAGGTCCTTTTTTACAGCAGTCACGACTTTTCCCAACCCATACACCTTGTACTAAATTAGCATGGTGTTGAACAACTTCTAGCAGATCTCCGGCAGGAATGTCAGAAGCATAATGCTTAATGACACTAAACAGTTGTGGTCCCTAAGTTGTTGAAAGGTTAGTGCTCAGTAGTGGAGACAGTAAACATAGGAGTGCTCCCGATGTGTATTATAGTTGCAAGGATACAAGTTTACAAATTTATAATGTGAGATTTCAAGAAAATTATGTCAACATCACCATGCTTAAGTAACAAATGCCAGCATCATCAAAAAGATCGCACAAATAAAGCACGTATTCATTCCATGTTAAGGCGGACATATTATCACCTTTTTTTTTAAAAAAAAAAAAAAAAAAAGTCAATACTGGACCAGCCTGAAACCGTAAAGGGATTACATAACCAACTGGATGTGAAAGGTTCTGCTGACCAATAAAGGAAGGTATTTTATAGGTTAAAACCTACTCAAATATATAGTATTAAATCAAAGGAATAGGTTAATCAAAGGTATTTTATAGGAAAGTATATTAAATCAAAGGAGTAGAATAATACCACTCAATCTAAACAAAGATAACATGACGTCCCTACAAGAATAAATTATTCACCCTATCCGGCTAGCCGATGCCCCCCTCAAACAGCTTACCCCAATTCTTGTGGAGTACCTAGCAGCACCGAGAATATCCTAAGATCTTTGCATCATCCATAGAATAAATGTTCTTACCCACCACAAAGCTTCTCATATGCATACACCACTGCATGCATTATATTCTTAAAGTTCACCCATCAAGACAAAAGAAAAACCCAAATGACCATGTGTAAGATGTGTAAGATTTGTTGGGGTAAATAATATTACAAACTGAGAGTTCGATTGATTTAAAACAACGCAGCAAAGATTAAAGACTAAGTAAGTCAGAAGAAACGAACAAAGTATGAACCACCATAATGCCAAATTGCAAGAAGGAACACATTGTTCAAAGGCATAAGTAAGAAAGAAACGCAAAGACGGCAGTGAAGGGAGAGACGCAAAACCCTCTAATCCTCATATTTCTATTTTAGAAATAAAGAGGAGATTCCATGGCAATCTATTTAAAATCCAGACATTTTTATTATTATCATCAACAACGCTCTATCCTACATAGTAGAGGCTAAATAACCATGAACCCCCTAAGATCATGCAATAAAAATTGCAAGTCGGCCCAGAAGCCTAACTGTACAATCATTCTAATTAACAAAAGTATTGAGCAGGATATTCACATTCTTTCAAGATTGAATGTATTACAGATTTACAGCAACCATATAGCAGACATTCAACTAATTTTGTTCCTCAACATGAAGGTGGAAAAATATCAAAAGCAGACAAACAAAATACAGAGCAAAAAACTGAAAAGTTTATTATTTCTTCAGAGGGAAGCAGTTAACACAAAAGACAAGTGTTAAGGGAAAAATTAGAGCACACCTCTCTAAGCAACGTCTTCAGTCGTTCCTCTAACGGCAGGGAGAAAAGAAATCTATATCAATCAAAATAATAACCACATAAATAAAATCAATAAGCATTTCCGAATCCTAAATATGACAATGCATTTGAGCATTTCAACCATAAAGTGGGAAAATTGAAATCGCAGTTGCATTCCAAGGCTAAAATATATGTACCTTTTGTTTGAACTTCTTGAGTTCGACTTTTCGATCACTTCTCTAGGACACAAGGAATTTAAATAATCATACCTACACAGAGGTTGAAATCGGCAACATCAACAATAAAGTACAAGAAAAAAAATCTACAAAAAAAAAAAGGAATATAGAAAAAAGTAGTACGGATTCATTGAAAACTGCAACGAATTGCTCTCCTCTGTCACCATTTTCCTCAGATATGTTTGTGCATGATCACTAGCCGAGCTATGATAGTTGAGGCAAATCCAAGGCTGCAAGACATTAAAGTAACGATATAACTTAAAATACATTAATCATACCGTGCTATAAAAAAGGGATGCTACACTGACAATAGGGGCTGTAATGATAGTTAGAGGTTCAAAGGTTTGATGAAAACACACAGCAGTACAGCACCCATAATCGAACCTAATGCTAAGAAACATGAGTTACTACATAGTACTTGCCTGATAAGTTCTACAGTGTACGAAACAGCCCAGAGTTGTATTGTCATTCAAGGAAAGAAATGTTTCTTATGCATAGATTGCATAGGGAGTACTTTTCCTCCACTACGATGGTGTCTTGTTAATTCAACAATTATTTTTCAACGCTGTTGACAGGGACTCGATTATTCTTTCACCTGGATACCTACAGTCTCAATACTATGTCATCAGACCTTATTATATCCTCCGACACCATTTTTTCAATATCTATCCAGATTCTCCCACATCTTTAACACCGTGCTTGGATACCAAAAGTAGAAGCGGAGGAGATGGGGGAAGAGGGAGGGATGATGGAGGATGGTAGTTTTACCACCAAATCTTTCCTTTGTTAAAGTAAACAGATTGGCTTGGAGGAGGAAGATAAAGGGATTAATTTTCCCTCCCCTCCAAACTCCTCCATCTCTATTTTACTATCCAAACAATGGATCTCACCTCCCTCCAAATCTCTCTCCTCCCTTTCTCTCCAAATCCATCAATCCAAACACATCTCAAGTCTCCACATAAAATCACGATAGATCATCCAATAAGAGATGTTTAATTCTACATAAAATTTTCAGGATCAAATAGGGTAATGAAGTAAGATCTCCGTCTAACATTCAACTCATTATCTATCATAAGAACTCTATCAACATGCTTCACATATTTAAACTTTCTAATACTTCATTTATTTTTGTCGATTACACCAGCAATTCTTAAGAGTACAGACATCTTTTTTACCTACTTTCATATCTAATCTTGCATATATTCCTAATTCACCTTTTTTATTTCGCCTCATTTAGCCTTTTAGCTTTTCTTGGACACTTCATATGCTTCCCTAGTTCATCCATTTCTTTTTATCGCATGTCACTTTCTCATTCTAGATCTTGACTAGACAGTACGCTTCCTTTTACATGTTCACATTTCATAGATGATTTTAGAAACATAAATGCTAAACATCAAATAAGTTATCTGGCCTGAGCTTCTATTACTTTCCATAAGTAGCAAAATAAAAGGTTAAGAGTAAAGGTATAGTAAGAACTTCCATTAAAATAAGATAGATGAGCCAAAACGTCGAAATCATCTTCTATTACCTCAACAACTTCTTCATTCTTTTTCTGCAAAAGAGAATAATTTCACACATTAGTAAACAAGCTAGAATTAAAACCGGAGGAAGTATATTTTTTATGAAATTTGTGCTACTATATTTTTTTGTAAAAAATAAAGTCAAGGTCCCACCCCAGAAAAACGAAAAGTCATATTAAAAATGAAGGAAATATGCATCTTTACTCATGGAAAAGAAAGAATTTATAGGCCTAACAAACTCGGCTAAACAAACACACAAATGAAAATATAAGAAAACTACCTTCCCTTCCTCTTTAACAGGAGCGTTTGCATTTTTCTTCTTCAGGTCACCAGAATCCAAATACTCCATTGATGTCCGAAGCTGTACAACTGCATGTATAGGATTCAGGTAGAACTGCACAAGCAAGGAGTTAATTATGATATTAAATGAACATTTTGCAACTCAAATGGAACTTGAGATGATACACAATTACACATACACTCAACAAGCTGACAACATGTCACACTGGCAGGACTAAAAAACAGGAGCGAGTTGGACCACCTTCAACCAAACTTGAGTCGAAAGCTATACTTGATAAAATCCCTGACTCTATACAACAGCTACTTGGACAAGCAAAACGATTCTCACAAATAATCGACTGAAGATAGCCGATGTGGCCTCAAACTTAATCAAAGACAATGTAGATGTGTTGTGACTTGTGAGTCAACATGGCTATATTCATTTTACAGTTTCATCTTTTACTGTTGAAGTCAAGAACCAGTTCACAAACATGATTTATACAGACAAGAGATGCCCACTCATTTATAGTTGCATAAGAAACATTGTCTTGTTAGTCGTTAACCTACTAGAGGAGTTTGATGGAGCCATTAATTAATGTGGATAGGGTGAACCAGCACATCATCGTATGGAGTATTTGACAATAAAGACCAATGATCGAACTGTAAATACCCTTTTTACAACAAGCACTATGACTAAAACATAGAGTAGACTTAAGATCGGTATAATGATTCACATAGTTGCCTATTAATTCAGCTAAGCGTCTACCACTAAAACATATGGAGTAACTTGCAAAATGAGGCATAAAGTGTGGTCAATTTCTCTATGATAAACTCCAGACGACAAACCAGAAACATTGGTGGTACCGATACTGGTCTGAAAAGGCAGTCCATTATTCCTGTAATGTGTTATCATGTACACTACAAGAAGCTAACTCAGGTGTGAGCAAAACACAAAATCATAAGATTAGAATATCATTCAAGGTGTTATATAATCCTTTGTGGGCTTATGATTAAGGAAAATAATAATTAATGAAAAAAAATACTCGTACCTTTTTACCCTTCAATAGCCCGACAGCATATGCAGAAGCTTGAGGTGACTTTCCCGGAGATGTTAGGGTCTGAAGAACATGCCCGACAACGAATATAAGACAAAGTGATAATCTCCGGCCCTCCAGCAGTCTAAAGCGAATATTCATTTATGTTTCTTCAAAACAGTAACCACACATATAAAAGACCCAAAAAGAAAACTGTTGTTGGTGCAGCATAGGTTGAATAAGAACAGATTACCACATAACTACCACACTTGCAACGAAATCTGTTAAACACCTCTTCACTACTTGATACTTCCTCCCATTCCTAGGATATGTACCATTTGTACATTGTGCAATCGTTAAGGTGAGTAATACATGCTATGACTATATTGCACTTACACCTGCAAGTGGATAGTTGTTTGGCACTGTCTCCAAGCTGTCCCACCTCTGTTCATGATCATCCATCACAACCCCAACACGAGTCCCACCAGCCCAAATCCGAGTCCCCACCACAACCAACATCACCCCTACCTACGCTCAATAATACCCCTTTCCATCGTCACTTCGACCCCCTTTCTCACCCCATCTCCAATCTTGAAACACCACTATTTTCCTCTCACTACCATGAACCTCTACCCTCACCATCAAAACCACCACATACCCAACACTCATAACTTCCCTACAAACTGTACTACCCTACCCAAAAAAAAGGCTGGTATGGATATAGGTAATAGAACATGATGGGTGTAGGTGGTCGAAAAACAAACAACATCGTGGCTAGTCAGAAAAGAGATGTAGCCATGGTTATCGAATTGGGAAGGCTTGCGATGAAGAGTCAAGCTGTCACTTCACAAAACCATGATTCTCACTTCACAAAGCCCCTAACGCCTGCCACAGCAGCATTGATTCCAATACTACACTAGATTATGAACATTGTACATTTCACATATCACCAATATGACATATAGCTACAATCTTATAATCAGTATAATGTGTCTATTTGAAATCTATACATAAACTCAGGCAATAACCACTTTCTAATACTAAGGAAAATTGAAGTCATCCAGACATAAATGAATAATGTGCAACGACTACATTATTGAACCATTAGCACTACAAATACATCCTAATAAAATCTTAGGAGTTAGGAATAGCAGCTTGATGAGACTAAATACGCATAAAAAAATGTACGTGCGCTGTCAAACTAATAAGCAAATTAATAAAAGCTCAAACCTAACATGAATAAACTTTAGGAAACAATAACAGTGATAGAGTGATATAATCACCAACCTGCGTCTTCATTTTGTAGGCTAATGGCGAATCAGGATCATAATATTCAGATTCGACATCAAGCGACAAATCCACCTCCATTTCCGAGCTAGAAGGTTTCAATCTCACCTACTCATCAACATCACAAATTCACAATAAATTACTCCCCAACACCATCACACCCAGCTATACAATAGGGGTACTACATTACAAACATCGTGAATGATCCACACTAGTTTAGTTGTACAGACTAATCACCTCAGTGCAACGCTGCTCTAGCTCATACGGACGCCACGCCGGCCTCAACGGATATTGCATCACATACAGCTGTAATACCAACAGCAACAGCACATTCAAACAAAACCCCAATCAACTTATTCATAATTGCAATTCCTAACCCTAAATTAACATAAACCCTAACCCTAATTTAACATTCGATCATCAAATTATTGTCCAATTGTATAAATCGTTACCTGAGAATCAGGATTAGGTGGTGTATAGTAAACATCATACTCAGCAACGACGTAATCCTCCTCCTCGTCCTCCTCCTCCAGCACTGCGTCGTCGAATGTCGAAAACGTCTTTTCCTTCTTCTCCTCCTCCATTTCCTCCTCCTCCTCCTTTTCCTTTAACTCCACGCCCCCACTGACATCACCCGCCGTCGAAACGACATCATCGACGTCCATTTTCTCGACAACCAGTACCTCCGGCGGAACTTCCTCCTCTTTCTTCACCGTGACTGCGACCGCCGGCTGCTTCTTCCCCCGCGACTTGGGCGCGAACCTTGACGGACGCGGCGGCTGCGGTTGCGAGGGCTTGTCATTGTCGAAGTCATCAAGGTCCATCCTTCTACTATCTCAGTATCTCAATTCTCACACTTTGGCGGTAAGAAGTTAAGTCAGAAATGGTGCTATAAATATTGGGAGACGTTTCAAACTTTAAACCATGTCGTATCCCACATCGGAGATGTAGTGCTAAATACCCAAGTTCATAAAGTCTTGATAATTGTGCTTCGAATAACTTAGGGCTATGGAGCTGAAGTGGATGGGCCGTTGGCGGAAGCCCGGGCCCAGGAAAGTCCCCGGGCTAAATCTATCACAGAGATGTGGACTCGGAAACGAGGATACTTTGCGTGAGGGTCCTCTCGGCTGAGACGTGTTTGGAGCCCTGGGACACTACCCCATGGTTGTTATGGCCGATTTGTAACTTTTGTCCCGTACAGCATAAATAAAAAAATTGCAATTTTAATCACTCGATAACACAATTGACTTATGCTCGTTGAAACACGTGACTTACCAAGGGATTAAGAGGCGAGAGTGATTACTGATTGTGGGTGGGTGGATGGATGGTTCAATCTTAGCGTTAGAGTGTTAGGTCCACGTAAAGAATGGAATGAAGGAGAGGGAGTAACACGGCGAGGGGGGATAGGGTGAGTTCTTTGTCTCGGACCTAATTATTTAGGTCATCAATTTTGTAATGAGATCCTAACAGGGAGGCCGGTAACTGGTAAGTGAGTTAGATGGTTAAGAGTTTGTGTTTACTCCGTTTTATCAACATTGCTATTTGGCATGAACGTTAATGTGAAATTAAGTTTTCGGTACAACAAAGAAGCGCAGAATGAGAAACGCTAGTTCGTACAGTAGTACATTACAGGGGCCTCACTCAAGAAACGGTTTAAGACGAGGATCGGAGTGGTGTGGAAGGCTAGTTCGTGCTCCCAAAGCTCTACACCCGCAGCCTGCCTGCAACGAATAACAAAGTGTGTATGATTATCAGTTTGATGCCTGCACTTCTACGTTACTTTTGATTCCCATATCAACTCAGATATCCGACATCAAATACATGAGTGATGAGTCCCCGACATGGAAACCTAATTTCAAGCCAAAATAAGATAGTTGCTCTTATATTTCATGAAATTGGCATCTGTGAATAGACTTACTACTTGTGCAGCGAATGGCAACATCTTTTCCGGTGGCATATTCGTGCATATGGCTGCAGAAGTGCGTGGAGTAAACATTAGTAACTAGATGTAGCAAAATACGATGCAGTAGATACATGCTACAAGGGTTTAGCAGAACGGCATACTCAGGCTTTGATCAACCAACCAGCTTTTTATGTGACATCGTTCATATTGTCTTTGCTTTGATAGTTTTCAGATTTCAATGTTTTCTCTTCCTACTTCCTCCATTCCTATTTAGGTTGTTCGAACAAGTGCTAGAGCAACAGAGTAATAAGTACCGATGTTAATCCTTTTGTCCAACCTTATCCTCATTGCACCACCCACCCGACCACCCTAATCACACCCACCTGCCATCGGAAAGCCCTAAGAACCATGTATCATGCCCAACATCCCCTAACCACCACCGAAAACCCATAAGTCAAGACTCCAGAGAAAGGGAGTAGGGTTAAAGTTGGAAATGAAAGACGCTAACACACATGTTCTTGAGTCTTGACCACAAGATAAAGTGACATGAATGACTTCCAGTTTACAATAAAAATAAGCACATCAAGTTTTACTTAATTCCACCTAGTCCTGGACCAAAAAAAATTATGACCTTTGGCTCCATCGGAAATGGAATAAAAAAGACCTGGTAAGTGGTAACTAGGAAAAGGGCTATGTCTTTCTTACGTCTTAAATTTATAGGAAGAAATATATGTCAGTGTAATACGAAATCGCAGATCATAAAATGCAGCCAAATGAATAGATGGAACTCTTTCTCATACCGAAAAGAACTGCCCCAATAAAAGCATCTCCAGCACCAGTTGTATCGACAAGTTCTGCAGCTGGTATTTTCTCTGCTGTTCCCACATGTAACCTCCCGGAGACTGTGCCTAACCCATTTGATCTCAGTTTCATCACAGGCTGAAGATTCAGATGATAGAAAAAAACGAAACAAGTAATATTAGAATCTAGAGTGAATGAAGGCTCAATAGATAAGCATATTCCATAGAAATATTACGCAATGCAATGAAATAGTTGACAAAGAGCTCCTTTTATCAATTTAACAAGAAGAATGCATTAGAAACTGCAAGATTTCCTAAAAGTCTCAACTGAAACGCGCTGACGCTCTATAGTCTCTCAATGTTTGTACAAGTTATTCGCTACTGGATATATGGTGTTTAAAAACAGCATAAATTAACAAATCTTAATCAAAATTTTACAGATTCATGCTTTAAAAACAGGGTTACACATGTTACTGAAATGTAAGAAAACGCTTCAAGCGTCTTTCACGTTGATTGTTTAAATCAACATCAAAACACCTGGTAGAAAACTACATATGAAAACCGGATGAATGCATAATACTGATGAAAATTCTGCCACGCAAAAACACAGCAGAGGAAATTGTGCTTACTGATGATATACTAGATGGCGTGCTAGAATGATTAGGTGTCCTCTTTTTTAGAGATTCCAAGGCTTCATCAATATCCACTTCCTCTAGATCTTGAGCTTCTAAGCATTACAGTTAGTTAAACAAACTGAATAAAGCAAAAACTAAAGTGAAATTAAAAGTCATAGATCTATGTTCTAAGCTTGTCTTTGATGTCAGGATAAAATGACACACCACTGACATTTCTTTCTAGCATGATACATCCGTCCTCACCAAGCGTCACGATCACAAACTTGACATTTGGTAATTTTAATAGCATGGAGAGAAGGGCCTTTGGCACTGATGATGCTTCTGTCCACATCTGTAACATACAATTCAGGATTTTAACCTTCTACGTAGATTACTTATGTATCACCCGCAAGCCAGAGGTCAACTCCCTCTCAGAAGGACTTACCATTTCGAAATTGACACATTAACTACTGAAAACAATAAAGAAGATGAAACAAGACAGAATGTAAGTCATTTGGTAGAGATTTAGCAAAATATTTAACTGAAGGAAAAGAATACAAAAGCAAGTAGGCCACTTGGTTGAAGGAAATATGGTCTTTCTGTAACTAAATGGTTAACACGCAAAGAAAACGGTATTCTTTCATGAATTTGCTCAAGAAGAAAAAATGGCAAATCTTTTTTAAGCTGAGGAAGTAGAATGAAACGCTGAAGAGCTACTCAGGAGTTATGGCAGATGATTTATTGTTATGCTAATCACATATAACTGAAAATAAACTGTATAAAATCAAGAAATCTAACCTGTGGGAATTTAGCTGTGCATACAACATAGGTGGCAAAACTCAGAAGTTCATCAAGTCCTTCCCTCTTCTTTTCTGCATCTATCAGAATGGGAATGCTTCTACGAGTTGCCTGCACTGGGAAAACATACCGAACTCTATCATTGATTCTTTACTTTTTACGTCAATCATACAAAGCATGGCCTATATGTCGTCATCCATTCAATTCGCTTGCATAAACATATTGTGGGGAAGGTTATTTGATATATAAAATTTATTGCATTGTTCAACATCCATGAAGCAATGTAAAAGATGTAAATGTATAATGCCCTCTCAGGATGACTGAATTGCTCGAACAATAATGGAAGTATGTTTTAAGTTCCTCTACCCAATTTATAAACATTTTTGTACTCTAAAATGTAAGGAAGACAGGAACCACCGGCGCTATTCAGCAATCATTTAACCGTTTGCTGACATGTACAAGTTGAAAGAAGTATTAAATGCACCACTGACTTTCGATTCATAAAGCAAATAAATCATAATTACCTCTTTTGCAATGACTAGTGCAGTTTCATGTAGTCTAACATCAGAATACACAAGTCTTGATCCTTGTAGAGCTGAATCTAATTTCGATAGTGAAAGTTCTTCAGGTTTCAAGGGTGGATATCCTGGAGTGTGAATACAAGTGCGAGTCTTCCTGAACACGCCAATTTAACGAATGTCACGCATTTATGGTCATATACTCATATATGGCCCCATACAGTATTTTGAAATAAAACAAAAATAAACAAAATAGTCATTAAGCTATAGCTTGATTTTTTAATTCGTCGAGAAGGAAAACTTTCACTATGTACTTTTGTACTCCTCATGTTTCAAATACAGTTACACTTTATGACCAGTACAAAAAATGTTCTGCGTGTGAAATTTGAATCTAGGAATGACCTAAATCCTTCATGAACAGGCGCATATTTCATATCCACCAATGCAGTACCACTGTACCAATACTCTAGTGTTATGCGTAAGAACACACTCGATAGTACAAAGTTCTCTCCTTGTCGTCTTCTGTTTTTTTCTTTTTATTTGTTTTTCATGGAAGGTTGGGACTTGGGAGAGGGGTGGGTAGGTAGTAGAAATATACTACAAGTTAGGGCATAACTTACGTTTCGTTATCAACAATAATGTAGGTAAATGGCGAATTACCCTCTGGTGTAACCTGCAGAAACGACGCATAATCAGTGAAAAATACAATTTGTGTACTGGCCATATGAGTGCTCTCCAGAATGAAGTAAGCATATAATAGAAATACGCAGAAATTGGCTTGACTCTAAACCTACATTTGCAGAGCTCATAAAAAGAGACATCCAAACTTCAAAGTAGAAAGGTGTCCGGTGAAAACTGAAACAACTATGAGTGCTCTCCAGAAGGAAGGAAGCACCGGTCCATAAGGGCAGTTATGACGCTGAAGGGTTTCCAACCTTGGTTATGAACACCGTGCTTCAGTGATTACACCACCCATCCTAGCTTTGATATGTACAAGACTCATTCTAATTAAGCAAAGGTAATAAATTAATATCCAAAATATGTGGCGCTAGGGCATCAATGTGCACCTAAGGTCCATTAGTTGATTGTATCCATAGACAAGCTGCCAGGCTTACAATGAAAAATGATGTGTCAACACCATCGGCTTCAAGCTCCTCCAATATTCCTCTACCTTGAGCATCATCAGCAACCTATAAAACAAGATGCATGCCCAAAGAAACAAGGCTGTCATTGTGTTTTGTTAGAGACAACTCACTGCAATACTGCATGGTAAAAAGTGCGGGAAGAAAAGAAACCCACTCAAGACCTTGGATATCAACCTTGGATTTAATCCCAGGCGAGCTGCACATGTCAAAGCGTTCCCAGCATTACCGCCTCCTTGTACCTAATAATTTAATCCATCGCAGCGCAATAACAGTTAATAAACAAAATTTGGCACACGAAATGAACTTTGAAAAAAGTCATTGAAATATATAACCCACGGGATTGCTGTAATGCAAATACATACTTGCATGCTTCGACAAAGCAAACGGATATATTGCAACGAAGCTAATATTTGTACTATGTTTATTATAAATCAGGAGATTGCAACTTCAGCTTATTGCTGTGATTTATAGCTTAGGATACACACATTAACAAGGGTCACCTAATTCCCACAGTAACACATTAAACCCACAAAGTTGTGTCAACAAATCTCCAATAAAGCATCACTTGCAGCACGACTCGACAAAAAAAAAAAAGACAATACCTTGTTTGCAAAAAGGGCCCTTCCCAAACAAAACACATCCTCAATTGTTTCTTTGTCTTTGTCACCCATCAATGTAATTCCACATAATATTCAAATTGCAGCAATTATTATATAGGACGGCGTCACACCATACAACGGTTTCTTTGTATAAAAAGTTCGCTCATTTATCAATAATAATAATAACAGTTTCTGTAATTTGTCTTCAAATTGAGGGTATTTCAAATACAGAAACATTCAATTGCATTCCCAGCACAAACACAATTGAATAAACTGAAATTTAAAAAAAAGCAGGACCTGAAAACTGGTGCTCCTGATCTTGTCATCTGGGTTAGGGTAGGTAGCCACTGCAGCTAGATAGTCAACTACTGCACCTCCACATCCAAGCTGTTTCAATCATTTACATCACTTCATGCGAAACAAGTTCCACTCAAATTTGCATCAAAGACAGGAGAAAACTTACAACAATGCGATCTTCAGGCAGAGATGATGCTGATGATGACATTCTGGACCTGCAAGATTGAATCTTTAATGCAAAAACTTAGTGGGTGCTTCACCAAATCGTTGGAGACAAAGTGGGTATGTATAATTTTCATCAAATTCCAGGTTTTTCAAAGATGGGTATCTCATAAACTGATTGAAAAGGTAGAGAAGAGGAAGAAGAAGAGACCTGAGAGAAGAAGATGGAGGAGGAGGAGAGAAAGGGGGATTAATTAGGGAGGATTTGATGGGGATTGGATTTGTAAACAAAGACATCATCTTTCTATTGATTTGTATTTATTATTATAAGTGCAGTAAGTGAGAGTGTGATGAGTGATGAGAATGCAACAAACCCAGAAGAGGATAGCAGGAGCAGCACGTTGCTATTCTTCAATACTCGCTCAAATTTCTGGTTCTGCCAGCCAGGGTGGCCTCTGTACTGTACCCGAACAAGAACAAGAACAAGAACAAGTAGAAGACTTTATAATTTGGCTTCAGTCATTTCGTGGAGACTGTACAGAATAAGAATAACCCAATCCATTTCATGAAGCTCACGCAGATTAGCTGACCCATATTGTGCCCCCCACACAAAATGATTTTTTAAAAATAAAAAAGTATTGATCTAAGACGTTCTTAAGTCAAATCAAAGATCATTCTCAAGCAGAGGGTCACACTAATTGAGTCGAATCAATACTTTCATGACCTCCACCAGTTTACACTCTCCTATGCAGAAAGGTAATGACCTAGGTTACTAATTTCATTATCCCTCTCTTCTATTAGTTACTTTTTGTTACAACCAATTAAAATAGGACACGTGTTAGGTGGAAGAAGAGGTCAATTGATGAAAGACCTCATTTGAGAATAGGTGGATCTAATTTTTTTGTTTAAGTAGAGTACTTTCTCCGTTTCTATGATTTCTTCCACCTTAAAAGTGGCACATTTCTTAAGAAAAACAATAAAATAAGTAAAAGTAGAGAGGGAGTAAAGTAAGTGGGCCACCTAGGTAAGAGAGAAGTGTGATAGAAAAAAAGAAAGTGGAATAAATCAAAGAAATGGTTGAAAAAAGATATGTGGAAGATATCAAAGAAACAGAGGGAGTATCACAGAGGACCTTTTCGTCTCGCTTGTGATGGTCTAAGATCTCGAATATGGGTAGCAAAAATATATACTTCTCCGTCTCGATTATTTGTTTGCTTTTACTTTTGGCACAAATCATTGAGTGACACGTAGAGGCAAATCTATGTAGATGATCAAATTGTTCATAAAAGACGTTCCTAAAAATAGAAAGACAAATAAATAGTCGAAAGACAACTTAAAATGGAAGATTTTTTTACCTTGTATAGTATAAATCTCAAATTAATTGTGTTGATTAACCATATCATATCCTTTAGATAAACTCACAAAATCCCAAAATCCAAATCTCAACATGTTTTTTAAACAAAAATTCTGCTTTATCATGGAGATAGTTATCATAATATTATGATATACAACTTCCTTCGATTTTTAATTATTTCCCCTTTGATTAAATTATACCTCACATATATTAAACAAAGGGAAAGATTATTAAAAATCGAAGGGAATATTAAATACTTACCTATTTAAATAAAAAAAACATTATTATAATATTACTTCGTATTTCATATTAACAATACTTTGCCTTATTAATTCACCAGAATAATATTTAAATCGTTATAACGATAGGTGGCTCGCAAGAAATGGTGAGTCAATGAGTCAATGGGTTGAAGCAAAGCAGCCAACCAAAAATCTCAAATTTATTCGAGTAAAAGTAGCACTCACTCGTACTCTACTTAAAACAAACAGTAGAGTAAAACCCAGATCAACATCACTCCTACTACTCCTACTGCTGCTGCTGCTGCTGCTGCTGCTTCACCATCACATTTCACAAACCCCCCCTCCCTTTCTCTCTCCTCGCCGCCTCAGATCTCCTCCCCCATTCCCCCGATCTACTCCTCCGCCGTCTCCGCCGCCGGCATTGTCGCCTTAGGGTTTCCAATTATTTTAATCCAACTTCAAAAAATGGGGTTTTTTGTTTTTACTTTTAATTCCGACTTACTGTATCAACAACCACCACTCCATTTTTAAGCTCTTTTCTCTGTTTCTCTTTCTGTTGCCGCTGCTGCTGCCGTTGTTGCTGTTGTTGGTGCCGTGGTGGTGGTGGTGGTGGGTGTAAAGATGCGGCTTTCGTCAGTCTTTCTCCTTTGTTTCTCTCTCCTCCACCTCACTCAATTTTCCTCTGGTATTTATTTTATTTTATTTTTATTTTTATTTTTATTTTTTGTTTTTTAGCTGCTATGCTACTGACTGTTTTGTCTTTTTGATTTGTTTGTTTGGACATTGATTTGTGATGTTATCCATTTTGTAGACATACTCTCATACAGTGACTTGTGAGTTTTTGTTTTTATTTTGTTTGTTCTTAAGGTTTCCGGGGCAGTGACGGAACCAGGATTTGTAGTTGTTGGGATGGAACATAAAGACCGGATTTTTGCCAACCCTACATTAATGTGATTGAGAAATTTACAAGGAAAAAAAAATCGATATTTACTATTTTCCTTGCTTAAAATAGAAAGGAAATACTCGTAATTAATTTGGGATAAATCAAGCGGCAATAGAATTGGGATGGAAAGAGTAGTTTTTAGGGAATGCTAGGTAGTTTATAAGAGTTGGGTTCTTAGAGAGTTAGAGTAGTAAGCGGACGATTCATTTGGGATAATCAAGCGAAAAAAGAGAACTATAAAATCGGGATGAGAGGATTTTAGGAAATGATAATTTATAAAAGTTGGGTTCTTATGGTAGTAAGCGGACAATTAATTTGGGTTAAGTCAAGTGAAAAACGAGGACAATAAAAGTGGGAGGGAAGGCATTGTTTTTAGTGAATGGTAGTAATTTGTAAGAGTTGGTTCTTGTGGTAGTAAGTTTTGAAGGGTTCTAACATGTATGACATATTGTAAGAGAATCCAAAAGTTGGATAAAGGTATATATGAGATTCGTAGATGTTGGGATGAAGGGTGCATAAGTGGACGGATTGGATTGATAATGATGAACGTGGTGAACAAACTAGGTGATTGGTTGGCTTAGGGTGTTTTGTGGAAAATGGTAAGTTCAACTTTTTTTGAGCTTTTAGGAACCTTGGAGTTGATTTGTTTGTTGATGACGTAATTATTTTAGAAGGATTCTCATATGACCTGTGTTCTGAGGTATTAGGAAAATTGGGTGATAAGAGGCATGCTTACATTCGCAACGGATTTTAAGGATGTATTGGTAAAACTATAGAGCATGGCACAACCAGTCAATGAGAATATAATAATTAGAGCGTAAGCAAGCAATCAAGCACGTGTTCCGAAGCAGTGAGATCATTTACCGGAAAAGCTGTTGTTGTAGCAGAATACAGGGACTGAACGGTTTTTACTCTGTCCTGCTTTAAAGCGCGTATAGTGTAGGCCTGGGAAGTTCCCCTTTTTTAATCGATGAATCTGTCGGAAGTTGTCAACTTTTAGCTCTTAATACTGGATAAACATGAGTTAGTACTCGAGGTCAATATTTTATTTTAGATCCATGATACTGGCGGAGGATTTTGTCTTTAAGCAGTCATAATTACCAAAGACAGCCTTGCCAGCTGTTTATATCTTGTGTTTTTACGCTGGCCTTCCTTCTCTACTCGTTGGATGCCTGTGATTTTGAGGACATGTGTTCCTAACTGATGAATGATAAACAGTTACCTTATACTCCGTAGGAACTAAGAGAGGATACATGATATTTTTTTGTGTGAATTTTGTTCCAACTTAAGACAGGCCTTCCATACTTGACTTTTTTGTCGTCATTTTACTATACTTCGTGCATGGTTGCACCGCTTTCGGGAAAACAAAAGCTTGTAGACAGATGTATTACTCTACCTGTCATAAAGGATTTTAAGGTGACACTGCATTTTTGAAACATCGCATAGTTGTGCTTTGATGTCAATCTGATCTCTTTGGCTATTAGTACTAAAGTGATTAATTGTCCCGACTGGTTGAGGTGAATGCCTGATGTAGTGGAAAATGTCTCTTGCTCTGGTCACAAAAATGGATTTAGTATATTTGGATTATGGAGAAGAGATAAAATGCGTGGGCTCTACCGTTGGCTAAAACTATGGTTTCCTTCAATATATCTAATAAAAAAGGTAGAATCTAGATAATCCAAATAGGGACATCATTAAAAAGTGGAAGAATTAAACAGCTTGATAATGCCACATTAACCTCTATAATGGAACTTTGTTTACGTCTTACTTTTTTGAGTAATAAACTAATATGCCAAAAGTCGTAGTCAATAAGTAAAATGTCTTTCTTGCAGTCTATTCAGGTGGTTTGTCCTTTTCGTTTACAACAAATCCCGTGCAACGGAAACTTAAGCCTTATGTTGGATCTTCAGCAGCGCCCTCACCCTCTCCTTCATATCAAGGTCTTCATTCTTCATCTTAATCTGAGACACATCTAAATCATCAGCTTGATATGGAAAGTTACCTAGCCTGTATCATGTTTAATCCCTTTTTTTTTCCAGGACCTACTACTTCTCCACATCATAGGCCTTTTCATAGGCATCGTGGTCATCACCATAGATCGAGACCACACATGCCATCTCCTGCTCCCGCTGCTTCACCAGGTAAGAAGGGGCTAGTAATTTACGCGGGAGTCTAGATTGGTAAATTGTATAACTAGTTTTCTCGATTGTGAGACCCTTTAAAACTAATGAGCTCTTAAATTTGAAAATGTGACCGACCGAAACCGAAATTTAATACTAGATTGATATTCTCTAGAGGGATGCTATTAACACCGGTTCCAGTGAGCAATGTTTTATTGGACGCATGAACTGTATTCACTAGCATATATCCCATCCATTCACGAGAATTAACTATATTTGTTTTCGGAGATGGGAAATAAGTGAGAAAAATGGTGGCCATAATCGCATGAGAGGGTTTTTTTTGTGTCATTTCTCACTCAAGATGGAGATGTAGGGGAAGAAAATGTAGTGAATCTGAACGAATAGAGAGGGGTAATTTGTTTTTGGTTCCCTATTTTGGATGTTTTCTCTTTGCTCTTGGATGGAATATATGTATCGATCTTGATACTAATAGCATATATTAACTTACAGGTTGTGGTCAGACATGTTTGGAACCGCTTGCCCCTACAGTAATAAATACTCCTTGTGGCTGTGTTATCCCTATGAGAGTGAGGCTTTTGTTAGGTATTGCTGTTGTTGCGTTGTTCGGTGAGGTTAATGAGCTAGAGATTGAGATTGCGTCAGGAACGTATATGAAGCAAGAACAAGTTCAAATAGTGGGTGCTACCGCTGATTCTCAGAATCAGGAAAGAACGCTTGTTGATATTAACTTGGTTCCACTCGCTGAGAAGTTCGATAATACCACTGCATTACTGACTTATGAGAGATTACGGCGAAAGGCTGTGCCACTAAATACAACTCTCTTTGGCATTTATGATGTGATGTACATTAACTATCCAGGTACTATTATTTTCTTACAAGTAACGGATTTTTGCTCATGTGCAAGTCTCCTACAGTTGTCGTGTCTGACATTTTTTTCTTCCCATTTTTAATTTGTATTGCAGGACTTCCTTCACAAATTCCATCTGGCGGCTATGTTGGGGGTGGTCCTTCTGGAGTTGTTCCGGATGGACAAGACCCAATTACTGCCAATTTTATGAACAAAAACAAAAGAATAAGTTCCGGAATTGTGTGTGTTATTGTGTTCTCTGCTTGCGTTCTCCTGGCAGCTTGCTCTGCAGCAATTTACATAATTGTAAAATGCAGGGTGGCTAGAAACACATCAAATGCATCTGGCCCGCTCTTTTCGCCATCTACAGATAAGAAAAATGGTATTTTTTTTTCCCTCCAACTTTTTGATTAAATTCATATTGAATATGTATCTTTTTCTTTAGTGGTAAACTTCTGATGTTTATAGTTAGTCGTCTCTTACCTAATAATCCAACTATTCTGCCCTAGTGCCCTTGACTTGTGTCAACAACTTGACCCAATCACAAAAAAGGAGATAGTTGCCATATACTTGTAAACATGTTTTGTGACTGTTTGCATGATGGAGGAAGGTGTCTATATTCTTAGAGTTTAATATCAGTTCCATTGAGTATTCCTCATCTACATTCTGCGATTGCTTAGCTAGTGAGCAGCAACTTAGGAGCCAAGCTCCTTCTAAACTGCTAGTCCAAAAGCTTCTGCCTGTGTTGTGTTGCTATATAAGACATTGGATTTTATTTTATTTTTTTAATATAAGATGTTGGATTTATTCATCAACTGCTACATGTTATTTTATGTCTTTCAACTCTTCTCTTCAGTCATATTGCCACTGAGGAATAGTCTGCCGTCATAAATTGTTTATTCTCGCTATTGTTTAAATGCAGGCATTGGGTCTACTTTATCAAGCAGTTTAGCAAGCTCGACATTCATGTCACTCTTCACATCCATTCCTGCTTATGCATTCCCTGTTAAGACCTTTACGATTGCTGAACTTGTGAAGGCCACCGATAAGTTCAGTTCAAGTAGAATTTTGGGTGAAGGAGGTTTTGGGCGTGTCTATCATGGCGTTCTGGAAGATGGAGTGGAGGTTGCTGTGAAGATGCTTACAAAGGATGACCAAAATGGGGATCGTGAGTTTATTGCAGAAGTAGAGTTACTAAGCCGATTGCATCACCGGAACCTTGTGAAACTAATTGGTATATGCATTGAAGGGCACCGAAGGTGCTTGGTGTATGAGGTAGTGCACAATGGCAGCGTTGATTCCCATTTGCACGGTATGATTTTCATTTCCTCATGTCAAGTATGGTAGTGGGGATTTTAAAACCTTTTGTTCTGCTGTCCCATTATGTATTAGGGAGTTTTATTATCCTCCCTTTTTCTGTTTATGTTGCCCGGTTTCACTCTGGTGCTCAACGATGACAGCTTTGACCGGCATTTTATGACAATATACTATATCTACGAATAGTTACAAGAATTAATTGTTTTTTTATTTTTTAAAATATATCGTAACAAATTTAATATTGTATCTATACATATACTAAGAGAATTTATTGGTACGATTACAAAGTTCACTCTGGTAGGCCATGGAGTCAAATGGAGACGATATCAAAGCATTCGAAAGGATAAAGTGCAAAATTCGTAGATTCCACATTTTTTCTTTATCTTGAAAATTGGACAAATTGCACATAGATTGTCTTTTGAGTCGAGATCTGCTGTTATGCTTACCACCCTGACAGCTTAGGTAATGTACAGAAGTCACCTTTATGTTGTTTCAGGTGTTGATATGGAAAAGGGTCCTCTGGATTGGGATGCGAGGTTGAAAATTGCACTTGGAGCGGCAAGAGGGTTGGCTTATCTACATGAGGATTCTAATCCTCGAGTGATTCACCGAGATTTCAAGGCCAGCAATGTTTTGTTAGAAGAGGATTACACACCGAAGGTGTCTGATTTTGGATTGGCCAGAGAAGCAACACAAGGAAGCCAACACATCTCAACTCGTGTCATGGGAACCTTTGGGTATGTTTGTTCGTCTTGTGTAACCATGTTTTATTTCGAGAACCTGGTTAAATAGCAGTGAAAGAATAGAGAAACTAGCTCAAAGGCATGATTAAAAAAAAAGTTTCTTTAGATGTCATGTGACCCACCAGACCACTACTGAATTCCTGATTTGGCGAGCTTTAAAAATGCAGGTACGTTGCGCCTGAATATGCCATGACTGGACATTTGCTCGTTAAAAGCGATGTTTACAGCTACGGGGTTGTCTTGCTGGAGCTCCTTACAGGTCGAAAACCCGTGGACATGTCGCGATCTCAGGGACAAGAAAACTTGGTGACGTGGGCACGACCTCTCTTGTCAAGCCGAGAAGGAGTAGAACAATTAGTGGATCCCACCTTAGAGGGAAAATTCAATTTCGATGACTTGGCCAAGGTAGCAGCGATTGCTTCAATGTGTGTCCACCCAGAAGTGACTCACAGACCCTTCATGGGTGAAGTTGTGCAGGCCCTGAAACTGATCTATAATGACAGTGATGAGACATGCGAAGACTGCGGCAGTCTCAAGGATTCTTCAGTTTTGGACTTGGACAATAAGAGTGATATCGAGCAGTCTGAGACCAGCTGGTGGAATGCAGGCTATGGACACGGGTCTTCATTCATAACTATGGATTATAGTTCAGGTCCCCTCGACGCAACAGAAAACAGACCATTTTCATCTTCGGGGTTGGCTGGAGAACGAATGGCTTTTCCGCATGGAAATAGATCAGGTCCGCTGAGAACAGTAAAGAACAAACCCTTTTTTTATCGATTAAAGGGTAGTATGAGTGAACATGCGGGTTATCTCTCTGGACGAGCTCGAAGTGATGGATTTTGGGGATGATCGATGATGGGATGGTCTTAGTGCAAAAGGAAGCGTATTTCAAGCGTACAATTGGGACTTTTGGGAGTAGCAGGAGTAAATCTTGTATGAGACCGACCGACCGACCATTGTATTCGTGAATGTAATACTATTTTGTGGTGGGAGTAGAAGGGCCTTGCAGAAAATCAGTGTTCCTGAGTGTAGCTACCTAGCTAGCATAGAGAATATGGGTATGAGTCCATATTCTAAGAAAAAGAAACCCTGGTTTTCGACTTGAAAATCGATTCATTTGTGCCATACAGAGCTGCCATTGTAAGTGGACTTGACTAATTTCTCAAGTAAATAACTTTTTTTTTTTTTTTAAATTTAAAATTTATCAATCTAACTTGGACTAATGCTTGATGAGCTTGCTTCCTGTAACATACATGTGCCCTGTGTAATTTTGGAAGTTCCTTAGATGATGTCTTTGTAATGTTGTGCCAGGGTGTGTCGTGTCGTGTCATGTGTGGTAGTCTTTGCATAATCTAATAGTATCCCCTAGAAGTGAGATTTGTCCCTTTTTGTCCTTATAATAATGAGAGGAAGAGATATTTTACATTTGTACTGCTGAATCTATCATACATTATCTATTCTTCGTCTCTTTAGCCACCCCGAAATGAAACAGGTGAGTGATCTTGTTACTCATAAAGGGGGTTATCAAAATAGAAAGATAAATCGTTGATTGAGACATCCAAAATGAAACAAGTAAACAAATTAAATGATTGAAGTCGAGGGTGTATGTACTTATTGAGTTCTAACCCTTGTTAATTAAGTTCAGGTGAGTAAAAAGCATATAAGGACCGGGGTTAAGGACCTCATTCAACGTTTTCCGTTAACTTTGCTACTTACCATCAACCACCTTTGCTACCTTACAATAAGGACCTAATCTATAGTCGTGGATCGTGAGTCGTGACTACGTGAGTGGTCGGCTGAGTTTAGGTTCTCCGTTTCATTTTTTATTTATTTTCTGTTTTGATTTAACTTTCATTTCTGTAATTGCTCCTAAGTTGTAACCATTTTACGACATATTAATGTTGTAGTTGATGAAAATTGTATAAAATCTTTGCATGCAAAACTGTCTCATTCAAATCGAAAACCCAACAAAATAAAAAATGTAAAAGTCGTGGAAAACTTATTTGGTTGTCTGAAAAGTCCAATATCCAACAACTAGAGAAAATTCCGCGTCACCTTGAAGTCTTTTAACCACAAAACTACAGTATTTGGATTAGTATAGTGCAACTAGCAATCAGTGCTCCATAAATCAACTTAACACATTGCATAATTGCATTACATGATTTCATAAAATCATTTATATACCGTAGTCGCATTACAATAGAGGAATCGAATTGAATTGAAATTCCAACTTAGATCTTAATGATTAGACTTAATCGTATCATTACAATATAGGGAGATTGAAAATGAAACCTTTGTCTTAACGATTTGACTAAAACATCAAGTACAAAAAATAATTAATGATGCATACACAGCTAACGGCTAAAAAGGCGCTTGCAGGCCTTGACAACCTTTGACCCCACATGCCTTTTCCCTGAATTACTCCTACTACTACTCCCACTCTTATTATTATAATCGTAATCATAATCATCTTGGTTCTTCTTCTGTGAATGATTAGCATAATCAGAATCATCAAGGTTGTTGGGTTGATCATAGATCCTGCAATACCTGCTCTCAGAATTAGTATTAACAGATGAACATCTCCTCATTGAAAAGGCTCTTTTGACTGCCTCTTGTACTACTACTCTTGTGCTACTCTGCCTCTCCAGATTATTGCTGCTGCTGCTTTTACCATTCTTTTGGTACCCCAACGACAACCACGTCGTCTTACCACCACCAGCACTAGACACTGACAAATTTCTCCTTAAAACGCCTCCCACTTTTCCCAAATCATCATCTTCTTCATCATCGGTTTTATTGATGTATTTGGGCTTTGTGGAGTCATTTTCTTGGGATTTTTTGGGGTGGGACACTGACAGGGAGTTTGATGAATATCCTTGGTCAAGAAATGGGTTATCTTTTTTGGAGGTTGATCTTTGGAAATTAAATGGATTATTTTCCTTCATTTTTGCATACCCTTTCATTTCTTCTATTTACAGTATTTTAATTAATTAATTAATTAGGGAGGGAGGAGAATTATATTGTCGTGTGTAGGTGGAGTAAGTGAAAGAGCGGGTGGACTGTGCCAAGCAAAGGCGCTCCACACTTTATATATACGACACCACTAACTCTCATTCATTCAACCCAATAGTGAACTTAGTCACGCTTCTTTTGAATTAAAATAGATTGAACTGAATTGGGTTGAAATATTGTGACAAAATGAGTTTTTTGGGGACGAACTAAAGTGGGTTAAACAGAACGAAAATAAGTTGAAAAGAATCTCACCTTAGTCACGTAACAATAAATCTATAGTTAGGAGGAGCCGAATTTGAATCTAATACCTACCCCTCTAATCATAAAATACTGTCACATTTATGAATATATGAGAATATTTTAATAAAATGAAACAATAATTTATAATCAGAGATAATATTATTCAGGATATTTAATCTTTTTAATCATTGGAAAAACAATTTTGTTAACGTTAATGTTATCAAGAGAAAATCTTAGGAATATTAGAAATCTAATACTCCCTCCGAGTTCCTATTATTGTCTCACTTTTCTTTTTGGGCTGAGTTTAATTTTTGTCCCACTTTTTTTTAGGACATCAAGGTGTGGTTCACAATTACTCTCCTATTTCTCTCTCTTCATACTTTTTTTTCAACCACTTATTTCCTCTTCCTTATTTTTCACCCCAAAAACTTATGGGACAATAATAGGAATTCGGAGGGAGTAAGAGATTATTAATGGGAGATGTGACAAGGACATGAAAGTCTTACAAGAGGGAGGGAATTCAGTGAAATAAAAGGTTATTATATTAGGTAGTGGAGGACTACTTACTTAGGGAAACAAATGGCGAGCAAGGTGCCAAGGTGATCGATCGACTATATATATGACAAATTACAAGTTGAGGATTACAATTAGCCTCGTCGACAATGTATGCTAGACAATAATTCATGTTATTCTTTTATTTTGGGTACATAACACAATACGTACTCAAACTACTTACAAAATGCGAAAAAAAGACTTTTAATCTGTCTTCACGGAGAATATAATATGATGAGTTGGATGGTCTAAAATAATTAATCTGTAAGCTAGATTAGCTTCGTTCTCATTATTAGGTATGTTTTGATTTAACATCTCGACTCATCTCCTTGATTATTTTGTTGCAAAGTACTTATATATGCGCTTAGTATGCAGTACTCGGTAGGGTTGGTATGTTTTGATTTAACAATGTGTTACATTCGTATATATAACGACATCGATGTGATGAAATGATGAGTGATGAGACGACTAAAGTATACTCTTTCCATTTCAATCATTCGTTTACTTTTATATTATTATACTCCCTCCGTTCCAATCAATTCCATGCATATGGTAATTGTGCACTATTCACATGTGAACAGAATCATCGATATAACTTTTAATATATACGATAAAATATAGTCAATCGAGATCTTGTTTAAATTGTCTAACCGAATGCATTATGAATATCAAATTTTTATAATTTTTAGAAATATGTAACTAAAGATATGGACAAAACAAAACGTGCATTGATAAATGTGAAAAAGTAAACGTATGAAATTGATTGGAACGGAGAGAGTATATATATGATGAATATTTTAATTAAATGTAAACAAATAACTCAAATTGGGGCGGTTATGTGTATAATAATGGTCGATAAGAGATATGATCGATGATCTAATTAATCTAAGACACATGCATTGCATGTCCTGTCTGATTAATTACATTGGAGTCCCATGCATTGACTTCTTAATCGTAAAGTCCGGAACTTGTTCTCTTGTCCGATCCGGATCCATGCACCACTTCTTCTGCGCCATCAACATCCTTTCATCATTTCTTCAATTCATAAACAATACTCAAGTTTCTGATTTCCACAACAACAACAACAACAACAGTAAAATATGTCTGATTATTTATGGTTGTAATGGTAAGATAAGGGACTCAACTTTGAATTTTTTTCCGGTTAAGGATCCGAACTTCTAAATTTTTCAGTTAGGTTGCGTTTGGGTACTCGGAATTGATTTGAATATCAAGAATTCAATTCCTGTATTTGAATTTCTAGAATTCAAATCTAAATCCAAATCCAAAATGGTGTTTGGGTACCCTTGGATTTGGATTTGAATTTCGGGCGGGTGAAGTCGGGTCAAGTTCACCAATTTTTATTTTTTAAAATTTTTCATTAGAAAAATGTAAATGTTCAAATAAGGGGAAAAATATGAAGAAAAAAAAAACTACGACAAAATTATTCCAAAAAAAAAAGAAACGACAAGTGACGGAATTGAAATGACTACTATCTACTAGGAATTTGAGAAAACCAAATTTGAACTAGGTTGGATTTGGTTAGAATTTCAAATCCAAATCCCAAGGTTTCCAAACACTCAAAATATTTCAAATCCGGAATTCAAATCCAAGTCCAAGTTCCCAAACATGCCATTAAGGGATTGACATTCTTTTCCGTCACTAATTCCGTTAATGTGAGTTGATCACGTACGTCATTTATATGAAAAAATTGACATTAATTTTGTTAAAAAAGCTTCTTAATTTATGTACTTTTTAAAATATTCATTAAATATTAAATTATAATTATATATTTGATGTTAATATTCTTTAAACATCATATACGGAGTACATTATTATGTTACAATAATTATAAGCAACTAACCATAAAATTATTTTTTGCTATATAGAATTGATTTTTTCAATTTGATGTAATTATGATTGATAAAATTTATACTCATTTAGTAATTATGGAGTATTTCACATTACAATTATTATTGCTTATAAAATTTACTGCACTTAAAAGTGTTTTTTTTTTTTTTTTTTTGAAAAGGTTGATAACATTAGATACCCCTACTATTGTTTTTATAATGAAATGTAAGAATAACATTAGATAATTGTTGTTAACATAAACTTAATTGTCTAAAACTCATTCAATTGAAAATTCTTATAATAATATCACTCCTGCTAACGAATGTATGGCGTCATCAGGTAATAGAGCAATACTTTATCAAAAAAATTGTTCTTTTTCTACTAATTGCTCTTAAATTTAATATTTTTAAAGGAAACTAGGTAAATTACTATAATACCTCGGATGACGAACAAATTAAGCGCTACTGGGTGATGTCATCTCATATTCTCATTTTTCATTATGTATGACAAATGATTAAATTTGTGGTTGAAGAAAATGAAAAAAAAAAACAAATATTTGAAATATTAATTAATAAAAAATACTTAAATTAAGAAGTTTTAATTAATATCAATTTTTACATATACAAATAATGTGATCGCCCCAACATATTAACGGAATTAGTGACGGAAAAGGATGTGAATCCCTTAACTGAAAAGTTTTAAAGTTCGGACCCTTAACTGGAAAAAAACTAAAAGTTGAGTCCCTTGTCTTACCATTAACTCATTTTTGGTACTTCATAGTGAATATATATTAATTAATTTCACATATTTAATTCATGATTCTCATTAATTAAATGTTTTCAAGCAAAACAACTGGTAAGATAATGAACACTGATACTTTGTACATTATTTATTGTACGTTTCAATTTCTTAGTCGTATTAGAAAATGAGAGTATATATTTTTTTTCTTTATTTAGATTTTCGAAATCGTTATTGTTGGTGTAACGTATGGTATGAACAACAAAAACATGGATCTCACGCAATTCAGTCAACACATTCGACTAAAAATGGCTTCAAGAAGAATAATGGAGCATGTGTACATGGGTGGGCGTACCACTGTATCTATAATCGACCATGCATGCAGCATGCAGACAGCCGTACACATACATAGAGCCATATTACATCATGTTATAACGGAAGAGAAAGATAAACAAATAAGAACGTAAAATCGAGAGACAGACAAATTTTACGTGGTTCACTAACAACCTGTTAGCTACGTCCACGGGCAGAAAGAGGGGATAGTTTTATTACTTTGAGGAGACATTACAGATTTCAGACTGATATCATAATTCTTAGGTAGAGGTATGAGAGTTTATATACTACTTTCAACCTAAACAGAAACCCTAAACAGATTAGGAAACCCTATACAATAGGAAAATCCTAGGTCAGATACTTAGATATTGATTAGGAAACTCTAATCAACCAGATATTAATTAGGAAACTTTCCTAATTAAACAGATTCAGGTTAGAAACCAATTCAAGATCCGAAAAGACAATTGCTAGACACTTATTTCCTAACACATCATTTTCCTACGCAACCCTGCATATGTAACCAAACACTCACAAATCACAGCACCCGTTAATTCCCACTAATTACACTATTTTTAATTATTTACAATGGTTCATGACTTTATGATAGGACTTTGGAAATGGATTAGAAATAATTTCCATCTTTTTTTTTTTTTAAGTTGATGGGACTAGCTACACTTCGCCTCAATCAAGTCGACCCCTCATCTCAGCTTGGCTTAGATCACCATGAGGCGATTGACCCTCAATCTTACATTATCTTTTTTTAGATGGATTTTGTAAATTATCGTTCGAAATATATTAATTTTACTTAATACTCCTAATGATCCTTATTAACCTGAAACTCTCCCTCATCATTCCGGTCCTACAAAAAGTCTAAAATCATCTAATACAAAAACTAAATAATCTTCATAAATTAATGTACGGTAATCGATAGGAAAAAAAAATATAATGTACATGTCGGTAAGTAAATGATGTTTAAATTTACCTCGGAATATTATTAGATGTAATTTTCTTCCTGTTGGAATCGTAAAAATTGTTAGATACTCCCTCCGGACACTATTTTTTGCCCCACTTCATTAAAATACTCCTCACATATATTGGGGTAGTGGGGCGAAAAATAGTGTCCGGAGGGAGTACATTTTTTCGTCTTGATGGTATTGTCAATTGCTTCAATTTTATCCATTGTAGTGTGAAATATGGAGAAGGTTTGAAAGAGTAGGGAGATCGTTAATGTCGTTTGAAAATAAAAGACGAGACGAGAAGCAGGTATATGTTTTTTGAGTGCACAAAAAATAAATTTATTTTGAGACCCTTTACATGATCGTTTTGAATTTTAGTGGGTTATAGAGTCTCACATACTCTTATTATGACCCCTTACATAATAGAATGCGTCTCACAATAAATATGAGAGACAATCTCACAAGAGACTCATTATTTTGAGTGTCAATATCGTTTGAAATAACAAGTTTAATTACTAGGACCCAGACCCGTCATACTTAACTTAGACCCAGATCACCCGCATGGATAAAAAAATATTTGACCTAGACCCGACCTGTCAGGGTCAGGAGCGGGTCCGGGTCTACCGATGAGTCCAAAATATAACAAATCTACTAGAAAAACTTATAGGAAATCCCAAAAATCAACAACAATTTCAATTTTTATCTAAAATCTTAACTCCGTTTATTATTTGCAACAAGAAAACCAATTAAATTGATTTTTAAATATGCTAACAAATACTCTAGTAGTTATAACTTATAAGTGGCAAATTTGATGTGAAAATATATTAAAATGATGAATATTTTTTTTGTAATGGATCTGGATCCAAAACTAAGACTCAAACCCGGACCTGTGTATTTTTTTTACAGATCCGGACCCAGACCCGCCCGATTAGAGTCCAACCCACTATCATCCCTGTATTTCGTATTTGATTTGTTTATACACTTGTACTACGTACAAACGTACAAATACTACTCTACGATCACGTGTACGGTCTAGGATATCCCTATTTAAAGTGTGTCTGTCTGGTGAGTTGCACTGTCGACTTGGACTACTCCACCCTCTAATTTCCCGCCCTAAAATCATCAGCACCCCCAAATTTCCCGCTCTTCCCTAAATCTCAAACCCTAATTTTCCCCAAAATGGGCCAAAAGCATCCACCCCCCACCGATCTAACCACCGATTCCAAGAAGAAACGCCGCGTCAATTTCGCCGGCCCCGGTATCTTCCGCCCCCCCCCCCCCTCCTCCTTCTCCTTCTCTATTTCCCTGCATTTTTTCGCCCAATTTCTTAATTTTTTTATCTCTTCAATTGATTCCTTTTGTTTTTGCTCCTAGATTCTGGCGTGGAACCAAATGACTGCATCCAAATTTACCTTGGTAAGAACTACTCTTCATCCCCCATAATTTCACTGAATTAATTGAAATATTTTAGATTATTTGGTTTTTATTTTGTTCTGAGTTTCGACATAGTAGTACATTTGTGAAATGAGTCTTCTATCACCCTTAAGATCAAATGCATAGCTGTAATAAATACGTGTTTTTTTCATGAGGTTAAGCTGTTTGTTGATTTTGCTTAATTCAAACCTATTATGGTACGGAGTAAATTTTTAGGGTTAAGTTGCGGAATTTAGTACTATCGTAGTATCGTTGTTTCGTTGCTAATCGACTGTGTCGGAAAAATGGTGGAAATGAGGTTATGTGTTCTAAAATCAAAGTTCTTAGTCCATTTCCAACATAGTTTACTATCATTTTCATCCAAAAATCCATTCTTTTTGATCCGGAGTAGTGTTTTTTTACTCATCTAATAGAAATTGCATTGTAATGTTGAAAAGGAATCATAAATTTAATCTATGAGTAATTAATCATGAGAACTAGGTATGCTGGTGTATAAGTCAGCTGCTTTATATTTAGTTGACATTGTATGGTTATTTGCTTCATACAATTGCAGTTTCTAGTAAAGAGGAGGCTGAAGCTGGGACTGGCCATCAGATTGATCCGATTGACATGAATCAGTTTTTTGGTGAAGATGGAAAAATTTATGGGTACCAAGGGTTGAAGGTAATAAAACTGTAGCTTCAGTTTGCGGGTTGTGTTTCATTTGTTTTTTTTTGTTTTTTTTTAAATTTTTCCGATTCTGTGATGCAAAAAAACGTAGTTAGTCTACCAATTATGTTTTGTTAGGATTCCTTCAATGACTATGTTTCGTTCATGGGTAGTGTTTTGCTAAAATGCTGAGTGCCTTGACGTGGGTCGTCTGAGTACTTGCACGCTCTTGTTTAAGCTTTGTTGTATAGAAAGCATAATATACCCACATGGGTTTTGGAAGAAAGATAGGAGATAATTCTCATTTGGTAATCCTCAGTACTTTCTAAAGTTTTTATGTCTAGCTAATTTTTACTTTATTATTCTGGGAACTTGAGGCACTTGCTAGTGAGGAGACATTTCCTCTCTTAACGTTCACTTATTTGGTTGTATAATGTCTATGCATGTTTGTTGTTACACCTCATGTTTGCATTGATGAAATGCCGAATATATCTGATTGATTCTGGCAAACTTGCTTTCAGATTATTGTATGGGTGAGCACTCTGTCGTTCCATGCATATACAGACATCACTTATGAAAGCACATCTGATGTAAGCCTTCAATATTTTTTGTTGCCAAAGTTGGCTTTGAAATTTTCTCTTAAGGTATATCGTGATGTTTGCTGTAATGGAAGTTTATTGATTGTTGTGTATTGATCTTTCTTGGTTTATTGCTACTTTGTGTACATACATAGAGAGGGAAAGGCATTACAGACTTGGAAGCTGCTCTAAAGGTACGGTTTCTGCTTCATAAGTGACTAGGCAATTATCATTTTCCATGCCTGCTGGTTGAGTATGTAGGTTCTTTTTTTCAGGATATGTTTGCTGAAAACATCGTGGATAAAAAGGATGACTTCTTCTTGACATTCTCAACAGAGAAGCAGTGCATTAGGTATTTTGACCTATTTTGCTATTGTAATCTATAGAAACACAAAGATTCCCCTAGAATATGAGCAATATTGTATTAATCACAATTTTTGTCATGTAATCTTATCAGTTCAGTTGTTTCCAAAGGGGAAAAACTGCAGCCGAACGCCTCTACTGGAAATGGTGACGTTAACATTGAGGTGGGTGGCTATTCACATAGCACTTAATGTTTCTTGCTGTGGGCTGTGGGTTTAGCACAAGTTTTTGTTGACATAATTACAATCGTGGATACCACATACCATAGGGTCTCCTAGCATATTTAGGTGTGGCTAGGGCCAGGATTTGAGTGTCTGACTTTCCTTCATTGTGGTTAGTTATCTCTTAAGCGTATTGTTGAATACAAAGAAGCATCAAACTAATAATGCAGGAGAATCTGTATTCATGGATTTGATTTGATTTGATTTTTGACTTCACAGATAAACATTATCGACTCATAAAAGTACTCTTCTTGTTTTGTTAGTGATCCGTAATCCGTATATATGCAGCAATGCATGACCTTTTTCTTTAATGTGTTAGTGAAGGTTCCGCATCTCTCATGATTCATGGTATTGATTTGAATATGTGATAGTATAGACAAATTGCTTGGCAAGTCTGTCGTACACCATAAGACTAACCCATTAAGCATCTGGCCCAAAAAAAGATTACAATTAATCTTGATAACTTCCACTTTTAATTAGTAACTCACACTTTAAGTTGGGCTGACCTGTGGTATACTATAAGCCGTCTTATAGGAGAGCTACTGGATAGTATATGATGTGATCCTATTTTTTTGGATTATTACCTATTTACAAATAACACTGTATCTTTTGGCACCTCGTAGGTTATTCGCTTGGTTATGGGTGACATGTCAGCTGGCCTTCTTTACAGCAGAGTGGTGCCTCTTGTTCTTCTTCTTGTTGATGGTAATTAATTGTGCTCATGGTTTGCTTCTTTGCTCCACTTGAAAATGTCATTATAAGCTTGTAGCTACAGTCTGATATGTTTGATCTGGCGACAGGTAGCAATGCTATTGATGTCACAGATTCAAATTGGGAGATGTACATTATTGTCCAGGGGGCTACTGGTCAACAGGGTGACAATCCAACTAAGTTGCTTGGTTTTGCAGCTTCTTATCGCTTTTTTCACTATCCGGATAGTTTGAGGCTGCGACTCAGTCAGGTTTCTCTCATGTTTGCTAGCATTTTTCTCCGATAAATTTATGAAGTCCGAGGACCAAATAGAATAGAGATTAGTACGAAGTATTAGAAATATATAAGTAGGACAAAATTAATTGCAATATTAGTCAGTACGAGAAGAAAGTGAAGAAAATTTTGGGGAAAAAAGACGATAGAAATAACTTAAATTAAAAACTGCAACAATAGCCAGTGCTTAGACTATGTTACTGAAGTAGTAAGCCTAGTGTTAACTAATAAGTGAATAATCCTTTTAGCTAGTGATGAGTAGTCATTTTCATAATATTAATAAATTCGACCCTGTTACTGTTTACATTTTTTTTGGCGAACCATTTCTTTTAAGTGGTGGCATTTTACGACTTTTAGTCATCATTTTACATATAATTGCGAAACAGTTTCGTGGTAACTTATTATTAGGGTGTCATACAATACAACTGACTTATTGTTTCTTATAATGATCCCAGATACTTGTACTGCCTCCATATCAACAAAAAGGATATGGGCGTCGCCTTCTCGAGATACTCAACCATGTTGCGGTGTCTGAGAATGTGTATGATTTGACAGTTGAGGAACCCGTGGATTCCTTGCAAAATATTCGTTACTATATCGATGTCCCCCGCCTTCTAGCATGCAATGCCGTGAAACCTGCTGTTGATGCTGTAGTATTAAGCCTCAAAGAAGCTAATTTGTCAAAAAGAACACAGACCTCCCAGCTTCTTCCCCCATTAACAGTTGTTGATGATGTGAGGAAGAGTCTGAAGATCAATAAAAAACAATTTACTCAGTGCTGGGAGATTCTCATATACATGTCCCTCTCACCTGCTGACAAGTACATGGAAAACTACCGAATCTTCATCACAGACAGAGTGAAGGCTAAATTCATCGGGAAAGATTCCGGAACAAAAGAAAAGCGGGTCGTCGACATCCCTAATGAATTGGGAGAATCATTCGTAATGTACAAGTCCCAGGATAACGAAGATGGTAGTAATGTTAATGTAGATGAAGACGAGAAGAATCAAGAGGAGCAACTGCAGAAGCTAGTTGATGAAAGGATGAAAGAGATTGAATTGATTGCTCAAAAGATACGTACTGAGAATCATGAGTAGTTAATATAGTAGGTATTACTTTTTTCATTACTGGAGCGTGCATTCGATGTTGCTGAGTTTTTTCTTTTGAATGGAGCTGGATTAAAAGTAGATATATGATGATTTGTGCCAATTGGCTGCAAGAAATTTCTAATTTGCAGGCGACCATGTAAACTGTTCTTGCGTATCGAACTTTTGAAGCTGTATCACCTGCTTCTGTTTTGATCCTCTTTTACTATAACAGTAATGAACTCTATACATTACTAGTTTACCTCTTACCACTCACCAGTTACCAGTAATCTTTCGTCAATTCCGAAACTGAATTGATTAAAGCAGCGAGTGAAAACTCGTGAGTCGCAGACTCGTGGTGAAAACTGAAAACAATTTGACTCGAGAATATATATATAGCTAAGTCGGAGTTTGTCAACCCGACCCGTTTTACAGGCGATCATGTTTTGTAATGTACACATATATAGTATCCCTCCCATTTACTAGAATCCTACCATTTGATTAAAATATACCTCACATATATTCAATTAAAATATATTTCACATATATTCAATCTTTGGTAGGTTTTCAGTGAGCGAGAAGTAGTATATAATTTGGACCAAAAGTAGGGAGTAAAAAAAAGCACAAATTCTTAGGAAGAAACATAAAGGACGGAGGGAGTACTTGTTACGGCGTATATCCGTCACAAGTGTGTGACGGGTCAAATACTACCCATTTAGGTAGATAAGACAAGACCAAAATATTTATCCATGTTTTGTCTTATCTTCCACATGGATAATATTTGACCCGTCGCAAGCGTTGCAAGCAAGACTTGCTGTAAAAAAAAAGTAGGAAGAGAAAATCAGAATAGTTGGAAGACAGCATGGATGCACTCATAGCTTCGTACGGCGATTGTTCATCATCGGAATCGGAATTGGAATCGGAGTCGGAATCTCCGGCGCAACCTACGCCGCTTCCACCACCGCCACTGTCTCTCCTCACCCCTCCCAATTCCTTCTTCGGTAATCACTCTACCCTTCGGCATTCTATCCATACTTGCTCATTTCTGTACGTTTCTTGAGTCATGTTCACCAACTGTTTGATGTATTGCCCCTGTGAAGCTCCTCTTGATAATCTCCAAACGGGTCAGCCTAGTCGGGTCCGGAGCTTTCCCCATGTTGAGGGCAACTATGCTTTACATGTTTACATCCCAGGTTTCTCTTTTCTCTTACTCCGTATTACTTTATTTACTTACTGTTAACCTTTGTTTCGTTTGATTACGATTAAGCATGGGTAATGGGTTTTGTGTATATGTGCTTGTTATTCTTCATAAGATGTCTTCAGTTCTATTGTATGATAAAATCGTGTAGTTAGGGGGAAATCGTTGATCGGGTAAATTTGTATCGAATCATAATTGGTCAGGTTAATAGTGTATCATACCATGAGCACAATGTTCATTCATGCATACATATTGGATAATGGATATAGCTATAGGTGGTTGATATGTTTAGAACAATCTTATGATCCCAAGTGGAACGGAAGCTACGAGGAGTGAGATTGAATGTGACACTCGATTCAGCTACTTGTTGAAGAAACATCAAAAACATGATCCAGAGGTTACTCTATTATTAAGAGTTTCTACTGGGGGAAGTACTTGGATCTTGGGAGGGGATGTCACGAGATCCAAGAGTCGGTCAGGAACTCATCTTTTCATTTACTGAATGTTTGTGAGGTAGAGAGGACTTGGAAGGAAGGAGATGTAATTCGGTGCGCATGTCAGGTGGACTACTTGGTTGGGACAAGGTGGATGCATAGCTGTGTGTAATATGCATGCATCCAACAGAAATCAAGAATAGGCCTGAGTTTGTATGGATGAAGGACCCCTGATTATTGATTATTTGTCATATTGAAGAGTTGATGGTGGTGAATGCTTGTGAAAGTTAGGAACTTTTAAGTCCTAACTAAATTTTTTAGCTTAATAAATGTCGAATGGGATGAAATATAGAAAAAGAGATTATTAAATTATCTTTGTTTCTTATAATGTGCTGCAGTAGGTGATTAATCGACTGAATTCAGCTCGATTTTTTTAATGGGTCATCCAGATCTCACTAAATAATGTTATTGCGATTTTAACTTACGGATAATTTTTGCTGTTGTTAATATTTACTCTATTTCTGTCTTCTTATTTTGTTCTCGATTATTTTTCTCTTAAATACTGACGCTCAGAGTAGTTACACTTTTTTGCAGTTCAGATCCCACAACCAGCAAGGAAAGAGGCCGCTAAGTTCCTCCGAAAAGTCTCACTTAATTTTCCAGGCCTCCATGTTGTAGATGCTGATATTGCACTCGAGAATCTGCATAGTGATGATCAAAAGGTTGAACACATTGCCTTGGGCAGGGAATTTCATATAAGTTTAGGAAGAACTGTACCAATTAGGGTGCACCAAATTGATTCAGTAGCTGCTATGCTTCGACAAAAACTGCAATCTCAGAAGCAGTTAGCTCTTTTTTCTCTCTGCTCTCTCTCTGGTATTTCTTCTGTCATTCAAAGCATTCGGTTTTTCAAGTCATGTTTTTGTATCAGGTATTGGATCGACTTCAGTAACTGGGAGGTGTTTGTCAATGATGATAGTACACGTACATTTCTTTCAATAGAAGTCAAGACAGGAGGATTGCCAGAGGTAACACTTAAGGCCAAACTTAAGAACAAGAGGGAAAAGGGAGGGTGATTATTATTGTTCTGCATATTTTGAGATAGATTTTTTCTTTGTTTTTGGGCCTATAGCATACCATTATCTTGTGAGCTGAGTTGCATTGGTACCTTGTCCAATTGATGTACTCTAGGGCCAAGAGGTGCAAGGCTAATGCATAAGTGAGTTGCGTTTCATTCTGAATTGATGGTTCCGTCTCAAATGTCTTCCTCTTATTTATGCTACATGAATTAGGTTATTGAATGCTAATGCTGATACTAGCTTGTTAGTAGATTACATTTTCAGATCTTGAAGAGTTGAAGGCATCAGTGTAGTTCAAGCTCCAATTCTTATCTTTTGATGATTCACGTTACTTACAAAATGTCGTCTTATTTAGTGGAATTTTTTAAACCCTAATCATGTGCTGAAGGTCATTGGGGATGACAGCTCGGACATGCTAATCGCCCATTTCCTCTTAGATTTTCTTTATGAACTGATAGATAAACTGGGCAGTGCTTTTGACCAAGCAGATGGAAGTAGCTTGAGCAGAGTCATGAGAGCTGTATTGGTGATATGAACTTGTTTTTCGAAATTTCTGTGATAATCTCTTACTAGTCCTTCCAAGAGTCCCTTTTGGAAATGGATTTTTATTTTCGACAGAATGAGTTTTTTGTTTTCTTCTCTTTATGCTCCCATTTTCTGCTAGTTTCTTAACAATAAACAATTCAAGGCCTTGAAATTTCAAACCCCTTTAGAGCTTTTCGGTTTGTTTTATTGGTTGGACACAGTAAATGGTTATGTTGTCTTGACTCTTCCTTTTGTTAGCCACTGGTTTTAAGCTGTCGAGGAAAAATGGTGTTGAGTTTCCCAATAAAGTCTGTAGTAGGTAACCATCTTATTTTTATTTTCATGGACGAATTGAACGACAGATTAAGCCTGTATTCATTTTTAGATAACAAAACATATTCAAAATTGTTACGAGTATTTTTTTGCTTTCGTGGACAAAATGAAAGCAACAGTGAGCCTGTTTTTCACCATTTGCAGATAACAAAACAGATTCAAACTGTGAATGAAGTTTACAGACTGCATAATCTTCCTGAGTTTTACAAGGTTTGGCAAAATACAGTTGGTTCTTCAATGGTGGTTCATTCATTTTGGTAATGTCACAGTAATTTGATATTCCAATTGCAGGACCCTCGTCCTCATATATCGGTAGCTTGGGCATCGGGTGATGTCAGTGATCTGCTGAAAAGAGTGATAGAAGAGGAGTCTAAGAAACATCCAACTATTGCCGGACCATCCTTAAAACGGGTTTTCACCGTCAAATTTAATGGTGTAGAGTGTAAGATTGGGAATAAATCTTACAAAATCTGTAAATTACCCGGTAACTGAAAGTTGAAACTTCATTCTTCCGGTTGCAATGGTAGTAAATTGGTAGGAGAATTGGGGAATCAACCCAATTGACTTGGAGGACAATGTAGTATTGGATTGGCATTTTGGCAATGCAAGCAAAGAGTTTTGCGTGGCCTATCTTTCTTTCTATTTAGTTTTTTCTTGGTGCATATATCTTGTCAGTTGTCACTCTTCAACCAGGCCACCACCTAAGGTACTGTATTATTATGGGGGGCATGTATGGTCATTGCCCACATGCTGAGATGGAAGTGAGCCCGGCGCTGGAAATGGAATGGTGGTCCAGGCACGGGTGTCGTGTGTTCAAGCCATTTCTCCATTTTAGCCTTATTTCTTTGTCGCTTAGGCGTATCCGGGCAAGTCATGCTTGGGTGAGCCGCGATCATCCTTCTCGAGGCATGGCTTACAATGTGCTTCGTAGATAATTTTAATAATTACTCCGTAGTATGGAGAAGGATGGTTGTGGAGAAGCCAAGGGAGAATGTAAAGGAAATTGAAAATTGTGGGAGAAAGAAAGATTTATGGCAATGAAAAATTTGGTAGAGAATGAAAATAAATGAGAAATTTAAAATAATACTCTCTCCGAGTTCTTATTATTGTCTCACTTACTTTTTTGGGCTGAGTTGATTTTTGTCCCACTTTCCTTTTTGGATTATCAATGTGCGGTTTACCATTACTCTCATCTTTGAAACTTGCTAGGTACACTTCTCTATGTTCAGTTTTGTGTGTAGTATAAGCTTTAGTATAGTATGTAGATGCAATTGTAAATGAATTCACTTTGGTTTTGTTTTTTATACATAGAACAACGCAACACATAAATATTACCCTAACATTTTTTGCCTTGATTAACAATACCAAAATATTAATGTTTCCGAAATAAATTTATGATAATAAGGTAACCAGATAATCGTGATTACAGTTATTTGTGATAGACATTTATTTTCATTTATATTTTGGAAAAACTTGGCAAGACTTCGATTTGAAAATATATCAAATGAATTTGGCAATATATTGTTCATGACAATACATAACGCGGTTTTTCCCAATATATTATTCATTGTTCATACACTAAATTATCTTTACACAAATTCTATTCTCAATTTTGAATCAATTGATTTGCCGTATGTAATGTAAGATCTTTATCTTTTAAAGATTTCGCATTGGGTGTAATCTCGCAATTATTGATTCATTTTGGATCAATTAATCGAAAATTTTGTACATTTCCATATTTGACGAAAGATTTTGTACAAATTCCATAAGTTGTGCAATAATTTGAAGATTTAAACCTCTCGTGATTATTGGTTAATATTGGATCAATTATGCCAAAAATTAGTCCCTTTCCAAAATTGACCAAAATTGTGTACTAAATTGAAGATATCAATGTAAATGGAGATTTTAAAAAGATTGTTCAAAAGAATATATATTAAACTTTTGGAATCTAATTTTATTAATTTTGCATTAAGTTAATTAATTGAATAAATATCACTTTTAATTGTCCAAATGTTAAATTAGAATATATTCGCGGTTCTCTAATTTTTTTTAAGATGTGATAAAATAATACGGAGTATATTTCAATTTATATATTCTACATAAAGTTTTTATAATTATAAAACTGATATTTTTTACTGTATTAAAGACTACTTGATTTACTTAATATTTAAAATTGGTGACATCAGTTGTATAAAATATTAATTTATTGATGTAATAATCTCAAAGATATTAGAAATATTTGTACAATTTAAGTAGATAAACTACCAATACAATTTTATAATGTGGTTAATTGATTTTAAAGTTACCTATCATTTTGGCCTTTTTCACAAAATTTAAAATTTTTAAAAGTTAATATTGATTTTAAAAAATTTCGATTAAAATTGAAAATCTAAAGTCTACATTTATAAAATTTTGGACTATGAATATTGAATTTAAAGTTAATATTACAGTTATTAAATTTTTTAACAATGGCCCACAATTTTTTTAATTTTTTGTTGAATGGTCCTCGATTTGAGAATAGAGGGACTTGGTATGCAGTTTATGTATAAAAGAAGGACGATAGTTATAAGTGCGATGAGGGAGCTCTGTTGAGAGAATGAAATAATTTCACTGCGCCACGTGAGATGGGTTGAGGCCTTCTTTTATATAATGAAGATAAAGATACTTCGGATTTCGTATATACTCTGTACCTTTGAACTGTCCGCCTAGTTGATTAGTTAGTTAAAGTAAATCTCAAACATGACCTCAAAACTTTATTTTTTTGCAGTATGTTTTCTCAAACATGAACCTCAAAACTTTATTTTTGCGGTATGTTTTTTTGCTTTTGTGTTCATTAAGGTAAGATTATGAATAGGATGACTTGTTCGCCCCTTTTTCACTAAGCAAGAAATGTCTAAAAAATATGAAATCCGAACCTATAAATTTTCAAAAGGATCCATACCCGACTCATATCCGTAGAGTCCAAAAAATGAGACCAATAGCTGACACATGATCCTGAAGTGAGGGAGCGGTATCGGGCTGAAAAAACGAACGTACGGAGGGTTTGGCTTTCATAATCCATATTCCATAATAATAGTAGTCCTCAAAGTCCCTATTAATACCAACCAACCCCAGACGTAAGACGCAGTTGTTTGTGTCAATCGTGAATCGCTCTTGTTTGCTTATCACTCTCACTCTCACTCTCACAATAATGGCGAGTACTCAGGGCAAAGTCATCACATGCAAAGGTATGCATTACCCCCACCCCACCTCACCTACCCACCATTTTTGTACTGTACTTCTTAATTTAGATGGAAATTTTAACCAAGTTCATCGTAATTTTGTTTTGAATTGATTTGATCTGATTTGATGTGGTGATCTATGTGGGTGTGTAGCTGCGGTGGCATGGGAGGCGAACAAGGAATTGGTGATTGAAGATGTGGAAGTTGCGCCTCCTCAAGCGGGTGAAGTCAGAATCAAGATCCTCTTCACTGCCCTCTGTCACACTGATGCTTACACTTGGAGCGGCAAGGTCCATTCCATTCCATTCTATTCTTTTATTTTTAGGGTTTTTATTTTGGCTGCATCATTATCATTATCATTATCATTATTATAATTACTTCTGTGGTTATTGAATTTTGAATGGTGACATAGTGTGATTATTTTGAGTGATATATATGTGGACTTAAATTAACTTCTAACATAATTGGGTGATGACTAGTACTCAGTAACGAGTATGTCAGTTTGATGAATCATTCCCACTTTTCGGATCGTTGCTGTTTATATTCTTTTTGGGTATTACCAGTATTATTTATCTACAGCAACTCGTACTAATTGGCAATGGCATGTAAGGAGTATGTGAGTATATCAATAATGGGATCTCAAAGATGAATCATTTTCTACCTTTCGGATCATTTCTGTTATTATCTATTTACGAGTGAGTATTAATTATTAGTAATTGGAATGTTTTGAGTATGTATAACAACAATGGGATAATTGGGAACTGTTAGATGAGTATAGAATAGAATAAGAAAATACTCCTACTCCGTACCAAGTAATCTTTACAAGTGCCTAGTATTATGCTTTATGCATGTCAGCTCTCCGTAACTTGGCTATTGCCGATTAGAGTCCGTGAATGAGATAATGGTGATGAACCGAGAATTAGTGGTTCAATCTTTGTTTAAACAAGTTATACCTCCTAATGGCCGGACCTTGTGAAAGTCTATATAAGTTACTTTGTCGAGTTCATAACGTTGATATCATACAAACTCAAGGTTTTTCATTTTCGGTCTTCCCTTTTCATACCAATTGGTGAAATATTAAATTATTTTACTTATTCTTGCTGCAGGACCCTGAAGGTCTTTTCCCCTGTATCCTTGGTCATGAAGCTGCTGGGTATGTTCCTCATACATAGCTTTCCATTTGACGTGATGCGTGGTTCTATTTCTAATGAAATCTGACCTTTGTATCCTAATGCAGAATCGTGGAGAGTGTTGGTGAAGGTGTCACAGACGTACAGCCTGGAGACCATGTTATTCCTTGCTACCAAGCAGAGTGCAAAGAATGCAAATTTTGCAAGTCCGGTAAAACAAATCTCTGTGGAAAGGTCCGGGCTGCTACTGGAGTTGGAGTTATGATGAATGATCGCAAGAGTCGTTTTTCTGTCAATGGAAAACCTATCTATCACTTCATGGGAACTTCGACATTCAGTCAGTACACTGTTGTGCATGATGTTAGTGTTGCTAAAATTGATCCACAGGCTCCATTGGATAAAGTCTGTCTTCTTGGTTGCGGTGTGGCTACTGGTAAGAGGTTCTGTTGATCAATGGTTACTTTAACATATACGAGTAGTATATAGTATGTTTTCTCATATTCATGGTGGCCTAGATATTCCTTTTGATGAATATTTGTTTGTTGATTGGTATGAGTGACTAAATGTTCGATATTGTCTGTGCAACTTTGTTATGTGACTGTTAGATTAGTTTAGAACATGCTATATAGATTTGTTCTTGATCAATTCCAATGCAAGTTCGTGCATGATTGTTGTTTCTTCTGCTTGATGCAAGTAACTGAACACGGTTACAATGGTGGAAACACTAACTAAAACTGTTATCACCGCTCCTCAAATGGAAATATGAAAGAGATGGCATGTCTGATGTGAGTTTCTATCTGTGCAGGTCTTGGAGCTGTTTGGAACACTGCGAAGGTGGAGCCTGGGTCCAACGTTGCTGTTTTTGGTCTTGGAACAGTAGGTCTAGCGGTATGTTCTTGTTTTGCTCGAGAAGTGGATTTCCCTTTTTTGATTTTTTTTATAATCAGAGTTAGTATTTACCGCAATGGCTGACAGGTTGCAGAGGGTGCTAAAGCTGCTGGTGCCACAAGAATTATAGGGATAGATATTGACCCCAAGAAGTATGAAGTTGGTACGCTCGTCATTCCTTTCATCCTTCAAAATTTGTCAATAAGATAGTCTCAGTGAGCTTCATTTACCTAATAATATCATTATCCCCCCTACTACTAAGGTAATACTCCGTACTCCGTAACTCTAGCTTATGTGTCATCCTCACGATAAATTTTTTCACTCAAAAAACCTCAATTCTCAATTATGGAAAAAAATAATTCAGGGAACAAATCAACAATTAACTCATACTCTGTATATAAAATTTTCATCATATGAATTACAGTACTTTTTATGATAAATCATAAAAATTGAAAAATATAAAAAATCACAGGTATTATAAACATTGGATAATTTGATTTAGTTTAGTTAAAAGAATACTTAGCAATTATCAAACACTCCGTACTAAAAGAGTAGCTTTTTTCTTTTTCTACCACTTCATATAATTCTAATACTAATACTAATACTAATACTAATACTTCGTAGCATATTTTCACGTTAACACAAAATTTTACTTTAAAACACTAATTACTACGGAGTAATACTTTAATTATTGGTTCTTTATACTCACATTGTTTGAAAAACCGTGAAATTGCATGAGATCTTTATTAGTTACAACTACTGACAATTAATCCTAATTGTATGAGTCTAAACTCAGACAAAGTCTCACTGTGAGTCTTGCCGGGCTGGACAGCTGGAGACTAAATGTCGATCCTTATCATTGAAAATTACTAGTCTTTTTATCCAATTCTGCTTCTAAACATTTCAGAGATTACTCCTGTTGTATTGCTCTGAGTTCGGTTGCTCTTCTGGGTTTTGGAGCTGTTCATTTTAGCCTAGGGTTTAGAATATTTGGCGGACGTACTGTACTTCTGATATGTTTAATGCTCAGTTTTTTTTTTTTATTGCTTCTCATTTTCTTCTCCTGATTGATGCAGCAAAAAACTTTGGAGTGAATGAATTTCTGAATCCAAAAGATCACGAGAAACCCATACAACAAGTGATAGTGGATCTCACTGATGGTGGCGTTGACTACAGCTTTGAATGCATAGGCAATGTTTCTGTGATGAGATCAGCCTTGGAGTGTTGCCACAAAGTGAGTTTCTGTCTATAATCATCCTCCTATACTACCAGTCTGATTTTCCTGACTCGAATTAAAATCACACTTGCTGAAAAATTGAAACTCTGTAGGGTTGGGGAACATCTGTGATTGTCGGTGTTGCAGCCTCTGGACAGGAGATATCTACTCGTCCCTTCCAGCTTGTGACGGGCCGTGTATGGAAGGGAACTGCTTTTGGCGGTTTCAAGAGCCGTTCTCAAGTACCTTGGCTTGTGGAGAAGTACATGAAGAAGGCAAGTACCTTATTTCTACACGTTATCTTTTAGCATATACTCCGTACTTCGTTTTGATCAAACTTAATCAGTGTTAAATGTCAGTTGGGAGACCTTACAGTCGGACCTGTCTTTGAGTCCGTACAATGCCGTCTGGTTTACACCATTACTTTAGATCTGTTATGCGAAATGTTCTCTTGGCCTAATTTTTGCACTCGTTTTCTACAACGGATCATGTCTATAGACGGCCCTCTCTTTCCAACACATGCGAAAATGGGATTTGATTAATCTAGTCTCATGCATGACTTGTGTACTGTACAGGAAATTAAGGTGGATGAGTACATAACACACAACTTAACCCTTGGCGAGATCAACAAAGCGTTTGATTTGATGCATGAAGGTGGTTGCCTCCGCTGTGTTCTAGCAGTGGATGTTTGATCTGAACATCCGCCATATATTAATTTGCAGCGAGATGACCTATCCCTGTTTTTATTCTCTACTTTCATAGACTGGCAATTTTTACGCAAGTTTACCTTTATCGTTTTATAAAAAAAATTACTGCATTTGGATTGATCTTTGTGAAGCTACAATATTGGTAATTAACTTGCTGTATTTTGCCAGCTGAAAATCTGCCATTTAGCTTGAAAATAAGAGTCAAAAATTATACTCCCTCCGAGTTTCTAACATTGCCCCGTATTCTTTTTTGGGCTGAGTTTGATCTTTTACCCATTTTCCACTTTGGGCCATAAAGGTGTGGTTCACATTCAACCACCTATTTCTCTCTCTTCCTCCTTTTTTAACCACTCATTTTCTCTTCCTTATTTTCCACCCAAAAAAGAAACGGGGCAATCATAGGAACTCGGAGGGAGTATTTTTTTTTTGCCTCAATTGCAGGATCTACAGATTCATACAGTAATCATCAATATATATAATTAAAGGAAATTTTTTTTTCGAGGGAATCTAACTTTTATGAAACACTAAGAATTTAAATATTATTCATATTAAAAGTGGATATGATAAATAATACTCCTATTTGTTTTAGTATTAGATAATAAATAATACTCCTTTAACTCTTGGTATTAGACAAAACAATTCAAACACCCCTAAGAGTATTACCACCTCAGAAAACAACAAAATTTGAATAGTCACCGCGTGGAACGCGTAAAATGATTATTATTATTTCAAATAATCATCATTGTTGGAGAATTATTATTAAAATAAAATAATTATCCTAATATAAGTAGATATATTTATTAAGACAAAATTATCCTAATAGAATTGGATTTACATTTTTGCAAAAATACGGTGTGAGAAATTACAATTTTATAACTTTTTACCTTTTATATCAATAAAAAAATTTAAGAGTTTTTTTAATTTAATATTGGAGTATTTTATTTATATTCATTACTTGTCAAATTTATATAGAAATAATTATAAATAATAAATGTTTTAAAAGATATTACACAATAAAAAAATAAATTATTATTTCATTTATAGGTGTCATCAAAATAAAACTACATTGCATTTAATATTGCAATCATATAGTGTAAATAATTTTTAACGGACAGGTCGGGTTGGACCGCGACCCTAATATACCGGGTTTGATGACAGTCAAGTAGCGGATCAAGATTTATAGGTGTTGACCTACGAAAAAACGGGTTGGATGGGTTGGGTTTACGGGTCAAGTCAAGTCATTCAGATCAACTAGAAAGTACAACTTTTGTCTCCTGATTTATAAGCAAACAATATATGGAGTATATACTAATAAGAGTGTTAGATAATTTAAGAATTAGAAACAAAATCATGTTCAAATAAATTGATTAATATATAAAAAAATAATTATGTTGAATCAATCAATCCGTCAATTATCAATACAATTAAACGATACGTTTTTCGAGCGACGTTGGTAATCTCCAATAGTTTTAGAATTCTTAAATACAAACTTAAATTATTTATCATATTTAAGTATTTTAAAATTTTGAACACTGCAAACTTGATTAAACTATTTTAACTAATTCAAAATTTAATGAAGTTAAAACACTTAAAATAAAATAATCAAATAATTAAAAACAAAATGAATATACATCGGGTTAGACTACGGGTATTTCGAGTGACATGTAGTCTCAAATTTTTTTAAACTACATAATTTATTTAAATAACTTTATATATGTCGGGTTAGACTACAGGTCGATTCAAATAGGGGTCGGGTTATACGGGTCACGAGACGGATTATGCTTAGAATACAACTGAAAAATAGTTTCGAACGTAGATTTTTTTTACCTTTAAGTAGAAATGGAGTAATATTTTCGATATTACCTTTCATTTTATTAATAATATTATTTTTATACTTTTTTATTATAATGTTTATATTACAATGAATTTTTAAAACTATTTTAATAATTATTTACTATCAGAAGATAAGAAATGTTGTATTAAATTGAATATTAATTTATATTTGTAATTTAAAATATCGGGTGTCACGGATCAAGATTTAGATGTCTTGAATCGATCTTAACCTATAAATAAACGGGTTGAGCGGATCGTGTTACAAGTCAGGTCAAGTACTTTTGTTGAGTCTAATAGTAACGTTACTATTTAACACGATAACACAAATTTAATCTCCCAACAAGTGTTCCTTGTGACGACCATATCTGTCACAGAATCGCAAGCTTGCGACGGGGAAAATACTATCCATTGGGTAGATAAGACAAAACAAAGTGTCATTTATTAAGTATTTTGCTTTAGTTTATCTACCCCACATAGGTAGTACTTGACCCGTTGCAAGTTTGCGACGAATATATCCGTCACGAGTAAGAATTTTTAGGCTCCCTATATACAACTTTACAAGAGAATAACGTATTAAAATTGCTAGATGTGGACATGACATAGGTCCACCCCGACGAGGCCACGCGCGGGTTTGGAGAGGCGAATGAATCTCCATGAGATGGTCAAATGGAAATTTAAATCGAAGTTGGAGTCGCCACCGAATTTTATGGTTATTCGGAACCGTTCGAGCCCACTCTATGTCGTAGTGGGCCGTATACAAAATACGGCCCAGTTCCGATGTCAGAGTTTATTGGGCTCGTCCCTTTGCATATCAATATAGATGCCGACTTGAGCGGTTAATCGTATATTGAATGACTCTCGTTGCCAATGGATTCGGACATCCGGAAACCACGGTTCTGAGTAAGGGGTTAGGGTACGTGTTGGGAAGTTCACTAAGAACACCCAACCCCGCCCGCACATTAGCGGCCTCTACTAGGATATCGTTTGATTTTTGAATACGCGCGTTAGTAATACGATGAATGATATGCAAACATTGTTTTCCTAAACATGCGAGGAATTGAATGGGTTGCTAAGTCGGTTTAATGCATGAAAAATTTAACGTCAAAGTTGAATTTAGCATGTGAAATTCGTTTTAGTATAATAAAACAAATGATGAAATAAAGATGAATTTGCTACAAAAGATGAACAAACGAGTTAGTATCGATTTGTAAATAATAATATAGCAAATAAATATACGAGATCGAAAAAAATAAATATTAATCGAAATCTGGAAAATATTGCTAAAAACGCTGTTTTGTATAAAAAACGAAGTTCGAAAAATAATAAAAAAACGATAAAGGTGCGTCGTGGCAGTCGGCCGCGCGGCTCGCCCGGGATGCCGGCGAGTCGCGTGTCGGGCTGATTTCGAAAGCGGTTTTTTGAAAATTCGATGCTTTTATTAAACCGCGTACGAATATTGCATAATTCGTACTCGACTTAATATTTTCGATATTCGTTATATTCGATAATTGACTACGAAATCAATATCAAATACTTCGAATAGTTTTAGAAAAGATATAAATTTTGAAATCGTTTCGTAGAATAATAAAATAAAACGAACGAAAAAAAATCTAAAAGAGGACTCGGGTTTCAGGCCGTGCGCGAGTCGCCTAGGTGGGGCGCGACTCGCGTGCGGGTCTGTCCCGGTTTTGGTCGTTGTTCGAAAATTGCTAATTTTGATAAATCGCGTACAAATATGAATTAATTTATACTCGATTTATGTTTTCGATATTCGTCGTACCCGATATTCGATTATGAAATCGATATCGAGTATTCGGAATGATTTTTAGAAAAGGGTTTTGTAAAAAAGAATTTGAACGAAAAAAAGATGTAACGATTTTTAATATCGTCGAGATTTTAATATAATTCTTTTCGATACAATATTCGATTATAGAAAATCGATATCATATTTTTAAGAATGTTGTTGTATGAAATTAGTTTTTAATAGTATCAATATTAGAAAATAAAATAAAAAAAGCGACGACCGACCCATAAAAAATAAGACGGACGAGGAGGAGAAGAGAAGAAAAGGAGAAATCGGGTTTTGTTACACCCTCAACCTACATGCTTCTGTTTACTCGGATCGGGGCTCGTCGGGACGTGGCTTGGGCACAAGAGCGTCGAGTAGATGTCGGTGAGTTATGGTGGTTTGGTTTGGTCGTGAAGGGTGTCGGGTATAGGGCCGGTTTCCTTCGGGTTTGTAATATCGGTGTATCGATGCTAGATTTTATGTTTACGAGTGTGTGTATGGGAATAATTTGTGATGCTTTTATGAATATTTGATCGATAATGAATGTATATTGTAGATGCTAATTGATGATGAATGTTAATTGATGTGTAAAAGTGTGTGTGCAAGGGGCTATTTATAGGGAATTCCCGACCTTGGCTAGGAGAGTTTGAACTACCGCTAGAGATAGAAATATAGGAAGCTGTAAGGCATGAGAATTCCGCTTTCTTGTCAAGGAAGAAAGGGAACACGGCTGGAATATGCTGTTCGGCCGAGTATTTGCACTCGGTCGGGTGTCTGAATCGGTTTTCGGATAGGATTCCTACTTGAGATCGAATTCCATCCTTAAACGGATTTGTTTAATATTTTATGTAGCTGATTTTTTGTAGGATTGAAGTATGAATCAGCTGTGTGAGGTGTCACGGCTGACCCACGTGCTCGGGAATAATTTTGACGGGTTTTAACTCGGTCGTAAAAAGACGGTTTTACCCCTGGTGTCGGAATCGACCCAAATTAGTCTTATTTGACTCGAAACGACCCACTGGGCCTGATTTTGAGGTTGGTTTTGTGAGATATGTACTCCGTAAAAAGCCCAAGCCAAATGCCAATGATTTTGAGCCCGTTTCTGAGTATTTAAAGCACGTTTGCGTCCGATCATCATCGGGTGTTTGTCGGAAACTGCTATAGACACCTGACAGTCAAAATGTGGGTGTCTACACTAGATAATTTATGTTAAGATTAGACATAAAGTTATAGTCAAATAAAAGAATAATATATAAAATTAATTATATCAAATAACTAATAAATTAAAATTAGAGTTTTAACAAAATATAGGCAGAGTAATGGATTGAGTCGAACTGTACTAGGCTTTTAGACTAAAGCTTTTAGACTAAAGCTTTTAGATTGGTTTAGGTCAAATGGGTCGCGGCTCAGGAAAAAAGGGCGCATGACCCTAAAAACAATGGGTCGGGAGGGTAGGATCGAATATAGTGCGAGATGATGACATACATACAAAATATTTGATGCAGAAAGTCAAATGATTATAATCTTATAAAGTAAAAGACATTGATAAACTAAATGTTCACAGATGAGTTGTGACGTATTAATATTGCTCACAGATACATGACCTACTACTTTGATGAGCGTCGTTTTTTATTCAAGTAAGTAATCAATATAGGCACTAGACCAGTCAAACAAGTCGAGCGGGTCGGCTCACGGGTCGAGTTATACGAGTGGAGTCAGGATACGGACCGGGTTATACGAGTCACGGGTCGAGTTATTATCAATAACTCCAAAATTACAATTATTTGAAGTAATCATAAACCGTTCGTCACAGTCAATATTATAAAATAAAGTATTATCATTATTATGGATGATTTAGTAGCATTTTTGTTGAGCACGTGCATCACACGTGCTTTAAAACTAGTAATTAAGAAAGGGTAAGAGTCCCCTTACTTCGATCATGAGGTTGAGTGTTCGATTCTTACTTGTGTGTTTTTCTCTTGACAAAAAATACCCATTAATAATTAGGGTTATTTCATAACAATAATACCAACTATGGGGTGCTTCTTATATTAATACAAACTATACGTAATCCCGTTTTAATATGAACTATCCTCTCATTAATCTTTCTTTATAACCAATGCCTTTTTTTACCTGTAAAACCGGTAATTGTGACCTGCTAGGTTTTGGTGCGCCTCTTCTTCTTCTTCCCCTTTATATTCATCAAATTAAAAGTAATCATCCATTATCAACCTTCAAAACCCTCATTGATACAATGAGATGTGGTTATTCATCTGAATCCTCCTCTAATTCGTATTCTTCAAATGTCAGATTTTTTTTTTTTGCAAACGTCAGAAAGCTCTTGTTTAAAGAACTTGGAATCAAACAATATGTTGAAGTATAACATCTCTAATACGGAGTATATTTTATAGTATTTGTATTGACATGTTAAAACATTTACACAAATTCTTGTATGAGATGCGTCTCACAGTATGAGATGGAGGGAGTAGTTATTTTTACACTCCCTCCGTTTATTATCTTTTGCCCCCTTTCATTAAAATATTCCTCACAAATAAATGAAATGGAGCAAAAAATTATTAATGAAGGGAGTAATTTTTTACGGTCTAGCATGAGAATTGTTCCATTTATTAAACGTATCATGTGGGAAATTTTTTTAATGTTTAGGGGTGACTTAATAAAAATTTATAGAGTACAAAGTAATTTATATTAATGTAAGGATGAGCTTTTTATATAACTAGTTTTGTGGGCCCGGCTATGCCCGGGCCTCTTCATATTATCGTATTATTACTACCGAGTTCTATCTTAAACCGCACTTACTTATAATAAAAGATAACTGCCTAACGTGTGAGTGGTCTCACAATACTTATTGTGAGACCGTCTCATATAAGAATGTATATTTTATTAATATGTACTCCGTATCTTTTACATTGTTACTTGCGGAGTGTTAGATTAATTCTTCTTGTTACTCATGAATTTCAGGTTGAAGATTAACTCAATCCGTTTAGCACTTTAGCTTATAAGACCAACGAGAAATTACTAAAAATTTAATTTTAATATTTTAAATTAGTTATATAATGGAATATTCAATTATATAATCGCTCCATTATATCCAAAATTCAATTGTAATAATCTCACTTAATTATTATATTTCTCCCATTAGAAAACAAAAAATGAGAAAAACATAATGTTAGTACGGAGTATAACATAAGACTTAGGGTAAGATTCAAAGCTGATCCCTCGACAACCTTCTTACGTATAATTATGATAATTAATGAGTATTATAATAATAATAATATGGAAATAAAATAAGTATATTTAGTGGATACATAAGTAATGTACATAGTATAGTACATAGTATATTACATAGTAAATAAATAAGTATAGTACATAGTAATGTGTATTTAGTGGATACACGTTAGAAAATCGTTAAAAATGAAGTCATTGTGTTTAGTACATAAATAAGATAATACTCCCTCCATCTCGTTCATTTGTTTGACTTTGATTAAAATACTCCTTGCAATAAATATAAAAGACAAGATTGTACAAATAATGGAAATGAAAATCAAGATTGATTAATAAGATAAGTAGTAATTATATTGATTAAATGATTAATCAATATTGATTGAAAGTAATAGTAAAATCCTACTATGATGGCAATCTTGTAAAATTGGCAAAAGTGGAAGGGCATTCTTGTCCTAGCAAAATTACTCAAAGAAGGTTACGCAAAGAGGCTCTTGCCTCTTTTTATATAGGTAGTATGAAAAGAACGTTGCATGATGTTAGACGGTCTCCGCAATAACTATTGTTGTATACTCCTACAAGGCTATGATGCAAATTGGACCCATCAAACACCCACGGCCACGGGCCATGTCACAACTCACAAGGATGGATGTAAATTTTTCTACTAATTGTTACTGTATGTGAATGTGTTATTTTAAAAGTGTATTACGAGTAAGATTTAAGAGGTTGATATTCATAGGATGATTTCTCTATTAGTTTGAATGTGTCATTTTTTTTCCCCTTCATTTTACTGTTATTTTGAATATAACTACTGATTACACATTTAGTATGATGCTCCGTACAAAATGGTTACTTAGAATATACAGTAACTAAATGTACTTTGTATAAGTTTCATCTCGACATGATTTGAATAGCAAAACAATACTCGCAGGAAATCATCGTGTTAAAAGACGAATGAATATGATATTTGTTTCAAACTTAATCGTTCAAATAATCTATGAAATATGTTCTGATTTGATTATTATTGAATATCCAAACATTGGACCCGAAATATTTGGATCGCATATAGTTGATTTTAAAATTTATGTAATTTGGACATTATCCGATCCGACCTAGCCGCTTTTCCGTAGGATGTTTAATTACTTACAACATCTGCTATGCCGTAGTATCAAAAATAATGGAGCACGACCTCTAAATTTCATGGGGGCGGTAATACATCTTGATTGTGTTAAACAAGAATTGGGATCCGACCGAGGAAGACATAAATACTTCCTCATATTTAGTGAAATCCTACCATTTAATTAAAATATACCTCACATATATTCAATCTTTGGTAGGTTTCAGTGAATAGTAGACAGTATATTATACTCCGTATATAGCGCGCGCCGACTCTTTGTGGGGGAGAAAGTGGCGACTAGCGAGCATGCAGCTCATGGGCATGGGATTGGAATCACAGCTAGCTGCATGCACCTACTTTCAACTTGTCCATAAACAATACTCCGTATGTAGTAATAATGTTATATGTTATATCCCTCTCCATCGTTTGTTATCCTTTTATATTTATTTAATTAAAGTAACTAATGATCAAGACGGAAAGAGTACATGACTTCTCCAATTTTAAATGAATGTCCTGTTTTAATGTAATACTTCTCATATATATTGCACAAACAGAACAATCATTTAAAATTAAAGAGAATATACGGAGTATATAATTAAACCTTCTTTAATTTTTCGAATCGTCTGTAGATCAGATCAGATCAGATCAGATCACATCTAGGGCTGAATTATGTAATTTATGTTTGATTAATTAAAGTTGTGTTAAGTCGTGCTTATTTTTGTAATTGCTTATCATTAATTGCTTTCCAAGTCAAACAACCAAGTTGATGATAATCTTTAGTATTGCTTCAATCTGTATGTTACGATCCGTCAATAGGAATGCATTCTTATTTATACGGTACGTACATAGCTAATTAATTTGTAATTACCTATTTAATTACTACACTTATTTCACTACAAAAACAGTTAGAGCAATTGCAATAGAAGAACTTAAAAATAAATTCTTTCATTTCTACCTAATATATTGACAATGTTCATGTTTAAGAACTTTTAATTACAATGAAAGGACTTGTTATTTTATTCTTAAATGGGATCCATTTTTATTTGTTCTCCAATCAAATTATTTTATTTTCCTTGAAAAATGCAAGAACTTGGTTCTTAAATAAGAACCAAATTCTTATTTTTACAAATCCAATGTAACATACAATAAAAGAACTTTATAATATAGGGTTCTTGGTGACAAACTCAAGAAAAAAAAAAAACTACTATTTTGATTGCTCTTAAAAACACCAAAGAATGAAACGGAAGAAAAAGAAGAGTTGATTATTAATTGGTCATTAGGGTCGTCAAAGAGTCTCGATCAACTCTACGTACATACGTACGTATTAGATTGAAGATAAACAATAACACAAATTACAAAACAATAATACTCACCTAAATAAAAATATATACTACTCCCTCCTAGTTTTTTATTTCTTTCCTTTTTATTTGGGCACAAAAATAAGAAAATATTAAAGAATTGATTAAAGTAAAGAAAATGTGGGATATAAAGTAGAAATAGGGTGGGGTTTGTGGGTAAAGGTAAGAATAAAGAATTAAAGGAATAATAAAAAATTGATTAAAGTACAACAAAAAAATGGAAAGAGAGAAGATAATCCAACTAGTACCAAAAAAGAAAGAGGGAAGATCAAAAAAAAAAATAGGAAGGAGTAGAAGACTTTTGGGCAATGCAATGCAATGCAAGATGGAGGATTAAACAATGAGCACGCAAGTCAAGATTGTTACACTACTTACTCTACTAAAACTTATATTCAACTTTAAACTAATTAACTACGAGTAGTCTATAATCTTTTAAGAAACTGATGGGTACAAGTTGTTTAATCACTGAATTGCCACTGCACGTAATAGACTATTACTCACCCCGGCCCAGTTAATTTGTTGCTAAATTACTAATATCTCTGTATAGTAATACGGTTTTTCTAATGTGTTTTCAATGAACACGCGTAAATAATCTAATTATAGTAACATTAAGATAGATATTATCATGTGAAATTGAAATACTAAGTTTTATTTATCATACTTAGATGACAAGATTCATGTTAATTTTGGTTTAATTAACTTATTAATGTGTATCCAGTGGACACACGTTAGAAAACTGATAATAATATATACTCGTACTAACACAGTTGTATAACGTAATTACTTAATGTAATTAATTAATTAATAGGAGCTAGTATTCATGTTGGTACCTGCTGTGTAACTCACTTTAGACTCGCTTGGGATGGAGGTAATGATTCCGGGTATAATAATTCAAAAATAAACTAGAAAATGATGGAGAGTAGTGATAATGCTAAGCGGAAATGGAGAAAATGAAGGTAACCTAGCTTATTTGGGGGGAAACATTACTCCCCTCGCTCTCCCCCAAGTAATGGATTACCTTCAATGGGGTAATTATTCATCCCTTTTATCTCTTTTACATCATAAAATGTTACAGTCAAGCAACAACCTCATTCATTTCTAGTTCATTTTTGCTCTATTATCCCGGAATCATTACCTCATCCCAGGCAAATCATTGCTTGCTTCTTTCAATTCATACCTGGTCCTGGGAAAACCCTAATGATCTGATTAAACAATCAATGCAAGGATTTCGAGGGTAAAAAGTGAGTCGAGAGATTCATACCTGCTTCTCCATCTCTCTCGATCTCACCTTTTCCATCCAAAAATCGACCCTCCATCCGAATCTACCTTAATTAGTTTTCAAATCGACACAAAACATTAATTAGTTAATTTTTCAATGTTATTTTAAAAATAAATAAATAAATCAAAATAATGAAACCATCGTAATTAATAACAATGATGGAGAACAAAATTATGAGTACTATTTTGTGCCCTTTGGAATCACCCTATTAGCTGCATGGGATCCAAGCATAGTCTTGCACGCACATCAAGATGTACTCCACTCTTAACGTCGAAGATCTGAGTCCGATTATATATACATCAGATTTTTTATATAGATTACGTGAGTAATAGTTGGAAAATTCGTGCGATGTATGTGTCGATTTTTAATGACAATGAGAGTGACATAAAGTTAGAAGATTACATAAATTATTAGTGAGACTACGCAACAGTGGAAAATTATATTGTTATTATAGCGAGTAGGTGATAGATTTGTTGAACATTTTGCGTTGAATTATATTTGTTGTAAATTTTGAATTATTTTGTTGTTAGTGATGGTTTGGTACAAAAGTGTAAACTTCTGGAAGTCTCGTTCTTTCACGACAAGAAGATCGAATATAACTTTGCTATTTTCTCTAGTGTTTCCTCCGATTTTAAAAAATTGTCCAATTTTGATATAATATATTTTTTTATATATATTACTTAAATGGGTCAATCATTAAAAAAATTTGGTATTTAGATTATGGAGAATATTGAAGATTTCCTTCAATTGTGAATAATAATGTCAAAACAATAAACGTATACTTTAATTTTAATAGAGGGAGTACATATTATAGTATGAGCCGATGCAGGGTAGCTCAAAAAAGTAAAAAACTTACAAGCGACAGTATCTAAATAGGGTTAACGAGACACACCTATCACATGATAAATACACTTTTAAATTCGGTTTGTTACTTCGTAGAATTTAATTTGTTTAATATTGTGTCTCACAATAGCTTAACGTTGGATGATCTTTTTGAAATCGTGAAAAACCAAGTGTGAAAAAAACAAGGATTACAATGAAAAAGTAGTATTGCATCCAACATGGTTCGAACCCATGATCTTTTAAGAGGTGGATAACACTGAAACAACTCCACTACAAACCAATATCTACATAATATCTTATATTTTTGTATATAGAGTAAATTTTCAGAAAGAGAATTATGAGGTCCAATGAATTTTGAGGTCCAGTTCTCCGCTCACCCTGAACCCCTGTAAGCCTCCCCTGGAGCAATAGCTAGCACGACATTTACATATGGTTGAAGAGTTGACAATTCGGAATTAATCATCTCTCATATTTTAATCATAATGATTAGGCTAATTAAGTGTAGTTTATTAGGCATAATACATGCAGATTGATGATGTCTATAAATCAATTTGCATGTAGAATTCTAAACCACAACATAAACCCTTCCTTCAATTAGCTTAATTTATACGCAATTCTTCTTAAGAATCATCTCTAATTAATTCACAAAATTAAAAATTAAAATGAGTGTTAAAATTAATGAATCTGTTATGGTGTGCCCGGCCGAGGCCACTCCAAAGGAATGTTTATGGCTATCGAGGTTAGACATGATGATACGCCAACCCTATTCACATACTAATATTTTGTACATCTATGATACCGATTCCTCAATATCTTACGATGTTGAAAATTTGAAGGGGTCACTTAGTAGAGCCCTAGTGCCATATTATCCTCTAGCCGGTAGGCTAAAGATGGACGACAATAATGATCGATTTGAAATTGATTGTAATGAAAAGGGAGTGTTTTTTATTGATGCTAAAACAGAAAGTACTTTGAATGATCTTAGAGTTGATTTACAGAAAGAAAAGAAGCTACGTAAAGAGCTAATTCCTGCATGGGATTACTCTCAAGGGCTCTCTTCGGTTCCATTATTGATGGTACAATTTACGCGGTTTAGTTGTGGTGGTGTAACCCATGGTGTGGCGGCACACCACCACGCAGCGGATGGAGTTTGTTTCACACAGTTTGTCAATTCTTGGGCCGGTATGGCTAGAGGACTTGAGCCGGAGGTGACACCTTGCCATGACCGGCTCGCTTTTCTTGGGCCTCGAAAACCACCCCAAGTTGACTTCAAGCACTTGGAGTACGAGCCAGCTTTACCCCCCATTCCACCAAACGGCTTGTCTGGTAAGTTTTGCTAAGAAATTTACGTCCATAGTCATTTTTCGATCTCTTTGTGCTTTTAGGTATAGGTAGTGTTAGATTTAATCTGACCAAGACTGAAACATCATACTAAATTAATCGATAATAATAAATTGTAATTAGTTGTAGCGGAAGCGTATATGATAGATCTCTCTACTGATGGAGGGCAGGGAGATTAGGTTATTGTGGGCTAAAGGGACAATAGCCATGGGTGGCTATATATAGCCTGCTAAGTATAATACGTTCATCGAACATTAGAAAAGCTAATGGGTATCTACACTTATCTTGTAGATAATAGTCCGATTCATACTTTTTAAGACGTATACATAAGCCCGTAAAGTCTACAGTACACCGTAGTAGATCACATTATATTTGGGCTTAACTTTAATAGATAACGTATAAATACAATTATTACCCGAATAAATAACGGAGTTACTCTTCGCAGTACGCATTTTACTCGACGCAGTACTTTTTACCCGTATTTTTCCATTGCATACCCTTATCAGAAAACAAACATAATTTCATTCTTGTCCCACCCTCCCTACCCTAACCCAAAAACCATTTTCTTTTTTTCAATTATGAATACCTGCAAATCTAACTACACATTAATTTAATTTATCAAATTTAATAGATCATGGATATGATTTTGATTAGAGAACAGGTATCAATTATTAATTATTATTAATTATTGAAATTTGGGTTTTTTATTTCAAAGTTCAAATTAATCATTTTTTTGTTTATTGTTATTGAAATTAGGGTTCTAGCAAACACTATACTGTCAATTTTTTGGTTCAGAAACTCAATTCTTGGATTTAATACTTTAATACTGGGTATTAAATTGGAAGTAAGCAATCGGATAGTGTGTTACAAGCTACGTCTCAACCAACTTCTTCTGCTGCCCTAGCAAATTTCGGTAGTCTTGAAGGGTTATTTTTCATTGTTTTGTACGGAGATTTGTGTACTATGATTTTTTCTTCTTATTTCTATACTGCGTTAAAATTGAAAAAAAAACATGTTTATTCCGTAATAAGATAAATGTACTATGTTGATAAAGTTAAAAAAATACTCACTTTATATCGAAGATTAAAGTAAATGTATTGCATGAAATTTTAAAATAAATGTACTGCAAAAAATGTACGGCGTAATGTACTGCGTAAAAGTAAAAAGTAATGTATTGCGTTGAGTAAAGTAAATATGGGGAAGAGAAAAACAAAAGAGAGGAAAAACAAAATGATGAACTTTAGGGAGGGGAAATGAGAGGGGCAAAATCGAAAAAATGGTATTGCGTCGAGTAAAATGCGTACTGCGAAGAGCAATACCCATAAATAATTTGTCTACGTATATTGTATTTAGGCCCATAATTCTTACAGGTAGATCTTAGAAAATGAAATAGTTGAGGATTACAGGTGAAATGCTTCTAAAAAGTACGGGATAAACATTTATAAGACAATCTTACGATTGAGATTATTAACCGATAAGATTAAGTTTAATGATTTGTGTTCTTTATGTTTCTATTTGAGTAAGAAAATCTTTGAAGACTATTTAATTGTCACGAACAATTATCAGGTGATACAGTTGAATCAATAGAGTGTCACCTCAAACTTTCGGAAGAGCAAGTCAATGCCTTAAAACTAGCAGGAACGATGCCTAGTGATGGAGGAATAGGAAAAAAGCCAAGCACATTTAAGGTCATTGCTGCTCATGTATGGCGTAGTGCATGCAAAGCTCGCGGATTAGCAGATGATCAAGACGTTAAACTATACATACATACTGATGGACGACACAGACTGAAAGAACCGTCGTTACCCGAAGGATATTTTGGGAATGCAATATTTTTCGCATGTTGTCTTGCAAAGGTGGGCGACTTGGTTCACACTCCACTGTGGTACACCCTCGCTAAAATTGACGAGACAATAATAAGAATGAATAACTCTGATTATCTAAGATCTGCCATTGACTATTTAGAGGTGCAACAAGATTTGTCGACTCTTGTTCGTGGTCCTCATAGTGTGACATCTCCAAATCTTTTTATTAATTCTTGGACAAGGTTAGCCATATCGGGGGCAGATTTCGGTTGGGGTCCGCCGACTTTCACCGGGCAGGGTGGGATCAAATCCGAAGGACAATGTACAATAACCTTAAACCAAATAGAAGATAAAAGTTTTCACGTGGGCATTAGACTTTTCACATCTCATGTGAACCTCTTTAAAAAATACTTCTACGAATTCGGGGTACCGGTAGATGAATGATCGTAGAATACAAGTCAATGATATCTTTGTTTTATTGTGTTTTTTTTTTAAAATTTCTGTTTGAAATAATGGTGTAATCTTTTGTGGTACGAGTGATGCATGAAGGCGTTGTTTACGTCTAATTGCTCAATTAATCATCCCTTTTATACTGCAACGACTAACATGCATCTCACACTTGTCATTTTTGTCATGGGCGCATATGTTTCATGGTAATCTATCTGTTTCACTTGGGTGAATCCTTGTGCCACGTGTCTTGCTTTGTATCATTCCACTGTTCCGTCGGCTCGATACTTGATTTTATATACCCATTTGCATCCGATTGTTTCTTACCTTTAGGTAAGCTCATCACCTTCCATGTTCCGTATTTTTCCAACGCATCGATTTCCTTCATCATGACTAATCTCCACCTTTCATCTTTGAAAGCATCACGATAGTAGCTGGGCTCGTGTTACTCATCAATTCTTGCCATGAAAACTCTGTAGGAAGGTGAGAAACAGTTGGTGCTAACGTAATTAATTAAAGGATAACGTGTACGTGACCGTGAGGAAGGATCATGAATGTGGTGAGCATTCGAATCGGGGTAAATTATTCTGGTAGACTTGCAATAATAATTCTTATTCCATCTAGGTTCAAAACGATCTCGCACTCCTCGCCTAGAGCTGGCAAACCGGACGTGCCGGACCGTGTTTTGTGCCGGTCCAGTCGTGCTTCGTGCCTGTCCAACCCGGCTCAGTCGCGCCTGGCAGACCCACCGTGCCGTGCCGAAACGTGCTTATTTTTGTGCCGGACCGGGCCACCGATATGGATCCGGCCCGGTTTGCCAGCTCTATCGTCGCTCCATTGAGTACTCATCGTTAGTCCCAAATTTGGGCCTTCTTTTCTTATTTCGCCCAAACCTGGGCTGACCTCCACCTCAATTTCTTCCAAGTCAATTTCTATTCCCCACTTATCTTGTTCTCTCCCCTTACCTCATGGGTCTGATCTATTGAATCCAACTTGTCCCGAAGTCGATCGAGATGCTCTGATACCATCACAAATTCTAGTGTTTTTTTTGTTCAATAAAGAGCGCATTTAACCGGATTAGGATATAGGGGGAGGGGGATTCAAACCTGTCCCAGAGCACCTAGTCTTAACCACTGGGCCAAGACATCTTCGATACAAATTCTAGTGTTTGTAAGAAGGAATAATTCTCTGATTTTTTTATTAAATTGAATCACAATACATGCATCAACCTTATATAATACTACTCCATAATTACATAGGTTAGGTTACAATCTCTCCGTATCTTCTATCCCAGATAATTATATATCATATCCTATACAATAATATCTCACAATTCGAATAACAATATAAAGAATATTCGATCACGATACATTATTTCACAATGCAATGCAAGATGGAGGATTAAACAATGAGCACGCAAGTCAAGATTGTTACACTACTTACTACTCCGTACTAAAAACTTATATATTCAACTTCAAACTAGGTAGTCTATAATCAATAGTTTAATCACTGAATTGCCATTGCACGTAATACGTACTGACCTGACTTCACTTTGTAACTCGTACTAAATTAATATATTTCTAACCTATCTGCCAATTGGAAATAAGTTAAAAACTAATTAAATCAACATTAACATATATGAATATTATTCCGAGAAATTGAAATATTAAGTTTTATTTACCATATTTAGATAATATTCACGTTAATGTTGCTTTAATTAGCTTATTAACGTATGAGCACACGTTAAAAAAATTGATAATATGCTAACACAGTTGTATTACGTAATTACTTATGTAATTACAGTAATTAATAGGAGTAGTCATTTTGGTACCCACTCGGTAACTCACTTTATTTGTACCTGCTTCTTTCAATTTACGAGCCGATTTTTAGTGACAACGATAATAACACAAAATCAGAGGATTGTATAAATTGGTGAAACTACTTAACAGTGGAAAGTTATATTGTTATTATAGTTGGAATTATAGTGAGTAGGTGATACATAGATTTGTTGAACATTTTGTGTTGATTTTTGTTACTAATATATTTGTTGTAAATTTTGAATTATTTTGTTGTGTTTTGTTGTTAGTGATGGTTTGGTACAAAAGTGTAAACTTCTGGAAGTTTCGTTCTTTCACGACAAGACGATCGAATAAAACTACTTTGCTATTTTCTGCATGCATGCTTTGGGTTTATTTGACATCGTCCTCGGTCTCGCTCCTCACTTCAGTTTTCCCTCCAGTTACAAATAATTGTCAAATTTTAATATATATAATATTCTTCGGATACATTACTCAAATGAGACTATCATTTAAAATTTATGTTATAGATTATGAAGAATATTGAAAAAAAAAAAAAAAAACTTAATTGTAAATAATATCAGTGTACTTTGGATTTCAACGGAGGGAGTACAAATTATAAGAATATAAACCTGAAAATCTCATATATAAGTATATAGTGATGAATCAAATGTTGGCTTGGTGAAACTAACCAAATTAAAGTATGAGCCGATGCATGGCAGCTCAAAAAATAAAAAAAATAAAAACTTATACTCCCTCCATTTGTTGTTATTTTAATATTTTGAGAAGTATTTTAATTATAAGACAACAAATGATCGAGACAGCAAGAGTGAGGGATATATCGCGTTAACAAGGAACCTATCACATGATAAATACAACTTTAAATTCTCTATTTGTTAGAATTTAATTTGTTTTAATGTTATGCACGTCTAACAGTAGTTTAACATAATCGTGAAAAACCAAGTGTGGAAAAAAAATGGAGTACAACGACATACATGAATCCTAGCCAATTAGCCATGAACCAAATGAGCAATAGCGCTAGCATGACAGTTACTTATGGTTGACCATTCGAAATTAATCATCTCTCATATTTTAATCATAATGATTAGGCTAATAATTAAGAGTAGTTTATTAGGCATAATACATGCATAATGATGTCTATAAATCAATTTGCATGCATGTAGAATTCTAAACCACAACATAAACCCTAGCTAGCTCTCTTCAATTAGCTTTATACACAATAATAATTATCTCTAATTAATTCACTAATTAAGAAATTAAAATGAGTGTTAAAATTAATGAATCTGTCATGGTGTACCCGGCCGAGGCCACTCCAAAGGAATGTCTATGGCTATCGAGGTTAGACATGATGATACGCCAACCCTTTTCACATACTCATATTTTGTTTATCTATGACACCGATTCCTCGATATCTTACGATGTTGAAAATTTGAAGGGGTCACTTAGTAGAGCCCTAGTGCCATATTACCCTCTAGCCGGTAGGCTAAAGATGGACGACAATAATGATCGATTTGAAATTGATTGTAATAAAATGGGAGTGTTTTTTATTGATGCTGAGACAGAAAGTACTTTGAGTGATCTTAGAGATGATTTACAGAAAGAGAAGAAATTGCGTAAAGAGCTAATCCCTGCATGGGATTACTCTCAAGGGTTGTCTTCGGTTCCATTGTTGATGCTGCAATTTACGCGGTTTAGTTGTGGTGGTGTGACCCTTGGTATGGCGTCACACCACCACGCAGCCGATGGAGTTGGTCATACACTAATGGTCAATTCTTGGGCCGATATAGCTAGAGGACTTGAGCCGGAGGTGATGGCTTGCCATGACCGGTTTGCTTTTCTTGGGCCCCGAAACCCGCCCAAAGTTGACTTCGAGCACTTGGAGTACAAGCCGGCTTTGCCCCCCATTCCACCAAACGGCTTGTCTGGTAAGTTTTGCTAAGAAATTTACGTCCATAGTCGTTTTTTGATCTCTTTGTGCTTAGCTTTTAGAGATATAAAGTAGATCTTTGAAAATGAAATAGTTGAGGAGTACAGGTGAAATGATTCTAAATAGTACGTGGGTAGTAAACATTTATGAGACAGTCTTACGATAGAGATTATTAACCAATAAGGTCAAGTTTAATGATTTGTGTTCTTTATATTTCAGGTGACACAGTTGCATCAGTAGAGTGTCACCTCAAACTTTCGGAAGAGCAAGTCAATGCCTTAAAACTAGCAGGAACGATGCCTAGTGATGGAGGAATAGGAAAAAAGCCAAGCACATTTAAGGTCATTGCTGCCCATGTATGGCGTAGTGCATGCAAAGCTCGCGGATTAGCAGATGATCAAGACGTTAAACTATACATACATACTGATGGACGACACAGACTAACAGAACCGTCGTTACCCGAAGGATATTTTGGTAATGCAATATTTTTCTCATGTTGTCTTGCAAAGGCGGGTGACCTGGTTCACAATCCACTGTGGTACACCCTCGTTAAAATTGACGAGACGATAATAAGAATGAATAACTCTGATTATCTAAGATCAGCAGTTGACTACTTAGAATTACAACCAGATCTGTCGGCTCTTGTTCGTGGTCCTCATAGTGTGACATCTCCAAATCTTTTTATTAATTCTTGGACAAGGCTAGCCTTGTCGGGGGCAGATTTTGGATGGGGTGCGCCTACTTTCACCGGGCAGGGTGGGATCAAATCTGAAGGACAGTGTACGATAACCCCAAACCAAATAGAAGATAAAAGTTCTTACGTGGGCATTAGACTTTTCACATCTCATGTGGACCTCTTTAAAAAGTACTTCTACGAATTCGGGATACCAGTAGATGAATAATCGTTGAATACAAGTCAATGATCATCTTTGTTTTATTGTGTGATTTTGCAATTTTTGTTTGAAATAATGGTGTGATCTTTTGTGGTACTAGTGATGAATAATGTTTACTTAATATTTATGTGATATGATGTTTCAAAAATTTTAGGGAAAATTGGTATTTTATACCTTCAGTAATTTTCATTTTCAAATTTTATACCTCCGATAAGTTTCTTTAAAAATTTATACCTATTTATCGTAATTATCTCATAATATATACCTCAATCGCCTTTCCATAAAAAACACTCTCAAATTAATTTAAATGACCAATTTGCCCTGGTAAACCAACAAAAAAAGAATCGATTTACTTGCCCCATCAAATTTCAACAAAAAAAAAATCAAACCCCCCAATTTACTTCCTCAAATCACATACTACAAGTGTACAACAATGGAGTAGAAGTGAAAAAACAAATTTTCCCCAAATCTAACCCTACTTCAATTAGTCATGTCGATCCCTTATAAATTTCATCCAAATTGTTCTGTTTTCCGATTTATTTCTTCGATTTATTTTATTCATGAATTACAATTATTGAATCGAAATCTGTAAGTTAGGACCCTAATAATGTCATTTTATTTTGTTGGTTTATTTGTCATTATTAGGGTTTAATTTGGGACAATTTTGATTTGTTTACCTTACAGCCTCAAATCTTTTGATTTTTTTTTAAGAAAAGTTGTTTTATGTTGTTTCCGCCAACTAATTTCTATTGTTTTTCATAATTTCTATTTACATTCATGAAAGACAAATTGACTAAAATTGAGAACGATATTGCTGAAATTCCAATTGGGCTTAGGGTGAGGATTTGGTATGGTTGGTTTTTTTCGGGTTGTCAATAGGAAAACTGAGTAGGCAGGGGAATGAAGAAGAGGATGGGTTAATTGTGGAAAAACAAACCTTGAATGGAGTTACAGGAAAAATCAAGAGGAAGGAAGTTCACATTTTGGATGAATTCCAATTATTTTGTTCATCAAGAACAAATCTTTTGTGTTTGATTGGAAGAATGGAGTAATGTAGAGGTAGAGGGGTATAATCGGAATAAAAAGTAGAAAAAATGTACTCCAGTAACTTAAATATTGAAGAACACGATTTACGTTAGTTTTATGTTTACGGTAATGTGATAAAGGTATAAATCATGGGATAAATCAGATAAGGAGGTATAAAATTGTAAAGAAATTTATATGAGGTATAAATTTTGAAAATGAAAGTTATTGGAGGTATAAAATATCAATTTTCCCAAAATTTTATTAATGTATTATTTTGTGATTCAAGTTTAATATGATGAGTTTATATTTACTATTCTTATGAATATGTATGTAAAAACCTCAAACCCACATTTTTCACGTTTGAGTTTAAAGAAGATTCACCGCCAAACGCTTGTTGATGATCAGAAAATAACTAATACCACCAAATAACTCATTAATAAACTTTTCATAAGATTATATTACACGAGAATTATATAAACGTCTCTTACAAGAAAATTTTACTCCAATATTTTAAAATGAAATAAAAAAACTTAACACGCAATAAAACAAAGAAAATTTATACTTCGTACAATTGAATTTGTGTTGTTCTACGATGATTCTGATACCTCAAATTCGTAGAAGCATTTTTTAAAGAGGTCCACATGAGATGTGAATAGTCTAATGCCCACGTAAGAACTTTTATCCTCGGTTTGGCTTAGAGTTAGTGTGCATTGCCCTTCAGATTTGATCCCACCTTGACCAGTGAAAGTTGGCGCACCCCATCCAAAATCGACCTTCGAAAAAGGTAACCTTGTCCAAGAATTAATAAAAAGATTTGGAGATGTCACGCTATGAGGGCCACGAACAAGAGCCGACAGATCTGGTTGTAACTCTAAATAATCAATGGCTGATCGTAGATAATCAGAGTTATTCATTCTTATTATAGTCTCGTCAATTTTATCGAGGGTGTACCACAGTGGATTGTGAACCAGGTCACCCGCCTTTGCAAGACAACATGAGAAAAATATTGCATTCCCAAAATATCCCTCGGGTAATGACGGTTCTGTCAGTCTGTGTCGTCCATCAGTATGTATGTATAGTTTAACGTCTTGATCATCTGCTAGTCCGCGAGCTTTGCATGCACTACGCCATATGTGAGCAGCAATGACCTTAAATGTGCTTGGCTTATTTCTTGTTTCCCCATTAGTAGGCTTCGTTGCTGTAATTTTTAAGGCATTTATCTGCTCTTCCGAAAGTTTGAGGTGACATTCTATTGAAGTCGTCATAGTATCATCTGATATTTTTTTGTAATTAATCAATCAATGACCTTAAACTATGAACTATCTACGCTATTTTTGTAGTTAGGTAGAGAGAGCAGAATATGACTTACCAGACAAGCAGTTTGGTGGAATGGGGGGCAAAGCCGGCTCGTACTCCAAGTGCTCGAAGTTGACTTGGTGCGGGTTCCGAGGCCCAAGAAATGCGAGCCGGTCATGGCAAGCCGTCACCCCCGGCTCAAGTCCTCTCGCTATATCGGCCCAAGATTTGACAAACTGTGTGTAACCAACTCCATCCGCTGCGTGGTGGTGTGCCGCCACACCAAGGGTTACACCACCACAACTAAAGCGCGTAAATTGCACCATCAACAATGGAACCGAAGAGAGCCCTTGAGAGTAATCCCATGCAGGGATTAGCTGTTTACGCAACTTCTTCTCTTTTTGTAAATCGTCTCTAAGATCACTCAAAGTACTTTCTGTTTCAGCATCAATAAAAAATACTCCCATTTCATTACAATCGATTTCAAATCGATCATTATTGTCGTCCATCTTTAGCCTACCGGCTAGAGGATAATAAGGCACTAGGGCTCTACTAAGTGATCCCTTCAAATTCTCAACATCAATAAAAGAAGATGTTGAAGAATGGGTGTTGTCGTAGATGAACAAAATATGAGTATGTGAAAAGGGTTGGCGTATCATCATGTCTAACCTCGATAGCCATAGACATTCCTTTGGAGTGGCCTCGGCCGGACACACCATAAGAGATTCATTAATTTTAACACTCATTTTCTTAGTAAATTAAGTAGAGATGATGATTCTTAAGAAGCAAGGGAGTTTATGTTATGTATGTATGCTCAAAAATTCTGCATATATGCAAATTGATTTATAGACATCAATACATACAGGTCGTTAGCCATCCCTCAAACTAAAGTCAATATAAAAAATATATAGTAGCAGGCAGAAAGAGACAAGTACAAGCTAATTGCAAAGGTGACGACAATGCAATGCATGTTAAACTACTTTGCTGGTACCACTAACAACTCATACAAAATTAATAACAAATCCAGTATCAAATTTGACAAATTCAATTTAATTACATGGGACGACTCAATTATCAGAATCAATTGTGCCACAAATTAAATATGTATCACTGATTAACTACAACGTTAAAAAAATTAATTATAGCTTGACTTGGAGGTTCTATGTCTTGACTTAATTAAGTGTAGACGTGCGAAACTGCGTCCAAGCTCAGGCATAGGCATGGACGTAGATCTCCCATGTTCGGACTTCGGATCTAAATTGAGATGTGAGAAGTCGTCAACTTCTATCCTTAGATTTGAACGTAAATATCCTCCCGAGCCAAAGTGATTTTGGAAACGATAAGTATACATAAAAACGTTGCTCAACTCGAACAACCATGCATGTTCAAGGTTAATTATGATTTACTCCCTCTGTTTCATTGATATCTTCCACATTTTCTTTTTCAATCATTTCTTTGATTTCTTCCACTTTCTATTTTTGCTACCAAACTTCTCTCTTACCTAGGTGACCCACTTAGGTTACCTCCTCTCTACTTTTACCTATTTTATTATTTTTCTTAAGAAATGTGTCACTTTTAAGGTGGAAGAAATCAATGAAACGGAGGGAGTACCATTGATCCACGAAGTACAAAGTTTTCACCAATTTAATTGATATTGGAAATCATTTGTAAACAATTCTAATTATTGTTATTATTTGTTACAAGTAACAATAACTAGTTGTAAATTTATATCTAGTTTCAACAAGCAACTTGAGTTTTGTTTTATAAACACTAGCTACTTAACTAACATTTTTTATCTTGTGCGAACCTATCTAATAATTACTCCTCCTGCGAGTTCCTATGTTCTTCCCCTTTCTTTTTAGGTTGAAAAAAATGTGTGGCTAAAAAAAAGGAGAAAAAAAAAAGAATAAATGTGAACCATGTATTAATAGCCTAAAAATGAAACTCAGCCCATTGAAGAAAGAGGGAAGCACACTAAAACGGAATATTTTTTTTTTCCTTGATAAAAACCTCAAAAAAGTTACACATACAATGAGTGTATAAGGGGGTTTGTACACCACCAGTTACAAGTTGCCACGTACCCATTTTAGAATCTCTTTTTTCCATTTAAATTTTATAGATTCCCTCATTAAATACACATTATTAAATGCATTTATTTATTGTGTAATTATGTTTAGTAATTATTAACTTTTTTTTTCTTTTCAGTTTTTTTAGTATTTCGTATTTTTTTTACTTTTACCATATATGTACGTATGCTCTGCTCGTATATTTCTAATCTCCGTATTTGTATTCTCTATACATGTACGCTTTATATTTGTGTACAAAGGTAGTGAAATATACACGTATGTTTTAGTTTGTATGTACAAATATACATTCATGCATATGCATGTACGCTTTATATGTGTGTATTTTATATTTGTATGTTTTAAAATGTTTTGTTGCGGAATATTTCTTTTGTGTAATTTTTTATATGAATTTGTTTCTACGTTTTAGTCTGTATGTTACTGTAGAGAATATTTTTGTTGATTTACTGTGAACGGGTCAATCGTGTGAGGCAATTTTTTTACGGAGAAAATAATAAAATATGTAGTCATGTTATATAACTATGTGAATAAATATTACGTACGTAGTAAAAATTGTGTAGTCGTATAAATTTACTGACGATATACGATCTCCCCGAAATTCATTTGAAAGCAATTCAAATGTCATTAGTAAAAAAAAATTTAAAAAAATTTCTCGTGAGACCGTCACAATAATTTGAAACATAATTAGGGGCTTCGAACCAACAAAACAGAAATAAAACAATGCTTACGTACTTGTGTTGCGAATCATCGTCAGGGCTCGAACACCAGCGCTTCAGAAGAATAACCAACCCAACAACCAATTTAGCAACAACATATTACTGAAATAATTTGCACTTGAATTACATTTCACAAACTATCTCGAGCTACGGCCCAAGTGTAAAAAAATTGTAAACTTAAGAATTTACAAAATTAAAAAATTTAAGAAAATTAAAATTAAATAACAAATACTTTCAACCCGTATACATCCGGAATACACCTAATATAGTTACACTACTAAAAAAATACCTTCCGAAAATATTGTAGGTAAAACATCTTAAATTTTTTTTTTCTATAAAAAATTTTAAATAAAAATAAAGTGCAAACAAAGTTTACAAAACGTAATAGAGCATAAATAAAAATGTATAAATAATGTATAAATACACTACAAATATATATTCGGGTATACATACACAAAAGGTATAAATAAATTATTATACTAAGACGGTATAAATACATAACTATAACATACATATAAAATACGGTGTAATAATACATAACAAAACATATTTGGGTCAAAAAATACATCAATATAACACTAACGTATAAATACATTTACAATACAACACCGTATAAAAATACACGTATAATATGGGATATAAAAATACATGTATAAAAATATTCCCTCTGTTTCTTTGATATCTTCCACATTTCCTTTTTCAACAATTTCTTTGATTTCTTCCACTTTCCTTTTTTCTATCACACTTCTCTCTTAGGTGGCCCACTTACTCCCTCTATACTTTTACTTATTTTATTATTTTTCTTAAGAAATGTGTCACTTTTAAGGTGGAAGAAATCATAGAAACGAAGGGAGTAAGAAGTATTAAATTTGAAGTTAATAAAATAAAAAACAAAAAAACAAAAAAAACAAAATTAGGTGAGAAAAGTAGGTGAGAGTTAGGTGGGAAGATGAATGTATAGGTGATGTATAAACCCTCCCATACACTCACTGTATCTCTATCACTTGCCTAAAAATCTACTCCCTCCGTATTTTTTATATGACGTTTAGTTTTTTCGAGGTGAGGCTTTGACTTTAATTTTCACGTAAATATATTATTCCAAAAATTTTAAAAATTGCACCATAAAATTCCTTACGAAAAGAGCTTTCAAATGAGTATACATTTCATAATATTTTTTCTTATATTGTGAGAGATATTGAAGAGAGAAGGGGTTGTATCGAAAAGTGAGAATGACTTATATTAACATTATTGTCCAGTTATCGGCCAAATAAGTCATTTTTCGGCCATTGGGTCAACTATTCATATGTGAAGTACTAGATACCTACAAGTCTACAACTATACGAACAACGAGTACAATCACTTTTAATATGGAAAATTAATAATTTATATTTCCAATAACTTTAACAAACTTTATATCTTAGGTAATGTTTTTTCAAAACTTATACAGAGGACCTACTTATCCAGTTTATTTCATAATACATACCTTAATCAAATTTCCGTTAAAAAACTAACGGATTTCATCATACTTTAGTTTTAAGTTGCAAAGTTTGTTTATCCTTTTACAATTATATCCTTATTCAACATAGTTAACATTTTACTACCATCTCATTCATCATTATATATTCCTTTTAATTCATCAAGCAAAAAATTCGAAACCGAACCGAAATCCAGTTTTAAAAACCCGAAAATTTGGGTTTTTGAAGTTGAAAACCGGTTCGGGTACCCGTACCGGTTTTTTTAGTGAAAAACTGAGTTGGGTTCGGTTCACAATTTTAAAAACCGGGTACCCGAGTTTGAACCGGTTTACACTTTTAAACGAAAATAAAATAAAAATTGATATGCAAATGAGTGAAACCGGGTCGAAAATCAGTTCAAAAAACTGGTTTATGACAAAAATAACCATATTTTGAAAAAACCGGGTCACAAAATCGGTTCCGTTTCGGTTTACAATATGGAAAAAAAACTGGGTACCCGATTCAAACCGGGTTGGTTTCGGTTTGGGAAAAAACGGTTTTGCTCACCTCTATTTATGTTATAGTAGTCGTCCAGTGGTACTAAAATAAGGGTAAAATGGTCAATTAGTAATAGCCCTTTAATTTAATGACGAAATTTGGATTAAGGTATCTATTATGAAATAAATTAGTTAATTAAGTAGGTATGTGTTTTGAAAAAAAAATATTTAAAATATGGAGTATAATTTTAAAAATGAAGTTATTGAAAGTATAATATACGGAGTATCAATTTTCACTTTTTAATAATTTATTTTTGTGAGTATTCTTTAATTTATTTTTATGTATTCCTAGTAACGAAACAGATGATACAATGATAAACAATTGAATTGGAGTACTAAACATTATCAACTTGTGAGTGACGGACAACATCATCAATTATCAAGTGAATGCATCTAGACAACTAATCATTTTGAATATGAAAGCAATAAGCGATTATAAAGATATACTCCCTCCCTTCCACTAAAATTTTCCCACTTTTCTTAAAAGGAAACTCCACTAAGATTTTTCCACTTTAAAACTTTCCTTATTCATTCATTATACTCTCTTCCTATTGGTTACTTTCTGTGATTTGACATCTTGAACACCACCCAACAATTTACCACCTTTCATTACCCATTTCTTAATCCATGTGCCGTTTATAAATGGGAACATCATTGTGGGGAGGAGGGAGTACAAATTTTCATACGAGACTATTGTGGTAAAGTAGAGAAAAAGAATTGTATTTCATCCGTTCTAATATGTTCTTTACATTTGTTTTTTTGGGTACTATTCATAAAGTGGGTAAATTGTTGATAAAATTTCTAATATATAAGATAAAATATATTCATGTGAGATCTTATTTAATTGTACGTTATAAATATTACTCCGTAAATTTTTAAATTTTAAAAAAATATGTAACTAAAAATATGGACAAAAAGAAAATGTGCATTAACAAGTGTGAAAAAACAAACGTAAATAATCAAATGAAACGAAAAGAGTACTGTGTATTAGAATCAAATAATCAATCAATCAATTGAGTTGATTATAATGTAGGAGGAGCCTCCTATATATACTCTCATTCATCCATCCAATTTTTTACACTTACTATAAATATATAATTTAATCAATTCTTTAAATTTCTCTTTTAGCAAAACATTTTACCTTATAATCTTCATAATTTTACTCTATTTACACAAAATGTCACTAATTTTTCTTTACTTTAACATTAATGGACCCATAAAATCATTTAATTTATCAATAATACCCTTACTTTTATCAATTTTATTAAAAATCGTGAAATCTTTCCTCTAAAGCATTCCCTGATGAAAGAATATCAAACTCAGACTATAAGCCCACGGTTTATAATAATTGTATTACCCGATCGAACTCTCACCTTATTAGATAGTTTGATCAAATGCTTCAATTTCCCTATCCCAGACCAGTAGATTTTCATTATCTCTCGAAGACACCCTATTTCTTGTATTTTAAGGTTGCTAACTGACTATGCATAAATCTTAGTGCTAGATATAGTTCCATATAAATTACTCCCTCCGAATCATTATTCTTTACGTTTACTTTTTCACACTTGTCAGTGCTCGTGTTCTTTTGTTCATATCGTTAGTTATATATTTTTAAATATTATAAAAAAAAAATTGATATTTATAACGTATTCGATTAGACAGTTTAAAAAAGATCTCACATAATTCTATTTTATCTTAGATATTACGAAGTAGAAGTTATATCGATAATTTGGCTCACTTATGAGTAGTACCAAAAAAACAAACGTAAAGAACCTATAGTACTCTCTCCCATTCATTCAATTCTTTACACATACTATAAATAAACAATCCAATCAATTTTTTACCTTCATTTTTTGGCAAAATACTTTACCTTATAATCCTCCTATCCTTACTCTATTTACCTAAAATGTCACTACTTTTTTCTTACTTTAAATTTGGTGGACCCATAAAATCATTTGATTTACCAATAATATCTTTACTTTTACTATTTTTCTTAAAATATATGAAATCTTCAATATAAAGAATTAAATTGATAGGAGTATATATTTTGTCCGTCACAAACTAAATACTCTGTTACCCTCCTTTATAGGAAACAAATTGAGGCATCACCCTCAAAACGACAAAATGAGGTAACATTCATTATAATAACAATAAGAGCCATGTTGTCGTCTCAATGCATTGCGTTTTGGTAACTCACGTTAGTTAGTTACAGTATTTACTCCTTTGTCACGGATCATCAACCCATGCTCTCTGACCCATGCATCCATCCATCCATCCATCCATCCATCCATCCTGTTTATAATTAGCATTATACCAGCCCCACCCCACCCCAACCCCAACCCAACTTGTGCTTAACTTTCTTGCTGCTATCTCTCTCTGACGTCCACTCATAACCACTTTATTATTATTATTATATAAAATCATAAATATATCTCCCTAATCAATCAATTATTCGATTATTGTAGACGACGAGTCGACTGACTGACTGACTGAAGAAATAATAGTTATAATGGGAGGCTGGAATTCAGTTCAACTCCATATCCTATCTCAAGTCTTGGGTTGGATTGCCTTTGTTGTTTGGTCTATCAGCTTCTACCCTCAAGCCATCCTCAATTTTCGTCGTAAAAGGTTCTTTCTTTCAACATCCTTTCAATTTTGTGAATGTACGGAGTAGTATATATTGTGAAATGTAAGTAAGCCCGAACTCAGACCTCATCTCGATTTTAATTTATGTGAATAATTAAATATTGCAGTGTGGTGGGGCTGAATTTCGACTTCATAATACTGAATTTGACCAAACATTCGTCTTATCTCATATACAATGTGGTTCTATTCTTTAGCAAGACTGTTCAGGCTCAATATCGACGCAAGTTTGGCTCAAACCAGGTTAGTCGTTGTCGTCTAACGCTTTTACTACACCAAACCACGGCGTATTGTATACAGTCGATATTAACTGATATTACCGTCTTCTATGTCATACTTAAAAGTGATGTTGTGTTTTGACAGATGATACCGGTTGCTGCAAATGATGTAGCATTTTCAGTGCATGCAGTCCTCTTGACTGCATTCACCCTTTTTCAGATTTTCATCTATGAGGTAAAATTACTGATTACATACATAACTTCAAATTACTACTGCATCACAATCACATTGTTACACATTATAAGTTATAAATATCTGGATTTACAGAGGAAGAACCAGACATTTTCGAAAATCTCTATCGGAATTGTCACCATCGTATGGATATCTGCAGCCGTTTGTGTTTTCGTAGCTATTCACGGACACTCATGGCTCTGGCTTATCTCTGTTTTCAAGTAGGATTTTTACTCTATTTCTGCAGTACAGTAAAAATCAATGTTCTTGTACCATTTATCAACTTTCTGACCATGTTTTATTTGTTTTACCACTTTTACAGCACAATTCAAGTTACGATGACAGTGATCAAATACATACCTCAGGTAAAATTAAAGCGACTGGTTTACAAACGACCGGATTTAAAAATTGCGTTGAGAACTATACACTTGTTTCTGTAGTGTATACTAAGGTGAAAATATATGTGAAAATGCAGGCATTCATGAATTATCGTAGAAAAAGCACAGATGGGTTCAGCATTGGAAACATTCTGCTGGACTTGGTGGGTGGTTTGACGAACTATGGACAAATGGCTGTGCAGTCTGTAGACCAAAAATCCTGGGTTAACTTCTATGGAAACATAGGCAAAACTTTGCTGTCACTGGTATTTATTTACTTTCGACCATATCGAGCACAGTAATGCAACTAGTCCTGATTGTTTTACTTGTGATTAACATATGGATTCTCAACTGTAGGTGTCAATATTCTTTGACATTCTGTTCATCATTCAACATTATGTTCTGTACCCTGCACGCAAAAGGCCGGCACTTCCTACTACGCAATCCGAGATCAAAGAGACTTCTGATTTCGACAACAAACAGACTGCTGAACTATGAAGTAGACAAAAAGACCTCTTTGTGCAGCAAATCAAGGAGAGCTCTAGGTGAGTCGACTACTCGAGTAACATATGTTCCGTATCTAAAAGTATTCCGTTGGTGCGCATCAGGATACCAGTGAATTGAATACCGAGTTTCAATACCACTCCCTCACATGCACGATGTATCAGGCCGGTTACACCCTGTCATTATCGGATTTAAAATTATGTCATGGTTTAATTAGTATGTAGTGTGTGTCTCTATGGTCTATATGTTACATTTTCCCGGTTACATATGTAAATATCATAAATGAGAATGAAACTTGTCGTCAATGTTATGATCGTCATCCTTCTCTTTGTATCCTTTTGATTCATCTCATTCCTATCGCATTTACATCAACATTTGAGTTTTTACACACATCTGAACTCGCCTTCAAGGACAAACAACATTACTACTGTTGATTGCTGACGATGCAAGAGTTACATTTAAATGTGTAAGCATGCTAGGCGGATTGGATCGATGGAATCATGGAAGTGATCATATAGAAGAGTGCACTCGAAAGCTGCTTCTTGAAGACCGTCAATTTTTTATTATTGATGAGATTAATGCGATAGCTTAATCCCGTGTTTGGGGTTCTTCAAAAAAAAAAAATGAAAATTTGATTTTATGACTAAAAACTTGAATATTGTTAGGAGAGTACTCCGTACAAATTATGGTAATCCAACTAGGGAGCAGAAAACATATCTTCCCCCTCCTCCTAACAAAAAAACCCTAGCCTCCAAAAAAAAAAAAATTTGGGCTACCTCCATTATATCGTTTTAATATTAGTATTATTAGTATTTTAGTTATAATAAGTCCTCTCCTTTTGGAGAGTTTCGCCCCCATCAATTGATGGGTTTCGCTCTCTCTTTAAGAGAGATGTTAAATCTATTATAGTGGAGAGGACGCGGAAGATCATCAGTGCTATAATCGTTCATCACGTGGTATCTCAATTTATGTCAGATCGGCGGCTACAATCTATTGGGTTAGATGAAATTGATTCTCGTCAGAACCTTGGAAGATCCGAAGACCCTCTTGTGAAAAGTTGTATCATTAAACAGCGATGTGTTGAAAGAGGATGTGCAGAAGCGGAGATCAAAATCCTAATGAGAGATCTTTGTTTTAACGAGAATTTATTTTACTCAAATTTTATAGTATTGTATCCGTTCAATTTCGATATAAGTTGTAGATGTCGTATGACTTTTTATTAATGAAATGATCTATTCGCTCAAAAAACAAAAAAACTAGGGAGCAGAAACGTGTTATTCTAACCGCGATCTTTGTTACAAAGTTTAAACCTGTCATATAAAAGATTAGGTCAAAATATTTTTAAACTTTAGAAGTTTAGTGAGAGAAGGAATATGAAAGGCAAAGTTTTAACCTACTCGATTTTTTTTTTAAACAACGCCAAATCAACAATAATGCTTCCTATGTATGAATTACTGTATTTGAATTCCTTCATATTGATACTTCCATTTTCCATCTTCGTGGTACTCAATAACCTATTTGCATACAAATCGAAGTATCGGATCTACTACTAGTTACACTTTTGAATTGCTAAATGTGCAAATCGATAATTTTAACTATCTATCATAATGTTCAGGGTAGCGAGTATTAAGTGATCTAACATGCTCTTTCACATCTCCCTCTTTGATGAGCAGCTACTACGGCCTACATACGGCAAGACTTGAAGCGATCAAACCTCCTCGAGGCAGACAGCTGGGAGGGACGGCTTGGAGGGTTCAGGGTTGTTGTTGTAGACTTGTAGTCGTCGTCTGAGTCATTGCTTGGCCCCGTCATCTGCATTCAAGCAAACAGTGAAGTTATGATATACAGTATATATAAGAGCTATTCCTTGTCGTCGGCGTTTCAGTTGGGTCGTCGACGCTTTATAACGTGAATTGACGCATTTGTCCCTCCTTTAACTTACCTCATTAACGTTACTAATTACATTTTGAATAACGTTACTATTATATTAACATTACTAATTACTCGATAATGTGACGGTTTTTGTTTTTTCTAAAACCGTCTTCTCCGCAGTTTTTTGTCCTATTTTATGGGTTATGGTCCCTCCACCACCCCCCACTTCATTACTCTATTACGAGTATTTAATATTCTCTCTCTTCAAACTTAAAAAATACGGAGTAGTATATTGGGTGGAGCCTAAGTATTTACGTATTTTTCGATCTAAAACTAATGGGGACCGGGCAACCGTATTGCATTTCGGGGTTAGTTTTCTCGTTATTGCGTATTATTTACTTGTTTTCTTGAACTTGTATTTCGGAGTTATTTTGGAGCATTGTTTAAGTAGAATTATAACTATCGTATGACGTTCGATTCTCTAGTGACGATCTATTGTACGTGTATTCACTAGTAGTAAAAAAAAATTAATTTCACGTAGAAAAAGACGATCTATAATACGTAATAAAGTGCAAAATGTGAGAATATTACGTTTTACGGATCTGTACGTAAAACGTGAGAATGTTACGTTTTACGGATCTGTAAAATGTGAGAATGTCACGTTTTACGGATCAGTAAAACGTCACACTTTCACATTTTGCAGATCCCCAAAACGTGAATATTTCACTTTTCACAGATCTGGTAAAACGTGAGGGTGTCACGTTTTACAGATCAGTAAAACGTGATAGTCTTATGTTTTGCAGATCCGTGAAACGTGAAATGTTCACGTTTTGTCCTGTTTTATTTTATTTTTTATTTTTTTTCTGTTTTAACGTTTCAGCGTGGTTTAGGAATTGTTGCTGTCACGTTTGTTAAACGTTTCAACGTTGTGGAAATGTTCTTGTCACGTTTTTTTATTTTAAGTTTCATTATAAGTTACGTTGTAAAATGGTCGTTTATATTTTTGATTTAGGAATTTTTTGTAGTTAATGTTCACTGAAATATTTTTTGTTTAGGTGTACCCGGAGGATTTTGGTGTGGGTAAACGTGTCAAATAAACCATTAAATTGCAAAACCATGACAAATTTAAACTCGGAAACATAAAATTAGACTTAAATAAAAACCAATCAATTATATTATTGATTATTAGAAAAAGATTTCTGAGGTTCATGGGGAAACGTGTCACATAAACCGTTCAATTTACGGGACAAATTAATACTCCGAAACGTGAAATTAGATTTATAAACAAAACCAATTAATTATATTAACGATTATTACACAAGGGCAATACGGTAAAATCACGTATAAAGTGTCGACGATCCAGCTGAAACGACGACGACCCAAATGAATTGCTATATATAAATATACCCAAAAACTCGTATGAGACCGTCTCACGGTAATTTACCGTAAGACCTCTCACATAAGAGGTGGTTACTAAATTAGTAACCACCTTCACAGGAGAATTACTGATAAATATATATAATCTATATATTCTGAGAAGTTTGATACCTCAAATTCTTCTACTTTTCCTTTTTTTCTTCTTCTATGCGGTTGCGGTTGCCTTATTCTCTGCAGTTTTCTTCTTCCTTATGTTCTGCAGTCATGCTTTAACCTTCTCCCACCTTGTTGATGAAGTACTAGTTTGTCCTTCCGGTATGCAGACTATCTATCCATCTCTTGAGGAACGGGCGAGTGAGATAGTCTAGTAGCTCAAACACCTTTGCTTGGTCATGGGACGCTTCTTCTCCCGCTGCAACGTTCGTCGTTGTCCTCACTCCAGGTCCTGGGATGAAGAAAAATCTTTAGAAAAATATAAGATATTAAGTCAAGTAATGAACGCGTTCTTACATCGCCAAATCAACTACGTATGATGCTAAATTACTACTCACAATTAATATCAAAATATGAATTGTGAATTCGAATTCACAATCGAACTACTCACAGTTCAATTTTTTTATCTTATCAAAAATAGAATACGAATTAATATAAATATTTATCTATTATCAAATACTCCCTCCGTTCCAACGAATGGTATACATTTGCTTTTTTTGACACTATTTACAAGTAGGATGAATCTTCAATATAACTTCTAATATATAAGATAAAATATATTCATGTGGGATCTTGTTTAAATTGTCTAATCGAATACATTATGAATATCAAATTTTTATAACTTTTACTAATACGTAACTAAAGATATAGACAAAAGAAAGCGAGTATCGACATACGTGCATAAAACAAACGTATACAAATGGATGGAACGGAGGGAGTATGTTTTACCATATCATATTTGCACTCAAATGTTCAAAAATAACAATTTAATTGTGACAAATAATTGTGACAATTGTCACAATTAAATTTAATAAACAAATGTGACAGGTATTTTGAAATATATTCGTGATTTTTAAAAAATTAGTAGACATTCATTTAAGTAATGATTTGGTTTTAAGGAACGACGAGTACGAACAACTTGAAAAATCGGCCCGGGGTACAATTCAATCCTGGCTTCGTCCCTGAGAATGAACAACATCTCCTCCATTAGACCTAGCTGCAATTTCAATAAAAGAATTGAAGTGTTTTTGCTCGATGCGTGACTAATTTCGACAAGTTAAATTAGGAAGAATTGAAAACGAACGAAATTACTCGTTAATTAGAATGAAATGATAGAGAGACTGTGAAGCGAAACTTACATTAGAGATGCAGAGTTGTCCTGACATCGGTGAAGATTCTGTCGAAGTGGTGCGGATTAGGACTGTCAAAATGTAGGCTATGAGCATAAAACCTGGAGTACACATCGTTAATGGCGGCAAACTGCAAAGCGTTAAAATCAAATCAAATTCCACAGTAATTTCAATACCTGATCGAAGTCTTCTTGCTCGAGAAGCTGATTGAGCAATTAGGATTTTTTGCTCTAAACTTCGCAAAATCTGAAAATGCGATTCTCACACCACGGAGAAAATGGAGAAGGAGTGTGAGATGAGAGGAAGAAGGGTAGAATTAGTCGGCGCTTTTATATACTCTCCTCACTTGTGACCGGGGAACCACGAAGGTAAGTTCTAGACGACCAGTCACAATTTCTTTGGTTTTTTTGTCTCCTGCGATTATATTTTATCCGAGTCAAATAATCTACCTTACGTTTTATTTTTCATTTTTCATTTTTCATTTTTCAACCATTTCTTTCGTACTTTCCAACTTGTTTTGCCCTTACACGTTATCTCTTATATCTACATCACCCACGTAGATTACTGCGTCTACTCTTATACTCTCGTTCATTTCTTTTACTTTTATTTTATATTTTTGCCAAGATTATTCTTCAGCAGTAGACTACAGTTCCATGTCATTGATCACATCATTTTCTGGGTCCACCCCTAGCTAGGTTCTTTGGTGATGTTGCGACTGTTGGTTGGTCCTCCTCGCACGGGAGATCGGAGAGACGCCATCACGTAGTTGGTGCAACAAGCTGAAATCATCGTCGTCGCCTTTTTTTGTTGGGGTGAATTCGTTTTGAAATATGGATGCTTTCAATGATGTGTCCCTCGTACGTCCGAGCACCGACGGTCCGATGAAGTTCAGCTCCTCACCAGAAGTCCAACGATGGTGGGATGTGACTACTTGGTACGGTCGTCTTCTGGTAATTAATTTAATAAATATGTTACCTTGTATCGTGTTTGTGGATAACAAGCTCAACCAAACCCAATCCAACTCAATCTCACCCACGTTCGTGTATAGCAAGCTCAACTGATCCAATTAAACCTCACATCTTGTTCATATCAACCCACTCACATAAATAGATCACCTAAACCAGTCAATTTAGTGTTGAGATCACGTTGTTATTTTCCAACCCCTTTCCCCTTGTCCACTCCCCGACTTCAGACTTTTCACAGCAATCTCTTTACCATTTGTTAACACCTCTTGTGCACGTAACCAAACCCGCCCTGACCCAACAGAGTGGGTTGGACGTACCCACCCGTGGCAGCGGCCAACTCGTTGTAGGTGAAGCTGCTTTAGTTGAACCCTAGTGCCATAGACGGGTGCGGGAGGGGGCCTGCGGGCCCGGACGAGTACCCTGAACTCGTCATCCCCATATCCGAGCTCACCCGCATCATGTTGGGTGGTGGCGGGGGCGGCCCCCATTGTTGGGCGGATGAGTAGTTCATTATTTCTTGGCTAGGGCCGGTTTGCCACGGCTGGTGGTGACCGCTGTAATGTTGTTGTTGTTGACGGACTGTTATCAGTAAAAAGTAAATTCTTATAAAATACTGTATTAGGTAAACATTTTATTATGGTTTTTTTATGTATAAGAAACATAACACGAGTGTTGAAATATTTGCTTCAAAAGAAATATGTGTTAGGTAAGGGTGGTAGGTAGTTGCCTTGTCTTTGATTGGTTGATTTAGTGTTTGGTACTACCTACTACACTACCTTGTTTTCTATTGGTCTATAGTGGTTGGTAGTACCTACCACACCCCCTCTTCTTGGTTGGTACTAGCTACCACACCACTATATATACCATCCCCTCACAATCATTTGACACAACAACAAAAATCATCTTCTTCCTCTTCTCTTCTCTCTTCTTATTTCTTGAAAAAATATTGGCAACGTTCTTGGCGGTATTCATCTGTTTCTCCACCTACACTGCAGTAACCGCGGTTGTGTAATCCTGAGAGTTGAGTGCTATTGAGGCCGTGTGTAGTAGACGGGGCATAAATCAACTTTAGAACAGTGACGATTTTGTCGCGCCACAACCATCTTTTATCTAGATAAACTATCTCATTACTATTTACATTTATATTAACTTACTTGTATTTATTTATTTATCTTCTTAATTTGTCTTTATAACTCGATATACAATAATCTTGCTATACTCTCATTAATGTAATCGTACTCTTTTTGGTACTAGTCTTATACTCCATATCATATTACTAACAACGAGTAGTAATTTCTCCCTTGCATTTGATTTTTTACATTTACATTTTTCACACTTGTTAATGCACGTTTTATTTTGTCCATGTATCTTTAGTTACGTAGTTTTAAAAACTATATAAAAAATTGATATTTATAACGTACTCGATTAGACAATTTAAACAAGATGCCACATGACTATATTTTATCTTATATATTTAAAATTACATTGACGATTTCACTCACATTTGAATAGTGCTCAAAAAGCAAATGCAAAGAATCAAATGGAACGGAGTAAATACAAAGGAGACAGAATATCGTCTTGCACGATAGATTATTTTGTATTAAATGTATCGCTGTGTCAAAGAAATGATCAAGCGGTTTTCATGATTCAACCACCTTTCGTTTCACATTCTTTACGAGGTCTTCGTTTTGAAAACAAAATAGCTCCCTTCAAAATCATTGGGACCTGCTAGCAAAACTGACACGGCCAAATAACTCGTCTCAAACCCCACCCAACTCTAGAATTTGACACAGATGTTTATTATAGCAACGAATCAATTTCTATAAAATAGTTGAAAACAACAAATACGGAAATGACTAAAATGGTCTAGCTCGTTTTGAAATTGACCTAATTTCGATATTTCAAAAATGACTGAATCCAAATCAACCAAGCGCGAAACCAACCCACAACTGACCCGTTCGTGAGGTCTTAGTTATCACTTATCAGAAGGTAAGGTGAATAAAGAGGCGAGGCATTAAAAAAATGGTAGTAGTCCAGAATAGTGCGTGCAATTGAATTGGACTTTTTGGGTTTTGGTCAGACCTCCGACGACGACGATTATATCCTCATTTCCGTCCACTTTCACCCTAATTTCCCTAACTAATTTGATCCTAATCTGGGTACGTTTTTTCTCTCCTTTATGAATTGCTAGCATCTAATCAAACTATCTCATTCCATTGATCTGTATTACTCATTTGTGATTCCGATAAAAGTAACGATTGTAATTTTAGATTGTTAGATTATCCCAAATCAAACCCTAACTTTTTCATGAATCTCGACTATTATCAAATTCAGAACTTGCCTTGTATTTGCTCAATGTAGGAGTATAATGTTTGTGCAATTAATTAGTCTGAAAAATGTCAACTTCAATTCCAACTGCTTCGTGAGCTGAATTGCTGGTTTGAATTGTCATGTCTTATCGTCTTAAAACACCAGATCTGGTTGGAGTGTGGTTGGGTCAGCGGTGCCGGTGGCGGTAACAATGGTTGTGATAGTTGGCGTTGACAGTAGTGGTAAAGGTCCATGCCAGTGGTATATATGGAGAAAAAAGATTATAACACGGGTTGTATGTACAGCCGTCGCCTCAGCTTTTATACAAACTTGTTGACCTCTCGTACGAAGTCATTTTATCCATTAACTGTATATAGGGTTGTAGTCAGTGAGGTAGGGAAGGGAATCCCATTATTTGAGGGATTTGGAGGGTATGGGAAGGAATGAAGAAGGGAAAGTGAATGGAAAAAACGATGAAGCAAACCATAACAAAAGGAATGAGGGGATATGATCCTCTAAACCCGTAACCAAATGTCCTATAACTTTAAGTTTTGATTCCCTTGTGTATCAATTGCTGGTTGTGAAATGTGAATTGACAAACTTGAGAAACATGTAGGTGCAGATAGATACTTTAATGTGTATACTAACTTGTAGATACTTTGTTCAGGTGATACATGGCTTCGACTTTCCGAACGTTTTTAAACAGTCCTGTTGGTCCCAAGACCACTCATTTTTGGGGCCCCGTGGCCAATTGGGGTTTTGTTGTAGCTGTAAGCCTCTTTATACTCCTACTGTAAAAGATATTGATGATCTGATTTTGTTGATAAGCTTTCAACTTATTGATTGCGTAACTGATGCTATTTGTAGGGGCTTGTTGACATGAATAAACCCCCTGAAAAGATTTCTGGCAACATGACTGCAGGTTGAGTTTTGAATACTTTTGCTCTTCTACACTATAATACACTATGCAGCTCATAGCTTCAGAATACCACTCGAGTGACCGTTATTTGTTATGTTTTTGGCAGCCATGTGCGTCTACTCGGGGTTATTCATGAGGTTTGCATGGATGGTACAGCCTCGTAATTATCTACTTCTCGCATGCCATGCTTCTAATGAGACCGTCCAAATGTACCAACTCTCTCGATGGGCTAGGGCGAATGGGTAAGTTTTTTAACCAGTTCATTAATTGTGAATTGCTGGATTGCCTTATTTTTTTCATTGTGATTGGGCTTGATCCTGCATAAGTGGTGCATTCTCCATCGTCTCAATTATCGGATCCAATTTTTGCTAGTCTTTGTTGATCTTTCCTCATTTTTCATCATTTTATTTCAAGGTACTGAAATTTCGTAAATGGTTGTTAGTGATACGATAACTGAGTCAATATTATTATAACTCTCATTTTGTAAAGTCTGGGTTTTCCTATGTTCAGAATCCGAGATTAAAGATACGATGTTTTAATCATAATGCATAGCTAGATTGGAATTGGTGATAAGTCGAGACAGATTGTGCTTGATGCCTTAATTGTTGACTTCACCTGGGTGATTTGGCAAGTTATTCATGAAGATCATTGTTACCACTTACCACATACCATGTTTAACAACTAGCTTACTCAGTGAAGCTTGGTCTTGAACCCGGGGGAAGTTGTTCAGTAAAGCTTGGGCCTGACTTAACCTGAGTAATGTTTGATTTTCCGCTAACTGCATCCAGTACTTTTAGATCTTGTTTTGTTTGGGTTCTGTATTTTGGTGCCTCCTTTAGTGATAGAGAGGGAATATTCTTGCTTGATGTCTATAACTGATGGTTCATGCTTATACCATGTTAAATGCTGATTAATAGCACTGAAAACATGTATGTGAAGCTTTTGTTGACCTATTATTAATTTAGCAATGATCAAAACAAAAAACTTGAGGAGTTGACAGCTAGAGTGGTTTTTACTGGTGGGTACATTAATCTGAAATTGTCTTAGTGGTTGGATAGTGTACATTAATCTGAAATTTATCAACCAATTGAATCCAAATTGTCCCATTCTTTTCGCATCTGTAATAGTGCGAAATGAAGTCACAATAGTGGCATTCTGTTTCTCGGTCATTTGCCTTAGGATTACTCATTTCTATTTTTCGATGGGGCCATGGATGGGATACAACTCAATGGTAGAGTGTCACCTTCACGTATTGGAAGAAAATAATAAAACTAAATAGAAGTCATGATGAATCCACAGTATCGGTGGCCAGGCAACCACCACCAAAACCTTGTTTTTGACCTTTGCCAAATAAGACGTGTGGAGAAAGATAATTGGTGAGCCTAGATGACCAACTCTGATCAAATATGCAGCCATCAAATGTTAGGGAATCAAGTACGAGTAGTAATTATGAGATCGTTTTGTAAAATTAGTTTGAGGCATCTCATTTATAAACATCAAAATATTGACAGGGTTGTGTTAATAGTACGTGTTTCTGTTATATTTTCTTTTGGATTTCCTTAGTATGCATTCGACATATAGACTGATTTGTTCTTGAACCAGGTACTTGTCAGAAAAGAAAGAGGAAGAGAAAAGCACAGCACAGTGATTCTCCGATGCCATTGGATTGCTCGTGTTTTATTTGTGTCAAATTGCATCTTATTTTTCACGATTGAACTCTCTCTCAACTTTTGTACCCATGTAAGCGTAAGCTCAATTTCAGAGATTTGCTCAAAGTTGAATAATCTACAGCGTGTTTCTTTCTTGTTACAGTGTCGTCTTTCTCATCATTCCATCACTTGATTCACTTCCAAAGTAGTATCACAATAACTGCGATTTGACACAGAATATGTAAATCGTGTTTTATTTGTGTCAAATTGCATCTTATTTTTTACGATTGAACTCTCACCTTTTGTACCATGTAAGCGTAAGCTCAATTTCAGAGTTTTGCTCAAAGTTGAATAATCTACAGCATGTTTCTTTCTTGTTACTATGTCATTTTTCTCATCATTCCATCACTTAATTCACTTCCAAGGAAGTATCTCAATAACTGCAAATTTGACAGAGAATATGTAAAGACGCTGAAAAGACTAGTTCTGAGCTTAGCTTGTAGTCTAATGCTGGCAAGGACACCAATAAATTCCCAAAATATAAGTAATGGATTACTCATGGTTAAGGCAAGGGTTATGAGAAGTCCACTAGGGCACCCACCCACAACTGCGCAATCTATTGGCCCTGCAATCGTTGATCACCACCGGGCACAAGCTTACATATAACCGACTGCCTCAAGAATCTAGCACTATCAGCAAAATTACGCAAATGCCTGAAACTCGTCAGTATAGGCTGCCTTTGTGAGTTGCGGCTCCCTTTACAGCAAACTACGGAGTATTGTTATACTCCTACAACACTTCCACTGTCGAAATGTGGAGATCACCATAATAGTCAAATTCAAGTTATATCTTCAAAGTCATATCTAGCCTCTTACCAAACACCGGGAAAAAAAGAAAAAAGAAAAAAAAAAGTTGCAGACAACAGAATAAACACTCATTTCGGGCAAGCAGGTCAGCCTCATGCTTTATTATATACAACAATTTCACAGCACCTAATCATCTGCAATTTTCTACTCATAAATAGAAAACTACTACGGAGTACTATACAATAACGCCCTTGATCTTTAAGCACCTTGGTATAAAACTACATATTCCATTTTCACTTTAGGTGGGAAACATACGGCTACGAATGGGCTAGACCTTGCCAAGAGGTCTCAAAGTCGAAATACAGCATACCTGTGTCAACAGGCCCCGTCTGTGCGGGTAGGCTGCTCATATCGAAAAACGGCCCATCTCCCGACATTTCATCCAGCCAACTTCCAACGTCAAACTCCAGACCGGATTCAGAATCATTGAGGCCTACTTCCACTGTTTGGTGGATTCAAAGTACTGGTTGGAGTACTAGAAAGACACTGCATGACTCCTGGCACTGGATGATTCATTTGTGGGATGCTGGTCGTCAAATCAGAAGTTGGAACTAAGAAATCGGGGACAGAGGTGTTTTGTGCTTCTACTGGTTGGTGTTGTTGCTGGCCGCCCTGGAAACCACTCTTCAATGCATTTAAACTATTACAATGAATAAGCGGACTTGAAATACTTTGAGCCTGATGCAGTGATGAATTTGTATATTGGTTATTATCACTCACTACAGCAGCTAGTTGACCAGGTTGGGAAAATTCTGGAAACGTTGATGGTGGTGCATGAGTATTAGGAAGACCATAACCAGGCAGTTGTGAAGTCATTGATCTCATAATTGATTGGCGTAAAACTGGGTTTGTAACCATTTGAGATGAAGATCCTCGTAAGTTAGCAGAAGGACTATCAGCAGATTTAGCTGCTAAACTGGCATTGCCTGGCCAAATCGGGAGAGCTGGATTAGGCACCCCAGACCTGGTTGGGAGTACAGATCTCTTAAACATAGGGCGAGACATATTCATTCTAGGAGCTAACAGCGCAGCTCTACTGCCCTGGGTATCACCATTGCGAACCCTCAGAAGTTGCCGAGCAACCAAATGTCGCTGATACCCGTCTCTAGCCACGGCTACATACGGTCTCTGGCCTCTAACTTGGCTAACAATGTTTGGAATACCAAAGGATGGGGGCCTAGCACAAGCAGCAGATCCTCTTAGATGTACACAAGGTCTTCCAGAGGTTTCTAGTGATTGAGGAAATTGACCCAGAGAAGCAACAGGCTTGGAAATTGGCACTGGCGGGTTTTTTGACTGCCTGAACTTTTTCCTCTCGGTTTGCCAATATACTGCCTTATCAGTGGCATGACAGTGATCAGTAGTTGAAGCACCAGACCCCCAGTAAGCACATGGGGCCAGTGAGTCACATACATAACAATGGCACTGCATTCAAGGGCAAATAATTAGACAAGCATGACACACTACACGTGTCAAGAAATTAGTTCTGTAACGAAACAAATACAAAAGAAAATTTAAAAAAAAATGCAATCTGACCAGATCGCAACGACTTTCATGTGATGTAGAGCTAAATGGAAAGTTGGCACACAGATGCCGCGAGTGAGGGAAATCTCGGCATGCTACCTGCAACAAAATGCGATGAGCAAATAAGATATACATGTCCATCAAATTGCAGCAGCATTTCTCAGCCACAGGCCCACAGTCGACGACCCTCATATAACCAGATGGGATGAAATTCTCTTAAAACGCTAAATAAATTCTCAACACACAATAGTGTGTTTATCAACATAGTCAACTTATCTCTTTCTTTTTAATGCAAGTGCCCAGATACTCGACAAATACATCGTTGAATTCTTACTTCTACCCCCAAGAGTTGATTGACCAAAAGAAAAGTAAAGCCAACACTACAGCAAAGAAACAGGACCAATGTGTACAGTGTAACAAATCTAGCCATTGCCAAAAGATGAGCCACAACAAAGGCTGCAAAAGCAAAATACCATTTGCTGCAATCCCCATGAAAAATGATGCTTCGCGAATAATCAGAGGAACATGTGCCAGGCACTCTTTGAAAGCAACTGCATGTGCTCAAGAGCTGATAAAAGAGTTAGGCTAAGAAATACAAATTGTGATAATGCAGCCTCACCCCGTCCCGTGATACTACCGGTCTATCCGAGAAATGCACCCAATTTCTGCTGCTTGACAATAAAATACAGGCGTAAAAAATTCGAGACCTCATTCAATTTGGGGCTTCGTATTCCAAAACCAAACTAAATGTGAAGCGTACTCATGCTAACCACCTCCATTATGCCTCTCCTCATGTTACTCTTCCCAACTCATTAGTCTAGTAACCACAATCCTACCAAATTAAACCTCTTTAAACACTCATCTACCACATGTACAACAAATCGATCTCGACAATTAACTAACTCCTAAGTCCCAACTACTAGCAAAGATCCCAACACCTAACTACAGTATACCTACAACAATTCAACCGAGTTTCGAGCAGACGGTAAAGAAGAAACCACTATACCCCAACAATCACCAAACAAAAGATCACAATACATTTGACCAGGAAACACAAAGTTCACCTCATATCTCTCCCACATAATTTCAAATTTGTATTCGAACAACCGAAACGAAACCGATGAAGTGCCCTAGAACATCAAAAAAATTCATAATGTTTACAATAATTTCAAAAGAAACGAACTTTTACCTGACCCTTTTCGCCAACGACAACCAAATCATCAGAATCGTCCAAATCGTCAGAATTTTTCACCTCATCATCAACAACCTTCGACGATGATGGCGGCGGCGGCGGTTTATCTGGGTCACACTCCAACACAACACAATCATCGTCGTCGTCTACACCACCACTGTTCATCACAGAAAATGACCGTTTTGCCCTTTTTGACTTCACAATCACTTCGCCAACTACAACGACGTCATCATCAGCATCATTACTAACATTTTTAATGTCGGCAACTTTGACATCAACTGCTTCATGACCGGAATTATGGTCAGCAGGGACGTCGGTGACGTCCTCCAGCAGCTTGGCGATCCAATCAAGATCATCGGCGGTGGAGGAGTTGTCGAACCCGAATTCTTCGTCGGAACTTATATCGAAAATTAGGTTTTGCGGGTCCATGGAGGTAGATCTGGGGGAACTATGCAGAATTGGGAGTAATTTGGGAAAGGAAAATGTGGGGTTTTCTGGGTTTTGAAGGAATTGAAGAGGGTAGGGAAAGAGTAAGCATGGATGTGGAATTTGGGGGGATTATTTCGGCAGGAATGAAGGACAAAAGAGGAGAGAAATAGAGGAAACCCTAGAGGTCAGTCGTCCTGGAAGTTGCCAAAAATAAGGCAAGTGTTGTGTTGGGTTGAGTGTGTAGAGAGACTACAGAGAGAGAGAGAGAGAGAGAGAGAGGAGTCAGTCACTCTGCTGACCAACTTGCTTCTCGTCTTCTTCACGATTCTGGTAAATTTCAAGTTTCAAAGATACCCTAAATTTTGTTACGATTTTTTTCCTAAAAAAACACGGTTCATACAAGATTGAACGAACTATGTTGCAGATGATAATTGATCCTCCAATCGTAACAGGGATTATATTTTTTTGGATTTTAATTGCAGTCATCTGAACCATAAGATATCTTCTCGTAATAACTAGAACATCTTTTAATCTCAAAATAAACCGTATTATCAATTCACTCTTCTCATGATGCACTGTGGTAACGTGCTACCTTCCACTTAGATCCTTTTTTTTCAATAACAATTATATGAGTGACCTATATTAATCGTCAGAATTATTGTTCGGTAAGCCAATGTACTACACAAATTTGCGGGTTTTCATGTGTCTCGATTTTGCCCAGAATCAAGATACGGGTGGCGATAAATTTTCAAAGAAGTGTCGTCGGGATGTTTTTCTCGGTTATCCTCACGGTAAAAAAGGTTGGAGGTTGCACGATCTTGAGAACAAAGACATACTCGTATTTCGTTTCCCAAGGTCAATTCCCTTTATCACCCTAATTTTGAGGCCCAAACGAAATCCCACATTGAGGCCCCTTACTTATACGGACTTCAGGATGATAAATCTGCTCCTTTCTTTGACTCCAAGTTGGCCCAAAATGCATGGGCCAAGAAGAATGTGAGGATGGTACAAGATTAGCCCACCCATGGTTCAAACGAAGCGTGTACTTACTCGAATTACAATATAAGAAATAATTATTCGAACTTGAAACCTATTGACCCATGATACTTAATCTTAATCACTAGGCTCAGATATCTCCGGTAGACTTGTCCCTGTTAACAAAGTATTACGAAGTATTTGTATTTATCATGAATTTTTTTTTATTAGAAAGAGGATACTCCGTACATCTATTTGTTACTAAGTTTTTATTAGAAAGTGGTTATCACCAAAATAGAACAAGATCTGATGGCCGACGTTCCCTCCTTGACTTCATCCAAAAATACAAATGGATGACAATGATACTTAAACTACAAATAAAACCTCATTCTAAAAAATTGCACCCTATTTGTCATGACTCTTGACAGGAAGAGCTAGCCATATTTCCGACATCTAATAACTCTATTCGTTATAAATTTCTGATATGTTAAATACTCGTATCATATACACATGTATGTTGCATAGGTAAGACAAATATCAGAATAATGTCTAAAGATCAGAATAGCAAATGACTTGTATTTATCTACCCATAATATAAAGGATAATATGACCCATTACAAGTTTGTAATGAATATACTTGTGAGTCTTGACAAACAGAATTTTGTACGAAGTGACGACATCGATTTACATCCACTTCTATTTCTATGGAAGGAATTAGCAAGGACAAACCATTTAAATTTGTAATGAACGTATCAATGTATATTGTACTATATGATTATGTGAATGTGGTCGACGTCAAATATTTTACGAGTAATAAATTAAATAGTTGGAGTATGTATATAAGGCAAAATAACTAAATAAGAATATTATGGGCAGAAGTATTCAAATATCAGTTGTGAGTATGTATATGTGAGTATATACCTGAAATAGTACTATTATTGATGATAAAATCATACCTAACACCTTATTAGTTGTAGACTTGTAGGCCTTATATAGAGTTATTGTCCCCCAAGCTAAGACATTAGCACATTCCTCATCAAGACACATCATATTATCGTATCACCCACACATCCATTTTTCGCCTCATTTCATAAATATTTGTAAGAAATATTTTAATAAAATAAAGCAAAAAGTAGTTAACAAATCGAGTACATAAAATACTCGTGTATATAGGCATAGTTAAACGGTTAAACCCGTCATATTTGCATTTTATTTGGTATGCTCACACCAAGTAAAATACCACGAGTACTCTACTCTGAAGTAAAATGTAAATTTAAATTTAAGTTGTAGGGAGTAATAATATACTATGGAGTAAAACCTAACTCAATAATTAACAAAACACCACAATTTGTAATTCGGACATTATTTGGTAAATTAAAATAAAGTGTGCATTTTTTTCCAACGAAACACGCACTTATTCTCACTATAATAAAGCGGAGGGGAATTTGAATGTGGGACTTATTGTATAGGGTTACCTTTGTCTTATTCATTAAGCTAAGACTTATATGACTTATATTTAGTACGGAGTAATATGGATAGTGTTTCACAAATTATTCATTAAGCTTGATGAGCTACCAGGGGTGAGGGATAATTGCGTTCTAGTGGTGTCAGTGAGTGTTTGTAGTTATAGGGTGAGTTTTAAAATCTGGTAAGAGTGAGTTTCGAAGGGGTGTGAGGATCTTGGAACACAAGTAACCTCACTTATGGATAGTAGGAGGAGACTCGCCGAAGTCCGACGATCACAAGGGGATAAATTGTGGTGGTTGGTGTCGGATGGTGTTAGCTTATAATAGGTGACGACGATGATTGTTGGGACGCTATAGTATTTTCACTCTCATTTCCTTATTAGTTCAAACTAAACTAGACTAGACTAGAGATCCAAGTGCATTTTTTTCCCCTTTCTACTACCCTTGTTTCCTATTGTTATTCCCTTTCCTTTCCCTTGATGCAACCGTTCGACACTAGCATGTGTGTACTAACTGCTCCCAAAGCTCATTAGACATTAGAAGTTTTTGGTCGAGATGATTCATCTGGCCGTCTTCAATACGCTTATAGAAATTATATAATACTACTCCATGTTAATTATTTTCTTTTCAGGAGTAATTTTTATTATTCCTTCTTCTCTATTTTATCCCACTTTGTAGCTTAAGAAACTCGGAGGGAGTACTCATCCCGTACAACAGAAGAACAAAAAAAATGATTACTCTAGATTAGATAATGACTGATTTAGTTCAAATAGTGAGCCCTTTGAAGTACGTAGTAAAAATGATCAATATTTAACTAAAAAAGTATTGTAATCACTTTCTAAATAAGTGATCACCTTTTACCGAAAATGTCTTAGCCGAGTGGTTAAGACTAGGTGTTCTGGGACAGTAGGTCTCAGTTTCGAATCCCTCTCCCCCCTATATTGTAATGCGACTAAGTGCGCTCTTCGTTGAACCAAAAAAAAAAAAAAAAAAAAAGTGATCACCTTTTATCATAAATTGTTACGGTAATTTTTAACTCTGTTACTCCCTCCTAGTTTGAGTATTCCTCTCACTTTCCTTTTTAATCTTAGTCTCACTTTTCTTTTTTGAATGTACTTTTAACCATTCTTTATTCTTCCTTCAATTCTTTATTCTTTTCCTCCATATCTAACTTCAACACTTTTTCACTTCATACCTCACCTTTTACATTTTATACCTCACTTTTACCCATTTCTTGATCTCTCCCAAAAAAAATTGGGAAGGAATATTTGAACTAGGAGGGAGTATATGATATACGACAGTAAGATACAATAGCAGTATATAATAGAGAGTAGTCTGTAAGATGTTGTGATACGTTTAAGATAGTTAACGAACCGGTTCACCTAAATCTCACCAATGAATACCAGAAAGTGAATCCATGTTTAGTAAGCAAAGCCGTTTCATTATCATTCATTCATCCCTCCACATTCAAGTCACAATACTTGTAGTAAACAAATACTCTCTCTTCACACCATTATTATTACTCGTACTTGTATTATTAATATTAATTAATTAATTAATTAATTACTCGTATTATTATTCTCAAACGGCAAACCTTTTAGTATTAGATACTCATATATACGTCATACCCCACCATTTTACCTTCACTTAATCTCCCTTATGATATAAAACAGATCAAGTATATTATTCTTGTTTTTATATAAATGCACGGAAAAAAGTGTACTACAGTAATGCAATGCGTAGTAGGATTATTTGTTTTAATTTATCGAAAATGATATATACAACCCCAACCCTTAGGGTTGTATACAAGAGATTAAATAAGGAAATAATCCTTTAATACAAGTATTAATTACATTAATACATGTGTAATTTGGGTTTAAATCCCTATGTTTTTACCAAGTATGAAAATTTTAGTTGCTTAAATATAACTCTAAGGGTTGTCTTTAACATTCCCCTTAATTTATATACACAACTGATAAGATACTTGATCTGTCTTAAATTTAATATAGTTAGAAACGCCTTTTACATTTACACCCTACTTTTGCTTTGATTTGATTGCTTTTCCACGTTGACCCACCCATTTTTGCTCAACTCACCAAGCACTTTCATCTTCCTGGACCCACATCACAGATACTTCTATTCAATTATCCCCGATTCTATATCCGTCCAAAATTTATGATGGGATAAACACAAGTAGGAAGACAATAGTTTTTCTAATACTTCGTATGTGTCTTTGAGACATACCTTACCGATTTTTTCTAAAACATGTCCAGGAATAGGAGTACATGTTAAGAGACATTAATTAAGAAAATATTTACCATATTAGTTTCTAAATATGGCAATTATGAGTTTAGATATCAATTTCTTATAATATATCGTTACAAATTCTCCTCAATTAATTTCTTTAACATGTGCCCGTTGGACACATTTTAGAAAAAACTACTAACTTATTAACGTGTATCGTGAACCTCGTAGTTAGAATAACCATTAAGATAATTTGATCTGTTTATAATCTTATTACGAAAATATTCGTCTTAAAAGTGATGATTTATTACAACATTATTTGAAGGTCTTCCCTGTTGCTTGTTTTTTTTTTTTGTTGTGGAAACTCTGACCCTCTCTTTTCCATTTCCACTTCCTTCTATTTTTGGTCACTTTTTTTCCCTTTTCTTTCCTCTTCTCCCATCTTTCCATTTTTTTCTGGGTTGGCTTTCTTCCTTTCCTTTCTCTCTGCAACTCGCTCTCTTCAAATCATCTTAATCAAACTCAAATCACTCTAATTTCCTCTCAAGGTATCAACTTTTTTTTTACCCTTTTATTAAACTCACTCTCTGTTAATTTCCTTTTGATGCCTTATGCATGTTCCCCCCCTTTTTTTTTTACCTTTTTTGGTTGTTTAATGTTTCCTTGATCTGTGCTTATGGTAAAAAAAAGAAAAAACCCTGCAATTTTCTGGTTGTTTGAAGCTTCAAAGTTTTGAACTTTATGATATGGGTATTGAGAATATGACATGGGTTATGATTGAATGATTATTATTTTTAATTATTATGATTATTTTTTATTTTTAATTAAATGGGTTTCGGTTGTGCTACGTTGCATTTGACTGAGACAACTTCTTTGAATGTCGTTTTCAATGGCCTGTAAACAGGTAATTGATTGTGTAAGTTGAGAAAGACAACATCTTTGCTCCACTTCTTATTGAAGCTTGTATTCTTTGATTGGGGGGAATGAATTGCGAATCGAATCGACATATTTGAAAAGTATTAAGTTTTTGGTTGGTGGGTCTTCTGTGTAATTATAGAAAGGTTGCCAATTTGCCATACATCTCTCATAGTCATACAAACAGTTTTGTTGGCATTAATTAGTTTTGATTTATGTAAATTGGTGAGTGAGTAGACCCAAGTGGAGGGATTGGAATTCGGAATATTCGGGTTGGTGTTTAGGGGAATGGTGATGGTGAAGGCAGGTGTGCATGAAGAATGAAGAAATGAGATAAGATTTTAGGAAGATGGACTTGAAAGAGGATTATGATGTACTTGAAGAAAGACCGGCTTCTCCATTGTGGGTTTTGCACCAGATTTCTGAGGAGGCTGTCAGAATGGCTAGTGATTATTTAGGTAGCGCGAATACTTCCCCAGTTTGGACGGGGCATAGAAAAACTCAGAGTGAAATTGGAAGCCGAGCACACCGACGTAGTAATAGCTTCCAGAATTTGAAGACATCGATATCTAAGGCTTGGCGGTGGGGTGGAAATTCACAGTATGAGAACCGGAAGTTCAATTTCAATCCCGAGGTTCTGGCAAATCAGAAACGACAGTGGTATCAGCTTCACACTCAGGTACTTCCGTATAATTAATCATACTGCTTTGTTGATGGGAAAATCCGGTCTAGATACGCCAACTGCTTTGTTGATCATAAAATGACCTTTAGAATAGGGCTGATTGAGTTCACTGCCTTTATATCTTCATTTGCCATGCTTCAGACTTCATTCAGACGGTATGCTGTTCTTGACCAATGTAACAATCAAATGGTTTCATAATGAAATTGTGTGCTTCACGGAGGTTAATATTCGCTGCTACTTCATTGTATCTCTAAGTAGTTTGGTCTCCCGTTAGTAGAAGGATAGGTTTGTGACCGGTGGGACTTGTTCCCGTTTTAAACCAAAAAAATAAATTTCTTATGTAGAAGAAGAGTTTCTGAGTATGTTTCAAATAAAAGATTACGTCTTTTGCTATTAGTAATGAATATGTTTCTGCTTATCTAGGACCGTACGAAATACAAGGAACCCACTTCCCTATTTGAACACTTTATAGTCACGGGTCTTCATCCAGATGCGAATCTTGAAGCTGTGGAGGATGCCTTTGCTAGAAAGAAAAAGTGGGAGTCTGAGATAATTAGAGCAAGTGCAACGGATGGAAAACCATCATATCATCGCGAGCCTTCACCTCCTGCATTGGATCCTCAGGTTCAAAGCTTGATTGATTTTGCTTTCCACAGATGCATCATATATTAACTCTTCATTATGTGACTAATTCACATGCTACTTGGCTGTACAATTTTGAATCGTGTAGTTTCTGTCGGGTACATTCTAGTTATATATGACCTGTGTGAGAGAGTTATTTATTTATTTTATCTTTTTTGACAGCGTAATCGAACTTGCATTTGTAAACTTACGATCATATCCTCTTGAAATGAGTTCTCGTCTTGACTGCAGATATTATTCAAGTATCCACCTGGGAAGAAGTTGCCAATGCGCCTGAAGGATTTATGTACATTTACTTTTCCTGGAGGTGTCAAGGTTTCAGCTCCCACTCAAGATTATGAATTTTGATAATTTAATTGTCGTGCTGTGTTGCAGTAGAGTTATGTTTGCGTTATGCTCATGATCAAATATTTTCTATCGATTTTTTTAGGACTGTATGATTGGTGGTATGTTTAGTAAGCTCTTTGTATTCTTTTACCTACAAACAATGTTTCTTCAGATTCTATCATTGGAGTATAGATGTAACTTGTCGTGTAGATAATTTTTTCTAGACTCAAGCACTCTTTCCTATTTTGGATGGTTTGTTTTGCTCTACCTTTTTCAGTTATGCATTCCAAATCGTCTTGTTGACAATTTCTAATGCTTAACTCTTTAATTTTGATGGTGCTTATGCGTCTTTGCTTATGGCACATTTCTTTGTAAAACTGTAGGCTCGGCTAATGGAAAGATCGCCATCCTTCAGTGACTTAAACTCGCTTGTGTATGGACAGGTAGATTTATTATTCAGTTTGAGGGTACAAGTGTATGATACTATGACATCTTATATTTGTGCGTGCTAAGTTTCTTAAACAATTTTTTTTCTGAATTTGTTAAACAGGAGCATCTGGGGAGGGATGATTTAGCGTTTGTATTTTCACTTAAGGTGAGACCCTGTATGTTCCATTCTAGCCGTGTGGTGGAATTTTTTTGTTCGAGTGTGGCACAGAACTTGCAACTTCTTAATTGGAAGTAAAATAGAAGTCTTTTTTGTATTTCTGTCACAGAAATAGATTCTCGTGATTGTTGAACACTTGATACTGAACTACACCTTTTTCCTACCAGGCTGCTAATAATGGAACGATGTATGGTGTTTGCCTACAAGTGCCAGAAATTGTTCAGAGGCCACCAGCTATCTTTGGTTATTCATCACCCCTGTCTCAATCATCTTTGGGGGGCAGCCGCTTTTTAGTTTCTGCGCCACGTTGCTATTGTTTGCTCACCAGAGTTCCTTTCTTCGAGCTTCACTATGAGATGCTTAACAGGTTTCCTGGGCTTTTTCCTTCTTTTTTTTATCATAATATCGTAAAGCCATTTATCAGTGGTATGCATCATCTGAGTTTGAGACATGTTAGCATTAAAACTGCCCTTGTGCTTGATTTGCACCAAAAAAATTAATTCATAGCATTGCTATTTAACTTTTTGTTGGGTTATAAATTACTGTTTTTTTTTGTGGCAGTATTGTTGCACAAGAGCGTCTGAATCGGATAACCCAGTTTGTCAGTGAAATGAGTCTATTTGATTACACCCCTTCTCCTGCAAGAGAGCAGGATCAATTTCACGGGAATTTTGATTCACCAAAGAGAGAAGGCCTTGGAGAGTGGATGTCATCAGCAATACCTGTTGATAGTGCAGTAGCCCTCACGGCTGCTGCAGCTGGTTTTATTCCCGATGATGGGGTCACATTAGTTTCCCCAAAGGCCCTGGAGTCTCCACCATCAAGTGGATCCACTAGCGAAATCTCAGAGTTTAGTCCTGCCAAAGAGGCAGATCAGAATGGGAGAACAAGTCCTCAAGATTCTGATGATCATTATTCTGATTTATCTGAAGGACGTGCGAATGGTTTTAGTAGACTTTATGAAAATGGAGCAATTTCTCCTGAGCCCGCTTTGTCATCTCATTCGGACAACCTGAAAATGGAGAGAAGCAACAGTTCTTTGTCATTATACAGGTGGTTAAGTTAGATTTTCTATCTATGGCTTTATAGCAACATAGCTTTTTAAATGTTTTTACCTACCAAATTCTCAAAGGCTGTAGTCACATATGGTGTCTTACAACAAACTGTGTATTTTAATATGGGGGTAAGGTTGCATATAATCAATATGTAAAGGCGATCCAAAAATGAGAAATATGGCATTAGATGGAATCGTCGAATGCATACAACAATCACATAAGAGTTTTTGTTATACAAGTATATAACCTATAGCTACTCTTGTCTCATCTGACAGTTCAGCAAGAAGTGCGGATGAAGATTACGATTGCTTGTCAAACCAAGGAAGTGACTATTCTGGTGATTTCATGACTATGGAATGGGCTAAGGTTTGTTAATACTAATCCTCCATTTTCCGGTTCATTTGGGCTCTACTGCCCAAGTAATGGTACCTCATCTCAAGCAGCCCCTGAAAGTTTCTATTATATTGATGTATAAATGTGCTTTCCCTTACAGGAGAATAAGAACGATTTGCTACAAATAGTGTGTGCTTACGGAACTGTGCCTATTCCTGAACGGGGGAGTGAGATGGTTTTTCAGCCTCTAGAGCACCTGCAAGCTATCCAATACACGCGCCGTTCAGTTTCTGATCTTGAATCAGTTAACAGTTGCTTTGATACAGACGTGCATGATCCTATTAAATGTGCAGAGGTTAGGTTTTGCATGGCTTTTTGTCCTATAATTTTCTCATTTTCTGGGGTTGTTTCTAAGTATGGTTATGAGTTTCAGGTTAAAGCAAGTCTAGCAGCTGCTGAAGAAGCTGTCGAATTATCTGTTTGGACTACTGCAACCCTCTGCCGTGCCCTTTCTCTTGACAGTGTAATTCTTTTGTTCTTTTGTGAATATTTGAGTTTCTGTATAAACCATGTATCGTTTTTTTAACACGTTTAAAAAATAAATAAACAATGTTTTCTGCATTTATTTGGCTTTGCTAGAATTATTTGTATGTTGATTATTGTTTTTCATTCCTTCTTTTTTCATTATTTTACGACTTCAATTAATGACTCGTGTTCGCCAACTCCAAATCAGGTTGGGGTTGAGGCCTTCTTGTTGCATATGTAATCATATAGTCATAACAAGATAGTCAGCATGTTTGATAAAGTACTCTTTCTTGGAAGAAAATACCTGTTTTGTATTGTAGGTTTGACTCCATAACGATGCTCTTCTTCAAGTGGGGCGATGCAGTAACTTTATATGTGGCAATATTATTTAATTTTCTTACATAATGATGTTACTCCTTTGTATTGAAGTGTCTGTTTCTGGGGATTTTCATTGATCGTGGTGTCTATAGTTTTCAATTTGTATTACTCATATATGTCTTAAGTTTTAACCAATCAAACATTTACCTAGTCATGTTTTTTTGATTGATTTTTTCAAATGCTCCGTTGCTTCGTCATTCTTCTTTTTAGTTAGATATCTTGTCACCGTTGTACATATTGATATGAGTACATTCTATATACTTGTGAATACTCCGTAAGTCTATAGTTTGAAGACCTACTATTAATTAACATTTTGTGCTGTTGACATCACATTTTCTGCTGTTTCAGATTTTGGCTTTGCTCACAGGGGTGTTGCTAGAGAAGCAGATCATCGTCGTATGCCCTAATCTGGTCAGTTATTATTTTATGCAAAGAAAATCTATGATTCTCTTCAAATGTTTTCCAAGAAACTTATGATTGTTTTCTTGTGCATTTTGGTTTGTTCGGGCTTAGGCGCATTATAGATCATACTGTTAATATTTGCTTCCTTAAGTGGAAACGATGTGCATCTTAGTGATCGATTGAACTATGTCAGTCACTTTTCAATTTCTTTTGCCGGATGTGAGTAATGAGTATAATTGCTGTGTTCTGCAGGGTATTCTCTCTGCTGTGGTGCTGTCTCTCATCCCCATCATCTGTCCGTTTGAATGGCAGTCTCTTCTTTTACCAGTGAGTTCATATAATTTTCACATCGCTTCTCCTCTGCTTCGGTTTTTGTTATTGACTACTGCATTGTTTAGTACCCTACTGCATTGTTACTAACTTAATTTTGCTGCAGACCATGAGATCCGTACTTTACCTTTCTCTCTGTGATTTATGGTATTGCATGCACGGTGGATACCTTTTTTACTTTACTTTTAAACATTGTTTCAGATTCTCCCAGAGAAGATGATTGATTTTCTCGACGCTCCAGTTCCTTACATTGTAAGTCTTGTTATATGTTGTCTTACAATACTGGCTGAGATAAATCAGACGAGGATTCTACTAAAAATATAAATAAATGAGTAAATAATACGGAGTAGAAAATGTTAAATATGACAATCTGACATTGCATCACCTCTCAATGCTATCTGCTATTCTATTATGGGTAACAAAGACATCCTGTTTTTTTTGTGGGTGAGGGCATGTACCTTTTTTTCCTATCTTCCCGACTCTTATGGTAGTGAAAACAAGTATTCATGTCATCTGACTCTTCTCATTTTTACTTTTCCTGTAATTCCATGTTCAAGTAACATCATAATTGATCATTTCCTTAATGCTTTTGTTTACAGGTTGGAATACAGAATAAACCAGAAGACTTGAAGATGAAGACTTCTAATCTTGTCCATATCAATGTGGGAAAAGACCAGGTTCGCGTTCTTGTATTTGTAGTTGGACTTCATCTTTTTGTTTCATTGTTGTGTTTCTCTGACTCGTCTACAAGTATCAGACGCGATATGTATCGGAGTTCTTGGATACGGCTTTTTTGTGCAAAATTTCAATATTTTGGTCTAAAATGAAGTATCAAAGAATAAAGTGTCCTGTCGTATCAGAAACGATATGTATCAGATACACGATACAACAACTAGGTGAAGTATCAGAGTAACATAGTTTCATTTTTTATTCCTTTGGTTTAGTTTCCATTGATTTTCAACCTAAAATTTCTGTACCTCATTGCTTAAATCTCTAAATGGCATCTCCTTCACCAAATATTTCAATTTCCGCGTGACTTAAATAAGGACAAATCCGAAATTCATATTATTGCAGGTGAAAATGTGCTCATTGCCATTACTTCCTCGACGCAAAGAACTCTATTCTGAACTTCGTCCAATCCATGCGGCAATGGCTAGTCAATCCAGAGTAGCTGAAAAGCATCCTGTATACAAGTGCAATGAAGTACAGGTAAACTTTATTCATCTGTTTTTACATCAAAACCAATATTAATAGTAAAATGATGAAAACTAGAGAGGTGGTAGCACTAGCGTAAAAAGATTATATTTGGACTACTCAAAAACAAAAGTAAGATCGGTCTAGGATGGAAGGTAAATTTTTCTTGCATGGATGATTGGAACCAGTCAACAGTATGAATATCATGAGCAAGTGTTCCATCTTTATGTATTGTGTGTTTACTTACAGGCTGAAGCTGCAACACGATTTCTAGTCGTAATGAAGAGATACATGGAATCCCTATGTGCTGATTTCAGGTCTTATTCCATCACCAGTGTACAATCAAACAATGATCGGGTGAGTGCAAAGGCTTGATTGCGTTTAGTGATGAACTAGGACTAGGAGTATGTGAAATTCATTTTCCTGCGTGTTTATGATTGTAGGTCTCCCTACTTCTGAAGGATAGTTTTATTGATTCCTTCCCTGGCAGAGACCGGTCTTTTATAAAGGTTTGTCCTCCATGGCTTCTGTAGTATCAAAATCAATGCATTTCTATCAACATAAGTATACCCCTCTTCTCTTTTGTTGGTTGTTGGGAGGCTGGGAACATTTTGCATTTCCCACGAAATCAAAAATCTTTTTTTTTTTAAATTCTAGATTACGATGGAATAAAACTAAATGGCTCACTAAAATCGTCATTTTTTTTAATAGTTTTATTGATTGCATGGCTCACTAGCTGACTGTTGTTGCTGTCGGGATATTAGATACATAAGAAAAACGCGAATATGCGGATATTTTCTTACTGGACTGAAACTACAGTCAGGTGTCGAAATTTTAGCTTCTAATTTTAAAGGATTTCATTGTTCGTGCTGTTTGGTTTTATCCCATTTGCAGCTTTTTGTAGACACGCAAATGTTTTCTGTCCTATCTGACTCTCGTTTGGCGACATTTGAGCATGAAAAGTCATGATCTAATAGAAAGCCCGGCGAAAGAAACAACCATGATACATATAATGGTCGACTTGTCCGATATCAGGCACGCATTTTCCAGCGACGTTGGCTGGTGGATGTTTGTACGATTTACAAACCAGATGGTGAATGATTCTGCATAATAGTTGCGACAATCTGGGTTTGTGAAATATGAATTTTGTAACATAATGTGATAGCCTGAGTATAAAAATAGCATACACAGTGAGTAGAAGAATCTGATTGAATGTCATCCCAATATTCTATAGGAAAATATGGTATATTTGGCTTGTATGGAGGAGCCTCTGGTCTGACACTTGTAAATGCTGTTAATTTATGTAATACAATAGTTTCCTATGATCTTTTATTGATTATATTTATACATGAAAAAGAAGGCAATTTTTTTACAATTGTACACATTAGTGAACAACAGGTAGAAGCTCTGTAAGAAAGCAACTTGTTTCTCTATTTGTCAGGACGGCAGTCTTGAACGAGGATTGTAAGATCCTACAAGAAGTCCGAACAAACACTCATTATCGCCTTATCGGCATATCTTGTACGAGTACAAAGAATTTAAGATCGAAGTTATTGGTAAATGGCCTTCAACCTGAAGGCAAATTGTTATACGAGACCAACAATAGTTCAAAAATCATTTGATAACTGGAGTACATTGTTTCAACATGATAAATACCCCTTTACATTGGACTCTCCTTTGAGCGCACCCTATATTATAGGAGTATAGAAGAGGTTTGAGTATAGGACGGTCCTATGTACTCCGTAAGAGTTTCATAAGCCTAAAAGGGTACCAAAAGAATGAAATCTCTACATATATGTGTCGATTGCAGAGTACTTGATACGGAGTCATATTTTTACCTTTCACATTACAGTGCGAGTGCAACATAACAAATAAAAACTGAACAATCATGTCAACTATCCTAACCAAGATCGTGTATGTTCCTACTAGATTGTGACAGTTTCAAACTATTTTACAAGGATCTAAACCGTTTCTCTCACTCTGGATAGAATCGGATTGTGATTTAGAGAAATGGAACTTGCATTATTTTTCATCCTCGGAATCAGAATCAGCAAACACGGTTTGAGGTTGGGTCTCAGCATAAGCGGGTGCAATAAATTTCGGATCCTTCTCTGCAGCCTCAGCATGCTTCAGTATAGCTTCTCTAGGATCTTCGTCCATCCATGTCTCCTTCAACATACCTCCTTTCTGAAATATAACCCAAGGTCGGATTTTGATTTATTTTTAAAAAAAGAAAAGAAAAACAACAGACCTGAAAAATATTTCAGAAACCAATGTTGTTACCTTGAGAAGATATTGGGTTAACAAGCTTCCAGAAGAGGTTCCAGTTCTGCCACCACAGCCAGGTCCAGTCATGGGAAGCTCGGGCTTGTGGGATTTCATAGGGTCCTTAAGTATCTTATCTCTTTGCCGTTTGCGACTCGGCTGATCTCTAAACAAGGGGAGCGCATGAGGGTTGTGTATGACTGGCTGAATCTCAAAGTCATCCACCGATTTTGTTCGTGGTGCCCTAGCCACACATACAAGAGCCCCTCGCTCGCTCATGCTTGGATCATACAGTATGTGTGTTCCTCCTTGGCTTTTATCTCCGACAGTAGCAAAAACCTATAAACACAGAGTTTTGGGTTAGCATCATCTCTGAATTGTTCTCTCTAGGTCATTCTCAAGCCAAGTTAGTTGATTCCTGAATCTGCACGATAATTTAGAACACTGGCCATCCCTTCCCAGAAACACAAATTCTCATAAGACTCGGCACATGGGAACACATTCAAATGTCACATTCAGCATAAATAAAATTGAAAGATACTTGGGAGTTGAGACATCTAAATGTGAGGTTACGGGTGTGGGGACACATCTACAAGGCAAAAATATACATCTAAAGTCTAAACTTATAATATTGCTATTTTGCAAGCAAAGCTTTGACAAACAAGACTTTAGACCATTAAATATAATACTGACTGCTTTATAAACTCTCCTCTTACTTTTCTGGTGCAAACCTCGCTAGTTTAGCTTGCTAGGAGAACAGCCGGGCAAACAAGTGTTGGGTACAAAATCCATACTCATATCTATGCTAGGTTGACCAGGGTACGGTACTAGATGAGACTCGAAGTAGCACAACACAATATCACGATATTTGACTCATATAGTAGGATAGTTATTTCTTAAACTCAGTTAGTGAGTTGATGGGCATATTGCCATATGGGTATTCTTCGTAATATGAGACCATCCCAGAAGAGCAACTGTTGTTAGAGAGATGAAATTTAGCATTTGAACGATATTCGGACAAAAATTCTGATGGAAGAAAAAGGAAGAGCTAAACATCATGCCTGATTTAGTTTCGGATGCCAAGCACACTGCACGACACTGCGTGTTGGAGATATCCCAACCCTTGATACTAGTTCAAGTTTTACCCGATCATAGAAGCACAACAAACCACCAACTGGGCTATCTCTTTCAACCGAGGTACCAGTCAAGATCAGATCTTCATCAGGACTAAATGCAACATTTGTTTGAGCATAATTGTTTGGTAGATCCTCGAACACCTTAAGTGACTCCTTTGTTTGACGTAAATCCCAAACCTGAAAGACATTTGACAATTAGCTACATCCAGAAGATTGTAAAATCAATATACTCTCTCTGATTAAAAACATGGATGTTTAACTTTAAGCTAATTGCACAAGGATTAATGTAAAGTAATGAAGTAGTACAATAGTAGTCATCTCTCCACTTATCATAGTAACAAAATTACCTCACTCCTAATATAATGTATTTCTTAGACTCCCAACATCACAATAATCATATATATATATATATATATATATATATATATATATATATATATATATATATATATATATATATACTATGGAACATCTTATATTTAGAGAGAAAAAATTCCTTAATATTACTCCGTATTAAACAGAGAGTATTACCTTCAATGTACAGTCAAAACTTCTTGATATCAAATGTCGCCCATCACTTGAAAACTTCAGAGCAGTGATATCATCGGTATGTGCTTTTTGTATATGAATATCTGGTCTGCTTCCCCATCCTGCCTTAATATTCCAGATCTGAAGCGACAGAAAGACATCAGTAATTCGAACAACAGAAACGAAACAAATTTGGCAGATTTTTAAAAATATAAAACCTAGAACTTCAGAAGATGTATACCTGAATAGTTCCATCACCAATCCCACCAGCAATACTTTTTCCTTCACGTTGCCAGGTGCAGGTTGTGACAGCAACTCTTCCCGGCCGCGCAAGTTTTGGCTTTATTACCTATACAGCGCAAGGATTTTAGAATTGATGTCAAAGAATACAGCCAGGGCTAATAACATATCGAATGACAAGTAAACGGGGGGGGGGGGGGGGGGGTCAGGAGAAGTTCCACTGAGCTCAAGTTGACATCATACAAGTTTAGAAGATTAAAATTATAAAAGAAACAGCTCCTCATTATAAAGTATATGAAATCACCACATGACATTGCAAAAAAATCTGTACAAGGCTCAAGGAGGTTACAAAACCCTGAGATCTGAGGGTGCACAAATTTGATGGCACTCCATTAGTCCTTTTTTCGGGTGCCCTTATCGAGACAAAATTTAGTAGCCACACACAATCATCATTATAATGCCATCCAGGAGATGATTTATTGCCAAGAGACAAGATTGGCCAGCATGGGTGGAAGTGCAAAAATGGAGGCTGAAGAGACCACCAAACTCCTCTCCCTAGAACCGGAGAAAAGAGAAATAAAGTAAATGATGAACCGATGGGTTCACTCACTTCCTTAAGTTGTCTATGGATAACAATGAGTTGCTGATCTATTAACAGCTAAGCAAAACTTAATAAGAGTACACATGAAACAAGTCTTACAAACACATGCAGACAAAAGCTCAAGCAATTAATGCATCAGTTCGGCGCTAAAACATCATTTGTGGCATTTCTAACTAAGAGAAGGTTTTAAGCAATGTCGATGTTCAACAAGTCTTGTTTTCCGATCCCATTAACCATTCCCGTCCTAAACTTCGCGTAACATAAATATGCACACATGCTTTCTCCTTTCCTCCCTGCATCTCTCCAATAAGTAATAGCCTACGACCCACGCTAGCTGTCAACTACTGGTTAATTATCTGAAGACTTTACATACAAAGTACAAGCATACCACGAGACACTTGATCACAGAATCAGCTGCACATACTGGGTGAACATAGAGTCATAAACATTGTCATAATAACTATGCAAAGAGGAGATCCCAAACATTAACTCAGCAAATACCATGAGAATACAAGTGAAGATAGGTACCTGTTTTTGGGTAGTGAAATCATTTACATCCCAAATCCGAAGTGAACCATCTTCAGATGACGTCAAGATTGTTTCTTTTTTATTGGGGTGCCACTCTCCACAAGTCACACCAGTTATGTGACCTTTTGTGTTCTTCAAATCACGAATATACATATCCCCCTTGACAAACTCGCCAATGGTGAGGCCATCACGGTCATAAATCTGAAATGATGCATAATATTCAGTCATTTCCCAGCACACTATACAAAAATGAATAGCGGGAAAGCAAAAGGAGGTGAAAGTGGCAGCAGCACCTTAGCTTGAGCAGAGCCAGTGACACATAAAAAGAAGCCAGCTGTAGGGCTCCAACTAAGTGCCCGAACTTGGTGCCCTTCGAAAGGTTCCAACTGTCTAAACGAAGACAAATCCCGTTTCATTCCTTGAAAATCATACATTCGAACAGTGTAGTCATAGCTACCAGAAAGAACTCTCGACCCTGTGGGATCGACAGCTAAAGCCGAAACAACCTGTCAACATCAAGTTTCACAAAATGTTAAAAATCCATGAATCTCTCTCTAGCTACACGAAGTTCCAGTTCTTTTCAGTCACTCACAAAATTGTCAAATCCATCAAACTGGAACACCTATACCAATCAACTGAACAAAAATACTCCTTCGAAATTCGGACAAACTCCACTTCGGATAAAAGTAAGAATTGCAGCAATATACTATACTGTACATTTTAATCAAATATATACAGAAAAAGAAGTGGAATACCTTGGTATGCCCCTTCAAAACAATCTCGTTACTCAAAGGAATTCGATGAGGAGGCTCGGCATCGTCATCGGAATCGTCCTCATCAGTTGACTCAGCTCCCACTCGCGGCGGCGGAGGCGGCCCAACCAGAGGTTCGTCATCTTCCGGTGGCGGTGGCGGCCCAATTGCGAGGTCATCACTGTCTTCGTTAGGGTTAGGGTTAGGGTTAGGGTTGGAATTGAGGGAATTAGGAAGGGGAGAGGGTTGGGAACGACGAGTGGAGTTGTGGAGAGCTTCGAGAGAGGTAGGGGTTTTGGATTGTTTGCCAAATGATAAAGGCAAATGCGCCCTTATTCCTTCGTATATGTCTCCTTCATCCTCCATTAATGCGCACCTTGCTTTTATTTTTTGCCAAAACCTTAACAATCGACAACCATGGACGGATGAACGATGATGATGATGATGATGTTCTACCTTTTCTACTTCAATTTTTCCCTCTTTTTCTCTCTAGGGTAATCGGTAATCTTGTTTTTTTAGCCTGCACAGACTCGAATCATACAATTCCCCCCGTATCATTTGCAATGACTTGAACCCGAGATCGGTGATGGCTATAAGTTTTAACTAATGGACTCCACTCTTGCAAGCAATCGGTAATCCTATTTCCTACGCCTAAACTTGTCCAAAAAACGTCCCCATCCAAAAACGATCGAGAATAACTCGTTATTTTCAACCGAATTACTTAGAAAACAACTTAATCCATTGTCAATCTATAAGGTTGAATCCTCTCCAACTCGTAACAAATTTGAGAGTAATTGGATACGGAGCAACCGGAAATTACATCAAATGGACGTTCATAATGTCTTCCTTCACATTGATTTATTTGAGGAAGGTGGTTACATGAAATTTTCTCCTAGGTACAACAAAGACAAGCTAGACAAGGTTTGTCGACTTAAAAATGCTTGGTATTGTCTCAAGCGAGCTTCGCGCTTGATGGTTCGCCAAACTTAGTGCTTCACCCATGAGGCCATGACCTATTGTTTCGCCAGTTCATATCCGTTACAAAGTTATAACAAGTCAAGTACCATTTACGTGATTATATAAGTCAAAATCAGAATGTATCATAAATAATATATACATAATTACATAGTATGAGTTATACCTGGCTCGTTACAAGTTAGCAACTGATATATTTGTCACAAACAAGAATTTGTGTGTTTCTATTTTCCCCTTATTTGTTATCCCATTTGCATTTCTATATTAGTTATTTAAATTTGTGTGATTTTCGATGAGAATATCTCTTCGGACTTAAAATTCCACATTTTGAAATAAAATATTACTCAGACGCTCTTGTAACAATTTCACGTCATCTGCGAGAGTCTAAATGAATATAGAGTAAGATTTAAGAGGTATAATCATAAAATTACACAAAAATAATTTCATACGAGATTGCTAAGACAATTTTATACTCCTCCGTAACAATTTCAGGTCAAAATGAATAGTCACTCCATACTTAGATCGAAGAGATAATCCTAAAATTACCGTGAAATCGTGTGATTGGGGGTAAATAATGACAGAGCGACCAATCCAGCACTATTAAGCTACTCGCACATAAATTCACCCGGATCGCAGGCTAAGTTTGGAGTTTGGAGTTTACACAGCGTCGTCATTGAATCTGAGCCTGACTAACCCCACCCCACCCCACCCCACCCCCCTCAACCTCAATTCGATTTTTGTGCATCTCCATCTCAATATCCCTTCCCTGCCCTCTCGCCGATGCCTTCAATCACTTCACTCTAATCGATCCATCGCAATTCTCCCTCTTCCTTTCTTCAATCCATTCATCCTTGCTCATCCATTCAAGGTACAGATTTTCCTTTTTCTCGCATTTTCAGTCTATATATAATATAATCAAGTTCTGTCATCAATTTGCGTGATTTGGGGTCATCAAGTTCGTGTCAATTGATTGCTTCTCCGACATACTGAAGTGTCAATTTTACGTTTTACGAATTTCGTCGTGTGGTGGGGTACGAACAGCATAGATCAGGGGTGGTTGTGTTTTGTCGAGATTTTGGTTTATTGATGTAGTATAGAGTAGAGTAGTTGGGGCTGATTGAATGTAGGATTGTGCAGGTGGTTGTATAGGTAGATCGACAACACAGGATGTTCAAGTTCTTGAAAGGAGTAGTTGCTGGAGCTGGAGCTGGTGCTGGGATCAAGGATTTGCCCTACACCATCGGCGAACCCTACTCCTCGTCTTGGGGTTCCTGGTCACACTCTCGCGGCACTTCCAAGGTTTCGTTGCTTCTGATGCACTATCATCATCATCATCTATGTTATTTCTACAATTCACCTAATTCACTCCCCTCTTTTTTGTCCCTTTATCTCCTTTATTATTACGAATTTCAATTTTTCCTCTTTCGCATTATTCCTGTGTGACACCACTGGGAATGGGGGAATGGGGATAATAGTAATGTCACTCCGGTGCTCATGGCGAGTTAATTTGTTGCCTTTTGAACGAGATACTGTGCTAAATTGCTAATTAGTGCTCATGGCTAGGTGATTTTGTCCAGTCATCTGTTTACAAAAATTAAGGAATGGGCTTCTCTCTTTTCTTGTCTACTAAGCCCATTTCATCTAGTATTATGCTTCTTTATCCTTATTTTCTTAGTATCACCATTACCCTATCTTGTGGGTTTGTTATTATCACTATTTGGATTAATTAGAAATGTAAAATTCCAATACCCGTTTAGCCTTAAAAAAAGGTTTTGGAATTGCCCTCTTGTTAGTTGTTGGAATATAAAGCCCACATGTGAAGTCCCACATTGGTGATGGACTGATGGAGTAGAGGAGTAGAGGAGTAGAGGGTTGCTCACTATATAAGGCCTAGGGGTGTCCTCCTATTGCCAATTGGTTTGAGGAAAGACGGAGTTTCCTTCGACTTGAAGTAGACTCTTCCTACTCTCTTCAAGCATGGCTAGGCCCGTTGGAATTATAATCTGATATCTTCCCAATTCCCATAAATGAAACTGACTAACCGAGCCTTCGTGTCATCAGAGGACGGCCAAGGGCCCTCTCTTAAGAGGATTCCGAGATTCTTTTCCCACTTTGGTGCACCCCCATGTTGTCATCCTGGATCCGTTTAGTGAGCTTCACACCTGAGGGTGAGTGTTAGAATATAAAACCCAAATGTGAGGTCCCACATTGGTCGTGGAGTAAAGGATCGCTCACTTTATAAGGCCTATGGGTGCTTCTCCCATGCCAATTGGTTTTACGAAAGATGGAGTGCCCTTGGGCCTGTGAAGTGGGTTCCCTCTACTCTCTTTGGGCATGGCCATGCGTAACATTAGTTAACTGTGCAGTTGGAGTGCATGATTGGTTTAGTTTGTGCTCTTTCACCGGTTTACAGAATTTGTGAGAGAGAATCTTCCTTTTATTGTCTTAGAAGCAAACAATCCCTTAATTTATTCACTGGGAGGTTCGTTAAACCATGCTTACAGGACGATGGCTCTCCAGTCTCAATTTTCGCTCTTACGGGGAATCCCCAAGATGGTCATTTAGCAGCTGGTCGCAATGGGGTGAAACGGCTGCGCACGGTATGTCATTCTTCTTTTTGTTTATACATTTTCAGCATGAAGCTTCTGTATGTATGATTGACTAGAAAAAAGGGAGAACACTAAGTGGACATAATGCACTCATAAGTCATAAGCAATAAAGTAGTTGACTGCACATCTGGAAGTTTTTGGCAAGATGTTGAAGTTCTCTTTTCTTTCTCATATCTTGATAAAGTACAATACTTATCATTATTATTACGTAATATATAAGTTTTCATGTGGATGAGTGATGCCCAGTGATGGTGTGTATGTTTCACACTCTCACCTGAAAGCAACATCATTCTTATTACTACTACGGAGTACAATTTATCCCTTCTGGCTTTGTGTGCAGCAAAAGTTAGGTGTTTAAACATGATCATTTTCTGCAGTAAATTGTTTTTTTTGTTTCTCCCTTTTTTCATGGTAATATTTTGGTGCTCATACATTTTAAATGTTGCCTTGTTTTTCGTTGCAGGTCAGACATCCTAACATATTGTCGTTTCTTCACAGTACTGAGGTAGAGACGTTTGATGGGTCGACTACAAAGGTCACCATCTATATTGTAACTGAGCCTGTAATGCCATTGTCGGAAAAAATAAAAGAGTTGGGTTTGGATGGCAGACAGAGGCAAGTTATCTAACTGATTCTTTATTTTCATTTTTAACCTGGTCATATCCTGAGAGATTTACTTTTGGTGTCATGGATACTATAAAATATAGAGCTCAATTTCTGGATAAGTAAACTTTCTGCATTTCTTAGGATCTTGTATATCTGGTGGCCTGGTATGAAGTCTGTCATATTAAACAGAACTCGTTTCCTTTTGACTTTGTAGATACAATGCTGTGTTGAAGAAGTTTGTACATGCCCATTTTCATTATATGGTCTTGAAATACTCATGTTTTCCCTTTTCTCATGTTTTTTGGTGTAGAAAAAATTAGACTGAAGAAAGCTTACGCTATATTCAGCAACCTTTCCAAACACTAATCTGCTTAATGCTGTTAAAAATGTGAAGGTCTCGATGTAGTGTTGCCGACCAACGTAGTTTAAGTAATGATTCATAGTAGGGTCAACGGTTGTTAAGTAATGATTCATTCTAGTCCCCTTCCTTTACAAACAATGTAATTTTCCCATTTCCTTTAAGAAATGGGGATGTATTGTGAAAGAATGGAACTCCAAGCCGTTGCAACCATACATATGATCATAACTTTTGTCTACCTTTTTGCTGAATTTATGATTGTGTGACAGCTACTGAATTTTATTCCACTATACTTGTCATTTACTTGTGCATATTATTTGTAAAGGAAAGCCAAACACATGAGCAAATTTAGCACGAATAGTTTCTTTAGAAACTTAGAATTAGAGAATCACAATATTAAACCTTTGATATGTATTTTAGAGGCTAAGAGGAATTATATAACATTTGATGCAGTGTTGTTATTTTTTTATTTTTAAGTCTCATTTTTCTTCTCAACTCATGTCACGTCTAGTTAATAGTATCTATAGAAAGTTAATAATATCTATAGAAAGCCACATACGTCATATACACTCTAATTTTCCTCTATTATGTTCAGGGATGAGTATTATGCTTGGGGACTTCACCAAATAGCCAAAGCCGTGAGCTTTTTGAATAATAGTTGTAAGCTTGTAAGACTTCTTTTCTACGACTTGCGGATTGAAGAATTTCCTGTGTGTTGTCTCTGTTTATCAATTTGTGCTTTATCCCTACTCGACATCTTTCTTTAAACCATTAATGGATCATGAACATGCATCTCAGCTCATTATTTCTCTGAACACTGATGTCTATGTTATGTTTGGGTGGAATCTACCCGGCTCTTTTTCTACCACGTACCTGCTTTGGTGATTAGGGCTCCTTGCTTGCATTTTACTATTTGAGAAACTACTTTGACTGGTATTTATGTGAGAAAACAGTCAATTTTGTGTTTTTTTTGGGTGCAGATTGTTGCCCTTCGTGTAAGGGTCATGATATTTAAGATATGTAGTTAGGTACTGCAATTTCGTACCATTAATTTTTCTATTGATTATGACATGGTACTATATGGAATAAAACTAAAATATTTTGTTTCTTTTGTGTCTTCAAACTGAGTGAATGCGTTTGTTATTCAGTATGTTCTACTTCCAAATCTCTGTTTTTTATGCCTCTTTAATACCGTATCCTTTTGGTAGCATATTAGTTCTTTATGACTTATTTTTTGTTGCTGTAGATTCATAGTAACGTATGCGTGGCCAGTGTTGTGGTAACTCAAACTTTGGATTGGAAGTTGCATGCCTTTGATGTTTTGTCTGAATTTGATGGGAACGAGGAAGCTTCTTCTGCATCTATGCTGGTAAGATATTAATTTTACACCTGATTAGCTCTTACATCTTACTTTTTGTTCCAGAAACAGTTGATATATTCTTTAACAATCGAATGTTTGCGTCACTAATACAGGTCTATGAGTCCTTTTATCATCCATTTATGTCTTTTTACTTACGCCCTGTATCATATAAAATGTTTAGAAAGCTTTTTGTTGTTAACTAGCTTTGTTCTTTGTACCTAATCTTTTCTCTCTATGCAGCCATATGAGTGGCTTGTTGGCACACAGTACAAACCAATGGAGTTAGCTAAGTCGGACTGGGTAGCCATTAGAAACTCACCCCCTTGGGCTATAGATTCTTGGGGCATGGGTAAGTGTACTCCTTGTTTTAGCTACTTAATGTTTTATTATTTTGATACCGTGTGTGATGGTGGAAGTTTTTGGTTGGAAGATCGCTTGTCATTGTTGCAAACTTCTTTTTCTCGTTCAAATAAGTGTTCATCACATTAAATTAGGATCTAATTTCATTTACCTGTACAGACATTTGTGCTGTATATGACATAAGAACATTGTAGAAAGACACCGTTGGTAGAAACTAGAAACTAGAAACTGAGAGCACTATTGCTTTCTACAACTCTTGAAAATGTTTTTAGGTGAAAGTGGCTTCTTCCCTATAGATTCTTGTCAGCATTTTGGATATTGACGATAACATCATTGTCATTTGGATTATGCACTTTACTGATAGGTCTGCCAGATGGCCCCAAATTTCTGTGCCATTGATTTTATTCTCATTCTTTATCTTTAAATCTATTATCATTTACTTGTGTATATGTATTTTTGTGGGAAAAGGAATCCAATCAGGGACAAAGCTTTGCTTTGGCCCAGGTAGGAATTCTTAAATAAGTAAATACTCCGTAATTAACAAGATGAAAGCACTGCGCCACTTTTAGCGCAGTGGTTAACTTGCCAAGCATTAGTTGGAGTTCTGCTGGTCACCCCTTCGATGAAGGGTTGTTTTGTTTTTCTTTTTACTTTTACTTTGTGGTTAACTTGCCAAGCATTAGTTGGAGTTCTGCTGGTCACCCCTTCGATGAAGGGTTGTTTTGTTTTTCTTTTTACTTTTACTTTTTTATATAAATAAAATAAAAATTTAACAAGTGTCTAGACTCTAGATTATACTCCGTAATATTACTTGACCAAATATCTTATTCAATGTACCTTTTCTTGTCTACATCCACTCTTTTTACAAATAAATATTTACATGAAATACTATTAAAGAGCATGTAGTGATTTTTATAGTTGAGAGTTGAGACTTGGGAATTATCCTTATTTAGTAAACAAGTTTATTACGAGTAATACTTTTAACATTTAAACTCACCTGAATTCATTATGGGAGTCGCCCTCATGGTGTCTTTGTGTAGATGGGTCTCACCTCTGGATCTCTGATATGTTTCTGTACATGGGCGTCAAGTCGTCAACCCCTTGGTGTCTTACCGAAAATAAGAATATAATGCCGAGGTAATAGTGTTTATGGGGTTCTTACTATAGTGGACTAATTGTGTGTTGGTGCAATGTACGCTTGAGAGGTCCCTTAATTGTAATTACTCTATTATTCTTGATTCTAGGTATCTTTTGGTCTCAAATTTATGTAATTCTATTTTGTCAGGTTGTCTGATATATGAGCTATTTTCTTGTGTGAAGTTGAGCAAGACGGAGGATCTTAGAAACATTTCTTCCATCCCTAAGGTTTGACCTTGTATATGTATACTGAAATTAAATATTCAACTCATTTGATATGTGTTTGATACTTTGATGACTTTGATCCTCGTATCTTTTAAGATTGTCAAACACTGAACCTTTTACTCAAGTATTATGAACAATGAACAACTACTCCCTCCATTTTTTCTTTTCGTCCCATTTATCAAATTGTGTGGGGGGAAACTTGAAAAGTGGGAAGAGAACCCAAAACCGAAAGGAATATCTTTTAAAGTTAATTTCTTTTGAAACTACCTTTTCAGTCATTTTTGTTGGGAAAATTACTCGTCGACAGATTGTTATATCAAAGCTTTACAAAAGTCAGTGTGTGTGGACTCTTAGGTAGCATCAAATTCAAAATATTTCAGTCATAAGATAATGGGGTCTTATATATCTCAGTCACTAATTTTTGATCACGTATTTAAAGTATGTTAATGATATTGCACGGACAGCTATGGCCTATGGGGTATTGAGACATAACGTGTGTCAATGTCACTGATTCATCGCTGACCTATACTGCTTCTTCGATTGCCCCTTTGTTCTCATGATCTCATCAGTTCTACAGTTTTCTCAGTTGCTACTCTTATCACTTACTTCATCTTTCTGTTTATCTTATAAATTTTCTCATCTATTGATCTTGCTGCTATCAAACCAATACATAGAAAACAGTTTTTATTACGAGGAGATGAAGAATCAAACCATTGAACCCCTAAGTTTTTATATGACTTGGTAATGATTTAAACCGGATGAGATAAAGGTTGCCTTTCTTCCGTTCTTCAATTTCAGATGGGTTTGCGTGAAAAAATAGTATAAAGTGGAAGGTAGTTTTTGATTAGAATGTTTATGTATTAGAGAGAGAAAAATGTTAGAGCCGACAAACAATTACACTACCCGAAAATACGACACAAACCTGTCACGAATTTAATGTGTTTGGGTTGAGGCTTAATGACTCATTTATGTAAGTGGGTCAACATGAACCCGACACAATAATTAGGTCGGGTTTGGGTTGAAGTCTTGAAACACGAACCCATGCGAATAATATACCTATTTATTATATTAGTCTAAATTATTTTAATCCTTAGTCACGGAAATATATTTATACTTTCCAAATGACATGAAACGAAACCTGTCACGAACCCGACATAAGTTTGAAGGGTTTGGGTGGAGGTCTAATGACCCATATATGTAAGTGGGTCGACACGAAACTTTTTTGGGCTGAAGGCTTCGTGAATCGTGACCTGTTTACATGTGAGACAAACTCAAACCGGACATGACCTGATATGTTTGCCAAGTTTAGAAAAGTGATTGAAAAAGGGCGAACACTTTGGATGGAGTAGGGGATGATAAAAGCAAGGTGACATGCAATCCACGTGGGTCATGTAACATTCTACACAATGAATTCTTACATTAAGTGCATTTTACTTAAATGGCTTGCAATGTATTTTCTTGCTATAGTAATTCACAAAGTTCGTGGAAAAAGAGGCGGGTTCTGACAAAAAATTCAAAGCTTAAAGTTGTTTACTATTGTCATTTGTCAATAACCTAATAGTTCAATTGGAGTGTTTGGTTATTTTAGTAATCATTTTTACCAAAACGCACGACACTTTCATTCTTTCCCATTTGTCTCAGTCTTTACTTCCAGATTACCAGCGGCTATTGAGTTCCATGCCTTCCAAGAGATTAAACACATCCAAGCTTATAGAAAATAGTGGTATGTTCTCCTCTAGTGCAGAAACTACAAGGTCTTTCTGTCTTTGGTTAAATTTTAAGTCACCTTTCATCGAGGACACTACTAGTCTGCAAAAACAGATTCTAAAACTTTCCCCAATGTTGATGTTTCAGAATATTTTCAGAATAAGTTGGTCGATACCATACATTTTATGGAGGTCCTCAGTTTGAAGGACAGCGTTGAAAAAGACACATTTTTCCGGAAGCTTCCCACCCTGTCTGAGCAGCTTCCCCGCCAGATTGTATTGAAAAAGGTACTCCTCCTATTCCCGTCTAAAATGTATTTGTCTTTATAAATTGTTTGATGTAGATAGTCTTGCGGTGGTTAATAATAGTTTATCTGTTACTACTTAGATACTTCCACTTCTAGCTTCCGCTCTAGAATTTGGTTCTGGTTCTGCTCCTGCTTTGGCAGCACTAATGAAGATGGGTTCATGGCTGCCACCTGAAGAATTTAATATCAAGGTATGTGGCCCTCTTGCTTTACTTTGGTGACATCAAGTTTGATTTGTTTTTGGTCAGTGTGTTACCATTGGTGGAAATTCGGTGGCAGCGTTGCTCGTATTTTATTTACCAATATTGGATCCCGTTATTTCACTCTCAGGTGTTACCAACCATCGTAAAGCTTTTTTCATCTAATGATCGTGCGATTCGAGTCGCATTGCTGCAGCATATTGATCAATTTGGGGAGTCACTATCTGCTCAGATTGTTGATGAACAAGTATGAGCATAACTTTCTAAGTTTAAAATCTATCAGTTTTCTCATTGTAGTACATATTTCTAGTCTGATTTCTAGTATGATTATGTGGAAGGGCCCTATTATTCTCTACTTTTGACTTGGTCAAATCATAAAATGTTTTCTAATTGAAGTAATACAATCTGCTTTTTATAATCAGGTTTACCCTCATGTTGCAACCGGATTCTCTGACACGTCAGCTTTTCTCCGAGAATTGACATTGAAATCAATGCTTATTCTGGCCCCAAAGGTATGGTATTACTGCTTCTATTATTGCTGATGGACTACATTTCTTCTTGTTATTATGTCAATCTGTGAGTTCGCGCTTGCCTCTTCAACCACTTCCACTTTTAAGATTTATTTGACTCTCTAGGTTACTTTAAGTAGGTAGTAGCTGTGAAAACTGATTTTGTGAGCTAGTTGTCACTTCTACCATCTGCTTCCTCTTTGAGATTCATTTGACTTTCTAGCGCGTCTTGAATGAGGCACTAGCAAAACGTCGTAGCCTCGGTGCATCTTAAGTGTGCCTTTCAGACAAGGCTCACTTAACAAGACACACTTTCTATTCCATTTTCATCTAGAACTTTGACTATGCCTTTTTCTTTCCCCCATTATTCCAAACTTCCACTCCTTTACATGTTTGCCATCTTGAAAACTCGGAAAAGCACATATTATTGCCGAGAGTTTTGTTTAGAAAATACGGAGTACAATTTCGTTACTAAAAATAAGGCACCTCGTGTCGAAAAGGCACGGGCTCTCCATCGCGTTGGCTCCTTAACGCCTTGGTGCACCTCTTCAAACTATGCGTGTCATGATATAAATATTGGCCAAAGGTTTTGGAGGTCATTGCGACCGCATTTTGTGGCGTTATTGCCCACATTTAGCGAGATTAGGCCGTGATTACCATTACCGCGGCTGTAACTTAAATCAATATTTGATAGTACTATAGTACATGGAGAACCCTTCTTGTCTTTTCCTCCCCTTATAACCTATATAATCGACAAACCCAGTGACTGATGTGATCTGTATTATTTGTCCCAACAAAGATTTCACCTTTTATTCTTATATGCTCTGGTTAGACTTTCTTAAGAACTTTTGTCGGTTTCACACTTTTACTCCCTTTTTGGTGTTAACTGTCAAGCATGCATGCTCCATTGTTTGAATGTGTTTCAATATTGTCATCTGGTACTTCCACTATAACTGGTAAGACTTGAAGGTTTAGTGAGTATCATGAACTTATCTTTTCTATTTATTTTTATTTCTGCATGTATTTTGTAATTGTTTCTGAATATTATACTTTCTTGATTTTTCTTTCTTCAGCTCTCTCAACGTACGATGTCAGGATCCTTTCTGAAGTATCTTTCAAAGCTCCAGGTATTTTTTGCGATCCGTGGCTAACATTAATGGTCCTTTTAATCATCAAAAATGAATAATAAAACATGAAGGAAGAGAAATGGTAAAGCCCGATAAATGTATAAAGAAGACTATCAAAATAACTACTCCGTGATAATTGAAGTGTTGCTGTAAGAAAAGAGTCCGACATAAAAATGTGGAAAACCTTTTGAAAGAGAGCTGGGCATAGCTTGAGGGCGGTAAGTGTAGAAGAACTGGGGGATGAAACAAATACAAAATGTGATGATGGTAAGAAGAGGAACTAGATGGTACGTTGAAATTCTCTGATGAGATATTATGGATAGCTGTAATGCCTTCGCCTCCTACTGATTTGATTGTTTCATCTTCTGAAACTGGATGTCTGAACACCTTTTTTTTAATATTTCTTTCCTTCCTTTTGGGGTATGGGATGCCTTTTCTTCCGGTTTCTTTTCTGATCCCTTTGATGTTTCATCAGCTAGCGCGGCAATATTTCTTACGGACTTTTATTTATCCTTCTACTTTCTGTAGGTTGATGAAGAGCCAGCAATCAGAACAAATACCACCATATTGCTGGGAAATATTGCAAACTACCTTAATGAAGGGGTAAGTCTTTGGTCTTTTGGCTGATGTGTATCCTGCCCTTTCTTTCCAACATTATGGCCTTTGGACATTAGATGTTTACTGCTTTTTAAAAAAAGATTCTGATGCTGTTAATGTATATATGTAAGGATTTTTTTTTTGGTCAAACAAGTTGATTTGTAAGTATATTGTTTGTGACCGATGCTAATATGTTTTCTTGATTCTAGCTGCATTTGACTGGGGATTCTGATTAGCTGTTCTCTAGTTCAGACTTCTAAAATACGAAAATTCATGAAGAGTTAAACCTATGATGTCACGTTAAGAAATTCTATGCTTATTCACTCCAGTTGCTTGGATTGGCTTTTCTCCTAGACTTTTAAAATATGAAGAGAGTTAGACAGTGTCTTTCCCCAAAGCCGCTGTTTGGTGTAAAATGCATATTTATGGCGAGAGAATAGAAAGTTAAACTTTTCTGATATGACATACATATTGTGTCTTTGGTTGGGAAGGAAAGCAGTGGGTATACCATTTGTTTGTGCATATCCACATATTAGCAGCATGCTTTTCGGTTTTAGTTACTTTCCTCTATCTGGGGTAACTGTTTTTTTTTAACAATCTTCTCCGCAATTTCAGTATGGTTATCAACTCTTATTTTTTCCAATCTGAAATCAGTCTTTAGAAAGGCATGTATGTGGGAGCCAACTCACGAAGGTTAACTTTTTTCTTGTAGACGAGGAAAAGGGTGCTCATAAATGCTTTTACTGTCCGTGCATTACGCGATACATTCCCTCCTGCACGTGGCGCGGGTATTGGGCTTAAATTTATTTCTCAAGTTTCTCTGCACTAAGGGCTAGGGCATGTTATGTCATCTTAAATGCTCTTTTATTTACTTCGATAGTTCTTTACTTTCTATGTTATCAGGAATTATGGCCTTGTGTGCTACAAGTTCCTCGTATGACATCACCGAGGTTGCAACAAGGATCCTACCCAATGTGGTGGTGTTAACTATAGATCCTGACAGGTGTTCTCTTCTTATGTATCTTATTCTTCTAATGTTCCTTTTTAACATATATAGTTCTTTTACTTGTTTCATGATGGCATTTAATGCGGTAGGTTTAGATTGATGTTTGTTCTCTCTTTATGCTGTGTCCTACCTTTCTCTTATGTTGCTGCTTAACATTGATGTCAGATGTATGAACTCTTCTCAAATTTAGACAGAATGTTAGTCGTTGAATGATGAGATTGCTGTGTTTGTAAACCCTCTAGCAAGCAGAGGCACTAGCCAAAAGCCTTGGAGTGCCTTTTGCGTGCCTTTTGCATAAGATGCAGCTATTGAGGCAAACAATATGCAAGTTCTATTCTCCTTCGTTTACTTCTTTTTTTTTACGCTCTTTCCTTTTGCCTACTAAAGTTTTATTTAACTACGTGTTAACCTCTTATAATTTCAAAAAAAAAAGTCTTGAACTCGAGGAGAGGGCAGAATTGGTGCTTCGGGCATTGATTTAACTTAATTTTTTTTTCAAGTGTTGATCTTGATAATCAACAACCTTACTTGAACATGATCTGTTCTATAGGCTCGTACCGCTATATTCTTGAGATCTATAGAGACAGGATTACAGGAACTAAAGCGTGGTTGATGAACCATACCCGCGCGAACATAGAGCAACCGGTGTTCCTCGGACCCCTGTGCGTGGTGGAGAGGATCGTTCCCGGGTCCACTTTTGGGCTTGGGATGTTCGCCTGGTTGTTTGATCCGTTACTACTATCATGCCTTTTTAATATGACTGTGGAGACGACTTGACGGTTTCAGAGAATGATTCATATTAGCCGACCCAAATCGTTTTGGGACTAAGGCTCTGATGTTGTTGATGTTTATCTTGATAGTCAATTACAACAACATTACCTAGTGTCTCAGGGGCTCCCTCGAGTTGTGAGGTAGGGGAGCCCTTGTCTTAGCAACATAGAGAGACCGTTTTCGAGTGGCACAAGATGGTAAAATATGCTTTAGAGATTTTCATCGAATGACTGGCTTCACAATATAAAGTAGCGCAGCGAGCTTAGCGAACCATTCTACTTTATTCAATCATGTCCGAAACCAAATAATAATTATTTAATGAGTTAGTTAGGATTAATTTTTGATAAACTACTACATGCAAAACATTGAATTATGTAGAACTTCTAAGCAACATGGTTTTACTCATGACCAGTTGGTAAACGTGCCGGCGGTTCTTTTTAAATTGTCAGGACAGTCAAATCATTGTGTTTATGAGCAAATGCACTGTTAGTAGTTTAAGGAGCACATGTTGAATCACTTTAGCTCCTTAGTTTGGTAATTACTTTCTGGTGTTTGGACTAGTTTCAGAGTTACCTCTAGGAATATGTAATTATCAGAAATACTATTTGTTATTATATGAGTACATGCAAATCCGTTCACAAATTGCTGGCGAAAGATCAATTTGGTAACCCAGCTTGGTATCGTTCAGGGGTCCTATATGTATATTTCTTTTCATTTAATCTGGTTGTTTGAGTTATAGTTGCTAGACCTGGTTACGGTTCGATTGGATAACTGAGTTTACACTTCAACAATTCTATTTGGTCAATGCTGAAATTATTGCCATACGCTGAAAATTGTTCCTGACTTAATTTTTATGCATGTTGTATTGTGAGCAGTGATGTTCGATCCAAGGCTTTTCAAGCTGTTGACCAATTCTTGCAGATTGTGAGACAATACAATGAGAAGGCACGTCTTCCGGACGCTTTTAATCCTCATTATGACTGTCCCCCATCATTATCATTATTATCATCACATTTATTTGTTCCAGCATAATAATTTCAGTTCTTGTTGCTTTTCAAACGTGAACAAAAGGATGGAATTGGATTAGTGGCTGAACATGCTTGACATTTGTGTGCAAAAATGCTAATGCTTACTGTTTAAGACTCAAATTAGGATTAACAATGCTGGATTAATGGATAAATGAGGTTATGTGAAGGGTATAGATTACAACTTTCGTGCCACAAGTTACATTAGAACTTAAAAACAAGTTTGAAGCACTGACTTTTGCATTGTTGTTTATAAAGACAGTTAAAATTCCCTTTTCTCTGTTTAAAACATTATAAGCTAACGACCCCCTCCTCAGGGCTTAGCAAATAGTTTCTTTTTTTTTTTTGGTCTAGAGAAGGGGTTTGCAAATAGCGCGTAGTAATGCAAACGATATTTTATTGGGATGTTTGTGGGAAAGGTATATGTTAGACTGAAAAGATAATGATAGTAATCATCAGGTCAGTTGAAGCGTTTGTTAGCTGTATTTCAGGGGGATACAGGTGATGACACTATGACAACCATGGGAATTCCTGGAAATTCAAGTTTGCTTGGGTGAGTACATCTGCGAAGTATTTTCTAAATAGATCAATGTCACTTAAATATATCTTTGATGCGTTCGTTTATGTTATTATTTTTGTGTTAGTATATATTACTCCGTAGATGTTTCGATCACTTAAGATTTTAAATAGCACTGCTGTAGTAGTGTGAAATCATTTTTATTTTGCCTGAAAGTTTGAGAAGTGGCTAATATGAGTTACTACATTTTAACATTTTTAACTAACTGCATCAGGATAAATATGAGTTTCGATGTTGTCTTTGTGTTTTCGATTTGTATTAGTCCTTACTCCATGCGTTATGGATTTTGATGCATTCAAGGATACATTTATTTATGCAGATGGGCAATGAGTAATTTGACTTTGAAGGGGAAAACTACAGAGAATGCACCAATTGTGTCCGCAGGGTCTGGTACACCTCTTCCTGCAGCTGTTTCTGATGCAAGTTCAGGTGAGTGTATTTTTGCCTTTCTTGAATAAATCTAACAGTCCATTATAGTCAAGTTTGTTTTCTATTTTTGGAGCTGCTAAAGGTTCATACTGCTCGAGGGTTTGTTGGTTATAAATAATTTATACTCCCCTCCAGTATTAAAATACGTGCTATTATAGCACGAATATGAAGTACATAAAAAAACTTAAATCTACTCATCTAGTTTAGACATTGTTCTGAAGTAATTAGATTAATAGTGTTATACTATGGGAATCCCATTTCATATTAGACACTAATCCTCTCCACAAGCCTACTCCCTCACCACACCAAGCCGCACCACCACTCCATGGTGACTAGACTCACCACACTCCCATAACACAACAACCACACTTGTCTGACCACCAAAACTACTCACCAGACCACATTACCGCAACCCGATTACACTCCTACTACCCACACACAATTACCACCACCACTTTTATTGCATCGACCAGATGACCACTATCACCTGAAGCGCTTGGGGCCAGTGAATACGCTGGCAATATTAGTTTTCTATAATTTTTTGAATTGAAATAACCTGGTAAAAAAACATGTGGGTTTCACTATATTCATTTATCCACTTGCCTTGATACGGATTAGTAAACCATTCTTTTACCTTTTCTATCTTAAAAATATCGTGCCATATGCAAATGTATTGATTTCAGCCAACTGAAGGCTGCAAATCTGCGATACGACTGAAATATGCATATGTTTTGCCCAAGTAGCTTATCCCTACTTTGCAAATAGAAAATTAGACATTTGATAGTGTCTATCTGATTTGTTTACATATTGTGCGATCATATTGGTGGTGTTTAGCATCAGATTGAAAGCCACGCTGAATATAAATCCACATAACCATATCTGCTGCATTTAGCTACTACACTTCAATGATTTTTATGTATCTCTGTCAATTATTTTTAGTTGCAGATAGTGTGGGAACAAGTACGATTCCCACACCTCTCCGCATAAGTTCAACTGTGGATCTAGTGGATCACCCTATGCCAGCATCCCCATCATCTACTGATGGCTGGGGAGAACTTGAGAATGGGGTTGATGAGCATGGTAGTGACAAAGATGGTTGGGATGATATTGAACCACTTGACGAGCCCAAGCCTTCTCCTGCACTAGCAAACATCCAGGCTGCTCAAAAACGACCAGTTTCACAGCCAAAGCCTGTCACTTCACAGCCAAAACCTACAGGTAATTTGATAACCATCCTGATTGTCTATCCTCTTATGGTTAAACATGGACAAAGTAAGAATTATGGAAACTGTGAATATAACTTAAAGCTACTAGACGGTATGATCGGATTTGGGCTAGAGAGCATCAACAGTGGTACAGTACCCAATGTGCCAATGTTCAAGGGTTCCCACGGATTGCAAAAATGCCCAATCTTTTGCTAATGTTAGAAAGAGACAATATTATTACCAGATGCCAGTGATGAAAACTGAAAAGTGCATTAAGAATTTCATTAGAGTGATTTATAGTTCACACAGTAAGAAGTGCAACCAGCTTCGTGTGTCATTTTACTTATTCTGTCATCATTTAAAATCAAATATTAGCTGAGTGTGTCACACTTGAAAATGGAAAAAAAAGATGTGCCGGGCATGTTGGATACTTTAGATGATGTTTTACTCTTTTTTTTTTTTCTACTACACAAAGGAATAAGGAAAGCAAAAGATGATGATGATGAATTGTGGGGTTCCATAGCCGCCCCTCCTCCCAAGATAGCGTCAGCGTCAAAGCCTTTGAATTTGGGAGTTACAAAAACGGCTGATGATGATTTGTGGGGTTCGATAGCTGCTCCACCACCCATGACAAAAGCGAAACCCTTGTCGGTTGGCAGGGGTAGAGGAGCCAAACCAGCTGCCCCTAAGCTAGGTGCCCAAAGGATAAACCGGACATCATCAGGGGTGTAGATAATGACAAGTTGACCACTGAACTTGACAGTTAATGTTACGTAGACGAGAAGTCTAATATGTGAAGATTTTTTTTGTAAGATCTTATTCTTTTTGTCATATATATAGAAATTCAGTAAAATTACTGTGTATTTGGTCATTGAACACCGAATAGTTTGTTACGCGGATCTCCCCCACAAATGTTGTGTTTTTTGTGTTTCGAACGGTCAATTTTTGATGCTGTAAAATCACAATAGTTGTGCAGAGCAAGTTTTCTTTTCTTGTGCTGTTCTCTGTAGCAGAGAATTATGTTGGGGCTGTGTATTGTGTTTTTATCAAGGCATTTGTTGGGAGAAGCCTATTATCTCGATAGCTTGGCTGGCTTTATTTTTTCATATTATATTACCGCAACAATATCACAGCCTTAGTTCCAAAAACATTTTGGTTCGGTTAACATGAATCATGAAAAATACGCGTTCCTTTGATTAACTTCCTTGGTGCCTTTTCATACTGCCCTTTCATTTTTACTCTCCACACAACTTGAAGCAAAATTCGCAAGCAGATATCCATGGTTGGCCGATTGTGTTTAATGTCGTTATAAATGGTAGATTTGAAAGTGAAGGAATTGTCGCAGTTTCAGGCGTGAAAATGACATACCGGAGCACCCATTTTGCTTCTTATGGGCTCGGGTGAACCTAGTCCGAAAGGCCATGAACACAATTTTTATAGGGGAGAGATGAATACGTTATACGTGCAGGGCATAAATATGTTTTTGTGCATTGGATGACTCGTGCTTCATGTAAACAAAAAAACAATATCCAAAATTGTAGATGAAACTAACCAATTTCATTCTTCATATAATCAAACTTCGAAATCAAGCATTTCGAGAGGTGAAAAAATCGACTATTATAATCTCAAAAAAAAAAAAAGTTAATTTGCTCGGGTCACCCATGGTATATTAGTATGTATGCATGCTAATAATAATCCTCATACATTAATTAATTAATTACAATCGTATTTATATAATTCTAATTATATGATGGATTTGTTATTATTAATGGTAAATGATTATGATAATGGAGCCCAATCGTACTTCTTAAAGTACTTCTCCTTTTGAATATGATACAAGTAAACACCATCGTCGAGCGCCTTCCAAAAGCAATGCCTGCCACCACATTCATGATCGACAAACTCGATCACGTCCTTGAAGGTGTCAAACACGGTGTGGCCTCGTCCAGGCGGATTCAGATCGCAATAATAGCGTGTGGATTTGAACATTTCGGTCTTGAATCCTTGGGTGTAGTTGTTGTGGATGGGGAGACGGACGAGGCCGAGGTCGTCCGTGTTTGATTTGCAGTGAATGTTGAGGATTCCCCTCGACATTGCATTCTCAATGTTGAACTCGTAATGTGAGGGTCCAACTGCCCATCCCTTTGCCTCTTCAATTTGTATCAACAACAAGGATAGTAGTAGTATTAATATCTTGGTTATTATATGAAATTTTTTCATTTGTTATTAATCTTGTTTTTGTTGTTGTAATAGGTGATGATTAATTAATTAATTAGTGGATGAAGATATATATATTTGTGATTATGATACATTATTATTATGATTATGATTATGATTATGATGATTGTAGGTAGCTAGAGGAGAAAATTTAGGGCATGCATGATCTTTCATGCCATATGATTCTTGTGTGTATATATAGATATTGATAGCTTATTTTTAGGAAATGTTATTGTTTATTTATTAGGATATTCCGTTTCATTCCGTATTTTTATTTTTGTGCTAAGAAAAGGGGAGTTCCAAATGTAAAAATAAACAAATTACAAGTAATTAGAAAGCTCAAAAAGGAATGATTCGTGGCCACGACACTTCACCCATGTCAGTTTGAAGCAGGTTGGACGTACAATTGTGTCAGAATCTCCAGTAGTTCATGCGTGACAAGTCGCTTTTGTTGCCTTGTATCGTAGTTAGACAGCCAATCCGCATATGCATTAGCTTCACGGTAAATGTGGGTCATCTCAAAGCTCCAATCATGGTTAGACAACGCTCCAATTAGTAATTTTTTTTTTTTTTTTTGCCAACGGTTCAAAATACATCCTATTACAAAATAGGAGTTATTACCATAAATGTATGCCCTCTTTTGTAAAGGTAACGAGATACTACATAATACATCATACAAGTAAAAGAAACTGATAACGGATAGAAAGGATGAAGACAGCGCCTAAGAGCAAAGTGTTGGTAAGAAGCAACAGGAGTGTCACGAGCATCAGCCCACTTCACATCTTCATGGTTGATCAATCCAATAGACGGCCTACTCCTCTGAACGGGTAAGTGACAAGAACAAGTTGCACTTACGTCACTTGGACGTAGAGAGGAAACGGGTAAGACCAAGCCAAAAGACTACATAATAGGAGTTATTACCATAAATGTATGCCCTCTTTTGTAAAGGTAACGAGATACTACATAATACATCATACAAGTAAAAGAAACTGATAACGGATAGAAAGGATGAAGACAGCGCCTAAGAGCAAAGTGTTGGTAAGAAGCAACAGGAGTGTCACGAGCATCAGCCCACTTCACATCTTCATGGTTGATCAATCCAATAGACGGCCTACTCCTCTGAACGGGTAAGTGATAAGAACAAGTTGCACTTACGTCACTTGGACGTAGAGAGGAAACGGGTAAGACCAAGCCAAAAGACTTGTCCCAGGTGTAGATAAAACTCCTGCAACTTAGAACATGAACTAGCCGAACAAAAGACCAACGATCCAAGGGAAAGAGCCACCCCACGAGAAGGAAAAGGGAACACCCCCAACCATATTCTTGACCATAACCACCAAAAGGATACCAACACCCAGGACCCACGATCTTCATCAACCCGTCTTGAAAAAGACAAGTACGAGACATTCTCCTCAAGAAGAAGATTATTAGGAAAAGAAAAAGTAGCATAATATATCTAATAGACTTCATTGAAAAGGAGAACCACCACCACAACCAAACCACACAACACCATAATCCGACCTATCCCAAAGGCAATCACACTCCGATCATAATGTAGCTAAGAACCCCACAGCCACCTCCAACGAACCGAAAGACCACATGCAAAGTCAACTTGCCATCATCACAAGCAAAACAAAGGCGACAAAGACCCAGAGGGACCGACCCACTCCTAACAACAGAGAACAACAAAAGAAACCGTCGAAACATCGACCAACCAGACCGAAGGATGACCCAAAACCGAAATCCGAACCTAGATAGTCCAATTAGTATTTTTGGGTGTGTGGACATGACATAGGTCCACCCCGACGCGGCCACGCGCGGGTTTGGGGAGGCGAATGAATCTCCATATGAGATGGTCAAATTGAAATTTAAATCGAAGTTGGAGTCGCCACCGAATTTTATGGTTATTCGGAACCGTTCGAGCCCACTCTATGTCATAGTGGGCCGTATACAAAATACGGCCCATTTCCGATGTCAGAGTTTATTGGGCTCGTCCCTTTGCAGTTCGATACCGATGCCGACTTGATCGGTTAATCGTATATTGAATGACTCTCGTTGCCAATGGATTCGGACATCCGGAAACCACGGTTCTGAGTAAGGGGTGAGGGTACGTGTTGGGAAGTTCACTAAGAACACCCAACCCCGCCCGCACATTAGCGGCCTCTACTAGGATATCGAATGATTTTTTAATACGCGCGTTAGTAATACGATGAATGATATGCAAACATTGTTTTCCTAAACATGCGAGGAATTGACTGGGTTGCTAAGTCGGTTTAATGCATGAAAAATTTAACGTCAAAGTTGAATTTAGCATGTGAGATTCGTTTTAGTATAATAAAACAAACAATAAAAATAATGAATTTGCTACAAAAGATGAACAAACGAGTTAGTATCGGTTTGTAAATAATAATATAGCAAATAAAATAAATATACGAGATCGAGAAAATAAATATTAATCGAGATCTGAAAAATATTGCTAAAAACGCTGTTTTGTATAAAAAACGAAGTTCGAAAAATAATAAAAAAAACGAGGAAGATGCGCCGTGGCAGCCGGCCGCGCGGCTCGCCTGGGATGCCGGCGAGTCGCGTGTCGGGCTGATTTCGAAAGCGGTTTTTTGAAAATTCGATGCTTTTATTAAATCACGTACAAATATCGCATAATTTGTACTCGATCTAATATTTTTGATATTCGTTATATTCGATAATTGAATACGAAATCAATATCAAGTACTCGGAATAGCTTTAGAAAAGATATAAATTTTAGAAATCGTTTCGTAGAATAATAAAACGAACGAAAAAGTTAAAAAAGAGAACCCGGGTTTCAGGCCCGTGCGCGAGTCGCGGCTCGCGTGCGGCTTTGTCCGGTTTTTTATTTTTTGTTCGAAATTGCTAATTTTGATAAATCGCGTACAAATATGAATTAATTTATACTCGGTTTATGTTTTCGATATTCGTCGTATCCGATATTTGATTATGAAATCGATATCGAATATTCGGAATGAATTAAAAAAAGTTTTGTAAAAAAAGTTTGAACGAAAAGAATGTAACGATTTTTAACATCGTCGAGATTTTAATATAATTCTTTTTGATACAATACTCGATTATAGAAAATCGATATCATATTTTTAAGAATGTTGTTATATGAAAATAGTTTTTGTAGTATCGATATTAGAAAATAATAAATAAATAAATAAAAAGACGACCGACCCGTAAAAAAAAATAAGACAGACGAGGAGGAGAGGAGAAGAAGGAGAAGTCGGGTTTGGTACACCCTCAACCTACATGCTTCTGTTTACTCGGATCGGGGCTCGTCGGGACATGACTTGGGCACAAGAGCGTCGAGTGGATGTCGGTGAGTTGGTGGTGGTTCGGTTCGGGCGTGACGAGTGAAGGGTGTCGGGTATCGGGCCGGTTTCCTTCGGGTATGTAATATCGGTGTATCGATGCTAGATTTTATGCTTACGAGTGTGTGTATGGGAATAATTTGTGATGCTTTTATGAATATTTGATCGATAATGAATGTATGATTTCTGAATGTTAATTGATTGTATTATGTTGATTCGAGTTGTGATATGATATGATATTTTCTGATTGTTGAAAGTGTTGTATGCAAGGGGCTATTTATAGGGAATTCCCGACCTTGGCTAGGAGAGTCTGAACTACCGTTTAAGATAGGAAACGTAAGAGTTCGAAAGGAATGAGGATTCCGCTTTCTTGTGAAGGAAGAAAGGGAGCCGGCTGGTAAAGGGCTGCTCAGCCGAGTGTTTGCACTCGGTCGGGTGTTTGAATCGGTTTTCGGATAGGATTCCTACTTGAGATCGAATTCCATCCTTAAACGTATTTGTTTAATATTTTGTGAAGCTGATTTTTCGTAGGATTAGAGTTCGAATCAGCCGTGTGAGGTGTCACGGCTGACTCACGCACCTCGGGAATATTTTTGACGGATTTTGACTCGGTCGTTAAAAGACGGTTTTACCCCTGGTGTCGGAATCAACCCAAATTAGTCTTATTTGACTCGAAACGACCCACTAGGCCTGATTTTGAGGTTGGTTTTGTGAGATATGTACTCCATAATGAGCCCAAGCCAAATGCCTATGATTTTGAGCCCGTTTCTGAGTATTTAAAGCATGTTTGCGTCCGATCATCATCGGGTGTTTGTCGGAAACTGCTATAGACACCTGGCGGTCAAAATGTGGGTGTCTACAGGGTGCTTCTATATATATCCTCCAAAAGCTACAAATCAATCGCATCAAACTCGAAAAAGACTCCACTTTTTAATTTTTATTGCCTGTGACAGATTGGTAAGAAAAAATGTGAACAAAAATTGGCCCAAGAAGTCTAACAATCGGTCTCTCAAATTCGCTATTACTTATTTACATGTTGGCGGATTTGGCGTGGGAGAAATAATATTGTTTTTAACCGAGGCCTAGAAAAAGCTATCGACCATGTCCATTTTTCACATGAATAGTTTGACGCGATAAAGAAAGCTTTCGATAACTTTTCACTCATAATTTCAGGTCCGGGATCGACAAAACACGAGGTGTGCATTAGGTGGAATGCTCATCCCCATGGTTGAGTTAGTTGAACATCGATGACGCGTCAAAAGACAACCCCAGACTAGCTGGAGGTAGTGATATTTTTTGGGATGAGAGAAGTAATTTTCTGTCTAAGTTCTATCTTATGATCATTTCATATCAAAGAGAGTTATTGAAATGGTAGTTATAGCAACCAGACTTAAAGAAGCTATCCGGTTGGGAATTGCGAATTAATTGTGCAAATGGACAACACTACCTATATCAGTTTTTTGCACGAAGATCAGTTGATCAACAACGACTTACGGTCTCTCATCAACCACTATAAGAAATTGATTGGAAGACCAAATCAAGTTTTAAAGCTTGAACATGTCTATTGTGAAGCTAACCACGCTTGCGAACGATTACCTAATCAAGGAGTGTACGCCGCCATAAATATTACTCCGTATTACTCTCGAAAAACCCCTCGTCTGAACCATCCTTCACGAGGATGTACTCTTAGGAGTTGCTTTACCCGGTTTAATTACGATTCAATTCAAGCTTTACCCTTTCTTGTACCAAACTAAAATTAAAAATCCGTTTAAAATCCCGGGTTGACATCAAGAGCATTTGGTAACCAATGTGACGGACCCAAGCCCGAACCCGAAACCCACACACAGATTGACACACCACCATTTTCACAAACCTCCGCCCTTCTTATTCCAACAACATCAGACTCCACCAATTCCCCCTCCACTTCACCCCCCTCTCTCCACCGTACCAACCTCCGCGGCAACAATGGCGACCATTTCCCGGCGTCTAATCTCCCACCAATACCTCACTACATCGCCTCTCAAATCTCTCTCCACCTTCTCCAATCCTCGTAATTTCCCCATGATTATCTTCCAATCACACATTTCATTGCACTCCCCTCCCCTCCCAATTTCTAGGGTTTTCGACGATTTGTATCCCCGATTTCTGCTGATGATTTTTTTAATTTTGCTATCGTTTTTTTCCAGGTTATGGAGTTGATCCGCATCATTCCAGATACGGATCTACCCTTGCCCCGAAAGGCGTCGGTCACTTAGTTCGCAAGGGTACTGGTGGACGATCATCTGTTAGGTATCTTCTTTTTTCCTTCTTAATTTTACCTATTGATTGAGTTTCTCAATTGGTCTAGTAATTAGGTTATTCTGTGATTCTATGATGTATTGGATGGATGTTTTCGATTCGTCGAGTTTGTTGTTGTGGATTGCTTATTGCTATACGAACCGGCGCTAAGCTTACGAGATGTTGGTATTTGTTGTTTCTATGGGAAACAAAGAGATGGAGACTCCTTTGGTGCTTGATGGAGGTGGGAGCTCTAAATACATCATATCCCATTTTCGTATCCGATTTTCACTCCTTCTGACAAATCATGCTTAATCGTATAAAAATTTGTTTACTTTTGTCCGAACTTGGCGCGATTTTAGTAAATGACAGTGCATTGAGGTGTTGTGTTTTGTTTGTTATAAGTTGGGGCTCAGATAGGAGGTCTCAGTTGTTAAAAATAATACTCCGTAATAGTTTAAGTTAGTTAATTGTTGTGGTAAATTTTAGAATTCATCTTAAGGTACTGAATTCCCTCTCTCGAAAAAGAGTTGCGACATTATGCATTTAGTTTGCCTCAATTGATTAAGGCATTTTATGTAATAGTTACACGAAAGAGTATGATTCATATTATTCTCCACACACACACAAAAAACTAGATAAGTTTTGTGGAAGATTAGGTGTTGGTTTTGCAAACATACAGGCATTGAAGCCTTATCCCTTCATATTCGGAGGAAGGAGCTGTACTTGAGTGTGGTCAATATTTTTGGGATAGAAGGAGATTTCCCCGTGAGTTACAGAAATGTAGTTGATCCATTTCTTAACTTGTAGCCGTCGATGAATTTTATCAGAGTACCCTAGTTTCTCAACTCTTGGAATGGTGATTGAGTGCGAAAAGTTGTTGGCCATTTTTTTTGATGTAATTTAATGAGAAATTGGAATTTTACTGTTGCTGATTACTCTGTATTTTTGTTGATAATGTGAGTCTTGTCTTACAGTGGCATCGTTGCTACTGTCTTTGGAGCCACTGGATTTTTGGGACGATACCTTGTACAACAACTTGGTCAGTCAGATTTGTTTGTTTATCTTACAATATTCATCTTTCGTTTTCTCGTCGTTCTACACTTTTCTTTGTGTGTTCATCTTTAAGAAAAAAATAATCAGTGTAGTCAACGGTTTTGTTGACCTCCCCGCTGCTTCCATGTTCCTCCTCACTTTCCAGTAAACAGCCTTTGTCTTGACAACATCTTTATTTGCTGCAGCTAAAATGGGAAGTCAAGTCCTGGTCCCTTTTCGAGGTTCTGAAGACGATCCTCGCCATCTTAAATTAATGGGTGATCTGGGACAGGTGAGTCTCTAACTTATGGTTTCCTCCCTACCTCATGGTTTCTCAAGGTGGGATGTTCATTTATTATTTTCTTTTAGATTGTACCAATGAAATATGATCCGAGAAATGAAAACTCAATCAAAGCTGTGATGGCGAAAGCAAATGTTGTTATCAATCTAATAGGTATGGCTCACTTGCTTGTTATTTTCTATCTAAAATACTGGGAATCTCCTCATTTTCTTATTAGTATGTATTTGTGAACAGGTAGAGAGTATGAAACAAGAAACTATAGCTTTGAGGAAGTGAACTACCATATGGCTGAACATCTTGCAGTGGTTGGTTTTCTCCCTGTGCAGTCTGTTTAGATGGCACAACCTGTTACCTCTTGAAATTATTCTACATCACTGGTTTCATTTAAAATGATTAACCATCTGTTTATTATTTTATTTTTAACCAGGACTTGTTTGGTTAATTGAGGTATAAAAAAGTTATAAGAAAATTGTTGTTCATTTCTATCCAAATAGGTCATTATTAGCGACCTCCAGTCCTGTAATGTACAGCTGACCGACCATTTGTTAGGGGTTTAAGCTTCAACGACTGATTTTGTAGGGGTAAACAAAAAGTAAATATATGATCATGATGCTAGGACTGCTTGTTATTCTTCATTCTTATGTTTTATATACGGAGTACAAGTTAACAAATGGTTTTATCAGGCATTTTTTTTTTGTTCTTTTTCAGTGAGGTACAACAAACTTTATAAAATGAACATATCTAGGCTTGGGCATTATGTTTGGCATTAGATGTTTTCTTCTTGACTTGTTTTGAGCTTCAATTAATAGTGCAAGGGTCTGTTTACTCTGCCCGCTATGTATCAATGTACTTGTTTGGCATCAGATGTTTTCTTCTTGACTTGTTTTGAGCTTCATTTATTTGTGCAAGGATATTTTTTTTTTCTGTCCGCTATGTATCAATTGACTTGAGAACCACTATGCCTTACTTTTTTTGTAATACCCAGTATTCTGTATTAGATTATAGAACTATGTATTCCAATATCTTTCTTTTGTCATGTCAGCAATTTTTGTGTCATGCAGATTGCTAAAGAGCATGGTGGCATTATGAGATTTATTCAAGTTTCTTGCCTTGGAGCATCTCCAACGTCAGCCTCTAGGATGCTTAGAGCTAAAGCTGCTGCAGAGGAGGTTATTTTACGAGAACTGCCAGAGGTAAATTTTGGATGAATTAGACAATTAGAGTTCTCCCTCCAAATCTTTCGTACGTTTTAGGAATTTTGGATTAGAGGAGTTCCCCATTCCGCCCTCCCTCATTTGCTAACCAAATACAGGATTTTTGTCATCCACACTCCCTTGTTATGGAGCAACAGTGCAACACCATGATATGTGGTTTCAGTAAATATAGAGTAATGTGATTGCACGAGGGTTTTTATGTGAAAGAACCCTCATTTTTCGATCACTACTCTCAGACTTGCAATGGTATACTTTATCATCGATCAAACTTGGGGGCTGAAAACTTTACATTTAAATTCAGCAAACATTCTGGGCAACATCTTACCTGTGTCAGTTGTGCTGTACAGCTGTTAGCCTGCTTGCTATCATTTCTAATAATGAAACTCATATTTGAAATCTACAGGCGACCATAGTGAGACCTGCTACTATGATCGGTACAGAAGATCGGATCCTAAATATTTGGGCTCAATTCGTCAAAAATTATAGCTTTCTTCCTATGATTGGGGATGGATCAAATAAGTATGTTCTTGAGCTTAAAATATAAGTGCTGGCAATTTAAAATATTGAGCTTAATCAATAAGTATATTTTTTGTTTTCAATTTTGGCAATTTATTGGTGGCAAAGGAACACAACTTTTTTACCTGATATTTGATTCTCATGGTTTGTCTGTTTTGCTGTTTTTTCGTGTTCGGGGGTCCAGAATACAACCTGTTTATGTGGATGATGTTGCTACTGGAATTGTCGCTGCACTGAAAGATGATGGGTCTAGCATGGGAAAAACCTATGAACTCGGAGGGCCTGAAGTTTTCTCAATGCATGAGCTGGTAATATATATTCAAGGTTTTTTGTATTGATTGCATTGTTCTTGTTCAATTTTTATTAAGCCTAACTTAATATCTGTTCTTTTCACAGGCAGAGCTGATGTTTGACATGATTCGCGAATATCCTCATTATTTCAAAATTCCAGTGCCAATTGCAAAGGTGATGTGAAACTTCATCTGGGTTGGTTGATAATTCTGTTCGCATTGTAACCCCACAATTAATCTAAAATAAAATAAACTTTGAGGGTATAATCTCTGTTCCCTTTCCAAAGAGTCTCTTTCTGATGGAGGTTCACCTCGTGTTGCAGTTTTTAGTAACAATGTCCACTGGATATAGGTTTGGTTTACCATGTGTAAATGGAACACAACTTCTCTCATAGCTGTACTTGTAGAGTTGTACATATATACCTACCCTCTGGACATGAAAGCATACCATAATTTATAACGGAATACCGGCAAAATAGTTTCTTTCTTTGGGGATTTGCGCTTTTTTTGTTTTTTTAAAAAAAAAAATTAATTAATTGTGGGGCTTCAATGTGGATTCTTTTTCGTGAATCTAAGCTAAGTAGACTAATATGAAATTGTTGCACCATAAATTTGAAGTATCTTAGAACATTATTATTAATTGAAAATGAAGGGCACTCCTAGTTTAAGTTTCAAAATGTCTCCCATGATTAATTTAGATATTCCTAGAAGTGCCATACATGTTTATTTGATCTGTCTTATAATTAACAAGTTTGTTTCGTCTTTTGAAACATATTTGCACATAATTTAATGACTATCAACGATATTGGATTAGAACTAACTTCATATAATCAAATTTCTCAAAACTGTTATGTTACAAACTGTATCATGTGATGGATGGGAATTTTGTAGTAAATTATTGTGATATAAATTAGGTTAGCAGAGAGTGCTCAGGCGACTTGGGAGAAAAAGTGGGGAGGGGAATTGGAATTTGGAAACGAGTGGAGGGGTGGTTTTGACTGGGAAAGAAAGGATGAGGATGCGTGAGAGAGATTATTAGCTGGAGGATGAATCATTGACGGATTAGGTTAATGGCTAGAGGGTTAATTTGTACTCCCTTTATTAGGGAGATAATCAGACAAATGTTGATTGAAATGACTTAAAAAAATGTTGATTCAATGAGTAACAAAAGAGAGCACTCAAGAACAGAGAGTGCGAATTTTGAATTAGATGTTTAACCGTGGTAGTTGAATTACTTTAGTCAAGCATAGAATGAGCAAGGTATCATGCCTTGTTTCATGAAACCTTGTTTGGCGAGTTGTGCATTCACATGGTACATTTGGCTTGATACAGGTTATGTCCACACCTCGCGAGATTTTGCTCAACAAAGTTCCATTTCCGATGCCAAATCCTAGAATTTTCAATCTCGATCAGATGCACGCCCTCTCTGGGGATACGTTAGTCTCAGAAAATGGTTAGCATTCTGGTCTGTCATAATGGTATCATTTTAATCCGTTGTGATTAGTGTTAACTATATTTTGACTGTGTTCCGGATCCTGAAACAGCTTTGACTTTCACGGATCTTGGTGTTTCCCCGCACAAGCTCAGAGGATATCCTGTTGAGTTTCTATCATGCTATCGCAAAGGTGGGCCGTCATTTGGGTCCACAATCAGTGATAGAGTTAACCCTGAATACGAAGGCCAATGAAATCTCCGTTAACATTTCTTTGCGTCCTGGAATCATTGAATCGGTATGTGCTGTGTCCTCTTTGTGCAAGAGGCATTACTTTCTAAACTTCTTTCTGTAATCTTTCATAAATTGTACTCGTACGGAGTAGCAAGGTGGATTCAGTACAGTAATTTGAAAACTTACTGACCATCTTTAGCACTTCATCATAACTACGGAGTATTTAGCCAGGGAGGGAGGAACGTCGTTTGCTGTTGTCGGTCAGTCCAACCCAGAAGAAATATAATAAACCGGAAGATTGTTCTGTCATTCATAGATTCCCAAGTTTTGAGATATGTTTTTTTTTTGTATCGTCGATTCTTTCAAGAATCTTTAACAAAGTTTCTTGCTTAATACATGTGAGACTATTTCATACTCGTACTTGACTATGTATTTGTAATGTGTTTTTTTTTTCTCGGTGTTCTTCGCTTCATTGGGAACTTTGAAAGTTGAAACGATATGCGACGACTTTTGCAAATACGTAAACTCTGTCATGTTTGTATAGAAAATTAAGATACAGGAGAGAAATGGGATTTTTTTTTCCCTATTTTAAAAGCGGCGCATAGAAAGAAACATTTGCTAAATACCTCGCTTCTCATGAAGACACTATCCCAACTTATTGTGAGACATACTATTAGAAATTAAAATAATATTGTATTAAAGTCTCGTAGTAAATTTATTGTGAGATTGTCTCATACAAGAATTATGTATTTGTTAACATCATTAGGCTTCCTATAATGTGAATGAAATCAATACCTTTCTTTATTGCAGGGCACGACATGATAATAGATTATGCGTCGGCATTGAAAAATAATGACCGAAGTAGTACAGTACAATATATGTGGAGAAATCGATCCTTTTGCAAAATATGAAAAGATTTGGAGATCCTTTTGTGAAAGAATGTATTATGAACCTACGCATAATAATAGAATATGTAGACGTTGAGCAAATCAAGTCAAGGGATATTTGTTTTTATGAGAGAACGCGAAAGTATAATTAAGTTCACTTTTTTGTCCTACTTATCAAAACGTACCCATAGTAAGATTACAATGAATCAAACGAAATTTCATATTCTCGCTACACAAAAACTTATGAGATGATCTCACATTAACGTTATTGTGAGACCTCTAACATAAGGTGGTTACTTGTAAATTCTTTTAATTTTAATTTTTTTTTTGTTAGTTATTAGTGTATTTTATTTATGTTTCACAGAAGGTCGTTACACAATAATTGTTGTCACTATTGTCTATGACTCTATGCTAACTACTTTTATTTATGCATATTATTTGATCAACAAACATATGTTAATATAATAGGGAGTAATAAAATGATGTACTAGATACTTAGATAGTAGATCCAATTAAAGTACTGTATGTGAAGACTTACTTAAGAAACGGGGATCACTGAATTTAATGTGGGACTGACTGACTGACTGTTACAACTTCCACACAACGTAACAAACAATACCCGAATCCAGACGCCATTTCCCAAGTCTGCATGCACAGCACCTCTTTCTATTCTTTCCCCCCCCCCCACAACTAATTAATTAATTAAGTAATTAATTGATTTCCCCCACTATAATCTCTCTCTCTCTCTCAACAACATAGTAACTACACTCCAATTATCTTCGCAAAACAACCAACAAGCGGAGATCTAGAGGTCTTAAATAACCTCACATGCCACCTCCCCCCCAATCGTCCCATAAAACCGTCCCCAGTAAATAAATTTATCGTAAGATTTCTTATATGATGATTTGACCGTTATTATTCTAGTCTTAGAAGATTACAAGATATGTTGTCTGTCTATCCTCCAAATCTTCAATGATACGCTCTCTCAATAAATAAGTTTATCGTAATTAAGTTCTCCGTTCACAAATTATTGATGATTAATTGGTAATTATAATGTACGAGCATCATTCTAATTTTGAAGATTACTTCATACATAATACGACCATATTACCATATCGACAGTCTCACACGAGAATTACTGCCGAGTCATCCTCGTAATCATCTGTGCCACCGACAGCAATCAGCAGTCCCTTGAGATACGGCGCCCTCTGAATTAAGTTAACGTGCAAACTCCTTTCATATCTACACTTCCTCCACTCCTTCCTCACTTCCCTCTTCTCACGCATTTTACCTGCTTTTCTTTGACTTGTTTTTCCTACTTTTTCTGCATCAACACTAGTAGTAAGCTTTTCTCCTTCTCATCTCTCTATATTCCCTTCATGTTTTATTATTACCTCAAAGATTGCAACTTTTTCCATGTATTCTACTTGATTCACACTTTTGTAGATTGTATTTAGTACTACATCATTTCCCCATTCTAGTTCATTTCTATAGTAAGTAATTTGTAATCTGGGTATCCAGGAAATCAAAGATTCTAATCCGGGTTTTGTGGGATTTCAAAAAAAATTGAATCTTTTTTTTTTTTTTTTGAAGTTGGAATTTTTGTGGGGTTTTAGTAGATTTGATGCATTGGATTAGTAGTTGAGTTGAAGGGGGTGAATTGGGGTTTGGATCTTGAGTTTTTTTTAGGTGGTAAAGAGTAAAATAATGAGGAGAAGGTGGACAATTGATGCTCCATTTCAAATGGTTAAAGGAAATGGCAAGAATCATAGGAGTAGGGTTTGTTTGTTGACTTCCTTGTGTGCCTTGTTCTGGGGTTTGCTCTTGTACTCCTACTTTGTTCTTGGAGGCAATGCCATTACCAAACCCCCCACTTTACACTCGAATCCGATCAAGATCGAGACCTTTGATCGCAACTCGAGTGTTATTGAACCTCCTCTTCATTATGAGCCCACCAATGTGTTGATCCAGGATGAGGTTACGCCAAATAGCGATGATTTTGCTGAAAACAATGCCAAAAACGAGGGACCATTGATGCATGATAGTGAGGTTGATGTTAAGATTAGTGAGGCGAGTCTGAGTTCTAGGAATGATCTGGCACCGAAGGAGAAGGAGAAGGAGAAGGAGGAGCCTAAGGAGTTTTTGTTTATGAAGGCTTTAAAGACGGCTGATGATAAGGGTGATCCATGTGGTGGGAGGTACATTTATGTTCATGATCTCCCATCAAGATTCAATGATGACATGCTTAAGGAGTGTAGGAGTCTCAGTCTTTGGACCAACATGTGTAAGTTTACTACCAATGCCGGCCTTGGTCCTCCACTTGAGAATGTTGATGGGGTCTTCTCTAATACGGGTTGGTATGCAACTAACCAGTTTGCTGTCGATGTGATTTTCAATAATCGGATGAAGCAATATGAGTGCTTGACCAATGACTCGTCGCTTGCTGCTGCTATATTTGTGCCATTCTATGCTGGCTTTGACATTGCCCGATATCTTTGGGGTTATAATATATCTATGAGGGACGCTGCTTCCCTTGATTTGGTTGATTGGCTTATGAAACGTCCCGAGTGGAAAATTATGGATGGAAGAGATCATTTTCTAGTTGCGGGTAGGATTACTTGGGATTTTAGGAGGCTGTCGGAAAACGAAAATGATTGGGGTAGCAAGCTTCTGTTTCTGCCTGCAGCTAAGAACATGTCCATGTTGGTTGTAGAATCGAGCCCTTGGAATGCAAACGATTTTGCTATACCGTATCCTACCTACTTCCATCCAGCAAGTGATGCTGATGTGTTCGCCTGGCAAGACCGGATGAGGAAGTTGGAGAGAAAATACCTCTTCTCTTTTGCTGGGGCCCCACGACCGGACAATCCGAAGTCAATCAGGGGTCACATAATCAACGAGTGTAAGGCGACGAAGGCCTGCAAGCTCTTGGAATGTGATTTTGGGGAGAGCAAGTGTCATTCTCCTGATAGTATCATGAAGATGTTTCAAAGTTCTGTTTTTTGCCTACAGCCTCAAGGGGATTCATATACCCGGAGGTCCGCATTTGACTCGATGTTGGCCGGCTGTATACCTGTGTTTTTCCACCCGGGTTCGGCTTACACCCAATACACATGGCATCTTCCTAAGAATTATTCCACCTATTCCGTGTTTATTCCTGAGAATATTGTCCGAAAGGATAACATCAACATTGAGAAGTGGCTGCGAAAAATTACCCCGGAGCAAGTGAAGGCAATGAGAGAAACGGTTGTCAATCTGATACCTCAGTTAATATACGCAGACCCTCGCTCCAAACTTGAGACCCACAGAGATGCATTTGATACGTCCGTGCAGGCGATTGTAGACAAGGTGACGAGGTTAAGAAAGAATATTATTCAGGGGAGGACTGAGTATGATTACTTTGTCGAGGAGAATAGTTGGAAATATGCTCTTTTAGATGATGGACAAAGGGAGGCTGGAGCTCATGAATGGGATCCATTCTTCTCCAAGCCTAAACCCGGTGTGACTGAATTCTGATGACTCGTCTTGAGAAGCAGCAGAGTCATCCGTGGTTTCGACCATCCAGGTACAAAGGCTTCAGTCTATAGAGCTTTACATGTTAGCGTTTCAGGTTCTATGTTCATGTTCATGTTCATGTTGAAACTTGATACATAATCCGCGATTTTGGTGATCTGAATAGAATTTTTCTCTGGTTTTCTTATTTTAAACTAGTGATACATTGGAATACCCAAGTGATACTCGTATGATCGATCATGTAGTTTACTTCCGTATTCCTTCCAAAGTTCCAAGATATAGAGTACATTTTACATCAAAATTACTCGTAGCATTTTCCTTGAAACTGCTATTGATTTGGGTTACGGTTAGTGTAACATACAGTTTTCTTTACGCGAGATGCATTCAGTATGTTGTGGACGACCGATGGAGATTTGGACTTGTGTGTGTTGTGAAGGGTTCATCACCATCAGATACGTCCCTCTCTTCAACAGCAGAAACATTTATTCTTTGACATTTTGTTGGATCTCCTGTACAAACACTTACTCTTACATTTGATGTGATGCTCAAAAATAGTGTTATGAGAACTGACCACTTGGTTTCGTGAACTGTTGAGCTCGGCTGCACCAAATTCGAGTTCTCTACCGAGTCTGAGTTACCTCAACCATAAGTCCATAAGTATGCAAATGTAACTTTTAAAGAGAGGAAGGGTTAGAGAGGTCAGAGCAAAAGAAAAAACTTCATCCCCTGCCCTTCGCCGCTTACTCCCCATCGGCGTCGGTGGTGTGGCCGACTACCGGCCCATCGCCGGTGTTCTACCGACGGATGGTTGTCAATGGTGTAATTTGGCAAGTGTTTTCTAACAAAAATCTACTTATGCTTATCTTCGGGATGACGTTCCCCCTTGCCTTAGCCATTCCCCTGCCGATTTCTGGCGTGACGACATCATCGCTGGTGGTGTCGTGATTGGTCTTGTACTCTCCCAGTTTGCACTGATTCTTCCATGCATGTTTCGGTGTGGCGTTCTCCTTCCCCTCACCCCCCTTCCCCCACCAGTCGGTAATATGGGTGGCTGTTTTTTGTGGTTGTTAGTGGGTTGTGTACTTGGATCTGGGTTTGCATGTTGTATATTTTGAGTTAGGATAAGTTTCCTCTCTCGTCAGTGTCGTATGCGGAGGGTGCATATTTTTGGTGTGATGGGGTTCGATGGGAACAACGGTGGTAATATATGAAACGAGCAATATATTAGCTAATCAGATTATTTTGAGCCAAGCCAATGGTTGTTGGTCTTGGCTCGTTAAGTTGTGGAGCTGAGCTCGAATGGGCCGATGTTTGACTGAATTTTGAATCGAGGTGGGCTCAATTTACTTGCGATCCGTCTCGTGGAAAAACGTATCTATGTTTTCCACAAACAATGAATTGAGTATCGGGTGCTCGTTGATTGTAGCGTATCATACCAAAGACCTTGAATCAACAGTCATGAAATTAATGGATTTTCCGGTCCAAGGAGGTTTTATAAACATGATCACTCTCCCTCTATTTCGACCTCGTCACGACAAGTCTTACAATTATTACAATGAATAAAGTCTGGTCGAAGCATGAATACGCTATTTTACTATGTATGGCTGGACATGATATGATGATTCAGAAAACAATAATGAAGCTGTGTCAACTGAATGCAGTAAGGCCATTGCCATTGCCATTGCCATTGCCTGACAACTGAAAATGATGATTATTTCTTCTCAACATAAATTCAATGACTTGGACCATCTGACACTCTGACCCCTCTTCCCTCCCTTATACTGTAGGACTATCCCCAACCCCTCCTTTAGACTTGGGTCATTATTCATTCATTCATTCATGCTAATTTTGAAATTAGTTACTCCATATAACTTGAGATCAATTCATTTGATCTCTCATTCCCCCCTACTCAGTGTACTTGGTATCACCATACACGGACGGACTGACCGACATTAACACGCAAAGACACCGACAACCCCCCTTACAAGATGACGCATTAACTTTAGTTTGCGGCCGGCCTTACAAACTACCACCCCATATATATATTTACATCGACTCAACCCCAATCTCGACAACAGTGTACTACTACAAACCAAAAGACGGACATAAAACAAACAAAACTTGTGGTAAACAAGGCAACATTTTATGACACTATTCAGCATCTAAGCTCTTTCTTGTATTATCTTCATTCATCTTCTTTGCCAAACAGGGACTATTATCATATCATTTCATATCATATCGGTCTGCGTTTTTGCTTCCAACTTCTGTCTTCTGTTCTCGGAGCTGCTAGTTCAGAAAATACGAATCACTTATATGGTGTAACACATTCGTAAATGGGGTTCATGTTTCTAATGTATCAAGGAATAGAAAAAAATCGCGGATTGAAATTGATTTTGGGTTTACCAAGTCCATTAGCTTCAGAAGTCCTCATGATTTTAAGCCGCTTAACTGAGGTCACAAACATCCTGTGCATGGTAAATGATAAGAGAAGCTTAACAGAGGTCACAAACTGAAGTAATACAGTTAATAATATGTGCTACGATCGATTAGGCATGTTTACGTCAATCAAGCATCAATATCACAGTTCTAATGACGGATTAATAATTTTTTTTGAAAAAATTATGCATGACTCACGAAGTGTCATTATGTAGACAGATACTCCGTATAAGATGAATTGACGTTTTACGGGCCTACTCTAGACAATAAGTAGCAGTTTGGTGACTCAACAGCATACCGAGACCATATAATACGGAGTAGTAGCTATTCTTTGAGGATAAGACAAGTTTCAAAGCTAAATCCATTGGTTGTAGTGGTCTAACAATATCAATATTGACATTAATGCATGCATGCCTTCACTGTCAGCTTAGCTAGCTAACCAGTAGTACATGTTCGTTCATCTTACAGGACAATAACATAATTAATACTACTACAGAAACTAAATTGGGTGGCACATTGCATTCAGCATTGAATTATCAATCAAAGTTGGTGATGTTCGCTACATCAAGTCACAGTAGAAAAGCAAATCTCACTGATGCAATTATGTAAACTACCAGAGTAAAAATGATGACGTTAGCGGAGGGGATGTTGCTTCCAGGCTCGTGCAAGTTACATAAAGGAAAAGATGTTTGTGGTGAAACAAAGTCTCGAAAAGAAATTTGTTTCGGCTGAACATATGAAACTTTTAGCACAAAAATTGGACCAATGTGGAAAAAATTTGCCGGAAAGACCACCAATGGGTAAGATAAATTGAAACAATGCCATAACTCTAACTGAAAAAGTATCGATCACACTGCCAAGTAAAAAGAGCAAGTAATACTACAGAGTACATTATTAAGTGAGGAAACACGATTGGTAATGAAGGTGAAAGGTCCATAAATAAGGCGAAAGCAACTAGATATAGTAGTAGTACATACCCCCAAGGGACATCACCAACAAGCATCCAATCCCCATCTTTGTCTTCATATGTGAGCACAAAGTCTGAAGTTCCATCTAACAGCTTCGAGGGTCTAGTCACTTTCGGCATCAATATAAGCTCCTCTGAATTTGACTCTGTTAGTTGCACATTCATTCAATGGTTACTTTCCGAACATTAAATGTAACATTTAAGCTCTACTCGACCCTCATGAATGTTGAATTCACAAGGTTGTGCAGTAAAATCAAGGTTTCAGCTATAAATAAATACAGTTAAGACTTAAAGAGCAGATAGTAATTGTTTCACAGATCCAATTCTGTCAGAGTATTGCTTGCAACACTTATGTTGAACATTTACTATCTGCTATTAACATCGTGACTCACGGATATCATCAAGAAGCCTTAAACTCTCCTGATCTCAAGTTACTTTCACAATTACTTTAAGAAACATAATGGTTACATTTGACATTTAGACATCAACTATGATCAGCTGATAACATAAAAGGAAACCCGTCTTGTAATTCGATCAAATGCAACAACCTTAAGGAGAGGTTGTTTCCGAGTGAACCATAATGATCATTGACTTTAAGTACATGAAAATAGGGAGACAGATGTCCGCTGCGAAAAAAGCAAAGTGCAAAAGAACTCACTCTCAGCATTACTGGTGAACATTTCCTCGAGAGTTAGCGCTAAAGACTCGTAGGTGGAATGAGCAGTGAGATCAACCTTCCTTCCAATAGCGACACCGTCCATATTGACTTTGACAAACATTGAAGTTTTATGGGCAACTCTATTATCCTTAGAACAGACATTTCCTTTGTTGTCTTCAGCAAACATCCCTTTTTTGGCTTTAACTTCATCAAACTGTAAGTCATGTTCACCCGTAGCACTCGATTTTACTTGGTTAGCCATGCTGTTCATCCTGTACGACCTTATCGGAGGCCATCCCACCACTTGACTGTTTCATCATACATCAATTAAACAACCACCCATCAATATCCATCATCCAGATAGCCTCAAAGACTGAATGTTTACACAAATTTGAACAAACTCGTTACAAAATCACAGATTCTTGTTTGCAACGAAATCATTTTCTTTCATCTAATCATGTCACCGTGTGGGTGGTACTTTATCCGTCACATATTTATAACGGGTAGTGGAGAGATCAAAAACTACTCCTACTGTATTTGAATCAACAAATGAATTCTGATAGGAAGATGAAACCAACATCCAAATAGAGGAAACAAACCCCCCACAATTAACCTGAATAAGTAACTCTCCTGTAAGATCGTCTCGCGATGATTTTATCGTTAGTAGCCCCCTCTTATATGAGAGGTCTCAGGATAAATCACCGTGAGACGGTTTCATACAATTTTTTGTTAACCTGAAATTAGAAATAACTACCTGTACTACATGGGGCATTTACTAACAATTTCCAAAATTGGTTAAATTTCTGATCATAATTATGCAGAAGAAACACAGAATAATTAATCAACCCAGAACAGAGAATTAGAGTCATATTATAATACCTGAGAGCAGTAGGAGAAGCAGCTCTTTTGGTACCAACAGAAACATTGTGAGTAACACCAGATTTAATGGGAGTTTTAGAGGAAGGTCTTAACCCAAGAGATGAACAGGAAGAAGAGGAAGAGGATGAAGGAGGAGCAGCAGCAGCAGCTTTATTGTCATTAGCAGTGAAAATCCTTGGAATTTTGGAGTTGGAGGAAGCAGTAGCACCAAGGGTTAAGGCAAGGCCTAATTCAAGCTCAGAAGACTCATCACACCCTTCATAACCACCACCACCACCCACTATCTCTATCTGTTCTTCATTATCATTCATTTGGGGGGTTTCCTGCTCCACTGTTGAAGACTCTGATGACCCACTTCCACTTCCTAACTCCATTACACTTACTTACTTCACTTGATTCTGATTCTTCAGAGAGAGAGAGATGAATGTTGAGGGAAGAAGGAGGATTGAGGGAGGGAGGGAGATGAAGAGAGGAAAGGAAAGGAAAGGGGGGGAATTTTAGGTGGGAGATAGTGATGATGATGATGATGATGATGATGGTGGTGGTGGGTCCTCACCTTGTCTGTTGTTCTGCCCACTTTTATTTACCACTATTTCAACCCCCAACACCATCCAACTATTTTCCGGCCTTTTTTTTTCAATTACGGTTCAAGTTGTTTGGACTGACAAAAAGTAAGATGATAAGTGGATAGCAAATGCATTGTCATCATATCTATAAATTCCTTCGTGAATGGCTGTGTCAGTCAACATTGATATAGAAGGCTATGCGAATGAGTATTATTCGAATAACAATCTCTGTCTCAAGGATGTTCTTTATTTATCTTTTACATATTCAGTTCAATTTGATATCGTTCGTAAATGTCGTATGGTTTATTATTAATGAAATTGATCTGTATTTCAAAAAAATAAAATATTTAACCCTTTATAATCTTGTAATGGATATATCCATCATAAAGGAGACCTGTTGTACGAAGTAATAAACTATGAGTGCTAATATTCGTAATAAACAAGTGTGGAGTAATGGAATTGGAGGAGGAAGTGGGAATATTTGTTATATTGGGTCTTCACCACTTGGATTGCTTCATTTGGTTGTCACTCCATAAATATCAAAATTGATAATTCACATCAATTCTAAAACGATGCCACAAAAGTTATGAAGGAACGCTTTCTTATTAAGTACTCCGTAATAAACATAATCCTTTTATGATGAAGTGTGACATTTTATCACGGAATAGTATAATACAAAGTCTTTTACATGAAATATATTGTACCTATTTTTATTACTTTTGGTAACATTGTTAAATAAATTTAATTCACTTCAAAAAAAAAAAATTAAAAGATGGAATGTATTATTTACTCCCCTTGTCATTTTACTCGTATTTCTTAATAGATTCCCAAGCAGTTGCCGAATTCAGTCTAATTAGATGAAAGAACTTGTTTTACTTGAATTGGAAATCACTACTCCTAATAAACTTGGATTTGTTGAACGACCAAATAATTTTTCAAAGAGGTTATATTTGACCCGTTATTTCTTTGTAACGGATATATCCGTCACAAAAGAGACTTACTCGAGTAGTAAAGTAACCACAAAATCTCGGGAGAGACGGTCTCTCCATAAGTTATTGAGAGACGACTTGTGAGTACCATTTTTATGTATTATTCGTACCTATTTTATTATTATATGTACCTATAAGTGGTAATTTTGTTTTGTACCTATTTTTATAACAAATGTGTCCCTATTTTTTTTATGTTAAACGTACCTATTTTTATTAACTTTGATACCATTATTAAAAGATATCTCTCAATAAATTTAAGATCGTCTCTCAGTAAACCTAAAACAGTAGAAGTAAAGTAAAAGGGTGGGAGAGTCCCGTGGGGGTGGGATAGGGGATGGGGATAAGAAGAGTAGGAGTGTTGGGAGTGTGTCTCAGGAGATGAATAGAGAAACAAGTGGGCCCCTCGACGCTCCACTCCAAACGACAACCCGACAGAAGTGGGGCCCTGACGTCACTGCGCTCAAAGGACTTTGACACCTGCCTGCCCGCTTTACTGCTCACTGCTTCATCTCAAGTCTCAACCCCAACGTATCTTTCAAATTAAACAAACAAACCCCCTTTCCCTATTTCTTATCTCTATTCCTATTCGTTTGTTGAGTACTCTACTTGAGTCAAGTCTCAACCAACAACCCCTCTCTTTTCATACCCCTACTCTACTTCATGGGTGACATACCGTCTCTTCTCAGTTTTTGGATACGGTACCACATGCGAACATACAATTTGGGTCGAGTTAGCTTTGGATCAGACCACTTTTGTGTCTGAAAAATCAGGTTGATTTAGGGTTATTATAGGTTCGGGACATTTTCAAGTTTGTTGTTTACTCCGTACAATATTTTAGGGATATCGACTTGTTTGCTATAATAACATTCAGCTCAATGTCGGGTTTGGCCGAAAGAACCACTCGGACGGCTCAAATCGAAAGATATAATACATGGTTTCGGAGATCCGAGATCCTAAAACAAAATATGTCAAAAATAAACTGGTCTACTCATTTTTCGAAAAATCAGCTGCAACGGACGAATTTGAAGATTATTATCCACGTTTTTCAGCGCGATTTGGTCCGGAAAATAAATGTTTCAAATTCCCACAGTAACTACTTCATACATTTTAGATATGTCTGTAGGTAACCAAAGGTACTTATTTGTTTTAAAAAACATATTTAAAAACAATCGACTATCTTTCTAGTAACGTTGGATTATGGCGAAATTTTCGATATATATGCTCAAAACTGAATCATTTTTGAGTTTTTTTAACAAGCGTGACAGGGGTAGTCGTATCCCTAATCAAAGATACCCTAAGGTCACCAACTAATGTAGATAGTGAAGTCAGGGGTCGAACCACAAGGGGACAGGATTTAGTCGTCTACTCCTAAGAATTAGACTATAGGTTATGGGTCACGGTCTGAGTTGGTTTTGTTAGGCTAATAACTAATTACTAATAGATAAATCAATAACGGGAAAAGTCTAGGGTCTCAGGTTCACAATGAATATTACTCGGGTCAGGGAGTCAACTAACAGGTCAATAATCGAACTACCTAAGGTGCAGGTCCGGTCGGTACACTACAACCTTTAGATCTAAACTTAACCTGCGGTCGCTAGCATTAAGTCAGTCTACCCAAACTATTGTGGCCTAATTAGTTCTTAACCCGGTCGGCGAAAAGTCCTAATTTGCGATACTAATTAATTGAATTATGCATCAAACAATTAATCAGAGTTTAAACAATATTCGGGCAATAGTTCATACGATTAGAAACAGGTCAATTGACTATAACCCTAATAATACGCATCGGTCCCCCTAAACCCTAGATAAAATCTAGCTACTCATATTAATTGTAGTAAAACTAGCAAAAGACGAAATGCAATAAAACATGATGAAGATGAATAAAATTAAACAACGAAAAGCAATAATAATTCTACGCTAGAAAACGATAAACAATATGAATCACGGAGACAATGATTACTACGAATACGAGAATTGAATTAAGACAATAATTAAAATAGAAGACTGAAATTGAAATTCAAATTAAGAAAATCGATACCAAAGAATTCAAGATCTGAGACGGAAGAACAAGGTTCAATGTATTTTGCCCAAAACTAAAAGTAACGTAAGACTTGAAGACTAAGTAAAATAAAAAGAGTAGTGAATTGTGTAAATAAAAAGTGTCTGACATATGAGTCAGGAAAACTGATTTAAAGAGAATCAGTTGGGCTGAAAACATGCCCAAATTCTAAGTCGAAATAAAATTGAAGCGAGGCCCGGGTTGGGCGCACTCGATCGAGTGCCTGATGGCACTCTATCGAGTAACCCCCCAAAATATGGGCAGGAGCTTCACGGAGAGACACTCGATCGAGTGCAGTAGGACACTCGATCGAGTAGCGTTGTAGGTCCTAAGAGAAAGATCTTTCCAACGCCACCAGAATCATCCTGATTAGAGTTGTAGAACGAAAGTAATGGACGTTTGAAGTTGACCTTTGTGTAGGCGATCATTCTCTCATCTCGTTTTGTGTCCTTTCCTTCTTTGGTCTTTGTTTCTTCGTGTATTCCGCATCTTCTTCCTTCGATTCCGTGCTTAGGTGTAAATTCTTCAAATGTTGATTCCGTAATGCTCCGATTAGCTCCAAATGCATCCAAATCTACAAAATACACACAAATACGGAATCGACATCCAAAGTATATTGCATCATTATTAACGGGTTAAGCACAAAAATCGAGACTAAACTAACAACTAAGGGGATGAAAATATGTATATAAATAACGCTTATCAAAGCGTCGGTCATTTTACGTTATACGGATCCTAATTAGATGGCTCAGAAGATATATCACATTTTTCGAAAAATCATTTGAAACGGACGAATTTGAAGGTAATTATATACGTTTTTCGGTGCGATTTGGTCTGGAAAATAAATGTTTCAAATTCCCAGAGTAACTACACAATACATTTTAGGTATGTCTGTTTGTGACGGAAGGCACATATTGTATTAAAAAACATTTAAAAGACAATCGATTATATTTCTAGTAACGTTGAATTATGGCGAAATTTAGGTATATATAAGCTCCAAACTGAACCATTTTTGAGTTTTTTTTTTTACAACCGTCAGTCATATTATCTTATACGGTTCTAATTAGATGACTCGCAAAATATCTCACATTTTTCGAAAAATCATCTGAAACGGACGAATTTGAAGGTTATTATCCATGTTTTTCGGGCCGATTTGGTTCGAAAAATAAATGTCTTCAGATTTCCACAGTAACTGCTTCATACAGTTTAGATATGTCTGTTTGTAACTGAAGGTACATACTATTATTTTAAAAAAACATATTTGAAAGACAATCGACTATATTTGTAGTAACGTTGGATTATGGCGAAATCTTCGATATATATGCTCGAATCTGAACCATTTTTGAGTTTGTTTATTAACCGTCGGTCATTTTATATTATACAGGTCCTAATTAGATGACTCGCAAAATATCTCACATTTTTAGAAAAATCATCTGAAACGGTCAAATTTGAAGGTTATTATCCACGTTTTTCGTCCCGATTTGGTCTGGAAAATAAATGTCTTCAAATTTCCACAGTGACTACTCCATACATTTTAGATATGTCTGTTTGTAACCAAAGTTACATATTGTTTAAAAAAAATACGTTTAAAAGACAATCGACTATCTTTCTAGTGACGTTGGATTGTAGCGAAATCTTCGATATATATGCTTGAAATTGAACCATTTTTTTAGTGTTTTTAACAACCGTCGATCATTTTATGTCATACTGGTCCTAATTAGATGGCTAACATCGATCGGTCTACTCCTTAAGTCAAATAACGCGTCCTCCTAGATTTTTAGGTCCAACAGAGGAGAACCGAGAGTATTGGAAAGTGATAAACTCGAGTAGGCTAAAGTCGAAAACTCATGCAAGATGGAAGTGTACTTGTTGTGAGGTTGAAACTGAACTTGAGATACCCTGTGGAGTCCACGGAGACATTGTAAGTAAATCATTAGAAAACGAGACGTTGCGCTTTAGTTACTCTTGTCTCCTGGACCGGCTCAAATCGGAGTGTTAGTAAATCCGGAACTCCAAAAAAAAACTTGTCGAAAATCGACTGTTGTACTCCTTAGATCATACTATATAACGCATGCTTCCTGAATTTTAAGACTAACGAAGAAGAATTGAGAGTATCGAAAAGTGATAAAGTCGCGTGGACTAAAAGTAGGAAAACTAGTGCCTCCAAATTTTGCCTAGGGCAGTGTTAAGAAATACTCGTAATTTGTGTTTATGGTAAGTGGAATACGGCGTAGGAGTAGATAGTATAGGGACAAATGTATAGAAGTATAGATAGACAAGAGCAAAAAAGAAGAAAAAGCAAATGAAAAAAAGAGGCCTGAAAATAAATCAATCTCAAAGCAGAACAAGGAAGGAAGGAAGGTAGATGGAGGAAGTAGGGCGAAATGTGTTTGTGTTGGCAGGAAAAAGGCAAAGTTTGGCTGCTGTCTCCAACTCCCGTCAAGCGTGCCAAACAACAACTTATATCCATACAAATATTGTTTAATTAACCCAAATTATTTTATCTCGTAAAAATATTGGTCATATTATTATAATGAATCAAATAATATTCATTTAGTTCGAAAAAATTAAGGCAAACCATATACGGAATAAGATATACCATACTAATGATCTATTTAAATGGTGTTATTCGACCCGTTATACGGAGTAATGGATAGCAGAATATTAAATGTTTTATTAAAATTCATACTATGGGGGCGCTTCTTATATTAATACAAACTATACGTAATCCCATTTTAATATGAACTATCCTCTCATTAATCTCTCTTTATAACCATTGCCTTTTTTTACCTGTAAAACCGGTAATTGTAACCTGCTAGGTTTTGGTGCGCCTCTTCTTCTTCCCTTTATATTTATCAAATTAAAAGTCATCCTCCATTATCAACATTCAAAACTCTCATTGATACAATGAGATGTGGTTATTCATCTGGATCCTCCTCTAATTCGTATACTTCAAATGTCAGATTTTTTTTTTCAAACGTCAGATGCTCCAATATATTTACCACAATTTCAAAAAATTTAAGAAAAGCAATGGCGAGAGGAGATGTCGAGTTCAACAATGGCGAGAGAAGAGTAAGTAGTAACGAGAGAGGAAGTGTACAAAGTATGGTGGGGGACTTTAATTCAAAAAGAAATTAAAAGGAAAAGGGAACCGGCTCATCAGGTAGCCGGTAACTTGTTCTAAAGAGAGATTAATGAAGGGATAGTTCATATTAAAACGAGATTACGTATAGTTAATATTAATATAAGAAGCACCCCATAGTTGGTATTATTGTCATGAAATAACCTTTTTTTTTAATATTACTCCCTCCAGTTTTATTTTAAGTTCTCATTTGCTCAATATATGAGTGAATATTATACTAAAATAAGAAGATAAAAATAAATTAAAGGAAAGTAAAATACTCTCTCCGAGTTTCTAACATTGCCCCGTATTCCTTTTTGGGCTGAGTTTGATCTTTTACCCATTTGTCATTTTAGGCATAAATGTGTGGTTCACATTCACCCACCCATTTATCTCTCTTCCTTCTTCTTTTTTTAACCACTCATTTTTCCTTCCTTATTTTCCACCCCATAAAGAAACAGGGCAATAATAGAAACTCGGAGGGAGTATTACTTACATTAGTTAAATATATTAAAAAATTGGACCGGCATTAAAAATGGGGTGGAAGTAATAATTTTACGATGAATATAACTAGGCATAAGTGAAACATTCATTGTGGGGGCGTATCTTCCTCTAATTATGCTGTTTCGACCTTTAAGATTTGGTTGCCTCACACAGCTTTCACACTATCTATCACACACATCTTTCTATTTTTAGTAGACTTCCTCGGTTAGCTTTTGGTTGTACGGAGTAATAGTTTGGACCATTGTTACTATTTGAGTTAGGAATACTCCGGTTTTGTAAACTCTTTAAGCTACTTATACTACACAAGTGATGACGCTACTGCCTTAGGTAATCGAGATGCTAATACGTTTATTTACTCGGGAAGATTTTGATAAGACTCGTAAGTAAATTGAGGTATTTGATTGATTGGATGTCCTTCTGACAGTGCCTTCGGCATTTTGAGTTTTGACCCATCATTCATCCATGCTTACTTAACGTTGTAACCCCTTTAAACTCAATTACTCCAAACTACATAAATAACGATATTGCAATCTTCGTCTGGGGCTACAAGATCCTTGCACAAAGCCAACACGCGAGAGTGTTAATTAGAGCCTAACACGATCCATTAACCTTCAATGATGAATAATGTTTAATGCCTGTCGAGTTTGTCTCCAAGGCTTAACTCTAGTCCGACCTAATTTTCCTTCGTATTGTATCCGTATCAACCAAACTACTTAAATCAGTTAATCATCCTACTTTAATAATTCAGTAATTGTATGCCGTAGTCGTGTAGTGTGTTCATAATTGCCGACTCTAGAATTAATGATGGAGTTGCTTCAACTTTGGTAAAGAAAGAATGGTATCGGATTCCAAAAACAAGTTTGCCCAAGAAGCATTAATCATACTTGCTTTGTAAGGGAACAACAACAACAACTACAAGTGCGTCTTTATATCCCTCTTTTTAAGTTTGATGTGATCATCATTTAATAATTACGATTGTTTGTTTGTTTGTTTGGTGGGCATCGATCTTAGACGATCTGCTTCTATGAAAAGATAACCTCATTTATCAGTGATTAATGAACCGTTGTAATGTGTAAAATCATCTCACGTGTAACAAAATAATTCTTCATATTCTTCAGGTATAATAATTCGGGATGAGTACATTGATAAATGGTGTAACAAAAATACGAATTTTCTTTTCAAGTGTTTCTACCGTAAATCTAGTAAGAACTATGGAGCATCAATCAAGAAATTCTCATGTATGTATCAAAGAATAAATTTAAACCATTTTATTAAATTAAATTCAGTTGTTCGTTCCGTGGCTATGGAGGAACTTCTTCCTATGTGTATCGAAGAAAAGTGTAGAGAGGAGTCATTGGTTCTTCGGAGTTGGAGAAGTCGGACACTTAGTGCAGTCTTGACATGCTGGAGACGAGATGTTATCTGAAACACTTATCTTGACACTTCTTTGTGTCTCTTCGTTGCCCGGGACATGCAGGACTGCATCCAGTATTAAGATGTCGTAATTTCGTGGACGTATGTATGACAGCAATGATTCACTGAATGATTCATCTGTCAACACCAACAATGTCTATGTCAGGTAGCATTCCTACAATGCTGACGCTAAATGAAGGACTCCGGACTCAGGACACCAGAAATGATTTTTTTCTGTGCGTCATGTACTACAATTTTTAAGCTAAACGAAAATAAAGGTTATGAAAATAGCTTTAATATTTTCAACAGGCCCCCAAAAAGAAAATTGCGAGATTCACCACCGGACTCATATCAGTCTTGGAACACTTGTGCTTAGACTCGGCTTGACGCCTTGACCTAATGATCTGGACCATAGTTTGACTCATGACCCGAATTGACCAGCCTAACCTAAGCTTACTTGAATGTGTATTGCAGCATACGAACCATATTTTTTACTCCATAATAAATAAAAGACCCGAAAATGACCCAAACTCGAAATGACCCGGTCCGACCCGCCCCCAACCTGACCTGATTGACCAGTTTGCCAGGTCAGTTGTGCAATTCACCAACCACTGGCCTTTTATCTCATGAGTATTAACCATGCCATCTAACATAGGAATTAGGAAAGGGGATGAGATAGATAGCTAACCTCTATCTCGAACAGCTTTCAAACGGAGAACGCCATCGCCTTGTGGTCCTAACACTGGAAATGTGCAGGACACTGATTTCCGTTGGTGAGCTACAGCAAGTGAAGCATTGTACCAAGGGCCTTTAACAACTGGTTCGCCTATTGCATGGATAATTTCTTGATTCTTACAGGCTTTTTCCATGGCCTTGCTGAAACACGGAATCAGTCAAGATTGTCAAACAAGTTTGAAAAATAATAGTGTGAGTGAGTGATGACATGATTTCCATCTAGAAGATAAAGCAGAAAAATAATTACTCCTTCCAATCGAATGTTTACATTTTGAAAAATCTCCCTCACATATTTGAAATATGTAAACCACTGGTTGGAATGGAGTAGACTTTTTAAAAGATTGACCTAATCACACCATTGACTACTTTCACAAGCAAAGATTCTTGAGTATCGGTGACCAAGCCTATGCGCTTTTATTCCACCGTCACTCAAAAGCAATATTCTAGGTGTTGTTTCTAATCAAGTTTGTATCTGAGGTACTTGAGTCAAGTTTTGGAGTCTTCTGAAACAGCCCCTGGTCTGAGTGTCCTCCTCAGGTTAGCTTCTTTTCCATGTTTGGGGAAATTTTGACCGTCTAATCAGAGTCCTCCTCGGGATTTAAGGCTTTAAATTAAACATCTGAAAACAGGAGGGATCATTGAGCTAAGTCTTCTCTTTGATTTGCTAAAGCTGGTGATCCATTTAATCATCTCTTACACAAAGCTGACTATTCTCCTATATTTTCGTTTCCAATGGAGCCAAAGATCCATTATTCTTTGATTCTAAGTTATGATGAATTGATCATATAGTAGCAAATTGACTCTAAAATAGTTGCGCTTCTTTTTGTAGTAATGGTGTTGTTATTCGATGCAATTCTAGAGGCAGCTTTTCATAATAGATCATTACGAAACCACAAAACAACCTCTATGTGTTGTTAGCACATGGGGTAACAGCTGCAAAACTGTATATCGGTCCTCTTACCAAGCCACCTTATGGCGCTGGAGCAGTATTGTTATTGTTACATATATGAAAATATTTGATGGGTCATCGCATCCACTCATGTTTTGCAAAGATGCAACTACGATGGTGCTCTATCTTCATTCGCAACCAGGTTGATTATCTGTGTTAACTAAATTAAGCATACCATGAGCTGCATTTTCCAGTTTCCAGTAACAAAATATTCTCCTATAAATACCCAACTCTAGGTTTACGCATAGGCCACATAGACACGGCTACTAGAATTTGAACGCGGCATATAAAAGTAGAAGATAAAAGTGTCCTAGAACTCTTTGTATACTCTCGCCTGAACACGGGCAGATTTTTTTTTGTGGGGGGGGTCCCTATTTCCCGGGAGGGTTTATAAGTAGGGTGCACCTCCTATTTCTAGGCACTGGGTTACTGTTGTTTCCGTCTTTGGATGCCCCATGGATTGAAACCTGCGGCTGCCACTGAAGTGAGCCTGACAGGATTCTGAAGCAAACTAATGGATTGGAAACGAAGAAGTCACGGTATAGTTGATTTAGCCAACAAGATGAATATGCAAAGTTCATTTCAGGGCTAATAAGAAAAAGAAGTGATAAGCACTCGAATAATCAAACACTAATTGACCCACTACGGATAAACTTCCTGACGGAATATGATCAAGAAAAGTAAGAAACTATCAACTTCATGATACATAAGAACAGATTTTTTGTAAGTTGTACTGTCTTAGGTTTGACCGTTGTATAGAGAACAACGACCCTGAGGTACCTTATGCAGCTTATTTAGTGATATCATGAAGCCATTTACACCATACAACGGTCTAAGTCGAGAATTTGGGTTGAGCCTATGTGCAAAGCCACATACTAATTTGTAATCAACGCAGTGACAAACAGAAACAGCTAAATGGTAACCTACGAAGCAGACAAATAATTAGTCTCTAGTTTTCCCTAACCAACGACAAAATAAATATAAAAACATAAACTTTGGTGCAACATACCTACTACAGGCATGGTAAATGGCAAGATCATCAATGGCACTCAAAGCAAGACTACCAGTGAGACACAAGAATGCAGTGGACACTGCCTTTCGTCCGAAAGATTTACCCTTTTCTTCATTAACTTGCTTTGAGGTACTGTTGAATTCCAATCAAAGACCAAATTACAAATCACAAAAATAGGGATTTCTTACAAAACCCGAATCACGGGATCTCTTAAAAGAAACACATTCATCCCTGTCAATCCCCCGGGGCCCAAATAACTCCTCAATTTTCGTCCATGAACGATTTGCGTCAATGGATTAGTTCGATCCAAAACTTGAGATAATGGATGGGTAACAAGAAAGATGCTAAATTTGAGGCAAGAATCAACAATCAGTAACTGGGTATTGATAGTTGGCAGCTCAAAAATATCGAACTTTACATCAAAGATCGAGACCCAATCGACGGTAAACAGAAATAAAACATGATTTGAAAAAATTAAGGGAAAAAAGAGGGGGATTGAAATAGAGGGCATAGTCAAACCTGGAAGCTTGGTGAGATTGAGATGGGGAGTTTCGGAAAAGAGACAAGAATTTACGTCTAAACATGATGGATTGATCGGAATCGATATTGGTTTGTGGGCTAAAACCCTACACATACTACTCCTCCCAACTTTGGGGTTTTGGTTGTTTTAGCTTTCAGTCATGACGACGGTTAACGAACGGTTGCTTCCATTTTTTCAAACACAACACAAATCCTTTGTTCGGATGTTTCAAGTTTGCGATGCCTCAAATAATTCTCATCTTGGTAAATAAAAGAATAATTTATTAAAACGAATCTATTGATCCGACTATCTTATTTCCGAAAAAGTCAGATTTGTCTTATCTAACAATATGATAGTCATTATTTAATCTGTTATCGATTTGTCATAGATATTCATCACAAGGAAGACTTACTCATTTTCAAAATGTTCGGATATTTTTGGAATCGAATAAGGAGTATTTCTCATGGTACCCTCTCAGTTTGACATATATATTGCGCTTGGTAGCTTGTTCTTGTACTAACCTTATATTTGTGTTTTTAGTTCCCGAAGTTCCCCTAAACAATTTTCCGTCATAATATCATTAATTTATTTTGGAGGGAAGATTAGCGTTGAGTAAACCGTGAGTATTAAACACCTACAGACGTCAGACGGAGACAAATGAGAAAGTAGATCACCAATGATATCATGGGTGGGTGGTTAAGAGTCAAACTCTTAAACATAGGAGACCATGGTTCAAACATTGGTACTCCTTCTTTAGCCTTTGAACCTTAATTAAACCCAAAAAACAAGGTATTCTAAAATACCTCTTTTTTGAGTTGCAGCAATCCTTAAACTACTTTAGACAACAAACATGTTATTTCGACATTTCACTTTGATAATTTTGACTATGTAATGTACACCCTATACAACAATGTTGACCCCCTTTTCAGTATGTAGTAGTATGTGTTAATCTCAGTCTGAATGTGAGAATGATTCATTTTTTACTTTGTTGACATGAAAAAACAATCACTACTGCATTAACTAACTCCTTCCCATGGCTACCATCTTTCGTCGCCATACCAGTTGTTCTTCTCCTTGGGCCCGGTAGGACCTTCCTCACCTGAAAGCTCTGCCGGGAACTTGTTGAAGAAGTTCTTAATCGAACCACGAATCATAAGCGGAAGCTTTTTCACCACTTTATCCAACTCTTTCCTCGATTTATACACAATTTTGGGTCCCCACTCTCTCATAAACTGCAACCAACATGGCTCCGTAACACACGACCCAAGGTACTCGGCTGCAACAACCTGATATCTAGTGCTAGAATCTACACTCAGCTTGCTTCTAGAGCAGTCGTTTCTGATACCAATACCCAGCTTTGATGACCCTTGAAGGTAAGTCCCTGGATGAGGGTAACTGGCATGCCCGCTTTTGGATGCGTAGACCACAGCTCGATTTCCGTCAATGTATTCCAAATTGGAGGCGTCTACCCAGGCGCCACTGCTATGCTGAGAGAAATATATCCACTGAAGTCGACCAGCGAAGTTGCTGATGCGAAGAGTGAAATGCTCCCAGTCACCGATATGTTCACCAGTCCGTCCCAAAGGGATGGTACTGGGTCCAATCTTGAAAGTAGCGGGCCCGTTGAAAGGGTAGAATATCCACATTGCTATATCGGTGAAAGTACCACCGAAAGCTGGTTTCACATGAACGTAAAGTTGGGCACTTTCTATGTCACCGTGCTTCACCTTGTTCTTTTGGTCATCGTTTGGGATATCCAACCAGAACTCACCGTCATTACCTCCACCTCCAGGCAGATTAGAGCCGTTGGGGTCGATAGGTTCACCATCATGGTCTTTGGCTTTACAAAGGCGGGCCCCATTTCTGAAGAACCATGAGACAGAACTTGGCAAGTATGTTTCTTTTGGGTGGAAGAACACGGTAGGACCATAATGATGAATCAGGGTATGAATTTGATCAAGATTTGGCATTGAACGTAAATCGGGATCAAAGTTCTTTAGACAGGAAATGGGCATTTCATCTCCCGCATTACACATGACACCACAGGAAAATGTCCCTGTCGAAACCCCTCTTCCGAGCATGCCACGGTCACAAGGCCTGGTCTTCCAAACTTTAAAGGGGACATTACGAAATTTTGAATGCATATCAAGTAATAAATCGTGAGACTGGCAATCGTCGACTAGATCCTCCCTGACGCACATTATATCAGCCCAATTAGGCTTTTCGGGCTTGTTTGACACAAGAAAACCCATCGCCTTGTAGCGGGGAGGAGATTCGGGTAGCCAGAAGGAAACAGGTGGATCATAAATTCCCATATTATCATCTGAATTCCAAATAAGAGTAAAGTCACAGGGTGGTGCAAGAGCTGGAGTCTTAGATGTCCCCAAATCCTTTGCGGCGAGAACATAGCCATACATGGGCTTTTTGTTGGGTTGACAGTAATGGCCGAGGCTGAAGAACCCTTCAGGTATACCAATAGGCTTGTAGAATGAGACACATTTTCTCTTATCATGTGACAGATGAGATCCCCATATAAATTCAAAACTGGTTATTTCCGTTACTTCTATTTCTCCAAGGTTAATGATTCCAGTGCCAAATCCTTGCTCTGATAGAAAATAACAAGCACGAGTAATTATTTACCTCCCTCCAGTATGTCGGTCAAGTATGTTATTTACTCTATGTTCAAGCATCTATGGCATAGTTTCAAGGTAAATCACAAAGTACAGTAAGATCAGCACAGCTCAATTTGAAGTTTATGTGTTAAGGCTTGTTAACTTCTCTAGCATATCATTGACGAAAGCAAAATTTCAAGCAGTTTTGATCAGTAAGCCAGCAGGCAGCAGTTGTATTCATAGAATCAATGTAGATAAGAAGACGACACATCTGACTCGTCACTCATAACTTCATAACTGGTAAGCATTCCACAGGAGAAGCATTATAGAAACTACTCGTATTTAGTACCAATTCCTTTCACCAATCAAATCTTTTATCTTCTGAATCTGTACACCTTTGAAATTTACAAATTTTGACAGAACGGTATTTGTAAATGAAACCAAGGCTGCCAGCAGCACCTCCGATACACTAACCCATGACCCATGTCAGTCAGACTCGGCTGCAACTACAAGTGTTAGACAAGAGGTTCATCGGACACCACTATTTTGTCAAGATTTTCATTTTTTTTTTAAAATTCAGATTTTCATTTTTTTTTTTTTTGATTAAAAAGGAAGTGTTTTTTTAATTGTGGTGTCGTGTTGTATCGGAAGAAATAAGGAATGTCACGTTACATGTGACACAAACTAAATCACAAAACTCATCTTAGTCATCTACTAGTACTCTGTATCAATTCAAAGATGAAAAACTGTAAATGATGAGACGGACAAGATTTTTCAAGTTCGTCCCAAAGGTTGGGTTATAGCAGGAGACCACATAACATAAATCTACATACATGTGAATATCATTGCCTAAAACAAACTACATGGAACATTGGAACTTTGTGACAGTCACAACTCACAACAACTATGTCAGTTGTATAAAATCAAATTTTGATCACATGCAACTTCTAAGTTCTATCACATATACCCCATCATAAAAAGCAGTAAAAAACAATTAACTTGCAGCAGCAACACAATTCTTCCTCAACATTAACGGTATTATGTACGAAGATGTTTTAGTCTAGTGCTTAGGATGGAGATATTGTGGACAAATACGTTCAAGGTTCGAATCACTCCTCCTCTTGATTCTAACGCGACTAAGTGCACGATTCTATGGACCAAAGACATCAACAATATCATACAAGAACAACATAATGCAAACTGAAACTTACAAAATATCATAACACATAAATCATTTTCAAAAATAGCAGTATCATACAAGTAAAATAATTTCACTCAACCCTGCAAATTTGAACCAAAATTCACAATTTTTAAGAACAACCCAGATGATCAAACATTCAAACAAAACAAACCCACACAACATCTTCACCAAAACATCAAAAAAACATGAACTTTACAGAATTTACAGAAAAGAAAAACAGAGATGAGAGCATAGCATATATATATATATATATATACCTTGAGGCCAATTGGGCAATGGAGTAGGTAATGAGAAAGTGTTATTAGCAGGAGAATGATGTTTGGATGAATCCGCAGGCAGAAACTTACATCCACCCATATTCTTAAACATTATATCTAACAAAACCACCTTATTAACTTTGGATTATATAATAATAATAATAATGGTAAGAGTGATCAAATTGTTCTTCATAATCTGGGGTTATGTTTGTATGAAGGATGAACAGGGCGTGATCCAATTGAGGAAATGATGATGATGATGATGATGATGATAGGAGAGAGGAAAAGCAGGGAGAGGGATGATGAGGTGAAGGGAATAATAGGTTGATTGATTACGTATTCCCATTTCGTTGGATCACTCAATTCGAAGAAGATGGCACAAGAAAAGAATACAGTACAATTCGCCGCCTCTCATATGACTACTACTCTGTAGTCTGTACACAGTATAGTATTGTTGTGTGATCCTGTCTTTTGTTTTTTCCATGTACTCCCTCCGTTCAAGTCCAAGCTTCCCTTTTGTTTTTTCACGTTTGCCAACGCGCATTTTGCATTGTTAATATCTTTCGTAACATATTAGTAAAAATTATGGAAATTGGATATTAATAATCTACTTTTAAAGACGAATCAAACAAGATCACACATGGATTTATTTTCTCTAATAGATTGTCGTGAATATCGAAAGTTATCCATGGTTGCAAATAGTATCAAGACAAGGAAGGGGAAGGTTGGAATTGAACAGAGGGAGTAAATGGTATGGACTCAATTGGTGGTAACGTCACATTCACAAACAACAAGTGTTTTTTTAGCAACCGGTTACGAAGCTTTTTGTTAAAAGGATTAATCTAGAAAAATCAAATCTTAATAAGAACATTCTAACTAAGGGCTAACCACTTTAGAAATCAATTAGGTAGAAGTTTTCTAGAATTAAGGGTCATGAATTATCTAGACTAAGGTCCTTAAGAATGATTAGTCTAGAATAATCCAATGTACTACTATAAATATGTGTAAGCATCATTTGTATCCTTGAGTCTAAAGCTCCTCATGAATGGAGCTTATAGATCTCACTCTCCCCCAAAATATTGTAATATCACATAAATAAACAAATCATCAACATTCATGAACATCGGGCTCAAACAAACACTTCCGCTGTCACCAAAAATTTTGAGCACTTCCGCTGTCACCAAAAATTCCAACACTTTTAGCATTAGAGTTAAACGGTCTTCTCTCGATTAGTTTGAGTCGATGTGACGATGGTAATGGGATGGATATGGACGATGGTCCGATGGGATACCTATACAAGTATAGAACACCGAAAAACAAGAAGAAACCCTCACAGCCACCATCCTTGATCCGTCGACTGACTACTCACCTGCGTGGCTGCCGCCGGTGTAGGGTCATCGACAACCCCTCACAAGCACCCGTATCTCCTTTTCCCTTTTATTTTGGTATCCAAATAAGCGCTGATTGTCGGAAACAGTGAAAGATTCATTCATACATGAATAACTGCACAAGTACACTATACTCAAAACACAAATCAAGTATACTAACCTTAAAAAAACCAAGCATATCTCCATAAGAGTACCCTTTAATGTTAAATTTGGTCGAGTACAACCGGCTTTCAGGCGCAGGGGATGATCAAAAAAAAGTAACCCATAATAACAGTGAGAAGCAAAGAACCACCTTTGATGTACAGAAGAAATTGATGCATGATAATCTACAAGTGTTAAACCACAAGCAATGAGTCCAAACACCCAGTGCATCTCATCAACATGGAATTTCAAAGAAGAGCAAGACTCACACTTGAACACGCGTCTATATATTCATATTGTATCGGGTGTTGATAATCGAGTCTAAGTAACATAGAATTAAGCACATTGGGTAGAATGAAGAAGCTAAATGAAATGATACCCTAAATAAATAATCAACAGAAGAACGAGTCGAGGTAAAAACAGACTGCAAACGGTGATGATGATGCCTAACCACTACTCTGCCTGATTCATGTCATGTCTTCCGAATATCAGAGGAAATTCATCATATTGCTCCGAGTAACGCTCCTCAGACATGCTATTTAGTGATTCATACACTTGGTACATTGAATATCGGTCCTTGGGTCGAGAAACTGTACATTTAGATGCAATTGTAAACACTTCAAGAATTTCATTGTCGTGTCCTTTTCCACTTATATCTTCATCGATGGCTTCAGTTAATCGGCCAGAGCTCGACAGTGCATTCACCCAATCAACCAAATTCCCCTTAAATCCTACATCAGCAAGTGCCACTGCTAACGGTTTTTGCCCCGTCAGCAATTCTAAAAGAACCACGCCAAATGCATAAACATCCCCTTTCAGCGATGCTGTGAAGGTGCTGGAATACTCTGGTGCTATATACCCGAATTCCCCCAATTCGCCATTGACAAAGCTACTCTCGTTGCTAGATTCTGAAGACGACATAAGCTTTGCTAGCCCAAAGTCGATTATCCTTGCATCCAAGTCGTCATCTAGAAGAATCACATTTGAGCTTATGTTCTGATGTAAATATGACAATTCTCCTCCATGATGGAGCCAAGCAAGACCTCTTGCAGCACCTAAACAGATTCTAAATCTCGAGGGCCAATCCAAAAACATCGTCTTTCCGTGTATCACAGAATTCAAAGTTCCATTGGACATGTGCTTGTAAATCAGTAGCTTCTCATCCTCCACGATACAATATCCCAACAAAGGAACTAGATTTGGATGCCTAAGTTGTCCCAACTTGTTCATCTCAGTCCTGAAGGGCTTCTCGCTAAGCTTACAAGCACTAAGCCGTTTGATAGCCAATGCAGACCCGTCAGGCAACATGGCTCCATAAGTCATGCCCATCCTAGTCGAAATCCTTACATTGTCACGACTAAAGTTGTTGGTGGCAGTAAGCAAATCAGCGACCCTAACCTTCACAAGAGGTTTCTGAAACAAAGAAACCTGCGAGAGTTTATAAGCCCTCAACCTATCAACCCAAGTACCATCCGTCGTTCTTCCAAGACCGTAACCTTCCTTCCTCCTCTTACCTCCCCTCGAGAAGTACCACCACCATAACACAAACCCTAACCCCAACGAAGCGGCCGCACCAAACACACCAGCAGCTATTATAATTGCCAAATTCTTCGTACTCAAGCCATTACACTTAGACCCAGCTGGCTTCCCACACAACCCACCATTCCCATCAAAGTCAGACTCATCAAAATGAGACAAAGATGGCGGAATTTGACCAGAAAGATGATTATCAGCCACAGAAAACACAGTAAGCCTATTCAAATTGGACAGCTGAGGGGGAATAAACCCAGATAATGAATTATTAGACAAAACCAACTTGTTCAAATACTGACAGTTTCCAAGATCAGAAGGTATTTGACCAGACAAGAGATTATTAGACAAATCTAAAGTAACCAGAAAAGGAACCCAAGAGCAGATACTTGGAGGAATAGAGCCAATCAAAGCATTACCAGAGAGATCAAGTGTCTGAATGCTGGAACAAAACTGCAGAGAATCAGGGATACCCCCAGAAAGCTGGAAATCCCTGAGTTGGAGACTTATCAGCTTGTTCTCCCTGTCATTCCAGCAGGATGCACCCACAAACTTGCAGACAAAACCCACATCAGAAGTGTTGGAGAAATTCCAAGAATGGAGCTTTGATTGAGGGTCTTTCAGGGAGTTCTTCACACCTCTAAGACACCTGACATCATCTTCAGTAGCAGCTGAAAGGGGTGATGGCAGGAGGATAAGGAGAAGCAGAAGGAGGAGAAAGATGGGTGTGGGTACATCCAAAGTTTGCTTCTTTCTTTTCATCATCATCATCATCATCATTATTCCTTTACTTGCAGGAAATTAGTTGGGGGTAGAGTAACTTTTTACAGAAAAGAAAGAGTTGGAAAATGAAAAGAAGAGCATCTTGTAAGGAAGTTTGACTGAGCTTTTTGGATCACAAGTTTGGTATTTTCTCTACTACGACTGCCACTGCCACTGGCCTGGCCGCCTGCTGAGGAGAGGAGAGGTGAGGGTGGGTGGACTATGGAAACATGGGTCTACTTTTTGCTCATTATTTATTTGTATTTGTATTTTTATTTTGAGTCACATCACCATAATTTGAACCAAAATATTTTGCTTATCCAAACTAAGGTTTCATGTTACATGAGTTTTTGTTTGTGACGAAATTATTCATCTTAAATATAAAAACGGGTTAAATATATGTCAATTACATGATTATCAAATGTTTCGTCTTTGTCAAAATTTGTAAAAAGATCAAAAAGTAAGGGGTAAGTGCTTGGGTATGGAAAAATAACGAGGGGTATATCCACCATTAACTCTTATAATACTTCGTACACCCTAAAATAGAAAGACGGAGAAATGAAGGAGACATCTCAATAAGGAATAGACAAACAATTCATGGGACGGAGGGAGTAGTGTAAATATGCAAGCACAATAAGTTACTCCATAGATCATAAAAATATACTTACTAAAAAGGAACGATGTTAATTGAATTTGAATGAACGAAAAATGAACGAATGTAATTTGGCTGTGAATGGAGAGAAATTAATCTTGTCACCCTACTAAATTTGATATTCCAACTAATTTTGGTTAATAAATCAGCACACACGTGTAAAATGATAACCCTCATCAAGTTCTAGGATTTCCACTAGTCAAGTTGTTCAAATATGGAACGTGAATTATAATGAAAGGGAACGTACCTTTGTTCAACCATTTTTATTTTAAGAATTTGTTTTTTTTTTAATTTATTTTCAATTTGAATTAATAATGTTTTTCCTTATTTTGTGTAGTTAAAGTAAGTATAACCTCATTAATTTTAGTTTGTATTAGTCAATTCAATTCACCTAGTTCATTTTAATTTAGCTCAACCTCATTAAATTAAGTTAGGCTACATTAATTTCCTTTCATTTTAATTCAATTTAGTCATACCCTTTCAATTGGGAAAAAAATAGAGTATAATAGTTGTTATTTGATCGAAGATGTCATGGTTTAGTACTTTAGTGGTTAAGATTGGGAACCGTAGACTATAGGTCGAATCCCCCTCCCATGTATTGTAATGCGACTAACACCTGACTCTGTTAGGAATCATTTGGTTCATTTAATATAGGTATGAAGTATGAGTTTAGAATGAACTGAATTCATAACTTGGGTTTGATTAGCAAAACTGTAATCTTCATACTCATGCCTCGGGTTGGGTATGAGTTTCATACCCTCAGAATCAAGTTTGTTTGATTTTCCAAAAAAAAAGTATCCCAATTTTTTTTTTGAAATCTTATGATTAAAATATTTTATGGAAAACATTAATTTAAAATATTTTAAAAAAATATATCTTAAAATTTTATTAATGTAACTCAGGTTTTTTAAACTTGTCGACAACGAGGTTTGATGAAATTTATTTTACGAAATACTTTTCTTTCAAGTATAAATTTTTATATATTAAAATAAGATTATTAAATTATCATTTTACAAAATTATATTTTCGAATTTGATTCACAATCATCTAAAAGAATGAACCAAACAGCAAGTATAGGAATCAAGTTCCAAACCGATATCACCCTGGTTTGATTATTGATTCCAAACTCGTACTCATCTGCGAACCAAACACCCGATTAGGAGTAAGGATATTTATGACTCATATTTTCCTATACTAAAGACAATGTATTATGATGAACAATCTTGTATAAAAAATCTACGTGGTGGAATAAGATAAACAAGAAATTACTCACTCAAAAATATATCTCGATTATCATGGTATCATAGCAAGGTTCTTCCCGCAAACCTGCACTAATAAAACCGACCCACCTACACACAGCAATGCCCGGTGACAAAAACAACACCAACCTACCAAAATCGATGCGCAGTCGATAAACGGTAGGTATGATATTTGGTTAATTGATACACGAGCATCAAATCATGTTACTAGTAACTTGACATGGCTGCAAAATACAACACCTATTTCTCCTCGACTTGTGGGCCTCCTTTCAACAGTCAATTTTGCGAAGCGGCGATTGAAGGGACTATACAACTGACTAAAAGTATTATACTCGATCACACGTGTTATATGTGTCATGTCTTACTTGCAATCTTATCTCCGCCTCTCAAATACTACTTGTTGGTCGTAAGTTGTCTAGCTGTCCAATTTACTAACGATTCTTATCATATACAAGATCTTGTTTCGAGGGTGATGAATTGATGATTGGAGTCGGTGAGCAAAGGGATGAACTTTACTATTTTCCGAGGCGTAATCACGAAACCAATAGTGCATCAAGTGGGTAACAAGGAAAGTAATGAGCTTTGACATAAACACAGTGGCGGACCTAGGATTTCCCCGCTAGGGGGGCACAAAAAAAAATTCCGACATTTTTTAAGTTTATAAATTACTCCACATTTTACGCTATTATTTTCTCTATAAATTAATCCATATTTTACGCTATTATTTTCTTTATAATAGTTTAGATATAATACAAATCTTCCAATAATATTAAGCATGAAGTAGAAAGTGGTAGAGTTGGTTGTATTGATAATATTTCATACAAGGGACTCGGGTTCAAATCCGCTCGAGCTCCTAACCTACTGTTCACAAGGCAAATGACCAAACCAATTCATCAACACCCATCAAACTAATATTTCAAATGGTTTAAATCTATTTGTTTCGAAAATTGTCGGGGGGGCCCGGGGGATAATATCATCTCATTTATGCCTTTTCCTAGTGATCTTAATATCAATAAACATAATGTGTCGATGTTTGTCATCTTGCACCCTCATGCTCGCATTCCCCTTGCTCTCCATCGCTCCGAAATTGACGTCCCTTCTTAATTTACCCATTGGCAACCCACATCGACCACCTTAGCCCTATGCTCACCACGCGGTAACTAGTAAAGAAGATACTCGTAAATCACTAAATGTATATTATTTGACCTATCGTCCATTTGTGATGGATATGTTCGTCACAAACAAGAATATATAAGTAATAAAATGCCTACAAACAATCCTTAAAGAGATACTCCGTACATAAAGTATTAAAGTCTATTAACAACTTAATAATAGAAATCAATCGAAAAAATTTGCGAAAATGAAAATAACATAATTAAGAGAGAAGTGTAATAGCAAAAAAAATAGGTGGAAGAAATCAAACAAATAATTGAAAAAAAAAATGTGAATGATATCGATGAAACAGAGGAAATGATTATAATACTCGTACTCGCACATTAATACGCTACTGAAATGAAAATAAATATACATCCAGAGTTCTGCCTTGTGACGCACCCCGACAAAGTCAAAAGCTCGGTCAAACTTGTAGATGTCCTTGGTTTCAATTTCCAGACAAAACCATGGAGTCTTGAACTCCCTCCCCAATTAATTATCTTAATTACAACCTCCATTATGCACCTCCTTCTCCATCTTAACTACTAATCCCCTCTATTTCCATGTTGATGATGAAAATAAAGAAGCAAACTTTGGATGCACCCACACCCATCTTCCTCCTCCTCCTTCTGCTCATCCTCCTCCCATCACCCCTTTCAACTGCCACTGAAGATGATGTCAGGTGTCTTAGAGGTGTGAAGAACTCCCTGAATGACCCTCAATCAAAGCTCCATTCTTGGAACTTCTCCAATACTTCTGATGTGGGTTTTGTCTGCAAGTTTGTGGGTGCATCCTGCTGGAATGACAGGGAGAACAAGCTGATAAGTCTGCAGCTTAGGGATTTCCAGCTTTCTGGGGGTATCCCTGATTCCCTGCAGTTTTGTTCTAGCATTCAGACACTTGATCTCTCTGGTAATGCTTTGATTGGCTCTATTCCTGCAAGTATCTGCTCTTGGGTTCCTTTTCTGGTTACTTTAGATTTGTCTAATAATCTCTTGTCTGGTCAAATACCTTCTGATCTTGGAAACTGTCAGTATTTGAACAAGTTGGTTTTGTCTAATAATTCATTATCTGGGTTTATTCCCCCTCAGCTCTCCAATTTGAACAGGCTTACTGTGTTTTCTGTTGCTGATAATCACCTTTCTGGTCAAATTCCGCCATCTTTGGCTCATTTTGATGAGTCTGACTTTGATGGGAATGGTGGGTTGTGTGGGAAGCCAGCTGGGTCTAAGTGTAATGGCTTGAGTACGAAGAATTTGGCAATTATAATAGCTGCTGGTGTGTTTGGCGCGGCCGCCTCGTTGGGGTTAGGCTTTGTGTTATGGTGGTGGTACTTCTCGAGGGCGGGTAGGAAGAGGAAGGAAGGCTATGGTCTTGGAAAAACAACTGATGGTACTTGGGTTGATAGGTTGAGGGCGTATAAACTCTTACAGGTTTCGTTGTTTCAGAAACCTCTTGTGAAGGTTAGGGTCGCTGATTTGCTTACTGCCACCAACAACTTTAGTCGTGACAATATAAGGATTTCGACTAGGATGGGCACGACTTATGGAGCCATGTTGCCTGACGGGTCTGCATTGGCTATCAAACGGCTTAGTGCTTGTAAGCTTAGCGAGAAACCCTTTAGGACTGAGATGAACAAGCTGGGACAACTTAGGCATCCAAATCTAGTTCCTTTGTTGGGATATTGTATCGTGGAGGATGAGAAGCTACTGATTTACAAGCACATGTCCAATGGAACTTTGAATTCTGTGATACACGGAAAGACGATGTTTTTGGATTGGCCCTCAAGATTTAGAATCTGTTTAGGTGCCGCAAGAGGTCTTGCTTGGCTCCATCATGGTGGAGAATTGTCGTATTTACATCAGAACATAAGCTCAAATGTGATTCTTCTAGATGACGACTTGGATGCGAGGATAATCGATTTTGGGCTAGCAAGGCTTATGTCATCTTCAGAATCTAGCAACGAGAGTAGCTTTGTCAATGGTGAATTGGGGGAATTCGGGTATATAGCACCAGAGTATTCCAGCACCTTCACAGCATCGCTGAAAGGGGATGTTTATGCCTTTGGCGTGGTTCTTTTAGAATTGCTGACAGGGCAAAAACCGTTAGAAGTGGCACTTGCTGAGGAAGGGTTTAAGGGCAATTTGGTTGATTGGGTGAATGCACTGTCAAGCTCTGGCCGATTAACTGAAGCCATCGATGAAGATATAAGTGGAAAAGGACACGACAATGAAATTCTTGAGGTGTTTACAATTGCATCTAAATGTACAGTTTCTCGACCCAAAGAACGATATTCAATGTACCAAGTGTATGAATCACTAAATAGCATGTTCGAGGACCGTTTCTCTGAGCAATACGAAGACTTTCCTCTGAACTTTGGAAGACATGACATGAATCAGCCAGTATAGTCTGTTTAATCTCCTCTACTTTGTTTAGGCGTCATTCTCCTTCCTGATACGCTGTCCATCAGACTTAGACTCGGTTAGCAATATCCGATGCTATATTGTCGTTTGTTCCGTGGTGAAGTGCTGAATTCACGCTTTGAAGAAAAACCTACGGACCACTGTGCAGAATTCACGCTTTAATCTCCAGCACAGTTATTGAGGTATGCAAGGTGATACAGGGATTCCGAGTCACGTTGAATTTGGATACACCTGTATGATGTTGGGGTCTACTTAAACTGCCTTTGCTTGCAAAGATTTTGTTGTTTTATTTTCGTTTCTTTTTTCGTATTTGCGGGTTTTCATGTATGTAAAATGTATCTTAGCATCCACAGCTCATTGCTTGTGGTTTCAGACTTGTTCTTTTGGATTATTATTCATTAAATTATTTTGGCAGTTTAGTTGGATCTTTGCTGTTGATGTATCCGACTATCTTCTTTTTCCTGCAATATTTGTACTCCACAGAAATGAAATTTGACTTTGTCTAGGCGCCGTTCTTCTGAAACTGAACCTAATGGAGCTGAACAGAACGGAAGGTGGTACAAAAGTTGATAAGAGTGGACGTAGTTGGTGTAAAATAAGGTTGATTCGGTCCAATTGTGGACGATATTTTTGACATATACAATCGGAGCTTTCAAACCCGGGTTTTATGAATTATGACAGCTTTTGCCTTTTGGTGTTACATTACATGTGTAGCTGTCGACTGTTGTCGTCTGTGGAGGATGAAGGCATGAAGCTACATTGTTTATTCCTTGGCTGGGTTTGATTAGAATTAGAAGATTCAAATAACAAACTGACAATTTGACAACTATGTCTATGTTCGCTATCAATTGACTAATTCCTGCCCATCTTCTTGCTTTGTCCCACTCACCAAACAAAACTCCTTTTAACCCAAGAACTCTCCTCACAAAAAAAAAAAAACAATTTTCCCCATTTAAAAACGTTCCATTACGAATATCCGATGTAGCCATAAGACAGGTCAAATACATTCCAAAATACTACAATCAACAAACAAAACTTGATTACAATGTAGTAGATTATTTCCCATGAATTCATATGATGTTGATACAGAATCGGTTACTACAGTTTAATCTTCGACAGGAAATTAAAATCTACTGGAAAAGGGTTCAAGTTTTACCCATAAAAACAAAGTCTGTCATGTCTTTGACACTCATCAACGAATTCATTCCAAAGTTGTGTCACTCGTAGAACTGGAAGGTACATGCAAACTGAAGTCGATATCATGTAGGAGTATCTGAACTCCAAATCTAACTCAAAATGTCTTCACTTTCGAAACTACACAAAATTCAGATACACCACCAATCCAAGACAAGGCAGCCAAAGTCACCAAACTTTTGTAAGAAAAATTAGTCAAAAAAACATTCCCCATAAGATGAGAAAGATATGGGGACAAGGAAGCATATATCCTCGCCAAAAACGGAAAAAGGAAAAAGGAAAAAAAGAAACTAAAAATTTATGCTTGTTTTTCCATCCCGAGGGAGTAAACTAGTGAACAATGGGGCGTTAACACCCCTTTTTACCCGGCCGAACAATTCTCTTGGGGTTCTATTGGTAGGAACGTTGCTGGAAGCCGTTGCCTCTTACGTTATCAAAGGCGCTTCCTGAAGTTCTAACACCACCACGTCCTCTTGGTGCTTCGGTTTGGTAAGCGCCTCTACCTCGACCTCTGCCTCTCGCTACGCCTGTCAAAGACATCGACAAAAGGGAATCAATCAATTATGAGCATCGAGCTGTGAAATCGAAAGAATCTGTGGCAAGTAAACTTTTTAAACGGTTACTGTCAAATTTTGAAAGATGCTGCTTTACCCTTCCAAGTTCCAAGGGTCTATGTCTAACCAAAGGATCGACTAACAAATGACTGCGGAACAAGCTCCTTTACAACTAAAATTAAAATTTATAACCTTGATAATCTAACTTCGGACAGGAAATAAGATTCAAAAAAAACTTTGCACATCTCCACATCCTAGTGCACAGCACAATATAGCAATAATATGTAAGAGCACTTACTTCCACCTCGTGGAGCGCTATTGCTGCTTGCTCTCCTCCCCTCGATGTAGACTTGCCTGCCCAACAGTTCTATAGGCGAAGCCTACAATAGTTGAATTTAAATTGTTAGGGTTATAAAAATTAAGGAGTAATAGTAATATTTCTTTTGAAGAAGGCCGACATTTTTATTTTGTTATACTAAAGAAAAAACCTTGCGTCAATATAAAAGATAGAATGATCTACCATTAATCTAAATTTTACAATGTTTCACCAAAAAAAAAATCTAAATTTTACAATGTAAACATATCCAACACCCAATCTTAAATTAGTGCAATGAGTTAGTGGGAGTACTTACGTTGTTACCGTGGTGTATGAAGACAGTACAATACATTAACAGCTAAGAGAAAACTATTGAAACTATGTCTCTTTACATGTCAATCGAAACTTGAGATTATGCATGATAACCAAAAGTCTTAATCTCAAAGGTTAGAAATTAGTATTAAGAGGGCGACAAAACATTCCAATGACATTCCCAAAATTTTAGCACCTCGCTTTACCGGTGAACAGTAGTGGCAAACTACAATTCGAGACACAATTTCCATCATTACATCAGCCGTAAAGAGTCTATATGTTAAGACAATTCTACCACATAGGACATGGGTGAGAGTGTAAGACTGACAGCCTGAATACATCCTTGTCATGTCTTTTAAGAGATCGTCATGTCTTTCCAGAGATCGTCGAACCCCACCCCTACCCCGCAATTCCCATTGAAGAATAATGGTAATGATTCAATTGTTGTATTTCTATTGGTGAACTGAAGCATTGTTCATCCACACCCATAATTTTTAAAAGATACGTATACTCATATTACCTTATTCAATTTATGAAGGAAACCTTGTATGCTTGAATAATAAATGATACTATGAACGGTGTTTAGACAGTTCCACAACTCACGAACCTGAATTGCAATTAAAAAAACTGTAACGTACCTGAATTGCACTATGAACACCAGACATATCTTCATACTCGACAAATGCAAAGCAAATACCAATTTCCTGCAAGTCAAATCCGAATTAGGATAATCAGTACACTAGCAAGAGTAAATTAATGAGCTTCACAAGATAAAGTTTGATCATACTCCGTACCTTTTTATTCCTGATAAATACTCCATTAGATTTGATTTTACCAAAATTCTTGAACTCCTTCTCAAGATCAGCATTTGTCACATTTGAGGGCAAGTTCCTCACGTAGACAGATGTCAGCTCCGCTAAATTGCACAAGTATCAAAAATGGAAATTAGGGAAAACTATTGCCAGGCCCAAATACATTGCAAAAGGCCATACACACATATCCAAGCTCCAAAAGTGGTTGGCCACACATGATATCAATGGTAATTACGCTCAGGATTTTACACAACAAACTCTAAAATTAAAGGAATAGTTCTAACCTAATCCCCTTTATGTAATGGGCTACCCAAATTACTGGATGAAGGATAAAACTGTCTTTCAATAGTAAGGAGCAAGAAAAAAGACGTCCATTAATTGTGAAGTGACTCTTCAGGGAAAAAATATAAATTACGGAGTAATAAAGAGGGGAGAGAGGTAAATCAATTTAGCAGTTGAGGTAGAATGTGAACTAAAAGTTTGCACACCTTCTTGAGAAAAACCGTCATCTGCCCCAGGACCGGATGCTTCAGGTACAAATGATGATGCTGAGGGGTTTAGTTGTTGAGCATTCGCTTGAACCGTCTGTTCCAATGGGGGTGGAGGAGGCATGCTTTGTCTTACGACAGTTTGACGGGGAACAGATGATTGTGAGGATTGACCCTTCGAGGCTTGCAGCTGAACAATTTAGGATGCAGAATTAAACAAATAAAATCAAAATTGTGGTCATACAACGACACATCACGACATACAAACAGCGAATAATGCTAGGTAGGGGTGTAGTGACAATTAAGTTTTAAAGGCACATGCGTCATGCACACAGGACACTGTTTTAACAAACAAATTACAATTTGTGGGCAAGAATACCTTTTTGGATTTATGTAAGGTTGCACATGACAAAACCGAAAGCTAGGTGTAAGTTATAACGGGACCAAAGGGAAGGGTATAAAAAAAGAGGGAAATTTCACACTTCATATTAGTATGCCTTTAGCAAAAAGAGGATGTTAAAAATGAAATCTATATATAATGGGAGCAAAGCGAAGAATAGAATAAAAAATACTCCGTAATATAGAATATGCGTAATGCCTCAAGGAGCCTTGCGTTTATGCACAACCAAGATGCATGTTTATATGAAGGATGAGGGAATAGCATGATCAAATCAAAATGGAACAGAGACTTAGAGGAGGAATGACGCAACAAGCGCGTATGATATTTTGTGTGCTTTTTTAAAACTATAGGATGTCATTGATAAGTGTGTGACTCAAACATCGTAAACAAATTCAAAAAGCAGTTGAGAGGAAGCATACAATGGATGCATACGACAACTTTGCACGTTCTACAGAAGGTTCAGCTGCAGGCTCATGTGCAGGTTCGGGAGCTGGTTGAGGAGTAGGTGCAACCACGGGGTCTTCTACATGGTTAACAACACTCTCAAAGGGATAAGGCTCCTCCACAGGAGCTTCCTGGACAACTGTTTCTGACTGAAGCTCTTCATGTTGTTGCTCATCAGGAAGGCTATATTTGTCGATGGGACTATCATCCTCAATATGCAGCGAGTTCACGTATTCCCTGGTCTCTTCCTCATACTTGTAATTTGGAACTGCAACGGTAAACATATAAGCCCAACATTTTGGAAAAAGCTGTGTAAGGTCGCACACAACTGAACAAGTATTTGATCATCCACAAAACCTTAGTCTCAGCCACTAGACGTCAATTAAATAACAAAAAAAAAAAACTGAGTTTATCTCAAAATCTAGTTAACCCTGGACATGAAGACACAATACAAAATCCATCAAAGGATTCCCATGCTAGTATAAATTACGGGCTACAGGATCACAGAACTGAGTTTAAGGGTGCTTCAAATTAGTTCAAAATCATTGGCATTAATTCTAATCATTTCACATTAAAAATTACCCGAGACTAAAAGGAAGATGGACCCTTACACTGCAATGGATAAAATATGAAATACAAACTGAAATTTGCACTGTTCGGCAAATAGTTGCACTGGCATGCCATAAAATGTCAAGGAAAAAAAAGTCCACTTTCACTAATCAAGAGAATGATCTAATATAGCTGAGTCCATAAAGTACCTGTCTGCTCTAGATGAGGATTGGTTGCATGCACTTCCGAGTCAACTGGAATGTCGGGCAATTCAGGTATTGGATGCTGGTTAATGGCATCCCCGTCCTGGAATTGAAGAACATCATTCATGACAAAGAAACCCTTATCCTGGGGGGCTAAGAAGAAGGCCTGTGTGAACTTCCTTTTTCCATAGAAGTTCCTGGACCTCACAATGCCAGACACAATAAGAAGAATGCCACCATTCCATGAGTTTTGGACATCCAGTCGTGTGACTTCAACTTTACTCACATTGAGAGAAGTAAGAAGGGAATGGATATCCTGCCAAATTATTAGTTAATTACAGCTCTTAGGTCAAAGCAAAAAGATACGAATACATAGAATAAAAAAGTGTATCACTTGTGTCCCGAAACACTTTTAGGACAAATGAGAACATCGCATGAAGCCACTGACAAATGCATACATTACCGTCATATTTGAGAATTTAAGTAATGGAATGGAAGGGGGGGCATATATAGCATAGCAAGAAGCAGATGGGCGCCAAGCCAAATAAGCGCAACAAGTAGCTCAAAACAGCATAATAGTAATATCACAAATTAAATAGGCTGGCAGATACAAAGAAGGAATGCCTTTATTCATGGTAATTGTGACTTGAGGACTTGCCCTCAACTGTGCTCTAAAGGGACCACCTGCAAATGGCTTTAGATAGTAGAAAGGATTCTTTTGGATATACTACTCGTATCTTCTCAAGGAAGAACTCATCCTTGCCGTGGGAACATAGCACCCTCAAATTAATGTATCCAATTTAACTTTGGGATGGGTCAACCAACATCAACGTGCTTGATGCAATGATATTTATGACATATTGGTCAAACTAGACACATCTCCGAGATAAGAACACACTTTAGAAGCAATTTACAAGACACGGCCTAGTGCCCGCAAGACATATATCAGCTCATGCCTCAAGCCCTCAACTACTCAGCCTCAAGAAAATTAAGTCCTCAAGAAGATATCTTCCACTATGCATCAAATGAGCAAAAGAGCAGATCTTGTTTACTTAACGGAAAATCTTGATAAGACGGTCCCACATTCACAAGATGAGCTTAACTTAAAGTTTCCAAACTCGCAGCTGAACCGAAAAACTCTGTATATATACAAGGTAGTTCTACTGAAGGTGTTATTCAATATCAAGAAACGACTTCACATTGTCTTCCCAAATAAGAACCCTTAACTAATAAGGGTATATATCTTCAAAAGGCCACAAAACAAACATCCCTTTAATGAGATTATTCCAAACTTGCTCATCTTGACTTCCTCAATCAGTGAAAACCTAATTTCAAACACAAATTACACCAAAAAAGAATCCGGAACCGCACTTAAAGCAAACAACTATTCCATAAAACATTGCTTTTCTGGTAAATAAACACCAAGTTCCAGACTTTTTCCTTCAATTAAAAAACATCATCAAATAAAAAAAACAAGAAAGCAGAGAATTTTACCAGCATGGTAGAAACGGTTTGGGAATCGTCCCCATCGACTCGAGTCATGGTGCTTGATTCATTGTAAAACCGATGAGAATACTCGGGCGTTTCACTAAGCACTTGATAGTATTGATTGATGAAGAATGAACCAACCTATATATATACATACATACATTGATTAAAACCCGCCATTAAAACAGCATCGTCAACTAAAATTAACAGAGCAATGCAGGAAATTCGAAATATAGTCCCTGAATATCTGATTAAATTGATTGAATCATTGAAACGGAGGGAGTGTCGGGGATATATATATATATATATATATATATATATTACCTCGAAAGCGGAGATATTAGAAGCCGCCATTGATATTGATGGTGATGGTGATGGTGATGAACAAAACCCTAAACCACTCAAGACCCAGAAATCTAATCCCCTGGATCCAAAAACCCTTTTGATAGTTTCGGATGAATATGGAAAATAAAAAAGGATAAATATTAATTTAATGTAATGTAATTTTATTAGTATGTGTGTGTATATATTGCAATAATAAATAAGTATTGGGTTGGGTGTAGTTGAAAAGTGTAGGAGTCGGAGATATAAGGGAGAAGTGAAAGAGAGATATGGAGATGACGAAGGAGAAGAGAGAGTTCAGATCTGAGGCCTGAGGGAAAGTGAGAAGCTCTTTCTATCTTGTTCTCTGCTTATACAATATACATACTCCTCTTCACTGGACTATTCTTTTTGTGAGCTTTATATACTCCTCCATCTATATTCTTGAATTAGTTCTATTTCGACGTAAAATTATAGGGTGCATCTGATGAAAGATAAATTAATCCAAACTATTATCCACGGTTTAATCTCAAAATAAACTTTTAAATTATCCTTCTAAATTGAAGTCACATGTTATCTCAGATTAAAAGTTATCGATCTCTCTCGTCTTTCTTCTCATCCTTACGGCCTTACCTAGACCTAGCAAAATCGATCCAACCTAAATGACCAGACCCAAATAACTCACCCGAATTTGACCCAACATCCGAACTGAAGACTCTATGAAACACGGCAAACATCCAATGTTTAATCTAAATTACTATTCATATCAAATTGCACTTTCTTGAGCTACCGCGGTTAATATTTCCGATCCTAGGTTTGGACCGAGGTGTTACACTCTAATTTGACCCATAATTTAAATTGACCCGAATAAACCCGATTTTTCCTAACCGGAAAGTGACCTGGTCAAAAATTGACCTACCCAAACCCGACCTAGTCACCACTAAAAAAACTTCTCCACCACCCCGTCACACCACGAACCACCATACTCCTCCCTTCTTCTTCTTCTTAAGAATATACACATACAATCCATAAACAAACCCGATTAACCTCATGCTTACCACAAAATCCACCACAACCCACCTTCACCTTATATTCGTCCATTGAGAAAACCGCAGTGCCTCGAACTCTGAGATCAAGGTCTAAATATCCAACGATAATTTTTTTAAGGATAAACGCGACATCTTATATTACATTTACATCAATATCAATATCTGCATGCTTAATATCTAACGATCTTAAAATTATTAGATTTTGATACGCAACCATGTAATCCTTATTTGGTTGACAAAATGCAATTACGCAAGCATCTGAGCGCACACACAACACAACCCAACACAACACACGAGACAATTTGACAAAATGCAATTTACTTGTACAAACGAACGTCTTCACAAGCTTTGTGTAGACTCAAACTACACTACGTACCACACAATTACTGACTCAGTCCGACTCCTTGATCAACTGTCACATACACGCTCGTTGGCGCGACTAGATTCGACTCAATTACTACCTTATTATTCGACACATTCCTCAAAGCGTAACTAGGAAACGCAGTCCCACCCGTATTAAACGTGTACTGAACGTGTTTGATGAGGTTAGGAAAAAGAAGAACCCCGTTGAAATCAGCCGTCCAAGAAGTCGCATTCCCTTTCACTTCTGCTCGAGCGATGGTCGATTTCATATTCATCCCATTCGCAATGTTCCTATCCACCAAAACCTGATCGACTTCCCCGAAAGGCCCATCTAATTGTACAATGTCAACCCCCGTTCCAGACCCCGAGAACGTGTTATCCACGATGTTCACTCCGTTGACAATACCCTTGATCGATTTCAGTGAAATGAACGCGTCCCCTAGGAAAAAGTTGTTAGAAATGATGAGCTGAGACGGATCTTCGGCCACAATCCCGGTGTAATCCAAGTAGGAGTTCACAATCCTCGTCTGGGTCAACCCCGGTAGCTTCAAATAGATCCCGGTCCCTCCGAAGCCATAGGCTTTGTTATAGCAATGCACCCCCGAAAGAAGGTTAGCCTGACCCGAAACCAAAACCCCGGTTTTAGCTGAAAAAATCATGACATCAGTAACAACATTGTCGTTCCCGTTCAGGATGATTCCTGTCCCACTGAAGTTCCTTTCCCCCGGATCATTCCCCGCGGTTATATGCTGCCCTATGAACGAGCTTCTAATCACGGTCTCATGCCCGCTTTGGACGTGGATACCCTCGCTCATGAAATGGGTAATATAGCAGCTGTCTATGCCAATCCGAAGGGAGTTTATGACCGCGATTCCACCTCCTCTGAAGTTACAGTCCAGCATTAAGTCCCTGAATGTTATGTACTCAAAGTTGTAGGATGACGGGGCCAGGTTTTGGTCGTCTGGAGTCGTTTTTTGCTCATTGCTTTGAGAAGGCGAGGGTGAGGGTGGTGAAAGTTCGATGAGGTAACGGGTTGTGTCGAAACTCTCTGATGCTTTTAGTGTTCCTCCATGTATCTGTTTCAGAACAGATTACAAAGTACAGACAAACAAAGATTATTGACTCGGTGTTGTGCGAGTACATGAAGAAATGTGTGCGAACGTACCAAGATATTGCCAAGGTGTGGCGTAGAAAACTGAAGGGGACGAGAAATTAAGTAAGTACCACCATCGAGATTAATCTCTAACCCTCCAAGATTGCTAATCCCCATCATTAGATACTCGTTGTTGTTGTCGCTGTTGCCAACATCAGAAAATACTCTTAGCAGTGCATCCGTACTGTCATTTTTTCCAGTCGGGTCTGCTCCGTATGATGTTACATGATACACCCTCCCACTTTTTGCTTGCTCCTGCATTCATTTCATTTCATATTCATCGTCTATGCGAATTTGACTACAATTCAAGCAAAAAAAATACTAAACGGATTGAATACGCACAGTCGTGGGAGGGGGAGGGGCAACAGGTTGGTTGGAGGCGGCGTCCATTTTCTTCAAAGGTTGATCAGCTACGACGAGTTGTTCATTGAAAAAATGGCCTCGAATGGAGCTGGCAAAGGAAGTATCGCCATGAACCTCGATAACCAAGAGATGACCCATTAGCTCTACGATTATCAGAATGTTGACAAATAGAAGAAGTGCTCTTGTCACCATTGCTGAAACCTTCATTTGAATGAAGTAATGTACTGTTTTCTCAAATTTTAGTGCATGTTTTTTTGTTTATATGATGATGTTGCAGTTCAAACACTCAAAGAAAGAGATAAAGAGAAGAAGTTAGAAAAAGGGGATTGTTAATGTAGTTATATAGAGAGAAATGGATGGAGAAGTCATGGAAAGAGAAGGGGCTAACTAAATGGAAAGAATTAATGCAAAGAAAAATGGGATTCTCTAGTTTTTTGGACTTGTTTTCCTACTGCTCATACATTAAACACCTCCCTCAGTTGGTGGTTTGCCTGTTTTTAATGCCATTAAATAACCCTTTATGTGAGTCCCCATGTATTATCTTTCTAAACTACAACTACAATAGTCGTATCTGACACTCCGACTAGCTAAGAATACCCCAAACGACACCTCATGGGGGAGTTGGAGTAATATGGAATAAAGGCAGTCGAAAACATATAAAATAGTCTTTAATTTTCACAAAGAACCCGTGTAGATTTGAACACAGAAAATAACTACGTATCTTCAGATCGTGACTTTATTTGGGACCTGGAGACCAGACCGGTATGTGTCCACTTTTGGAACACCCCTGCACAATCAGTCAGACATAAGGGAAGCATGCAAATCTCTTCATTCAAAGTCTTTTTCCTTGTGCCACTGTATCTAGCTGATCAGCTGGATAGAATCTGCGGCGCAAAGCATCCTTGAATTGCACCCATCCAAAGCCGGGTTGAGCTGAAAGAGCGTCTTTCACCAAAACCCACCAGTTGTCTGCATTTCCTTTCAGATAATAGGTGGCGATGTCAACTCGCTGATCCTCAGGGCATTGTGTAGCCTCAAACCGTTTCTCAATCTCTCCAACCCATCCGTCTAAGACTACAGTATCATACGCACCCTCATATGTAGGAGGGTGGTGACGGTTAAACCAGTAGAAGACGCTGCGCAACTCTTTCCTACGGTACCTGTTCATCTGCTGGGCCACGGTCAGTAGTAAAGCCTTGAATTGATGATCAACACAATCCTTGAATTCGGCATTTTCTTCTCCGTTTCTAACGCTGGAATTCAAACTCTGTGAACATTGTCCGACCTTGCGAACATTCCCCCTTGTTCTCTTCGCAGATGTCTTCGTTACATCAGAATGAGCCCTCTTCACCCCTCTAATTCTTGCAGCCACCTCAGCCTCGTTGGCCTTAACCAGCTCATACGAGCGTACGGCTCTTTCATACGACTCCTGATAAGTTTTTGAGGGAGTATTAACCATAAGGCACCCAACCTTAGGATTCAAGTTCACTACAAATCTAAAAACCAGAAGACATTCGTTAGGTTCTGGACACGGCTCAAATCGAGCCAGTTCTTCAAACTTAGTAGCGTACTCTTGGACCGTCATGCTCCCTTGCTTCAGATTCTGAAACTCCTCTTCCTTCAGCCGGCGCAACTCAGACGGATAAAAGTACAACATCAATTTCTGCTTGAATTCAACCCACCCGAATTGAGCTAAAACAGAATCCTTTACCCTGAGCCAATACATGGTGTCGGCTCGCCCCTCTAAATAAAAGGAAGCAATGTAGACCATCTGGTCCTCAGGACATCGTGTAGCGACAAAAAGTTTTTCCATCTCTCGAATCCAACTATCTACCAAGACAGGAGCAGACCTATCCGAGTATGTAGGAGGTTGGTGAGTATGAAACAGCTGGTGGAAGGTTTTGTAGTCTCCTGTCCCAAGGTCGTCGTTGATGTCCCCGATCATGCTATTAGAGATATTAATATAATATTTCTAGAATGTATTATTGTATTGTGATATAATTTAGTTTAGTTAATTATATCTCTTAGAATCTTTAGTTTAGATAATCTGTATCTCTTAGAATATCTCAGTGATATTATAGTTGTGCCCCATTGTAATCCTATAAATAGGACCCTTGTACATCAATATTATTCATGCAATTCACAATAATCTTTCTCAATCTTTCATAATTTCAAGACATGCTCCACAGGGTGAACCCAACTCGACGAGCAAGCGATTCATCCACCTCTCCAGCTTTTCCGTCTACGTTTCTAGACATCTGCATACACAAACTCTTATTAAACAAAATCCCGCCTACATATTTGCACTTACTTAAGCTTCATCAAATCAACTCGTTAACAAAGAACACACCTCAGCACGTAGCTCACGAACAAGCGATTCATCCAACTCTGCAGCTTTTGCGACTACGTTTCTAGCCAACTGCACACACAAAATAAACATGCATAGTTGATCGGTGATTAAGAACTTGGTCCGCTACAAGTCTACAGTAGCATCTCAGACATAATTAAATACCCACAAATTTTCTATATATACTAAATGAGAAACCAATATAAAAAAATCACTGAAGAAGAATATAACATGTGGCAATCGGTCTCTTATTAAAAAATTTCGACATACTTAAGCTTCATCAACTCAAGTCATGAAGAAAGAACAGACCTCACGAGGAAGCGATTCATCCACGTCTTCAGCTTTACCATCTACGTTTCTAGCCATCTGCGCTGCGCGCATACACGTACAAAATAAACTACTCGTAACCACTGAAGACTGAATATATATATGACACGAGCACATTGACGTATATCAATCTGATCGATCTCTTATTTAAAAAAATGAAGAAAGAAGACATGCATACACCCTGGGTACGGTTAATACCAAAAGTACATACAAAACGACGTTAACTGAAATTGAATTTTAATATACATACACTGATACATATATATATACATCAAATTTGACGATACATATACTTCTATCAATGTACGTACAGTACTATACAAAAATGACATGCATGGTACTATTGACATTGCTAAATAGATCGGAGAACGACAGCAAGAATAATAACCAAATCATCAATGGTAGTAATTTAGAACCGGGAAACAATGACATGATACGACACGACACGGCATGTAACAGGGTTGAGGCAAGGTTTGATGACAGTGGATCGACACGAAAATTAATGGGAGAGGTTCATTCGGTTTGAGGGTTTGTGACATGACCCCGATGGGTTTGACAGGTCTACCACCAACTTCACATAACATAACATAACATAACATAACATGATGCAGTAAAACAAAGATATATACAGAGATTTGATTGATTATTACTACTCCGTATTTGGTAATTAAAGTAAGTGGAAGGGTTAAAAGCTTGTAATTAACTATTTGGACGTACCTATATATTGTACTGCTGATGCTGATGCTGATGCTGATGCTGATGGAGACGCAGACGCCCTTTCTTTCAAATTTTAGTACGTTTATCTACTCGTAGGATGGAAGCTACAATTGATTTACGAGTATATATAAGATTACGAGTAACGTTTCTTCATCATTAAATGATTATCTAGTGTTTCCTCCCTATCGGAACCGACGCCGTTTAATCATTCTTCTAATTTCCTCATCATTAAATTCTTTTGATACATTAATATTGATTGATTTTATTAAACAAGAATATTTATTGATTATTCAATTCAATTGTTCAATCAATTACAACACGTACTGTTATTAAGAATCAATATTATGACTCAATTTAGTCAAGCTCGGTCCGTTTCACTCCAAAAGAATATGGTCGTAGTGATCTAAGACCCGTTTGAATAATTGGTTCATAGGAACATGTTACAAACCCAACATCAAGTGTGTTATGACTTAGATAATGGGACACATTTAGTTAGCCATTTAGGTAATTGGTTTGACAAAAACACGAACATAAAATTCAATTGGGTTGGATTAGGGTGGAGTTCTTTCGACACAAACTAACCCGGGTAACCCGTTAATTAGTTCCCTAAATTGGTTGTAATTGCCAAATTGGGTAGGTAATTTAACTATAAAGTTTGAAAATATGATAGTACTCGGTACTCAACTTTGCAATTTGGGTATCATATGCAAATTAGTCATCCGAAAGATTTTAACCTGTTACTCCGTACATAGTTACATGAGTTGCCTTTTATCACTCATCTATTTACACAAAATATAATTACTTTTTTACTCACTTCAACCTAGGTGGATCATAAAACCATTTGATTAATACTCTTCCTTGAACTAAGGAGGGAGTAATAATTTCTCGTACTTTTTACTCACTTTTTTAAAAGTTGTCAAATATCCAACGTAAACCTTTCCTGCCAGAGGATGGCTAATGCGTAAATTTTGTTCCTAACAGAACCTTTCCTGCGTGAGGCATGAGCCATACCCCATTTTGCAGGAAACACAGCCCAACACACTACATGATGCCCGATAAGCTCAAGGATGAATGGCAAGACAATAAATCTCGCGAAATACGTTGCAGCTAATATACAGTCCTGGCATGAAGCAAAGAAAAAGATAACAACATACAAGCAAGAGATTTTCTTTAAGATCTCACTGATAAATCTATCCAGAAATACGAGGTATTTGTGCATAACCAAAACTGAACAACATTCTATGACTAGGACAACGGCCCCCCAACTTCCAAGATCAACCACCTGGAAAGTTTCAACTCTCCGACAAGAAACCCTAATCCTACTCCCCAAAACCACCTCCATCTATCGGATATAATCACGTCAAGCGGCACAGCAAGCTGAGAACGGTGGAAGATAATGGTTAAACACGCTATGCTTTAATAGTAATTACCATAATAACCTTGTGGGGCAGCTGCAGGGGGTTGCTGTACTGTTGGAGGCGCAGGTGCTGCAGCGGGGGCAACATACGTTTGTTGGGGGTATGCCTGTGAACAAACAAAAAAACATAAACGTTGGAAAATATCTATTTTTTCTAACATTTGTTTGATGCACGGTGTCCAATTGCATGTAAAAAGATGATCCTTCTATATACCATCAAAAAACATTCTCTGGGTTGTATTCTTCTCGCAAAAAGTTCCTCGGACTATGTATGACAGCCAGACACGTGTATACGTGACCTGGAGTATGGCTCACCAGTCACAATAATCTATCTTATCAGCCAGACACTTTACTTTTAAGGCCAAACTCGCATCTGAAGCAACACGCAAACACTCAACGATAAGAGCATGGCCGCATGGACTCCGTACCCGACACTCACAGACCGTAAACTGAAAGGGAGGCTTGCATGAGCATAGAGTCCGTAAACTGAAAACTTTTATGAGATGTCATTGTCTTAATAAAGGGCACGAGTACGGGTTGTACACAAAGATATCAATTTTAATTTTAAAGCTCAAATGCCAAAAATGAGACGATTCAAACTTTAAAAGCTTTTTTTAAAAATGATACATCTACAATTCTACAGGTTGTAGATTTAAGAGGCGAAAAGAAGACGGAAGTTGAGAGGTTGAGAATTAAGATGGAGATATGCCACACTATACTTCATTCCAGTCTATTTTCTATCAGAAATTCAGAAATATCAGACAATTAAATGGAAGATGGGTTACAGAGCATGTACATGACCTTTGTCATATTCACCTTGAGCAACGGATCCTAAAGTAAACACTGCAAACTACTACGGAGTAAAATTCAACAAGTAACCCATATATGATAGGAGGCATAAGCATACTGAAAGGACACTACAAGTGGTAGAGGACTTTTGGCTGCGACATATGTTGACGAGGGCCAAAAAAAAAAATTGATGGAATTCAAACACACAAGAAAACATTTTCAAAAGAACAGCGACCAAAAGAACAAGAAGAAAACTGGCTTTGAGTTCTGATTTTAACCTTGTGATTATGCACAATTTAAAAAAAACACATGCTACAACTACAAACCTGTGCTGGATACGTTGTAGGGTAGCCACCATAAGCAGCCGCTGGAGGCACTGATGCAGCCACCTGCTGAGGAGCATAGTTGTTTCCATAGTATCCGGCATACGCAGTCTGACAGTTAGTTATAAACGTATTATTCATTATGCATAGATACTAGTCGACTTACAGCAGCAGCAGCAGTACTAGTATAAATGAAGACATACCTGTTGTGGATAGGTTAGGTTATATGGTTGTGCTTGGGCTTGAGTGGCTTGTGGCCAAGGTTGAGGCTGGGCACCATAGCCAGCTGGCCATTGATTTTGAGTTGCCGGATAAGCTGCCCCACCGGGTGTGGCAGTTGACGGAATTTCTGTGTAGGATTTTGCATGCTTTGCTTTGTCTGAAGATAAGAAGTCATCAGCATGACGCTTTCTTGACTCCGATAAGCTCCTGTGGCGCGAAAACAGCCTAGCATGTCGATCCTTGGCTTTCTTGATGGATTTTATGTCTCCAAAAAGGTCAAGAAACTGCAAAATGATTTTACAAAAACTAGGTTCAGTTCATTGGACACGTGAAGGGTGTTTGGCGAGTTGAGTTATGTTTATATTAAAAAGATGAACCACTGAAAAAGGAGACACGTGTAGCAACCTCATTAAAAAAAAGTCCGTCTAAAACACTTATGGATTGCATTTGGGCTAAAAAAAATGAATCTAAAATAGGTCCACTATACAAAGGTCATTACAATAGTAGACTTAACGCCCGAGGGGGGGGGGGGGGGGTTCAAGTGACGACTAAATAACTAACATAAACCGGTATGATATTCTAAAATTTATCTGTGCCGCTAATATCTGACCTCTTGTATAAGTTGTGCATTTGCAAGGGACTTCAACTAGTTTTGTTAAAACAGCTTGCATATCACATGACATATTAAGCAGACTTATTATTTGGAGATTCTACCATTGATGGCACAACAAAAAATGATCATTCTTCAATTCACAACTAGCAGAAAGTAATCAATCACAAATTCAGAACACCCTGAAGTACTACAGCAAGTGGGAATCTGATTTACATAGCTAACCAGATTAACAAACCACAATAACGTATGTTATGTGACAAGGCACCAAGAGTTCATACTTCGTGTTTAACCATAGTAACAAATTCTACCTAGTGTTCTAATTTACCAACATAGAGCAAAACAAGTATGATTGAATGAAAATTGAGAATCTAGAAAGGGCCTAACATGCATAGTCAGTAACAGTAGTGAAGTCCTTTCAACGACAGCATTCATGTCAAATTGACAATTTTAATTAATCTGCAAATTCATTCGTTAACACAACTTATCGACAAAGAATTCAGTAAATACCTCCAAATAAATGCTTGACAAGTCCTCTTTTTCTAGCAAGCTTGTAGCATCAGTACTGTCAGCTACCGAGCTGAGGTACTTTTCAACCAAAGACTCCAAATAATCGATCCGCTTTGGAAGTGTTTGGATGGATTCTAGATGGATTAAAGCCTGTGTGACAGAAAAATAGAATGACTCATTTTGTAGGTAACATAAAATTAACACGTCTATCTTTCAGTCAGTTCTTTTGTTTCTAATATCACAGAATTTACAAGCTATTGTTTTAACTTCTATTTCGCAGGTCCAGTCTCCCTGAATGTTTTCTCACAAATGCTTTGAAGAAAAAATTACCTCCAAAAGTGGCTTTGAAAGTTGAACATGATCAACTGCTTGAGTAAGAATATCCCGAGCTTTCTCAGCATTTCCATATGCCTATGAAAATAAGGTTGAAAGTGAGCACCTTTCAGCATAATACTACCATGGGTATACCATAGACATTCTAGTGAGAAACAAAGTTATAATCCAACAAAAGCCTAGAATGAACGCCTATTTTCTTAGTCATTATTAACCAGCAAACGAATCAACTGAAATTTAACAAGAAACTGTAGAAGATATGCAGCATACCAAATATACAAATCGAGAGTACTGAGCAAATAGCATTGGTAATGTTTGTGAATGCTCTTTCCCTTTCTCGATGGCAATTGCTTGCTCGTATAAAGAAAAGGCTTCCTCCATATTCCCCTGACAAATAATGGGCATGCACTAGTAAGAAAACAAAGCACATTGATAATAATGAGTTAAAAAGTAGACACCACGATAACAACTTACCAGCCGCCTTTCCATGTTTGCGTGATCAATGATAGCCTCCAAAAGCCCAGGAGAAATCTCAGTATGCACCAGTTGAAAGGCAGCTCGAGCACCAGGTATGTCACCACGTTGCTCTTTTATCAGAGCAGCAAAAAGATGCAGCTCAGGTTGCCTCTGCGAGAAGATTAGAGGGCAACAAAATAAATTACACCTTAACCCATAAGCCTTCAGTATCAGGTGAACTAACATTGTCTAGGATTAGAAAAATGGTAAGCAAATCAGATCCCATCAAACATACTTCGTACAAAACAATGCAACATCAAAGAAAACCCAATGCATCCAAGGCTCTAGTCTATACTAGGGTCAATGGGTTAGATATATGCAGCCTCGCCTTGGGTAAGAGGTATGTTCACAGATGATAAATAATGAAACCTAAGGCATAAAATTCGTAGGCCAAACAATCCGTCTAAATATACAAAGCCAAAATAATTCAGTGACCTGTTTGGCTCTACTACAAAACACTCCAAAATGGGGAAAGAGTGAGTCATTGACTCCATATGTGAAACATAATAATCAATACAAATTTGCTGAGAATGTGAACCATAGAGCCACTACTATAAAATATAAACACCAGTTTGACATAAATGCTAATCCCACAGCAATATTCTGATATGAGTATATGACCCTTCTTTGATTAATAGATGTGCTTATTCATAAGATTTTCGCATGGAAATCATTCAACCAACAGTTTTGATATTAACATTGCATGTGACATGTCATCGTGAAAATGGTCGATCAGTTAGGACTAGGAGTTGAGGACTTGGGAATTTGTAATCTCACAGATACTCATCCTTGTGAAAAAAAATATTCCCAAGTTTGGGCACTAAATACCTAATGCTAAAAATAAGTACCTACCTTTACGAATACTTGTGTAGCACGAGCAAGAGCATTATCCGCAAGGTCAACACTGCCACTTCCTTCCATACATTGAATATATCTTCTCCAAAACTCGGGATAGTTAGCACATGCTACAAGACACCTTTCATACAGCTTGACAGTCTGACTCACAAAGAATAGCAACTTTATTATAAGAATATCCAAAAGAAATTCAAAACAAAAAAAAGTAGAAAGATAGAATCAAGAGGGAGATGCGCATAAGAGATACTCCATTTGTGGAAATAGGGAGGCCCCTCATATCAAAGGAGGGACCCTCCTTGCCTGACAGATACATGGTTAGGATAAGAAGATACCTGCATGCATAACATTTGAGTTTAAAAGAAAAATCACACAACGTGTCATGATTCATGAACCCAGAACATCGACTCACAATGAGGGTTTGAAGTACTTATCCTCAAAGAAACCATATTGAATGCCCATGCTTTAGTCTCAGTACAATATCCCGTTATAAAAGTTGCTTCATCGGACGGTTTACCCAAAAGAGCATACGGTGCAGCAGAAATTACTTAACTGTAAGTCAATATATTAAGGAGGACAGCTAAAGATCTAGTAACGTTAAGAATTGACATAAAACAACGGGAAACAAGGCAGATACCTTGTTGAAGTCTTCATTTCTTTCAATGAAATCCAAATAGTTATGCCAGTTTTCTAGCTCTGCATCATTCAAAGGTCGGACGTGAAAGTATGGCCTTCTGATAGCTGTTTCAAAACTAATGATCTTCGAATCAAACTCCTTAGCTTTCTTAAAGATCTCTTCCCTCACTGCAATATATTTCTCCAATTCCTCTGCTTCCGTTGGGCCATCATGTAAAGGTTTAGAAGATTCTTCTGGTGCATCTGGATGAACCTCTTCGGATGCTTGGTCATCTGTGTTCGAAATGACAGGAGCTTCACCTGCCGTTGCGGCTGCTGTTTCGTCAGCCACCCTCAGCTGTGCCAAAGGTTGACTTGCAGCTAATTCCTTGAAGCTGCAAAATAACGAAATGAGTCAACTCAATCACATGCATACCAACGACATATGTAGTATGATAGCCAATGCCTTAAAAGTGCATGGAAGACTGCCCATTCAACAATTTATGAATCGGACTCCAGTCAACAACCGCAAGTGCCTAGATTGAGACCAGGTGTCTGATTATGTTTCTAAAATTCACCAATGATACAAGTACGCAGCACAACTGAATACCACGCCAACCCTGAACAAAACAAAAATAAAAAGAAACTAGCCACTGTTTGGTACCGCATAATGAGAACGGATGGAAATCAACAAAAAAACACAGAGAAAGGTTGCATCAAGATATGGCCACTTTATTCAGGACTAGAATTCTCCTCTTCACTCCCAAAACAAATGGCAGGCTAAGACCTTGTACTTCTTCAAAATGTCATTTTTTAAATGACTATCCACAAGCACATCTTTATAGCAAACAAAATATACCTTCCTTGAGAGAATAACTGAACCTAAGGGTATAAAATCACCTCATAAAATAGCGATCCAACTGCTGATTTGGGTTCTCCAAGATCCTAGTATAAATCATAGCAAGACGTCCCCAATCCTGCTGTGAATACTCATACTCAATGTACTTGTCCCAAAGAGGGTACGATAGGTAATCTGTTCCAACATAAGCCAATGCCCGCTCGAACAACCTGCACAGCAAACAAAATGAAACTGCCACATCAGAACTAGAAACTCTGATGATGTCCAAAAAGGACAGTTGAAAGTATAACAGATCAAGGATAAGGACCAAGAGCAAAGCATGGTAAGACCACTGGACATTTCCAAACTAAAGTTCAAATATACAGTTTTTACCTTCCCAAATAGAGACACTACTTCTGCAACAGAGCATTCATACAGCTCATCTTTTTTTAGCCCTTCAGCAAACAAAACATTAAGTAGCAATTTGAAAATTTGTTCACCAAAGATTGTCCAAAAAATAATAGATTGTGAATTGTGTGGACTAGAAAGTTGAATAGAATCTTATTTGATGAAGGTAGACTATGTCAAATTCACAAATCCAACGGGCAACTCATATTGTTACAGGTTTGCTCATGAGAACTAGCAATTCTGAAGTGCAACTGTCACTAACTCTTTACCACCACACATGAGAGTTTGCTGTTGAAGACACATCAAAATTCTAAGTTAAGAGAAAATATATAGTACAATAACCGGAATAAAAATACAATCACTAATGAACTCATTGTGCACGTGCAAGACATTACCTTCTTATAGTATCAGAATCCCCGTATGTGTTAATAGCAAATGTGCAATAGTGCAACCAGATGTCAACTGAATATGTGACTCCTTGAACTGCTCGTTCATACACCTCCACAACTTTATCGATAGCGCCAAAGCGTGCTTCATGATCAGCATACTTCTTCCAATAACCATAACACAGGGGGAATTCTGCTAAAAATGCATCATAAACTTTTCTGATCTTCAATATAACATCCTGCATAAAAACAAAGACAAAGAGGAGATAATTAAGAATATATAATAACGGACATGCTTAGCCACCCAACAATAAAAAGCTATGGGTTACTGAGTAAAACAAAAACCTTTGGGCTGGATGCTTAACAAAACCATTATAAACACTCAAATAGCAAGATTTGTTGATGTGTTACGTGTCACTGGTCCTTTTTGTTTTTTTAAGAAACCAAAACATAAGAAAATAATCAAGAAGTTGTAGAGGATAACTGGTCTTTAGTGATAACATTTACACAGAAATTCAACTCCACTTATTAAGCAAAAATAGTACTCCATCCATTCCAGTTTTATTGGCCCTTTCTATTTAGGTAATAAGTGAGAAATAACAGCTCTACGCTCTACCCCTAGAATTAAAGGGGAAGAGAACAATGTCGTTGTGATACAAAGAGCGGTAATTAAATCAGTAGTATTGGTTGTTCACGCAAATTTCTTACCAAATTTAGAAAGGGTACAATCAGTTTGAGGACAATTAAGAGAGAAGAAGGGGCAATAGAAGTGGAACGTAAGAGCTACTACCCTTCACATCACAAGCTGCTTGCTTTTTTCCTCGAAGAATCTCTAGCACTTGGTCTTTCTTACGTCAAAAATTGTCAAATAAGATGATGTTTCAACATCATCACTAATATGTGGAAATGATTTAGCTTATCCAGAGCTTTCGTGTTCACCCCTTAAATTTGATAATTTTCAGCCACAAGTTAAATGAATAATTTCAAAGAAAATCAGGATGTTATACTTGCCAGAACACAATCTTCAATTCACCACAGAAAATTTTGTTTACAAATCAAACAGTTCACAACACGAATAAAAGTTATGAGTCAGTGTTATTCATGAAAACCTCAGTAACCAGTTGTAACACACAAATTTAAGTCTCTTGCACAAACACTGAAAGAGATCATATGTATCATCCTTACATGAAAGACCTAAACAAGGCTATTAAATAAAAATAAAAACATGGGATTGAGTAGTGAAATGTAACCCAATTAGAAAAGCATTGTACAGTACCTGTGCCATCCTTTCTGTCTCTTCAATTAGCTGAGTCCATGCATTAAAATCTAATGAATTTGCTTTCACTGTGTTCCATAGGCGTTGTTCTTCAGCAGATAAAGCGTTATCTGGAACAGAAGCTCAAATACATCAGCAAATTATTAAAAATGAACGCTAACAAGGATAAATGAAACAACGCAAATGAACCACCAAATAGGGCAATAAAAATTGACGGCAGCATAAATATATTCTCAAATAATTGACAAACTAGCATCACAGGATTTTGAACTAAAGACAGCTCTAAAAGTTCTGCTTTAATGTTTTCATGCAGAATATCAATAACCAGGTTGAAAGCGCAAAATCAGAAAGGTGGGATCAACTTTAGAAAACTGAAATTTTAAAGCTATGTTGCAGAACTTTCAAGTGCATGTAAATGAATACTAAACTATATAGAGCTCGCTTGGGATGGGAGTAACTATTAGGGGAGTAATGGAACTTGAAATGAGAAGAAAATGTAGGAGATTAGTGGTTAGTGGAACAAGTTAAGGTGTAATTGTAAAGAGGAGGTGACGGAAGAGCTATTACTCCCAGATGAGACTATACTACCCTATTTTTCTCCATCCCATCTCCACCTACCACTAATCTCCTCCATTTTAACTCTATCACTTCCGTAATGTTACCCCGACAATTCACTTGGGTGTCATGTCGCGTGTGTGACACCGACACGAGTACACGACACTTGGATATAGACAAAAAAAAAGGCCCAGGATAGTCTTGTCCCGCACTCCCGACGCCATGTCGGACACAACCCTTAGTAACACCGCCTTTATTATTACCCCTCCCAAGCGAACCCTTAAAATGACTACAGTTGCATTCTTGGGTACGAATAAGGTTAAACTTGAATAGTTTTTTTTACTTTTTGAATTTTTATATGCACGATTTACCGTTTAATGGCAATCGATAGCCATGGTGTCATGCTGATTTCAGTTAAGGATCAAGTGAGAACAACCATTTACCCAGCGTGGAGTTGATTCATCTTTACGAGGGTCCAACAATGATGGTGAGTAGGATTACGTCAAATAATTTACAGTTCAACGTGATGGTGAATAGATGAGGTGATCACGACAATTGGACACATTAAACAATATTATGACTCAAGTGAATACCTGCACTATCCTCAGCGTTTTGCGTAGCTGTTGCTACTTGTACTTCGTGGGAAGAAGTAAGATTCCCATTTGCATCAGTTGTAACCGTCCCATTTGCACTACCATTATAAACATCCATCTGATTTGAACCCATCGACAAGCTTTGGTCTTCTGCAGTAGAGTGGTTCCCCTCTTCTATTTGCCTATTTTCTACGGCGGAAGGAAGGGAAGAGTCTTCCGGAGTAGAGCTTGAATGCACAGTTGAGTTTACAACATTGGGATCGGTTGTCGTATGCACTGCATCAACTGAAACTGAATCAACCACACTACTTGTAGTGGTTACAGCAGCAGTTTCTGAAGTGCTCGTGTTAGTGTCCATATAATCTCCAGTATGATACGTGTCAGATGTATAACCTACAACCGTAGATGTTTGAGCAACAACCGTTTCACTCTCACCCATTGATAGGTACTCCTAGAAGGAAAGTTGTTTCAACCTATATGCTGCAAGGAAAATGTGTGAACTCTATCAAAAACCAACAACGCACATTATAAATCATTATGAATACAATAGAGACTATTAGCCATCTCAACACTAAGAAAAACGTACGATAACATAAAGAAATGATCCCAGTCTCAATATCCCAGCCTCAATATTTTACAACCTTCACCTCAACTATATGATAGAATTTTAACCCGAGTTTATCAATAGCTATGTTAGGTAAACATTTCACTTTGGTTTTGTGTCACTTGTTGATACGACACCTCCTGACATGGCATGATACTCGACCGTCATTTTAGGCAGGACACTAAAAAGAACCCCCCTAAAATTGCTTTGTATGACACTTGTAAAATTGCGACAAAGGCAACGATAAGTATGACACTTGTAAATTTGCGGCAAGGGCAATGACAGACCCGAGATACTAATATACTATAGACAATTAACCAGTAAGCAGCGCTTCATATTCCAAAACTCGAAAGTGCATTCAGCTTCAACTATGCGAAAGTAATGAATGTTCTCACAATCAAACTGTGCAACTCATACTTATAATTCACTTACGACTTCCAGTAAGAAAGTATGAGCGTCCGCGATATGCCATAGATCAATCAAATTGTTTCACTAGGTCGTAAGTGAATATTAAGCTCACAAATTAACACATCAACGAACAACAAGTTAATTCAAATTCTCATATTACAGTAATCAAAAGAACGCACTATTGACAAATATTCTTCTAGGTTAAACAAATGTGAACATCATAAGCCACAACATTACGCAACAAAAAACAAAAAACATCTTACAAAATCTACACAAAAATCAGCTGAAACTAACGCGGAAAACGAGGAAATCGCAGGCAATAAACGAAGGAGATGCGAACAAAATAGTAGAAAGAAATTGCGACAAAAAGGAATAAAATAGAGGGAGGGAGGGATGGAATAAGAAGGAGTAGTACTGACAGAGCGAAAGGGAAGGCAGGAGCGCGGAGGTTGAGGAAGGTAAAGCTTGAGGTGAAATCTATGGCGGATATTGCAGAGACTAGAGAGAGAGAGGGAGAGGTGGGAGAGGAGGAGTTAGGGCTAGTGAAGGAGGAGATGTTGGACTGGATTGGGTAATCGGCCGATGGATGCGGTATCGGACTCGCGTTCAAATTCGGGTTTTATTTTTGGATACCCAGCTGTGCCGGTTCATTATCCACCCCAATTTCATGAATGCACGGGTATGGATCGCTATTTGGTTCATTTTCGTAGGATTCGGTCAACATGGATTGGATATGGATTACTATTTTGAAAATAGATTTGGATACAGTTAACTACCTTCGATCCGCGGTTATGTTTCATGGGAATTACAAAAATATTGTTTGGTAAATAACTTCATGCGGGAAGTTCTACACACCGGGGGCTTGGTGAGTAACTTCCCCCATTATGCAGGAAGTGACAATTACGGGGAAGTGGCAATTTTCGGGAGGTTGGCAACCAAACAACATCCTAATTTATCAATTCATGAGAAGTTCTACCTCCCATGATTTAAGAGAGCAACCAAACGATCACTTAGTATAAAAAATATACTCCTTCAAGTTCCTATGATTGACCCTTTACGAGTGGTTCAAAAAAGGAGAAAGAGAGATTCACATTTATAGCCTAAAATGAAAAGTGCTTAAACGATTAAACTCAGCAAAAAAAATATACGTGTCAATGATAGAAATAGTATATAATGATATAAGTATTCCTGAGATAAACTTAATGTTAACTATCCTCTTAATATCCGAGATTATCGTCGTTGTGACTCGAGATCCATTAAAAAATGAATTAGAACACGCGAGAATTTTTTTTACAGTAAATATTTATGGACCTCATGATTTTAAAAAATGTTACGAAACTAAACATGTGTTATTTGAATGAAATTTCACGATCAACGAAATTATGAAGTTAAAAACAAAACTGATGGGGCATTCGATTGGCTCGGTCACAACCCGGCTGCCCGGACTGCGTCAAAGGGGAAGAACCATTAAGATCCACGCACACATCACGATCCTCTTGTCCCATGAATAAAGCAAGCAGTATAAGAGCAAGTCCAATAGTGTTTCTTAGGGACTTGTTTGCAATATTTGTAATTTCATGAACATGTAGCTTACTATTGGAGGGAAATTTTTGTCTGTAGCTTAAAAGACATTGTACCTCTCCCAAGCTACATTGGCTTGCATTTTTAAAAAAAAAATCTTATTGGATGAAATTAATAATGTGGGACCAATCAAGCTACAAGAAGTTACGATTCACTGTTGGAGCGGTATGTGGGCGAAAAATAAAGTAGCTACAAAATTGATGTGACAAGGCAAACTACAAGTTGATATTGGACTTGCTCAGAAAGAATCGAACCTAATGATAGACTCTTGGCAATATTGTGACCCAACAAACAAGAAATATTCTATTCTCTCGCTTCTTTGAAATTGCAACATAGTAGTTTCATTATAATTGTCGCATTTCTATAACGAGCATATTATTAGAAATTAGTGAGTCCCACCAAAAAAAGCAAATGGTACAATTCCAAAGAATCGGAGAGAGATTACACCATTAAAGTTGAACTTTCCTTTCATCTTTCACTCCCCTTGTTTTTTTTACTCTACTCTCTTTTACAGTCAATCAAAACCCTGGCATCTACTCTACAATCTCCCTCCTATTCAATCTCCAAATGCGGGTTCGTATATCTTTCCCTCCTCCTCCTCCTCCTTCTCCTTCTCCCTCTATTCTTCTTACCCTTTTCTACGCTGTTATTTTTTAAATTTTCTGTTTGCATTGCATGCTTGTTTTTACCTGTGGGTTTGTTCTTTGAACTGTACTACTATTATGAGGAATTCTTGGAATTTATCAACAAAAAGGCTTCACCTTTTCTTGTTTCTTTCCCTGGGTAATTTATTAGGATGTTTTCCTGGTGATCACAGGCTTAGAATTGTGACCTGTGGAACTGAAGCTGTTCTGCTACTCTGAAGATAAACAAGCAAGGTACAGTTTTTGACATTTTCATCAACTTCCTGATGCTTCTTAAAACCCAATGTTTCTCATTTTAGACACGGTTAAAGACTCGTTATGTTTCAGTTAAAATCTGTTGAAAATGCTCGTTGTTTGTGGCTCATGCCTGGGAAGGCTTACCATTACCCATGGCAAAATCGACCCGACACCTGAATCCAAGACCCAAGCTTGATTTGACCCGGATAAATAAATTATGATAATAATGAACTTTATAATGACCCGAACTTGAAAGAGCTGACTGAACTCGAAATGACCTCACTTGGACCCCATAGTGATCCAATGAACCCGTTTGCTAGACCATTTGTTATCCAAGGCTAGCGTAGACGAATGAATTGGAGGGAAAGGGAAGGATGCAAATTCCCTTATTTGGCTAGCAAATGGAGGGTGGAGTGAAATGAAGGGGTATTTTACTACCTGCCTTACATACTAAGCCACACTAACTCATCAAGATCAATTTGATTTTGAGCAAACATCAATCAATTTGGAAGGGTTAAAAGTCATGTCATGAATTTTGCATTGTCACTAGTGTTTTGGAATACTTGTTAGCGTTGTTACGTAATTGGATCATTGTAGCTATGCCCAAAGGTGTTGGAATGGGTTTTCAATTTGAACTTTAATAGCCCTTTTTGTCCTACAAGCCTTATTACAACTTACTTTCGCATCACCTGAGGCTCTTACCCAAACCTTTGTCGATTTTGAGTTCAGTGATTGGAGAAAAGGGATCGCTTCTAGTTTCAGATTAATGTAATTTCCTGTGCAACTGTCTGTACTTTCTCACTTACTTAAAGGTAGTCTTTGAAGGAATCTTTTTTGCAAATTCCTGATGTTTATACATGTCAACTTTGCTGGAAGATATGATCTTGGTGTATTCTTTCGTTTATATTCCTTTTAAGGCATTTGTTCATCGTGATCATTGACTGCTTGAAAAAGTTTGCAAAAATGTGGCACTTGGCTTTGCTCCGATGAGGTGGGTGTATGATTATGGGTCTTTTGTATGTTGCAGCTGGGTTGAAGATCCTGTGATTAGATATGGCACCTAGCGCTAAAGTTAAAAAAGCTTTCATAGCTATGAAGGCGATTGGGATTTCGCAAGAAAAAACGAAGGTGGCATTGAAGAAGCTTCTTCAAGTGTATGACAAGAAGTGGGAGTTAATAGAAGCAGAGAACTACAGAGTTCTTGCAGATGCTATCTTTGAATATGAGGAAACTGAGGTGTAAATTCATGTCCTTTTGTCTACCATTTCGCTCACTTTCCTTGCTTTTACTACAGTTATCGAGCCAAATTGTGAACTGATGTGTGTATGTTTTCATGTCACTGGCGATTCAGACTTCTGAGAAAGAGAAGAAGTCAAAAAATGCTGATGTATGTGGTTCTTTTCGCCAACTTCTGCACTTGCTTTCAGAACAAATTCATGTTGTCATGTATTCTTTCTATTTGTTGTATATTGGTCACTTTTAGAATTTGGTGGTCAAACGAGGTCATGCTATGAGACCATACTCAATAGTTGCATCTTTTAGTAATAATAACTACGAGTATGAAAAATTGCTGATTTGATGTCAAATTGACATATTTTACACATATTTGGGGAAAGCAATCATCCAAGTTAACATCCGGTGACCACCAAAGTCAGACGGGGACTAAATTTTGGATGGAGGTAGTACATTGTTTGATTATCCTGTTCTTATAATGTTGTTGTGTAGCGAGGGGAAGCATCGGAGGCAGCAGTGTGTCAGGATATTACCGTACAGGATGAACCTATGCAGGATGAGCCAGAAAGGCCTCTTAAAAGGTTACGTCTAAAGCACCAAGGCCATGGTGCTGGGTCCAATGGACAACCTAGCCCACTGGCGATATGTGGTGCTTTGAAGACACCTAAACCAGAACCCGGTGAACAAGGCACTTCTCCTGTAAAGAAAAAGCAGCCTCAAATGATTACGTTAATAACGCCCAAGGATGAGCCAGTTACCGATGATGTGGTGTCTATTGAGCCTCTTGCTGTCGTCCTTCCTGGTACCTTTTTGCTCTTCGGGTCTTCTAGTTCATTGTTGATTGTACAATTTTGTTGTGTGTCTGATGCTCTATACACATATTTAAGTTCAAATGTTACATTGAGAATTCAGCGGAGAAGGTGCTTGAATCATGCTTTTGTCATTTGGATTATCCTTTGTCCTCTGATTGTCTATCTTGCTCTTGAATAGGCCTCCGATTTATATAGGGATGTTTACTGGACTTTCTTTTTGCTTATTTTCAAAACTGGCGTTGCTTAAATCAGTAAGGATATGTGATATCAGATATGCAATATGTTTTTGATAGAGTATGTGGTCTGTAGATCTTTGGCAAGCACCATGATACAAATATGTGCAAACCGAACCAATTCACCATTTGCTAGGGTTTTGAGCGAACAGTTCAGAACTAGTAAGATAGGTGATTCGATATAAGTGATTGTTTTTACTGAATCATCATTCTCTAGTAGATTCTGCAGACCCCCGTAGCATAATCCGTATTGAGATGTTGGTTTGCTTTTTTTATTTCATTTTTGTTTTGATGTTAATTTTTTTTTTTTTTTGAAGAAGTTTTGATGTTAAATTTAGGTGTAACTGAGCTGACCAATTAGGTTAAACAGAAATTAGGATGATATGTGAGAAAGTTTGGTGGTTTACAGTGATTTTGCATCGTAAAATGGCTTTATATGTCTTTGCTCAACAGTACGACTTGTTGGAATTGTGCTTTTGTTCTGTAAATGATGAAATCACCTGTTCATTTGACTAATGACGAGTTTGCCGTGTTGAGGATAATCTGTCAGTAATTGTGATTTGGCAACTGACCTCGCTGCATCTGGTGGAAGTTGGAACTGCACTTGTGTTTTTCAAAGAGTAAAGTGACTGAGAAGTACCAACATGTAAGAATTATGCATATTATAAAACCAATAGATATACACGTGAAGTTTGAAAATGGAACTACAGGCATATGCCAAACATGTCGAAATATATCGGAATAGAGGGCCAGAAAGTCAGACCCCATAACTTTTAATCTTCAGTAATTGCTGTAAACTAGTTAGTCTCGTCAGTCATCATTATATCAGCATGCAAATGCTGCATTAAATGATATTATATGTGGCTTCTGATTTAATCTTCAGTCTTTATTTTTCTTGAAATTAATGGTGGTAGATTGTGCAGAACCTTTGAACGAAAAAAATTCTTCAAAGCCTGATAATCAAGGTGGAAGCCAAGATAGCCAAAGATCTGGAGCTATGGTGGGAGTTGATGAAGGCATGGAGTTGGTATTAACTGCACAAGAGAAGCAGTTGCAAGAAGTTGATGTTTCAGACAGAACTTCTGCTAAACTAAACATTGCAACTTCAACTCTAGGAAAGGTGCAGTTATCTATGGCCTGCAACCTGGTTTCCAAAGAACATAAGATGCGCTTGCCTGATTTGGAAACAGTTTTGAAAAAGGTCAATGATGACTGTCGTAAAAGATACAAAATTACGGACCCTGGTTTTTCGTTAACAAAGATGATGATACAACTGTGTGATGGTGTCGAAGAGCCTGACCAAACTGCCGATGATTCAATCGATAACAATAGATTGAGTACCATTCCTGTATGTAGTTCTTTTGATGAAGAATCTCATGATGATGTTACTGTTACAAATGATATAAGCCTAGTGAATAGTTCGACTCCACCATTAGCTTCTACAAGTCCAGAGATGCGCATGCAGCATGAAAGCGATGTTGTTGATGTAATGAATCTCAAGAGCATAGTGGTTGCTCACCCTTATGATACGAGTGACATCACAATGGGAAGAGAAATCGTTATGGTTTCATTGGAGAAATTTGCCTGCGAGTTTCTACCTACCTTCCATTATATATCCCAAAATGTAGTCTCAGACAATGCTGATGTGAAATTTTCTCTTGCACAATTTGGTGATCAAGATTCTTGTTTTTCGTGCCATGCTGATTGTGTGTCATCGTCCTCATCTTGCAACTGTGCACGACACAATGGGGGAGAATCACCATACACAGGAGATGGTCTGATTAAGGAACAGTTTCTTGATGAGTGTGTATCATCGGTCCGGAACCCCCAGAAGCATGACCTCACGTACTGCAAGGTGTGCCAATTAGAGCTGCTGAAAAATGAGGATATACTAGATCCATGTAAAGGGCATTTGAAGAGGAAGTTTCTTAAAGAATGCTATACTAAATGTGGCTGCAGCCAGAACTGTGGAAATCGAGTTGTACAAGGAGGCCTAAGGTGTAAATTACAGGTACATACAGTTTTTGTTGTGTGTTATGATTTGATTCCGTATTCGAGCTCTGTAGACACTTTCCCTAGTGGTGTGGAGTAAGTTGTACAGGTGTATGATATTTTTATAAGTCTTATTTTGGTATTTGGACTGATTTTGTAGGTGTTCTGGACTCCTGAGGGAAAAGGCTGGGGGCTGAGGGCATTGGAGAATCTCCCTAAAGGAGCCTTTGTTTGTGAATTTGTCGGAGAAATACTAACTATCATGGAGCTTCGTAAGAGATATCGGAGTAGAAGCAGTGACAAGCATTCATATTCACTACTACTTGATAGTGATTGGGGCTCAAGAGCATTAAAGAAGGAAGAATTTCTTTGCTTGGATGCCACTTTGTACGGAAACGTTGCCAGGTTTATTAACCACAGGTATTTTAGGAATGCTATGCGTAGTTGTATTTTAGATCTAGCAACCATGTAGAAATTATATGGAGAATGCTTAATTTATATTCCGTACTCCTCAAGTTAAGAGCATCTACTTGTTAGGAACCATACAAATGATAACACTATTATGTAGACTAAAATATATATACTCTTTCTAAGATAGGAAAGAGTATACAAAAAGATGAGGAAATATTATTTGACATCTTTCGGATTATCTTCAATAACTTGTTGATAGTTGTGGTGCATGTTTTCTTTAGCTAGGATATGCCTGAACTCTTGTTCCTTTTTTTGTCAGTTTTGATCTTATTGGTCTGTGCTCTCAAGAGTCGAGACATTATCTACACTGGTAGTTTTGATGTTCATTGGTTGCCAATAAGATATGTAATTATAACTTGGTTGATCAAGATGTAAATGATGTTCTTTACGGGTTTGCTAAGTAATGTTCTCGAAGAATTTGTTGGAAATAAGTGCCTGCATGATATTTTTTTTCTCTGATTTATGGGGTTTCCTTGTTTCCTACAGATGTACAGATGCAAACTTAATCGAAATTCCAGTTGAAGTAGAGACTCCTAGCCGTCATTACTACCATGTATGTAGCGTGATTATTTGCTTTTCTTCTCCCTCAGGCCCCTCACTTTCTGATGGGAAAGATTGACTGTTTGATAACTTTGACCGTCACTATGTTTTAAATTATGACTAACTTTGACAATGATATTTATATTTCCTACAAATTTATTTACACAAGTACGAGTATATATTTTCAGCAAAGGCATTTGCTCCATTCCAAATAACGTATAAAATCTTCAAGATATGATTGACTTGAATGGAGGAGGCAATACATAAATGCTAGAAGATACGATTAAAGTGTGACGTGGGAGACTATAAAATCAAATGGGAAGAACATGTAGCCATAGAGGGAGTACTAATTATTGGATAATCATTCGTCCTTGCTACTCCCTCTCATTCTCTACGATGTTCCACATTGCTTTTGGGAAGAACCTAATTAGGAAGGGAATATGTGAATGGAAATGAAGGTAGAGGAAAAATGCAGGGTTACAAATTTATAGGAACAACTTATCATTCACTAAGAAGTACTAAGAACTCAATACAAAAAAAAAAGTAGTAAGAACTAAGAAGTAAAGTGGAACATCTTTGTGAATGTCTCAAAATAGAATTGTAGAATATATCTTTTAGGAGTTTTTTATCTTTATTTTTGAGGCGGTTTGGATCTGATGTTAGGATCGCAGATAATTCATGGGATTTTTCATGCTCTGATGTGCAGATGGCATTATTTACAACCAGGAACGTGAATGCTTTCGAAGAGTTAACATGGGTACGTACTTGACTCCGTACCTATTTCTCTGTTGCTTATACTGGCGTAGACAACTCATTTAGTGCTATCACTATATGAGACGTATCATGTATGAGAAGGGTGCTATCTGAGAATATGTCCACCTCTAAACAACACTGTATGCATCTGATCCTACTTCGCAAAATGCCTTCAGCTGTTGTTGTAGGTAGATAGACACTTTCAGGTGATGAAAGGGCGGGGGTTATAATCATGAGATGAAATCCTGATTTGAAATGGTGGGATCTACGAGAATGCTTCTTTCATCATGAGAATGTAGCTTAAGTAGACCACTGATCAGATCAGCTCACTGGGTGGGTGGGTTAGGTTAGGTAATAGGTATATATCATATAATGTGGGGAAGGCAAGCCAACATATATATGAGAAATCAGTTGATGTGGCTCCATTTTAGTATCGGGTCAGGGAATATTGCATTTCTTTTGTGCCTCCTAAGTATGCGATTTGTTTTAGCCTTATAAGGGGCTGTTTCATATGCGTGCAGGATTATGGAGTCGATTTTGATGACAATGATGGGTACATGGAAACATTCAGTTGTCTATGCGGCAGTCAGTTTTGCCGCAATATGAAACGACCAAGTAGTCATCGATCTTGCTCTCTCTCTCTCTCTCATTATTCACTAGACCATTTACGACCTTACTCACCGAATGTCTAACTTTTGGATTTGTTTCAGGACCAAGATCCTCCTTGACATCCCAGTAAAAACTAAAAAGCTGCAAGCATCTATCTGACTAGTGACTAGTAGCTGTACAAAGGCAAGATAGAATGCATTTTGACATACACTTGACCCGGCCACGGCCAGTGTTTTCCTTTTGCTCGTGGGAGCCTCTGTTTTTAGGGCGTCTGCTAATGGTGTTTAGATGGTAGAACTCAGAACCTGATTGTGTAGATATGGTACCCTAACTAGTACGGAGTATGTAGTGCGATGTGTGGTCTGTACAATTCCACAACGAACGAACCGACCAGTCCTTTTGTAAAAGCACGTACGAGTATATGCATGTGCATAAATCTTGTTTTCTAGCCGTCTGGCATCTAAGTCGTCTTTTGTAACCACCGTCTTGATTCTTAAGACGGTCTCCTTTTGTAGACCGTCTTAATTTTAACAATTAGAGACGGTCTTCTAATGTGAGGCTGGCAACAATAACATAACTCTAGTAGTCATCTATTGGTGGAATAATGTGGATTGGCTCCAGACCTTGGTTGGTTCGTTCTAGTGTGGGAGTTGGACACGGACACCACCATTGTAGTGATCCTCCACTTCCTTGCACCCCGCTTTCCTTGATTTATTTGATTTTCCTTAAAAACATAATTCATCCTCTTTTCCACTAAGAAAATAACAAAACTCATATATTTTCCCGCCACCAAATGAGCTAGGTGCGAATCGAACCCGAGACCTGACCCTTCTCCTCTCCAACTATACTCAAACATCTTATTGATTTAAATATAACTAATCACATATAAAGCTATACACCACAGAAAGTATGTAATTAAGGAAATCTGATTGATTACATCGATTACGAAAATCACATGTTTTAAATGGAATATATCACATACAATATTTAATATGGAATGTATGATCAATTTTTCTTAAAAAGTATAAAGTATTCCGTTTTAACCAAATAGTTGCATTATTTTTGTTAATTGAAGATTGCAATATCCCGTACAATATTTTACATAAAATGTAAAATACTTTGTAGTTATGATTATTATTGTATATATTTTCTGATCATATTCGAGACGAAATATTTGTAGAAAATAGAATTAATTGATTGATTAAATATAATTGATTGGTTGATTGATTAGAGGATGCAAATTTTTATACAATTATACCGTTGATTAGTAGATCTCCAAATAGTTATGATTATCTTTCTGATCATATTCAAGACGGAATATTTGCAGAAAATATAATGTTGATTGATTAGAATATAATTGATTGGTTGATTGATTAGAATATGCAAATTTTGATACAATTATACCGTTGATTAATAGATTTCTATGATTGGTTGATTGATTAGAATATGCAAATATTTATTCTCCGAAATATATGTACCGTGCCATAAATGAATATAATTTAAGTAATTTAAGTAGATTGTACCATCTCATTACTCAATCTCAACATTGTTAATTTAAGTAATTTAAGTAGATTGACGTGATTGATATAATTTAGTTATATCAAGTAATAACGTGATCCATATATCAAGTAATAGTTATAATAATTATGTCATGTATGAATATATCAATCTACATTATTTTCATATATTATGCCATAAATTTGAAATTTTATTGAGATTTTGTGTCAATCTAATCTAATCAATCTGTATGTCAACCGTGATCCACATAATTATGTTATATATCAATTTATATGCAATTTTCCATATAATTATGCCATAAATTCTGAATTTTATTAAAGTTTACAAATAGTAATAATATTAAGGAGTCTTTAGAAGAATAATTGTGTATGTTTGAGTATCTTTGCAGTATAATTTTTAAATAGTAATAATATTATATTATCTTTGACAGTATTATTTTGTATATTCCGAGAGTTCTTTGCATACATTAAATTCCATCCTGTATACATTAAAATTCCAAGATGAGACTAAAATTCCAAGATAGACAAAAAATCCGAATAATTCCTAATATACTAAAAGAATAATCTCTATAAAGTTTTCCCTCCAAACTACACTATAAATAAGTTTAAAAAAATCATTACATAAATTAAATAAATTCCAATCTATTAACTGTCATTGATACAAAAAAAATTGGCAATTTTTTTTAACGAAATCAATTTCAAAATTTAATATAATGTCATTAACTTTGTGACAAAAAACATACGAAGTATATCTCTGAAATGTAGATTTATTTTCGAGATAAGTTTTTTTACTTTAATTTCTACGAAAGCATACAAAATAAGGAATATATCAATAACTATTTGTGATTTTTTTTTCACAAATTAAATCATAGAAAATACTCATTTAATGACATTTCAAGATATTATCCAATTATCTTGATTTGTTTTTCGAATGTCAAATATTTTCATATATAATTTACACGGCTACATGTAACATTGTTAGATTTATAAAAATAAAAGAATTGAAAATTTAAAATGAAATATGCTATAAAATGAATTTATTAAAAATACCGTGCATCATGGCACGGGGTCTATACTAGTTACATACATTCTTATCCGTCACAAACATATCCGTCACAATCTCTGTGACGGTCATGTAGTGTGAATAAGACAAAAAAAATACGTAGTATTGTTCAATCAGAAATTATAATATACAACCGTTGTACCGTACACAACAAATCTTAAAACTAAGAATTTGTGGTAAGAAATTATCACTTTAAGTTATTTAGTGATCATTTTGAATTAAATGGTGATAGCTTGTTAATATGAAAATATGGTAACTATATATTTGAAAATGGTAACTAACGGATCTAAAATTATTTGTCATAAATTACAAAGTATTAGTACTATTGTCGTACTGGTACAACGATTATACACAATAATTACGGTCAATAATGACTTCGCATTGAGTATTTATAAACATGGTAATATTTGATCAAGTCATAAGTAACTTGTCACAGATATAGTGATATATGCTAGCACAATAACTTGGTGTGGTGCACAAGGCCCGGCCCGTGACGTGAGTTTTAAGTTAAACCGAAAGTGATCCAACCCGATTGATCTGTAATAGAGGATACCGTAGTACGATATTCGAGTAGGTTTAGGAAACACACCAATATTGTGGGAACTGGGAAGGATTAGGAAACAAATAGGTCAATACTATGTGAAGATTTAAAAAATAATAAGATAGGAGTATGATTCAGTATAAGGTACTCCAGTATTTAGTTTCCTAATTTGAGTTATATACGATATCTTTATGATACTATAAATATGAATCTGTTTATATTCTTTTATATTCAAGAAAGTAGGAAGTTACGATAATACAAATCTCTTTTTATATTTTATCAATCCGCCAAGTCTGGTATGTAAATAAGGATCCTGAAACGAGGGAACATAGTCAAATCAACAAATTATTTAGTTGAGTGATGGCCAAACTCCAATTCATCATCGGCTGTCACCTCATCCTTCTGCTCTCGCTTCTTCTAATCACTCTTGCCACAGGTATTTGTTCACAGTATCTTTCACGAATAAAAAATCATACTTACTCGTTACAGTATCAATTTTACTCGACGCAGTAATTTTTTCTCATAATTTTCCATTTTATACACTTGGACTAATACATTAATTTCATCTTTCCTCTCTAGTTAAACTCATAAACATCTTTATTTTCCCCTAATAATTATAACTTGAAACCCTAAAACTTATCTAATTTATCAATATTACTGAGATTACGTTAAAATTACTCAAATTAATGTTCTTTTCAAAATTGGGGTTCGAGAAGGATAATAGGTCATGGGTGGTTCATTTCATTGTTGTCGGCATCCGGCGTGGTTGGATGGGGAGGGGATGGACGGCCGAGTGAAGGGAGAGGTGGTGGCCAACGTCAGGGAGGTCCGGAGTGGCTGGGCGGCGCTGGTTTGGCTGCATTGTCGGGTCTTGTTTTCCGTTGTGTATACATGCTACTATCTTTTACGAGTGTAATCCAGTAAATCATCCTCGTAAATTGCGACCGGTATGTTATGTATATCACGCGTGGATATATATTATTTAATTCCTTTGCGACGAATATGCTCATTACGTACGAACACGAATTTGTGTTTATAATTTTACATTTGCGTGTTTTCTTTCAAAATGTACTCCCTCCACTCCACTACACTTTGAAACTCCACTAATATTTTACCACTTCAAAACTTTCCTTATTCGTCCAATTTACTTTCTTTCTATTGGTTATTTTTTGTTATTTGACTTCTTGAACCCCACCAAATAATTTACTTCCATTCATTATCGATTTCTTAATCCTTGTGCCATATTGAAATGTGGGGAGGAGGGAGTAGTATGTATGTAGTACAGTAGTACAATTTTAAGATGTCCAGTTCGTTGTCTGTTCGTCTTTATGTTAATTCTACTGTATTTGTTTACAGCTTCTTCTTCTGCTGCATTTGCAAAAACCATGGTGGAAGGAGGTGAAAGGATGTACAATCTTGCGACAAATAATAATAATAATAATAATAATAATAATAATAATAATAATAATAATATGGGTGCGGGTGCGGGTGCGGGATGCACAGAGCATGGACCGTGCGTTCCATTTCTTGTAGGATATGAGTGCTGTGATGGTTACTGGTGCATTCCTATTAGAATGCCGTTGGGAATTTGTGCAAAATCGCGACTGTCCGACCTTTATCTTAACTTGAGACAGTAACATACAATTCCCTTATTTTAGTGAGAGTATGTAACTTCGGTCTTACTTGTGATATATTTAATAATTCCGAGACGTCAAATTGGTATTAAAATTTAGCCATCTTTCTATTATATAGCCTAATAGCCCCGAAATGTAAGTACAATAATAAAAAAAATATACTCCTTTTATTGTCTCCCAGTCTCCCACTGCTCTCCCTTTCAATCGACCAACCGATCAAGTGATCAATTTTCTCACTCGACTAATGGCCTCAGCTAGTCGAGTGAGTTGGTTGATCAAGTGTTTTTTTCTTTTGTCTTTTTACGTGATACGATAAATTAGGATTTAATGTGCGCTTAATTTTATAATTACATAAATTTTTATTTTTTTATTAAGTTGGTACTTATCTAATTAATTTTTAAAAATGAATTAGGATTTTTTATTACTCTAAATCAACAATTATATTTATGTTATCGTACCACGTGGATTGTGATACGATAAATTAACTAATTGCGTATTTAATTATGTAATTAAGCTGTTATATTTTTTTTATTAATTGTGTAATTATTTTCCTTCTCTTCTTAATTATTAATTTTGTCCATTGAGATTTTAGTGCGCTAGCCATATTGTAGCATCTTGATCCGTTAGTATTGTTTTTGGTGACTTTCCATCCATAGCCTCAGGAAATGTGTCAAACAACCACGTATAAGATTATGTAGTTTCGTCATAAAAAGTAAAGCAGCTCCGAATATATTGTAGGTCGCTGTTTATGGTGATTTACACCAACGATTGGTTGTCCATCTTTATGCTTTCGATATGTAGTGTCAAAACAAACGACATCAGTAAAGTCCTCATAATCTGCCATCATTTTTGCACTAGCCCAGAATATACTTTCTCCGTGTGATCTCATTCATTTAAATGAACGAGACGGAGGGAGTATTTGTTATTAAGTCATCCTCATCAATTTAACATAAAAGAAACTTGGATCTTCCATCTGCTTTTGCTAGAGATACTCTAACACACCACTTGTATCACCTGATTTCATCGCTAAATTAAAGAACTTTTAGTTCATAAAAGATTTTTATAGTCTACGTGAGTAAACACAAGACTTTCATGTCCTCCCCCTTGAATAGCCATGAAATCAAAACCAGATTTAGGAGGAATTCTGCTGCCTTCAAAGCATATTTAATTTATTTCTTCAATCTGAGCCAATGCCATCTTTCTATGAGACCTAAAAAGACGAATCGCAGAGGGTACGCACACTACATACAAACTTTTTCAAGGAGACAGTTAAGTACCGATTAACATGCAGCATATAATCCGTGATATGAAGTATGTGGTTGATAGTTGGTTGGTGCAGTTGGGTGATTAATGGCGAGTTATTACTACGTTGTACTGAGGACTGGAGTAACATGTTACTTCTTCCAAAATTCTATAAATAGGCTACCATCACATAACGTCGGAATAACAACACAATAATAATAATAATAGTACATCAAAAATATTCAAACAAATTAATAATAGTGATCGATCTTCTGAGGATGGCCAAACTTCAAATGGCGTGCTTTCAGCTTGCTGTGCTTTCCCTTCTTCTCATCACTACTGCTTCAGGTCTCACCCACTAGTCACTATTCTTTCTGTCTCGATCATTTATATATTCTGACAAATGTTTTAATACTCGGGTATATGTTGTTGTACTGTACGGTGCGTGCGTGCATGGTTACAGCGGCTGGATTTGGAAGAAGCGATGAGATAGCAGCAAAAGGCGATGAAAGGATGTATGAGGTTGTGAGAAGCGGAAGCAGAAGCGATAGCGGGGTCACAGCTAAATGGGACATATTAACATATTTAAAAGGAAGACATATACATGAGTATGAGACTACCGAAAGTGAAAGCAAGGGTGGTAGTGTGGGATGTATTGGTTCAGGGGGATTTTGCGCAGTTTATACCGATTTGTGTTGCCCACACCACTACTGCATTCATATCGGATTTGCAGGAGTTTGCACCTAGCTAATTAAACAACATGCAATGCATGCCATTGCCAACTACGTCTAGTCTTGTGCGTGGCTAACGCGTATTATATCAATATATTTCGGAATTCAATCTATCCTACGACTCGACTCCTTTATCGTTTAGGTGTTTAATGCAAAATAATTTATCGTGTACCCATAATATAAGGCTAAGCTAAGGATCGGACTCAGTGATATTGTCTATCTTGGTTTCGAAACCATGTAATAATACTCCGTACCATCTATATATGAAGCAGAAGTACTACTATCATTTAAATGCATTACTCATTATATACCTACCAAGCAATAACGATTCCTGGACTTTTGTGAATAAATTAAAATAAAGACACGAAAAATTAGATGAGTAAATTAAATGAGTTGAAGCGTTCTAATTTTGACGTTCTAATTAATATTTAAACACAAATTAATTTATGCAAAAGGATAAATACAATCCTTAGGTTGTATCTAAGAGACTAAAAGAGGTCAAGAGGAAACAAAATATTAATACTTGTATCAATGTATGTGTAATTTATTCTTAAATTTTTAACTTTATGCCAAATATAGGATATATTTAATACTTAAATACAATCCTAAGAGCTGTATCTAACATTACCATTAATTTATTTAGGGAAAACTTAATTATTAAGCCGTACTACATACCAAAGTTTGTACACATACTTTTTTTCTGTCCTATTGTTTGACACAAAAAGGTAAAATTTTGCTGTAACTTTGATACAGACCAAGTAAAAGTTAGTACAGTAAAAAAAAAAAAAAAGAACAATCATAATGGAGTTTTTTTTTTTATGGGACATATTAGCAACGTATTTAATTAAAAGGATTTGGGAGCCCAATTGTTGAAGAAAAGGGTGTAGGACGATGTATCGCGTCAGGCTGATTTTGCGCTCGTTATACCGAAAGGTGTTGCGCAGGTCACTACTGCATTCATAGAGGATTTGGTCCTTTGTCGATGTGGACGTAGCCAGTGATTTTGCTGGTGAACCACGTAAATCGTCAGTTTTATTATTGTTTGTTATTTATTTCGTTCTTCTCACATAATTAACAAACCGTAGGTAATGGGACACCTCCGTTACAACAGATACGGAGTATTGAAGAATTTTTTTGAATTTAGGAGAGGAGTAGAGACACTGGAGCTGCAGCCAGCTGCAGGTATATATATTACATCAAAATCAATAAATGCCTCTTAATTTTGTCAAACTTCACTGTATTTATTTAGGCCATTTTAATGCAATTGGCATAATGAATACACGTTGATCCACGAAAGCTTAAAGCTATGTGCCTATCCACGCACCAAAAAACGCAAAAACAATGACGAGCTCTTCTTAACATATTACTCCCGTACTAGCAACCTACTCCATTGTACGTATATTTAGAATTTACGATACAGCTAAAAAGTGTTTTTCTATAATAAGAATGCGTTTTATTCCTGTAATCAATTCAAAAACATATTCCTGTAAAGGATGCATATTGATTGATTTTAAGCATCGGCCCAGGTAATAGTAAGCTGGCCACTCTGTGTGAGTGGGACACCGAGAGCCTTCCAAACAGCGTTAGAGGCAGCGACAACGTTGTACCCACAAGGAGGATGATAGCCTTCCGAAGCATCACACCCTTTGGTGGAATCACATTCATCGACCACTTGAGCCTTAACACTCTTCCCATTATTTGCAATGATCAGGATCCGCTTTCCGCACCTGCTGCCACTATTGTACCAACCCGTTGACAGTGACACCACCAGTGTAGTATCCGAATGGTACTGACCGTCACACTTTGACACACCTCCACCATTATTCTGCTGAAAGCTTCTTGGGGATAGAATTCCTGGGGTTTGGTTGGTTACGTCAGGGGAACACTGGAAGGTAAAGTAAACTTGGTTTTGTATACAGCAGTTTGTGCTGCATTCCCCTGCTGGTGGACTGTTACCCCTGAACACCCCTGTTGACCTGCAATTCTGTCCTTCCACTTTCACACCACTCATTATTATTGTTAGTAACACCATAACTGAACCACTTAACATAAATTTCTTCATATTTGAATAACTAGAGATGATACTAAGAGATGAATAATTGATGTATATATATATATATATAATTTTTTGAAGGGAAGAGTTTTCTTCAACTGATCCATCTGTACATTGTACCGTTGTTATTGTTAATTAAATAAATTATCTCAATTATTGTTAATGCGTGTCAACATTGGTGGCTTGTTGAAAATCCAAGATTTGATTTCATTAGATTAAGCTAAGTGGGTCCAACGTCGTAGAAGATCAAGAGGAGTGTGCAGAGGAAGTAACAAAACTTTGTAGGTGAGAGTCCTCTCAGGTATATATGCATCATGCCTGATCTCATACGTAGAAAATGTAAGGGTGTACCACTTTTGTCAATGTGGTTTATCCATTACTGAGTCAGACGCAACTTAGTAGTATTCATCTTTGAAACAACTAGGGCTGTGATCGAGCCGAACTATACCTTGGTTTGGTTTAAAAAATTTTCGAGCCGACGTTTGATTTGGTTTGATACCGTCGAATAATGAAAATCATTATTTGATTTGATATTTGATTTTTCGAATCGAATAATCGAATAATATTTGATTTGATCCGACAAAATAAAAAAATAAATAGAAGCACAAAATGAATCGACTTTAAGTATAGGTGTTATTCTTACTAGGGTGGTAACAACCAACTAATTCAACAAGCAATCTCAAAAACATAAAACATTTTGGAAAACAAAATAAATCTACCTATAAACCTTACGGACATTACAGTAGCTTAGTTTAGAGGTATGACCTAACTCCTCAGGCATCTATTACAATATAAATTCATCCACAAATAATATGTTTTCCAATCAAATCTAGTTTCAAGTTCATCTTTGTTTCTTAGTGTTCGAAGACAGTTGCTTTTGCAAAAAAAATTTGGTGTCTTCTAGTATAAATTTTCTAAATGAACCATGAATTTAGATGGACGAAAAAATGGAACAAGTAATGGATTGAAACGAATCGAGCCGAATATTATTCTTGATTTGGTTCGAATACTAAATTATGATTTGGCCCTATATTTGATCACCCGAATCGAATACGAATCGAGCTTCACGAATCGGATCAAATAGTTCGGCTCACTCACAGCCCTAGAAACAACTGATGAGGAGGTGTCTATTCCTAAATCAATGAAGTATTACTGACACCCAAGGCTCGAACCCACAACCTCTCATTTGTTGTAATCTTTACTAAAATATTATATATATCTGATTTATAGCTGGTCATGGGACGTACCACCCGATTGGCCGTCCCGTCCGGCCCGAATTTTTAGCGGGCTTGGACACAACATTTTTAAAAATATACAAAGGCCCGGCCCGCAAACCCGCTTGTCCGTGGGCCAAAATTTCACAATTAGCCCGGCCCGTGTCTGGCCCGAACCCGCATATGATCACCTCTAATCTGATTCTAAAACCTCCTAAAATCGCTTATTAGTACACTTGTGTCCCCCTAACAATGACGGTTATATATGAATTGTTGTGGTGGGTGGGGGAGGATATAATATGACATAATCCGTAACATAATAAAATGACGGTTTTCAAAAAAAAAAAACTATTTTATTATCGAATTTTATTAACACGATTAAACTTTTTAATTTTACTAACAAAGTTAGTGAAATAGGGAAGGGCTTTGTTGTGTTTTCATATTAAAAAAACGTCGACAACCTGACTGAAATGACGACGACCCGAAACAAAAATAAAACTTATTTACAACATCATCACCAATTCACCATTCACCACCAATAATGAAGACCATGATATGACCATGTATTGAGCCAAATCTAATGAAACGACGTACTACCCTCGACTCAACCGAGCATGATTTCAAACCCGTTTCATGAGCCTGTGGCATGAAACATGATTTCGAACCGGTTAATAACAGCTAGCTTAGCCTATACATAACTCGTGATATGTGGTTGATAGTTGATATACACTACTTAATTACTGCGTTTGGTGATTAATGGGAGTTACTGTTACTGCCTTAGCTTGCATTGGCTCCAATAACAATGGATGCCTACAACATGTACACAGTAATAGGTCGTTGGGTAATTAATACTAGTATAATGTAATGGGAGTTACTGCGTTAGTTAGTTGAGAGGTTACTCATCAGTACTATAAATAGCAATCACAAAATGATCCGATAGAATAACATGCACAACACTAGTACTAGCTCCGATCCATCATTTACTTACTACATACGATACCAAATTCAACAAATTACTCGTATTAATTATTAATTAGCGACAATGGCCCCCAAACTCGAGTCGATTTGCTGCTTTCTGCTCATCGCTGTGCTTTCAGTTCTTCTCATCGTCGCTACTGCAGGTCTAACTCTCTACTACTCCACTACATACTACAACGGAGTACTACTCTTTAATGGACTCTAGATAGTTAATTATGCAATGCACACCACTTAACTCTACTCACTCATGCATTGTTTTTGGTTACAGCTCCTGGATTTGCAACAAGCGACGACGACATAGCAGCAGGAGGCAAAAGGATGTACGAGGTCGTTCGTTGTGAGAAGCACAAGGAATAATGATGGGTTCGCTGCTGCTGCTGCAACTTCAAAATGGGACATATTAACAACGTATTTAAAAGGATTTGGGAGCCTAATTGGTGAAGAAAAGGGTGTAGGACGATGTATCGCGTCAGGCGGATTTTGCGCTCGTTATACTGAAAGGTGTTGCGCAGGTCACTACTGCATTCATATATAGAGGATTAGGAGGTGTCTGTTCCTAAAACTATAACATAGACTATGTAATTAATGCATTATGCATAGTACCATTCCAATGTTAGTTTCGCGATTGAACCTATCCTACGATTACACCACTCGTCCCGTGTGTCCTAGACGACTACTAATCTTTCAAAACATGACAACATGAATGTTCTTAAAAATGTTGTAAACCTCTATGTATAATAAAGGAAATATTGTGTAGGTATGTTTTTGCAAGGTTTATGTATTGGTTTAATCGGTTACGTTGCTAATCATCTCTTTGTTAAAACTTAAAATAATAGGCTACGTAATCTAGAAAAATTCATATTCATTTACAAATATTTGAAAATTAGAACTCTAAATAAAATTATCGTAATAAAATACTCCGTATCTTCTTATTATACAAGACTTGCCTTTGGGGACAAGTCCCATGAAAGGGCAAAATATCTCTCCATCTTCTAGAGATATTTAGAGTAGCAATATGGATGGAACTTGTAATGTCAGTGGATGTGCCACATGTTCGTTGTTTTGACTTCGATCAATTGGTTGATCTAGTTAAGAATGATAAAAGTAATGTCAATGATCCCAAATTTGGGAAAAGAAGAAAATATATATTTTGGTTGTTTATCGATATTGATAGATGGTACCGTGAGACAGATGAGTAAAAACATGTACACATTTGTTTCACGAACTGCATTGATGATAAATGACTTTTTACCCCATTTCAACGGTATTATTTGTAGGACAATTAAGGAAATAAGAATAAGAAATATTGGGAGGACTCATTTTGTCTGAAATATCTGTGCTTGTACTTTTACAAGTTTGTTCAAAACAACGTAGTCCTCACAAAACAATAAAAATAAAAGGTATTTTCTCACAGAATTAAACAAAAAAATTTAGGTCAAGGGATTCAACGTCGGGAATTTGTCTCGGCCAACATATATTAGATTAACGTAGTTTTTAACAAAAAATTCAAGTTGATGGGGCCGGTTGCCTATCATGGGTCGCCCGTCAATTGGACCAAAGGCTGACCCGACCCGGGTCATGGGGCAGTCTGCCATGCAGGCCACTTAACGAGCCTCTCCAAGCAGCCCATTGGGGCATTCCTAAAACATCCTGCCGAGCTCTAAACTCCGGGCTTAGCCCCCTGCTTGCCAGAGTCAGGCCGCTCTCGAGGCCATAGGAAGAGGAAGGGGATCCCTCCTACCTTCCAGATGTCAGGGGACCTCCCCCTGCCGAGCCTAGGTCGGGTAGGAGGAACCCTCTCGATCATGCCGAAGGTAAAAGGAAATGAGTGGGGAGATGTTTCCATGTGTCCTCTACCTTCCCCTCTCTCTCTACTAAACTCTCACCCTAGAAAACGCCACCTTACTCCTCACGAGTAAGGTTCGTCAAGTCCATTCACGGACTGACTTAGGCATCGGAGAGGGTTCCCTCGGACACCTCCAAGACCCTGTGCGCTCCATGTGTGCAGGGGACAGGTCCTCGCCGGGAAAGTCCGACTGCTGGAGGAGAGAAAAAGTGAGGCGTAAAAGTCAAACAAGATTCAAGAGCCAAGACTTGATCCAAGATCCAAATCCGTTTTGGGTCCATTGTTTCCATACCGGAACACAAGTCAAAACTAAAATTAAGGGTAGTTGTTCACAAAAACATCGTTACTAAAAGACGGTACCCGACAAAAAATACTTAATTTATTTAAAACTAATGTTGTTTTAAATAGATTTTCATTTGTGGGGTGTGGGTGACCGTAGACCTGGCAAATGGGTCAACCTGATTTGATCACTTTGCGGGTTATAGAAATCGGGTTGACTTTAGATTGAGCCTGATTATTTCGGTTATACTATTTTCATCTTTTTTTTAGGAATATCGACTCGTTTTCTATAGTAATAGTCGGGTTACGGGTCGAGTCAAATTTGACCCGTAATGGACCGAGAAGGGAAATCTAGCCCAGCCCAGCAGAGAAATCCTCGTAAACCCTAAAGTAAGGTGAAATATAACAAGGCCACATTTCCCCCTCTTTCTCTCTCAGAGACCTTGGATTTCTGGAGGAGCAGCAGCCATGTCGAAGCGAGGTAATTACTCATTTTATCATTCATTTCATTGATTCTTTGGTTGGTTGGTTTATAGTGATTGAGTGGGGTGAATGGGGGTGCAGGAAGAGGAGGATCTGCAGGAAACAAGTTCAGGATGTCACTGGGTCTGCCAGTGGCGGCAACAGTGAACTGCGCAGACAACACCGGAGCCAAGAACCTGTACATCATATCAGTGAAGGGGATAAAGGGTAGGCTGAACAGGCTGCCATCCGCCTGCGTGGGTGACATGGTGATGGCCACCGTCAAGAAGGGTAAGCCTGATCTCCGTAAGAAGGTCATGCCTGCTGTCATTGTTCGCCAGCGTAAGCCCTGGCGCCGAAAGGACGGCGTCTTCATGTACTTCGAAGGTACTGTACTATACTCCCCTTTCTTCATCCTTTTCATTTCCTCCCCTTTTCACTTCAATCATTCATTCATTCATTGATAGATAGAGTACTTGGGATCGGGGACGGGTGACACGGTGTTAGATTGATCACAAATTTTTGTTTGCCACGGCCATATCCCTCATTTTAAATAATATTCATTTAGAAAGAAAGGGTATGCTTTGTCCTTATTTGTCTAAACGGTCATTATTTGACCTGTTATACTATTGTGATGGATAGTCTCGTCACCAGTAAGACTTACTCTAGATTGATTGTATTAGGTATTGGTAATGGATGGGGAAGAAGGGTGGATAAGTGAAGAGTTTCAAGTAATTTGATAAGATGTTAAGCTATTAAGGTGTCTACATTTGATCACGCCAATATTTCATCCATTCTAGTGTTTCCTTCCCTTCTCGAACCCATGATTTCAACTCTCCATTCCCATATACACCATGATTCATATTTTCAATCCGTTCCATGATCACACAAAACAAGTACTTGTATTAATAATCACGCACTTCTAACTTAATATCTCGTTGTTAGAATCCATTCCTATCGTTTGAACCAAACGGCCCCTAAATTAGGATTGTGTTTCAACTATTACGGAGGATTAATATTCCTTACTGGTGTAATTATAAGACTTAACCAGTCTTATTTTCCGTCATGTCTAAAATCGAGACGTTTTTCTTACTTTTGATGGAATTTTAGGTGACTTAGTGGCTTGGTGCCAATGACCCTAAATAATGAGACCGTTTAGTAACTGGTGTATTTTGTGGAAATAAACCACCTTCAATTGCCTTTTTGCTTGATTGCCAGTGTTTTTCCCTTTCTAATAGTAGTAATTGGTTGGCTTTTGTACAGATAATGCTGGTGTGATTGTGAATCCAAAGGGAGAAATGAAAGGTAAATTTATTCTTCCATCACCCTATGTCCTTCCTGCGATAACCCATCTCTAAATTGCTAAGAATTACGAACGTTTGAACAGAAGAGACATTAACAGTGGGGGGTTTGTTGTTGACAGGATCGGCTATCACAGGACCTATCGGAAAAGAATGCGCTGATCTGTGGCCAAGGATAGCCAGTGCTGCCAATGCTATTGTTTAACTTTTGTTTCTCTGTTACGTAGCTTAAAACTCTGAAGAACGCTTTCTTTTCTTTTTATTCCTACGATCTGATGAAATAGTTATGGATTTTGTCGGAATGACCCGTTAATTTGGTATGAACATTTTGTTGGTCATATTTCATGAACATGATTGCTTCTTCTATTAAGTATGCTGTTGGGAGGTAGCAGTCAGTTGATATCATTCTTGATTGCATGCAAAGTGTGTGGAAATATTCTCGTTGTGCTATTCGGAAGTACTAGTACTCAGTAGTTGTCGATTGCTACAGTTCTCATAGTGCTAATACTATAACGTGGCCTTGAGTTTATGGGAATTTATGAATATGCTTGACTTTACTATATGCTCTTTGTACCCTTAAAGGTTGCGTTCGTTCCCTTTGTAAATACATGGTTACCATATTCCTATCTTCTGATACTCGTAAGGTAGGGAAAGTTAATTGCGACAAGCAGTGGATCGGCATCAGAAGGTTTACTACTACTAATTTATGCCGCGAAATGTTGTTTGTTGTTGGTTTGTTACATGCAAAATTGCAAATAGAAGAGGATTGTTAGTCTATAAGATTATTGCACGGATTTTCTTTCTGGGCAGTATGTCTAGGAATGTGTCATGATTTGTCATGGTATATTGGTATGGTGTTTCTTTAACTAGAGTAACTCTCTCATTAGATGGTCTTATAACATGAGACGGACCATATAAAGAATAACATAAATTAAAAGTCGAAATTATTATTCTCTTGGTTTTATTCATTTGTTTATTTTTATATTAGTTGTGAAAAATATTTTAATCAAACTCCGGAGGGAGTATCAATAAAAAGAGGAGTCAACAACTTAAATTGTCAATTTGTGGGTTAATCTTTTTTGGTGTCAACTATCAGCCCAAAAAAGGACTTTTTTTTTTTTGCCAACGAAAAAAATGATTCCGTATCAATAATCTATGAAAAAAAAAGTTTATACGAGGTAAATATTTCCAAAGGTGATTGATAAGTATTTTTCTTGTCATAATAACTTAAAAATAGGATTCATCAACTAACGATATTTATAATTTGTTCTACTCTTTATCTGCATTACTTATGAGAGTCTCGTCACTTGTGAAGCTGACCACTAGTTTTATTCTGTTTTCAACAAATTTTATACCGAACTCGTATGATTCTATCGCATACTTTGGTGACACCCAAATCTTATATCCGTGCCTCGTACCTCCCCGTCTTAACTATTCAACTGAATATTTCCGATCAGAATAAAGATCTTTGACAAACCTTGGAAATCGAAAGTCTAAATAATCCAGAATACCAAGACATCTTCGATACAACAACCAACCCGAATGGCAGAATACTGGAGTAGTCTTTTAAAGACTCTATTGTACAAGTAGTAGTTGGGTTGCTTCAAGAATTCGTTTGGCAACAAAATAAACCGGAAAGAAAAAAAAAAAACCAAACCAAAAGCCCAAATGAGTCACCCACTTGCCCACCCGTGATCATGAGCATATTCATTTTTCTGGTTGTGGGTCGCCGGTGATCACTTTTTGATTTTGTTTGCCACATCTTTCAATCTAACACTTGATTCATTCATTCATTCATTCATTTCATCCCCCGATTTCCAATTCATTCATTCATTCATGGCTCTCCTTTAGTTCTGAGGTATCAACTCTTTCCCAATCTCCCCCATCTTTTTTTGTTTGTATTTCCCATTACTTTACTGGGGTTTTTTTTTTTTTTTTTTCTGCTGTTGAAATCATTATATGTTTGCTCTCTGTATTGTTATTGCTTAAATGTGCAAAAGGGTATAATTGATTTCTGTTTTTTTGTTGTTTTAGGTATGATTTGGGGGTTTTTGATTGAGATAGAGTTTAAGTTGGTTGATCTTGATTAGCTTTTGACAAGGGTGTTTTTTTTTTTTGAGATTGATTGCCTTTTGCATGGTTTGAATGTATCATCTTTTATAGCCAAATAAGTTAAAGAGTAATTCGAGTCTCTTTTGTCACGGGTATATCTGAAGTATCACTCACAGTGCCTATGCATATGGGGTTTTGACGGGTATGTTCGTCACAAACAAGAATTTGCGATAGGTTAATTGTATAACTTGTTTAGGGGTTTAGCACTAGGGTCATATTGAAGAAATTGAATTGTAGAGTAGATGTTACTTCCAAGTGTTGATGTTATAATCTTAGGGTGTTTAGGTTATGGGTAATACGTAGTTGATTGGCTCTTGTTGTATATGAATTCCATTGTGGATGAAATATTAGCTCAGTGTGGAAGAAGGTTTTGTTTCTTAGATATTGGGACTTATTATGGGTGAGTTCGTGAGTGCGACAGTGCGTTGTTGTTCGTGACACATAGCTCGCTAAACTTGCTCCCCCCCCCCTCTTCCCGTGTGTGGTTGTGTGTGTGGGAAGCGCCTGTCATACAATGTAGACTTGCTTTAGTAGTTTCTATGTGCTAGATTAATGTTGGAACTTGAAATCAATGTAGTAGTTCTCGGTGTTTATCCATTTGGGTTATTTGGATGATGTGTGGATGATGTGGTACCTAGCAGCTTGTTAGATTAAAAAGATCTGTTTCTGACACAACCCGTTAATGGGATCAATAATAGGCTCTTTAGTCCTGATGTGCAGCCTCTACAGCTTTATATCATAGTATGGTTTTGAGTATTCGATTAGGTATGATGTCCCTGACTGCTTGCTACCTCAAGCCATCATCGCCTTGAACATTTTTTTCTCTTGCATTAGGTTCTTTGTTTGCATGTTGAATTTCAAGTTTTCCCTCCTTGATTCGTGATACCGATTTCAGTCTTTCTGTTTTGATCTTTTAAGTGTTGTTGGTCTGCTTAAAACACATGTGATGCTATGAGGGAATAAACAGCTCACATTGTATGTCTATCATATTCTTTTTACTTGGAATATCAGAATATTTGGGTGTGACATGCATTGAAAGACTCGCTATTATTTGATTCTAGATTATGATGGAGTAAAGCAAAATGGCTCGCCAAACTAGTTTTTTTTGTTGTTGTTTTCTTAAATTGTGAAATGCCAGTCATACAGTAAACTCTGCGGAGTTTTCATCACGGGTCATCCATAGCCTCTTTGTGTTGTAAGATGCGTAAACTCGATCCCCCTTACCCTGCCATTTGCGGGAATTAGGGTAATGTTAATGATATGACATGCATTATCTTAGATATCTCCATCTTTTATACTCTTCAACTGATTTTGCCCACGTATCAATACAGGAACTGTATAGGGACTCTAGAATTCTTTTGAAGGCCAATATGGATGGGCGGCCTGCTTTATCTCTTAAGAGACCTAGTGCAACACAGTTTGGTGCTTCCGGAGCCCTGTCTTCATCCTTACCAGTCCTTTCAAGCACCTTCGGAGATAAGTACCCTAAGTTGCCAGATTCTCATCAGGTCTCCATAGAAAGGGAATTTGTCGCTGATCCATTGGTCTTCCATTCTAATTCCTTGACTTCAAATGGTAAAACTATGGGTCATATGTTGCCATGTTCGTCAGGGTACTCTACCAGTGCCCCTTTCTCATCTGTCACCCTCGAAAATCATTCATCCAACTCCCCATATATTACCGCATCAGCACATAATGGATCATCATTACCTCTAGAGGCTTCTGATTACCCGGGGTTCATTAATTCAACAGCTTCAAGTTATACTAGAGGCACCCACCTCTCATGGTGCTCAGATACAGTACCAGGTTTTCCAGATTTTCCGTCTCACCCACCTACCCAGAATGGCCACCTCCCTGGAAACAATAATTGTGGTAGTAATCTTATGACAGAGGAGGAGCTCGGAAAGCGAAATGATTGGCAGGACTGGGCTGATCAACTAATTACTGACAATGAACCTTTGAGTTCTAACTGGAATCATCTGCTTCTTGATACGAACTCTACTGATCAAGGGCCAAAGGTTTGTATGCTGTATTATGCCATGTTAATGGGGAGCAAAAATATCATTTTATCTTGTAAAGATGTGAGACTATCACATTTCAAGTCATCAAGTGATTCAACTAATGACATACCCATGTACACAAACCCATTAAAAGCTGAACAACTGCCTCCTTTATTAGAAACTATATCTTGATGTGAGGATAACTTATAACAAGACTGTAGCATATTTAGAATTTGGGCAATGATATTTCTACGTCTTTGTTACTCTGGACCAATTTTGGTCGCTAATTGTTGTTTTGGTGTAGATGTCAAACCAATTAGCTACATCATCCTCTAATTTGCCAATGAATGTGGTGCAAAGTCATCACCCGGTTTCTGCACCATCATCAGAAGTGGCAGCTGCTGTGAGCCCTTCTCCTTCAACAGCTGGCACCCAAGCTAAGGCACGAATGCGCTGGACCCCAGAACTTCATGAAGCCTTTGTGGAGTCAGTCCACAAACTTGGTGGTAGTGAAAGTGAGTTGCTCTTTTGTGAATCTTAATCTTTTCCAAATGGTGGATATGACATCTACTTTTATGTGAACATCCTTACTTTCAGAAGCTACGCCAAAAGGTGTTTTAAAGCTGATGAAGGTGGAAGGCTTGACAATTTATCACGTAAAAAGCCATTTACAGGCATGTAGGACATTGTCCACTCTTCTTGAAGCCTCATCTATCAATTTGCTCTTTTTGAATTTCGAGCTTGCTGTGGATTCACACCCTTTTAATACCCTTTTTGTTTAAATAAATGCGTATGCAGAAATATAGAACAGCGAGATATCGGCCAGAGTGTTCAGAAGGTGAGTTTTTATGAATATCATCTTTTCCTCCCCACCCCCATCCCCTATCCCCTCCTGTTACTTTTATTTTATTTTCTGAAAAACAATTGTTCAAGTGTGGGTACTTAAGTTCGATAGGTCAGTCTCTAGATGCAGGTTCACGTTCTTCTTATGATTGTTTGTGGTTGTTTACTGTTTCAATTTCAAATGGAGTGAAAGGGTCCACTATTATATAGCTTTGGCGTATGATAAAGATAAGATATACTATAATGGCTCACTTAAGTCTCTGTGCTTCCTTCTTTATTTGTGCAGTAGCTATCTGTCAACCCCCTTACCACACTGTTAATTTTTATCGTTCTAGTTTTCCTTTTATGTAAATTGGGTAGTGACATGAGTTCATTACTTCAATCCTTCTGACATTATCATCATTTAACAGATCGAATGTTGTTGACTTTGTCATTTTCACACTGTACTATAATTGGCGACTATACTATTTGAAAATGACAAATGAAAAAAAAATGATACTCGTAGTAGTCAAATTTGATATTAACCACCAAATAAAACAGGAAAATACATTTGAGATCAAGGTAGTATACTAGCATTGTTTTCATTTTTCATCATTTGATTTTTTGACCCTTCCTTGGCCTTTATTATTATTTTATGTTAATTTTTTATTGCTGAAATTGATAATTCTTTCGTTATTTATTTTGGGTCGATTTTTTGTCACGAAAATATGAAGATAAAACCTCAATTTTTATTATGATGGCCAAAACTCTACTAACTAACTGTCGTTTATTTTCTCTCATGAAGAAATAAAGACAACGCCTTGATTTGTAATATGATGGCCAAAACTCTACTGACCAAGTGTTGTTTATTTTCTTTCATGAAGAAATGAAGATAACACCTCAATTTCTATTATGAATTTATGATGGCCAAAATTCTACTAATCATTTCTTTTGTCTGCAGGAACCTCTGAGAAATCGGCAACTGCTCTTGCAGATTTGCCGTCTCTAGACTTGAAAGCGTAAGTTGTTATACTTGGTCTTTCTCCGTGCTATCATTTTTGGTTTCCTCCTTTGGGTGTTCTTTTAAAAGTTCAGCTCGCTTTCATTGGTTGTGGGGTGGAACGTGAGACAAACATAAAGTGGATCAAAATGTCAAATGCCTGTTCTATCGTCTTAAATAAACAACCATAACTAAGACGTTTTGATTTGTTACAGTATCTAGAAGGCTAGAATCATAGACCCTCGGAAGGATCATGCTTTCATGAATGAAAGTTGGTCAATAGACATGGTTTGGCCTTTGGACTTTTAAATCAGAACCATACTCAGCTGTAACCATGCAGCGATGCAGCAGGAAGTCATGCACTAATTACTTCCACAGTGACCCGTTATTTCAGTTTATGAAATTTTTAAGCTGCCAAAACACTTGGTCACTGTTTTGAACTGTGTATATACACTTTGGCCATACTCTGGCATATAGTCAAGCTATAAGAAATGATTTTGCACCTGTTGAATTTTAAATTTTCCTAAGGCATCCTTTGATCTCTTAGTAAAAGGTGGCATTAGCCCTAACCCTCGGGCTATGGGTATATCCGGTTATTCTTAATCCTTGTCGTTGTAGTACCTGAGAATGGGACGGGTTCTTCTAAATAGTAGGTTTTTGCTTATTGACTTGGTGACTTTGAATGCTACTCTATATTTGGTAACAGGGGCATGGATCTCACAGAAGCACTGAGATTGCAGATGGAAGTTCAGAAGCGTCTTCATGAGCAGCTTGAGGTATACTTTTGTCTGACGATGTATTCTGGTCTTGAGTGGTTCTCTAATCCCAAAGGATGGTTAGCTATTAATATGCCCCGTCAGTTTAAACTCTTTTTTGAGTGTCTGCTTAGTGAAAGTATCGTTCTATTAGATGATTTAATCTGCATTCCAAGATTTTCAACTTGTTTAAAAAGTTCATAAACATCTCTCCTTTCTAGGTTGAGTTGACCATTTCAATAATTTGTCGTGGTTTGACAATAGACAGTACTGATATATGTAGCTACGTGCACACCTTGGTGCTTAGTTGGCGATCTCCCTTGGTTTCGAATGTGAGGTAATGAAGGAAGTTTGAAAGCCCAATCGAGTGATACATGAGGCATTAGCTAGTGTTTGACAATTTTTTATGAATTTGTCATTGAAGGAAATACATTCTGTGGTTCCTAAATTCCTAAGCTTTCTTGGTCATGAAGTACCAGAGTAGATCTGTGTAACATTTCCGGCCAAGGGTTGATTAATAACAACGTCGTAGGGTAAAATATTCTTACATCTAATAAGGTTAGGTTAATCCAGCGATTAAACCCTGTAGATTTCACGGGATAATGAGGACCAATGAATTAGCTTCATAATTCCTGCACTTGATCCAACTCAAACATCCAGTCATTTTTTGCATTTGACTAAATTAACCTTGTTATTTTGTGTGGACAGTAAATGTATAAATAGGAAAGGAAGGAGCCTATGATCACAATCAAGAGATATATATAGGGCTTCCCTAAATGTGTGACTCATCATGTCCCATCTTTCTGCAGATTCAAAGAAATTTACAAATGCGGATAGAAGAACAAGGGAAATACCTGCAGAAGATGTTTGAACATCAATGCAAATCCGAAGGTCAGAAGCTGTCGATCGATTCTGTTGTCACAGATGACCCTTCCACCCTTACATCACCGAAAAAAGATCATGAAAGACCAACCGATGGTCCCCCAACACCTAAAGAAACTAGCGAGAGGGCGAGAGAAAGAGAGGAAAAGGCGCATTCAACAGTGAGCGAGAATCAAGATGTGTGTGATAAAGATGCCCCTGGCCTCCGACCATCAAAGCGGACAAGAGACGTGGGTCCTGATTCACCCCTCCTATAAACTGAGAAGAACATGGTGAGAGGGTGCACAGTGCTGCTGCTGCTCTTTATATAGCGTTGTGTTAGAGATCTGGTAGGATATATTGGTAATCTATCTATGTAGTCTCTAGTTTTACTGATTTTAACTGAGTTTGAAACTGTGTAGGTCTTCCCTTTCCTTTTCTTGTCCAAGTTTTTACCGAGATGAATGAAATCCGGGGCTCCCTCTGTATTGCAGAATGCACAATGCCTTCAGAAAATATGCTTGTATTGGCATAATGGTCCAGTCACAAGTGTTTAGCATTAATAAAACCTTCAATCCTTTGTACAGTAATGACCCTCTTGGTGCTGAATGAGTCACCTCTGCAAACTCTTGTGAATTTTATTCCAATCTCTAATTTTGGACTATACAACATAATAATTCGTTAGACTCGCTCTTTTTCGTTCGACTATGAAGCAAACATCTTCTTAAGCAATTGTCGACGTAATTTTCATCATGCTTATTCGAAAACATTATATTGTCGATGCATTGTTAACTCTGAGATAAAGTTTTTTACATTTGCTTTTTACCCCCGCCACTTCCAGAAGCTCTTGTAACAACGCATGTACTCATCGGTTGAGTTCCAGATATCGAGATTAATGTATTTGGTTCCTTCACATTCAATATAGTCCCATGAGGTTGGAAGTTCGACTTTTAAAAAAACAACCAGAAATGATCTGTGGGTAAGTACGTCAGTTTTCTGTGAAGAAAGTTGCAGGGTCAGTTGTCACAATGTTGGTTTCATCATCACTATAATCTGAAGCTAATTAGAGATGTGTGAAAATGGCTTTTAACCCACCATTGCTAAAACTGTAACTTTGTATGTGAAACCGAAAATAAAAGAAAAAGGAAAGAAGGGGTGATCGAGTTTTTGATTAGAAAAATGGCGGCATGCAATGCAAGCCTTTGAAACAAAGTAATGAAGGAACAAACAGCAAAGGTGCAGTGAGTGAGTTGAGTGTTGTTGAATGTTGATGAATGAATCTAACGTCTCTTTGAATCAAACCCATGACTTCCCAACTATCAGTTTGGTAGCAAATCATACTTTCACTTCCTTCATTGCCCCTTTCATCACTTACTTACCCATGAATTCTTCTTTATAACCCGTCTTTCCTTCCTTTCTTCTTCCTTCACCAACTATCCTTCCTTCATTTCCACCCTTTTCCCCATGGCTTCTCTCATCCACCGCACCGACGATGAGGTTAACTTCTTCTTCTCTTTCTCCTTCTCTTCGTAGTTCTTAGCAATAATGTACTACAAAGTCGAATGATAGAGTCTTTTCGGAAATTTTGTTCCTAAGAATGTGTTTTTAATGGGTGACAGGGTCGTCCACCAACTCGGCAATCCCTAGAAAAGATATGCAAGGTGTGTGGGGATGGAGTAGGAGTAAGGGAAGATGGGGAGCCTTTCGTAGCATGTTTTGAATGCGGGTTTCCAGTCTGCAGGCCTTGCTATGATTATGAAAGGACTGAAGGCACTCAGTGCTGTCCTCACTGCAGTTCGCGCTATAAGCATCATAAAGGTTATCATTTCGATTTCGTTTTCAGATTTCATCATCAACATGTTGATTAACTCAAATGTACTTATCTATGTTTTAATTTGTATTTTGACGATTTAGGGAGTCCGAGAATTGAGGGTGATGAACAAGAAGAGACGTTTGATGTTGATAAGGATCTTCGCATTAAGAACACCCCACATCATGATACCACACAATCTGTAAGTAAAAGCTGCAGATGTTTACGAGATTAGAATATTTGTGTCCATGTTTCGAGCGAAGTTGGCGTGATCTTAACAAAAGGAAGCTAATTGTGCAGGAAAATGGGGACTATAATCATGCCAAATCCAATGCCTCTGCTTTCTCTTCTTTTGCTAGAAGTGGTAAGACATTTTCTTTATAATCCTGCTCGATGCATTCGTTACATTTGAAAATTTGCGAGAGAATATCATAGTTAACTGAGATGAATGGAAGTACTCCGTAGCAGTTTTCTAGGGACCGTGTCTGATGTTGGTTTTTGTGGTGAAATGCTAGTTACTGGCAAGGAAATGGATGGGGAGAAGGATTATGAAGGCGAAAAGGAGACGTTTACTAACAGTGATCAGTGGAAGGAGAGGGTAGATAAGTGGAAAACAAGGCAAGAGAAGAAAGGCTTAGTCAACACCTTTGATGCCGAAACTGAACATGGCGAAGAAGATGATTTCCTGTAAGATTTAACCTTTCATTTGATGTAACATTCGATTAAAATGTCGTAAAACCAGGCTTAATTGACTTGTTACTGCTACTCCAGGATTGCAGAAGCAAGGCAACCATTGTGGAGAAAAGTCCCAATCTCATCAAGCAAAATCAACCCATATCGAATTGTTATTGTCATCCGTCTTGTCATCCTCGCCTTTTTCCTCCGCTTTAGAATTCTAACCCCGGCAACCGATGCCTACCCCTTGTGGCTCATCTCTGTTATATGTGAGATATGGTTTGCTTTCTCTTGGATCCTCGATCAGTTTCCCAAATGGTTCCCCATCAATCGTGAAACTTACTTGGAACGCTTGTCGTTGAGGTTTGAACGAGATGGAGAGCCTAGCCGGCTAGCTCCAGTTGACTTCTTTGTCAGTACAGTGGACCCACTCAAGGAGCCACCCATTATTACTGCAAACACTGTTTTATCCATCTTGTCTGTTGACTATCCTGTTGACAAGGTGAGCTGCTATGTCTCGGATGATGGCGCATCTATGCTTCTATTTGATGCTCTCTCGGAAACTGCTGAGTTTGCGAGAAGGTGGGTCCCGTTCTGCAGAAAGTATGCCATCGAGCCGAGGGCTCCTGAATTTTACTTCAGTCAGAAGATGGATTATCTCAAGGATAAGGTCCAAGCTACATTTGTCAAAGATCGACGGGCCATGAAAGTTAGTAAATGATCCGATCCCTTCTTCTGTTATATGATTCTAGATTCAAAAATTAATTACTATATTTGTACTTGTGTTGGAAAATGGTTTCAAAATATCGAATTCTAGATTCAAAGATGCCCTAACAAGTTTTCCTTTCGGTTTTTGAAACCAGAGAGAGTATGAGGAATTCAAGGTAAGAATAAATGCATTGGTGGCAAAAGCACAAAAGAAGCCTGAAGAAGGGTGGGTGATGCAAGATGGAAGTCCATGGCCGGGGAATAACACTCGCGATCATCCTGGGATGATTCAGGTTGCTGCTATTCTTAATTAACTGAGCTCCGATTGAAACAGACTATATATGGAATCTAGTGGTTCAGGGAAGTGACTGGTGTATCATATATATGTGCAGGTTTATCTAGGAAGTGAGGGTGCCCTAGATGTGGAAGGTAAGGAGCTGCCAAAGCTGGTTTACGTCTCACGTGAAAAGCGACCTGGATATAATCACCACAAGAAGGCTGGTGCAATGAATGCATTGGTAGGGGGGCTTCACTCTTCAACATTTTGACGGTTTTGTCATGATTTTTGATCTGATTATTCGTTGATTTCTTTGACTAGGTTCGTGTCTCAGCGGTTCTTACAAATGCACCATTCTTGTTAAATCTTGACTGTGATCACTATGTCAACAACAGCAAGGCTGTGAGGGAGGCTATGTGCTTTTTGATGGATCCACAGTTTGGCAAAAAGCTCTGTTATGTCCAGTTTCCTCAGAGATTCGACGGAATTGACAGACATGACAGATATGCTAATCGCAATATTGTTTTCTTCGATGTAAGCTCAACTTTTTTCGTTACAACTCCTCTAATATTCTGTTTGGTTTAAGGGAACATAGAGTGGAAAATGTTTTTGAGTGGAAAATTGTGTGTATGTTTGTCAGATCAATATGAGAGGCCTAGATGGGATACAAGGACCGGTATATGTGGGAACAGGGTGTGTATTCAATCGCCCAGCTTTGTACGGATATGACCCTCCAGCATCGGAGAAAAGACCTAAGATGACGTGCGACTGCTTGCCGTCTTGGTGCTGTTGTTGCTGCGGTCAGAGGAAGAAGTCCAACAAGTCAAAGAAGAAAGGACTCAAAAGCTTGCTCAGTGGACTGTACAGCAAGAAGAAGAAGATGATGATGGGAAAGAAATACTCGAGAAAGCCACCGACTCCTATCTTTGACCTTGAAGACATCGAAGAAGGATTGGAAGGTTACGAGGAGTTGGAGAAATCATCTCTAATGTCACAAAAGAACTTTGAGAAGAGATTTGGTCAGTCGCCTACTTTCATCGCTTCTACCCTCATGGAAGACGGAGGTCTTCCCGAGGGAACAAACTCTACTGCTTTGATTAAGGAAGCCATTCATGTTATTAGCATCGGCTATGAGGAAAAGACTGAATGGGGAAAAGAGGTAAGCTAGCTAGCTACTTTCACCTTAATTCCGAGGTTTAATTTCTTTCTTTTCCGCAAAATGGGTGGAATGTGATTGTGTGGTTTTTGCAGATTGGATGGATATATGGTTCGGTGACAGAAGATATCCTGACAGGATTCAAGATGCACTGCAGGGGATGGAAATCAGTGTACTGCATGCCCAAAAGACCAGCCTTCAAGGGATCAGCTCCGATAAATCTATCAGATCGGTTGCATCAAGTTCTGAGATGGGCTCTCGGATCAGTTGAAATTTTCCTCAGCAGACACTGTCCTTTGTGGTACGCTTGGGGAGGAAAGCTCAAGTGTCTCGAAAGGCTTGCTTATATCAACACCATTGTCTACCCTTTTACCTCTATCCCTCTGCTTGCTTACTGTACTATACCTGCTGTCTGTCTTCTCACCGGAAAATTCATCATTCCAACTGTAAGTCATTCATTTTATCGTAAGTTAGACTCAATTCATTTGTGATATTTGATATCTGACAGTATTTTCTTATTCCTGTTCTTTTTGTTCTAGCTGACAAACTTGGCAAGTATATATTTCTTGGGCCTCTTCATCTCCATCATAGTCACGGGAATTCTCGAGCTGAGATGGAGTAGTGTAAGCATTGAGGACTGGTGGAGAAACGAGCAGTTTTGGGTGATTGGTGGAGTGTCGGCCCATCTATTTGCAGTATTCCAAGGCCTACTAAAGGTACTAGCAGGCGTTGACACAAACTTCACTGTCACTTCAAAAGCGGGTGATGACGGCGAGTTTGGAGAACTCTACCTGTTCAAGTGGACTACCCTTCTCATCCCTCCAACAACCTTGATCATACTCAACATGGTCGGAGTTGTGGCCGGAGTTTCTGATGCCATTAACAATGGGTATAACTCATGGGGCCCGCTGTTTGGGAAGCTTTTCTTCTCCTTTTGGGTGATTGTCCACCTCTACCCCTTCCTCAAGGGTCTGATGGGAAGACAAAACAGGACTCCCACCATTGTCGTCCTATGGTCCGTTTTGCTTGCGTCAATATTCTCTCTTTTGTGGGTTCGGATTGACCCTTTCCTCCCTAAACAAACCGGCCCTATCCTTAAACAGTGTGGTGTTGAATGCTAGCCTGATGATGATGCTGGCTTTCAGGGTACACTGCTCTGAATCTTTGTTCTTGTAATTTGGATTCCCCTTCTTTTTTTGATTTAATCTCGAAAATTCAGTGATTTTGTAAATAGGAGTAAGATATTCAGACGATGTATTTTGAAGAACACGACTATACTCGAAATGAAATGATATTAACACACACACATTGCAAGCCTGCTTTATTTATACACACAAACGCTTGATTTTTCTTACAGAGTCGATAGTCAACATGTAGGTAGCTAGCGCATTATCGGTAGGAAACCTAAACAATATCCTCAACTGCTTCTTCTCTTTTGTTTGAGATCTACGAGCATCGAATGATCATTGAACCAAAGGACTCCTGAAGAGGAACTTCTTGTGCCAATTTCTGTGTCTGGCACTGGACAGGTGCATTCCAAGGCCATTGCAACTACTCGTGCCACATTGGCTTCCAATTTTGCAGCCGGTGGCTTCAGTCTTTATCAGTCGACGAAGGTCCAGAATATAGCGAGGATAAAAACTCTCTGGGGGTGTTTTCCCATCATAATCTCCAATGCTACCACTCAAAAGCCGTATACATCAGATTTCTCAGTTATCTTCATAGTGAAAGCATTCTCTGCACATTCATATGTTTGCTAAATTAACATTATAAATGTTACTCGCAAAAGACCTGACAAATGGGTCATTCGGGTTAGTCTCCCTACCTGGAGCCCCATAAGAGCCAGCAACTGCGGACCAATTAGACGAACCAGAGACCAAGAGCTTAGCAGTTCCGAAATCAGAAAGCTTTGCCTCAAAATCCACGTCAAGTAGGACATTATCGATTGATATGTCATGATGCACAATTGGCGGAGAAGAGTCATGGTGCAGGTAACACAGTGCACATGCCTGAGACCCCAGTCTAGGAGGGACCCGTCCGCACTGTATAAAACTTCCCCAAGACTACCCCTTTCCACATATTCATAAACTAGATACAGTACATGGTGCCTGATTTGTGTCAGTGTCGTGATCTTACGTTCAGTCGATGACATGTCTTCGGAATCTGATTTTGTAAGACACTTCGCCTTATAAAGGGTTCCGAAACCTCGTCTCACAATACAGTACACAGACACTGCTCGTCATCATGGCAAGATTGAAACAAGTCCAATGGATCCGCTTTGAAGTTGGTGGGTTAAGCTACTCCTAGTAGGCTAATATACAGTTGGCCCAAAAAGCCCGACGTCCATTGTGCTTCATCGATGTGGTACGTGCACTTTCCAAACCAAATACTTTAAGATACGAAGGGAGTACAACATAGTTCAAAATCGATTCTCTCAAACGACTACCACATAGTAGTAATTTCAATTTCTTTTGCACAAATTCTATCGATTTTTTTTCTCCTAACCAAAAATTATATTTCGTACATTTTTTTGATGACCTCGAGTCCTCGACCCATGTCCGTCCCACCCAAATCTAATTCCAAGTTCAAGGGACCCAAACATCATTTAGAATTGAATATTCCTTGTAGTAAAGACTCAATTAACTAGAAACAGATTTATCCGGTAGTTAAAAATGAGAAGGAAACTAACATAAGTAACAATGATTGACCCCTGCTACTCTTATATAAACAACATATAGATAAACTATTCCTTCGATGTGGGAAACTATGAGTTTCTATATCTGGCTTGTGTAAGATACTAAGATTGTCCGTTTGTAGACATTTGATAAAATTGGAACGATACAAAAAAGATTAGCATGAACCCTACGCGAGGATGACGCACATGAATTACCGTGAAATGGTCCAAAAAAATACTTCTCCGTGACAATTTTTGCCCAAGAGCATCATGGAATATTTCTTTTCCTATGCTTAATTGTTGAAGAATTTGATAACTCCCTAAAGGCAAATCTGTTTCATTTTGATAAAATTCGATGCATTCTTCGATTTGTTTCATTTAGAAACATCGTTTGTGTTTCGAGGAGTAAACTTTACTTTGCCATGGTTCCTTTCATGCCCTTCAATGGCTGAGCTAATAAATTGTACTCCACTGTTTAGGCGTTTTCATTTTAAACTTTTAATATATCTATCTATCTATACTATATAATGAAACATTAACATAAGAAGAACTGCATTAGAAAAACCCTTCTCCCCTCCCTCCCCAAAAAACCCTAGCCTCCAAAAAAATCTTGGGGCTACCACCATTAATTGGTGGTAAGCCCCCCTCCCCCCCAATTTAATTATTATATCGCTTTAGTATTAGTATCGTTATTACTATTCTAGTTATAATAAGTCATCTCCTTTTGGAGAGTTTTCTCCCCATCAATTGATGGGTTTCGCTCTCTTTTTTAGGAGAGGTATTGATTCTACGATAGCGGAGAGGACGCGAAAGATCAGTGCTACAATCGTTCATGGTATGGTATCTCAATTTATGTCAGATTGGCGGCTACAATCTATCTGGTTAGATGAAATCGATTCTCCTCAACACCTTGGAAGATCCAAAGACCCTCTTGTGAAAAACTGTATCATTAAACAGCGATATGTTGAAAGAGGATGTGCAGAAGCGGAGATCAAATCATAGTGAGAGATCTTTGTTTTGACGAGAATTTATTTTATTCAAATTTTATAGCATTGTATCCGTTTAATTTCGATATAAGTTGTAGATGTCGTATGACTTTTTATTAATGAAATGATCTATTCGCTCAAAAAAAAAATCTATCTATACTATATAATAAAATAGAAACCACATTGGCGCCAAAACACACTTTCCAAAAACATCATCATTTCCATATTAATCTAATATAATTATAATCATTAATCTAATACGGAGTATAATATTATAAATAATTTCGATATTTACAAGATATTTCTGGTATATATAGACCTTAAAATGTCAAATACACGGGATACAAATAATTTGATAGTAATACCATTTATTTATGCGGGTTACAAATATATGAAATTTTTTCTACAAGGCTACAATAATACGACTTAATGAATATAATTATATAATATATAATATTTTTTTTTGAACGAGGAGAATAATTCATTTATAGAACGCCAAACGGCACTTACAACGTATACCTATAATTGCAATCAAATCCAATAAAAACCAAAGATAGTAATTTCTCTTATAAACTAAGGATCTTAAGACATGATCTGACAATTCAGTATGACCTCGTTGATGCGTGCCGTTCCTATTCGATTTTTCACCTATTTTGGCACGCATTTCCGTGTCGTTTTATTATTTTAGGAGTCGGATTACGCTATTTTCTCCCATATGTGCTACTCGGGTATTCTTTTGTTATTTTGCAGATAATCGAGACCGAGTAGTTAAAAGAGCTAAAAATTGCATCAAAAATATTAAAGCTCTGAAACCGATTCGTTGTAAACCAAGAAGAAGGAAGCAAGTCTATAGACTAGACTGTGAGTCTATAGACTGAGAAGAAGGAAGTAAGCACAAGTCTATAGACTGGGAAACAAGTCTATAGACTGAAGAAGTCCGTTGGAAGCTTAGATTGAACTCAGTCTGCAGACTTGGATCTCAAGTCTACCAACCTAAAATCCAAGTCTACGGGATGGGATACCACTCAAGACTAATTCAGTTGACCGTTGCCCACTACTCCCCCCTATTACGCTCTTCGGTTCTTCCCACTACCTTGTTAATGGGATTGAAGATAGGAGAAAAGAAAGGACAGTTATGGAGGGCTTAAGCAGTTTAAATACAGCTTTAATTTTATGATCCACGCATCATCTTCTTATCATCCTTTATCTTTTTCTCATTCAATCATTCACACAGATTAGTTTTAGTGTAGTTTCCTGTAAATATTTAGCTTTTATTTTTATCAAGTTTATTTCTCAGAATTCCGGTTTTCATATTCTCGATTGGGTTATTTTTATTCTAATTCTCCGTCTCTATTCTTTTATTCATTCCAATCCGGTACTTTCTTCCTCTTCCCTAATCTTCTTCTCCTTCCTGTTTACTATTTATTCTGCTTCTTCTTTATTTTCTCCTTATTTTCATTCATCCTGTTATTTCATCATGATTCAATTTGTCAGTATTCATCGTAAATATGCTTAGCTAATATTATTGTCACTAGAGTTTAGGTGAATTACGAATTGAACGGTATTTATGTGATAACTAAGCTCTTGCAACATCTTAATGACGAATAATTAATTATAGGTTGTAGTTGATTGTTTGTATCTCGTAATCCCGACCTACGTAGCGAAAGCCCGGGAAAGGATAAGACTCGTTGTAATCGATAGAATTCCCTAATACGTTGCGAGAGTCCGTTAGGTGACTTCTAGGATGACTAGTGATCCGAGAGGACCGTGTCGATATTCTTTAACTCGTCTTAACTGATTATTTGGAAATCGTATGTATGCTTGTTTAATTCGTGGTGATCCGACAACTCTGGTACTTTTCTCATTTTTGATTAATTCATTAGATTTTATTAGACTGTCAGCTCACCAAACCATAAAAATTCGTGACCTGATACTTTAATTGACTAACTTATAATTTTCAACCTGCCTCCCTGTGGAATTGACCCTGCTTACCACTAGCTACCCGTTAGTAGTAATCTAGGATTATTTTGATTACGTTGACGCGACTAACCCGTATCACTCGTATCGCTATCTTTTTGCAGCTTTTGTTGAGGGGATCCTTCGTTAGATTCAGAACTTGAGAAAGCTTACCTTCTATTGGCCTCAAAGATCGTTGACAAATTACTTGTAGACATTGAATAGACGTGCGACGAACCATCAACAAACTACCCTTGTCAATAAGAATAAAACTAAGCCCCATAACAACGTAAGGGACCGAAGCCTTGAACAAAAGAACAAAAACCTTGAAATAAAGGACTAAACTCCCATAAAAAGAGAGACTTTTATTGAATAGCATATTGATTATCAAACTAGAAAGTGAAAACTAATCAGTTTTTGGGGCCTACCATCGATTAATTATCGATGGAAGCCCCGGATTAAAGATGAAGGCTATGATTTTTTTAATATATAATAAACTATATTAATGGATCGCGATATCCCTAAAAAATAACACTCATTTGTATTTGTTCTTCTTTGATCTAATACCAATCAATGAGATAACCTTCTTACAAAAAAATATCCCTAGAAAATATTCTAGCAACTTAATTAAATTACATAAAGAACAAGAAATGATACACGCAAAATATAATTTATGTATCTATTTAATATGTAAAATAAAATACAGAAACACATATACAGTATATTTTTCCATTACATTACCCGTGAAGTCATGTTTCACAATTAATTCTATTTTACATCAATATTATAGGTCGTTTAGTTGATTAACACACATTTATTAGTATCAATAAAAGGGTACTAGAAATTGTTTGCTGATAAGTTAAATATTACACTTTGATTTTTCATGAGGTTCCAATTAGGGGTCGAATTTTTTAGTTACAATTCCTTGGAATATTATGTGATACTATTTTCATAGTATCATATTGTTCTATTCTATGCGTAGAATTTAACTTAAATTAAAAAAAAAAAGCTAAAACATACTACGTATTTACTTAGTAAATGATTGTACTACAAGATACGTACATAAACATGATATCGAATGCATGTCTAAACATGCACTATATCTTACTATTGATGTTCATGTGTATATATACTTCAGTTTGATTATAATTTTATATGGAGCATTTTTTTTAATATTGTGAATTATATAGGTTACTGTACTAAAAATTAAACATTTGTATAAGATTATCTATATAATTCTTTATTAACCCGTGCAACGTTGCACGGGTGTTAACCAAGTTTTGCATATTTAGCCATCCAAAGTAATTGATACTCCGTATTAGGCACGGTACTGAAATTTACATATATATTTTTCTTGTTAGTGTTAGCATACTCGAGTATTAATTTACATCCAAAAAATTTCTTGCATGTTAGGCATCTATACCTGTGAACAGAGCGCGATTGACGGAAGCCATTGGTTCTTGGACCCTATGTTCTTACTGTAGATGACCGTTCCTGACTCCATTCGTGGGGTCGGGATGTTCACACGATTGTCTGACACACTTATTTTTTCCAACAACCGGACACATTGTCTTCGAATTTTTTTTGATTTGCAAGAGCTACAATAAAGAAGCAAGGAATCATAAATTCGGTTTCAGGTGCCCCGACACTGCTGATAACCGAGGCAAAGAACATTTTGAAAGAGTCCCGCTTGACTCCAAACCAAATTTTTGATTTGCAAGGGCTACAAGGAGGAAGGAATAATGTTAAGAAAAAGTGTGGAGCGAGTACTACAGGGAATTGTCCCTTTTTTCCAGATGCACAAGCATACTTAGTTCAAGAGAGCCAAGAGTGTTAGAATGTTCTTGAGAAGGGAACGGTCGGGTAAAGAAGTCTCCCACACTGAAGAAATATTAGACGTAGGCTACGCATATATACAGCTAGCGGAGAACGGCCAACACGACCTTACTTGAACAAGATCTGTTCTATAGGCTCGTACCTCTGTATCCGTGAGATCTACAGAGACAGCAACCAAAGTGTGGTTGATGAACCATGGCCGTGTGAACAGAGCGCGATTGACGGAAGCCATTGGTTCTTGGACCCTTTGTTCTTACTGTAGATGACCGTTCCTGAGTCCACTCGTGGGGTCGGGATGTTCACACGGTTGTCAGACGCATTGTCCAACAACCGGACACATTGTCTTCGAAATTTTTTTGATTTGCAAGGGCTACGAGGAGGAAGGAATAATGTAAAGAAAAAGTGTAGAGCGAGTACTACAGGGAATTGTCCCTTTTCTCCAGATCCACAAGCATACTTAGTTCAAGAGAGGCAAGAGTGTTAGAATGTTCTTGAGAAGGGAACGGTCGGGTAAAGAAGTCTCCCACACTGAAGAAATATTAGACGTAGGCTACGCATATATACAGCTAGCGGAGAACGGTCAGCACGACCTTACTTGAACAGGATCTGTTCTATAGGCTCGTACCTCTGTATCCGTGAGATCTACAGAGACAGCAACCAAAGTGTGGTTGATGAACCATTGCCGTGTGAACAGAGCGCGATTGACGGAAGCCATTGGCTCTTGGACCCTTTGTTCTTACTATGGATGACCGTTCCTGAGTCCACTTGTGGTGTCGGGATGTTCTCACGGTTGTCTGACGCACCTATTTTTTCCAACAACCGGACACATTGTCTTCGAAATGTTTTTTGATTTGCAAGAGCTACAAGAAAGAAGGAATCATAAATTCGGTTTCAGGTGCCCCGACACTGCTGATAACCGAGGCAAAGAACATTTTGAAAGAGTCCCGCTTGACTCCAAACCAAATTTTTGATTTGCAAGGGCTACGAGGAGGAAGGAATAATGTAAAGAAAAAGTGTGGAGCGAGTACTACAGGGAATTGTCCCTTTTTTCCAGATGCACAAGCATACTTAGTTCAAGAGAGCCAAGAGTGTTAGAATGTTCTTGAGAAGGGAACGGTCGGGTAAAGAAGTCTCCCACACTGAAGAAATATTAGACGTAGGCTACGCATATATACAGCTAGCGGAGAACGGCCAGCACGACCTTACTTGAACAGGATCTGTTCTATAGGCTCGTACCTCTGTATCCGTGAGATCTACAGAGACAGCAACCAAAGTGTGGTTGATGAACCATAGCCGTGTGAACAGAGCGCGATTGACGAAAGCCATTGGTTCTTGGACCCTTTGTTCTTACTGTAGATGACCGTTCCTGAGTCCACTCGTGGGGTCGGGATAATCACACGGTTGTCTGACGCACATTTTTTCCAACAACCGGACACATTGTCTTCGAAATTTTTTTGATTTGCAAGTGCTACAAGAAAGAAGGAATCATAAATTCGGTTTCAGGTGCCCCGACACTGCTGATAACCGAGGCAAAGAACATTTTTAAAGAGTCCCGCTTGACTCCAAACCAAATTTTTGATTTGCAAGGGCTACGAGGAGGAAGGAATAATGTTAAGAAAATGTGTGGAGCGAGTACTACAAGGAATTGTCCCTTTTTTCCAGATGCACAAGCATACTTAGTTCAAGAGAGCCAAGAGTGTTAGAATGTTCTTGAGAAGGGAACGGTCGGGTAAAGAAGTCTCCCACACTGAAGAAATATTAGACGTAGGCTACGCATATATACAGCTAGCGGAGAACGGCCAACACGACCTTACTTGAACAGGATCTGTTCTATAGGCTCGTACCTCTGTATCCGTGAGATCCACAGAGATAGCAACCAAAGTGTGGTTGATGAACCATATCCGTGTGAACAGAGCGCGATTGACGGAAGCCATTGGTTCTTGGACCCTTTGTTCTTACTGTGGATGACCGTTCCTGAGTCCACTCGTGGGGTCGGGATGTTCTCACGGTTGTCTGACGCATCTATTTTTTCCAACAACCGGACACATTGTCTTCGAATTTTTTTTTGATTTGCAAGAGCTACAAGAAAGAAGGAATCATAAATTCCGTTTCAGGTGCCCCGACACTGCTGATAACCGAGGCAAAGAACATTTTTAAAGAGTCCCGCTTGACTCCAAACCAAATTTTTGATTTGCAAGGGCTACGAGGAGGAAGGAATAATGTAAAGAAAAAGTGTGGAGCGAGTACTACAGGGAATTGTCCCTTTTTTCCAGATGCACAAGCATACTTAGTTCAAGAGAGCCAAGAGTGTTAGAATGTTCTTGAGAAGGGAACGGTCGGGTAAAGAAGTCTCCCACACTGAAGAAATATTAGACGTAGGCTACGCATATATACAGCTAGCGGAGAACGGCCAGCACGACCTTACTTGAACAGGATCTGTTCTATAGGCTCGTACCTCTGTATCCGTGAGATCTACAGAGACAGCAACCAAAGTGTGGTTGATGAACCATAGCCGTGTGAACAGAGCGCGATTGACGAAAGCCATTGGTTCTTGGACCCTTTGTTCTTACTGTAGATGACCGGTCCTGAGTCCACTCGTGGGGTCGGGATGTTCACACGGTTGTCTGACGCACTTATTTTTTCCAACAACCGGACACATTGTCTTCGAATTTTTTTTGATTTGCAAGAGCTACAAGAAAGAAGGAATCATAAATTTGGTTTCAGGTGCCCCGACACTGCTGATAACCGAGGCAAAGAACATTTTTAAAGAGTCCCGCTTGACTCCAAACCGAATTTTTGATTTGCAAGGGCTACGAGGAGGAAGGAATAATGTTAAGAAAAAGTGTGGAGCGAGTACTACAAGGAATTGTCCCTTTTTTCCAGATGCACAAGCATACTTAGTTCAAGAGAGCCAAGAGTGTTAGAATGTTCTTGAGAAGGGAACGGTCGGGTAAAGAAGTCTCCCACACTGAAGAAATATTAGACGTAGGCTACGCATATATACAGCTAGCGGAGAACGGCCAGCACGACCTTACTTGAACAGGATTTGTTCTATAGGCTCGTACCTCTGTATCCGTGAGATCTACAGAGACAGCAACCAAAGTGTGGTTGATGAACCATAGCCGTGTGAACAGAGCGCGATTGACGAAAGCCATTGGTTCTTGGACCCTTTGTTCTTACTGTAGATGACCGTTATTGAGTCCACTCGTGGGGTCGGGATGTTCACACGGTTGTCTGACGCACTTATTTTTTCCAACAACCGGACACATTGTCTTCGAATTTTTTTTGATTTGCAAGAGCTACAAGAAAGAAGGAATCATAAATTCGGTTTCAGGTGCCCCGACACTGCTGATAACCGAGGCAAAGAACATTTTTAAAGAGTCCCGCTTGACTCCAAACCAAATTTTTGATTTGCAAGGGCTACGAGGAGGAAGGAATAATGTTAAGAAAAAGTGTGGAGCGAGTACTACAAGGAATTGTCCCTTTTTTCCAGATGCACAAGCATACTTAGTTCAAGAGAGCCAAGAGTGTTAGAATGTTCTTGAGAAGGGAACGGTCGGGTAAAGAAGTCTCCCACACTGAAGAAATATTAGACGTAGGCTACGCATATATACAGCTAGCGGAGAACGGCCAACACGACCTTACTTGAACAGGATCTGTTCTATAGGCTCGTATCTCTGTATCCGTGAGATCTACAGAGACAGCAACCAAAGTGTGGTTGATGAACCATAGCCGTGTGAACAAAGAGCGATTGACGGAAGCCATTGGTTCTTGGACCCTTTGTTCTTACTGTGGATGACCGTTCCTGAGGCCACTCGTGGGGTTGGGATGTTCTCACGGTTGTCTGACGCACCTATTTTTTCCAACAACCGGACACATTGTCTTCGAAATGTTTTTTGATTTGCAAGAGCTACAAGAAAGAAGGAATCATAAATTCGGTTTCAGGTGCCCCGACACTGCTGATAACCGAGGCAAAGAACATTTTGAAAGAGTCCCGCTTGACTCCAAACCAAATTTTTGATTTGCAAGGGCTACGAGGAGGAAGGAATAATGTAAAGAAAAAGTGTGGAGCGAGTACTACAGGGAATTGTCCCTTTTTTCCAGATGCACAAGCATACTTAGTTCAAGAGAGCCAAGAGTGTTAGAATGTTCTTGAGAAGGGAACGGTCGGGTAAAGAAGTCTCCCACACTGAAGAAATATTAGACGTAGGCTACGCATATATACAGCTAGCGGAGAACGGCCAACACGACCTTACTTGAACAGGATCTGTTCTATAGGCTCGTACCTCTGTATCCGTGAGATCTACAGAGACAGCAACCAAAGTGTGGTTGATGAACCATAGCCGTGTGAACAGAGCGCGATTGACAAAAGCCATTGGTTCTTGGACCCTTTGTTCTTACTGTAGATGACCGTTCCTGAGTCCACTCATGGGGTCGGGATGCTCACACGGTTGTCTGACGCACTTATTTTTTCCAACAACCGGACACATTGTCTTCGAAATTTTTTTTGATTTGCAAGAGCTACAAGAAAGAAGGAATCATAAATTCCGTTTCAGGTGCCCCGACACTGCTGATAACCGAGGCAAAGAACATTTTGAAAGAGTCCCGCTTGACTCCAAACCAAATTTTTGATTTGCAAGGGCTACGAGGAGGAAGGAATAATGTTAAGAAAAAGTGTGGAGCGAGTACTACAAGGAATTGTCCCTTTTTTCCAGATGCACAAGCATACTTAGTTCAAGAGAGCCAAGAGTGTTAGAATGTTCTTGAGAAGGGAACGGTCGGGTAAAGAAGTCTCCCACATTCAAGATCTCCACCAAGATTGACAACCTTGGGTTATTGTTTTGGGGTTTTCTTATTAATGCAAGTTTCAATCTTTCATCCTTTTGTTAGTAGGTATAATCTTCTTAATCCTTTCTCTTAATCTTGTTTATTCATCCAAGTTTTAATCTTTGTTCATTGTATTGTTCATAGTTCATTGTTTTCACTAGTTTCATTATGATTGTTTTGGTTTTTATGTTGGTTTCTCTTGTTAGTGTTAGTTTTAGATTAGATATGTTTGAGTAGACTCTTGCTAGGGTTATTAGGGTGATTGGTTGTGATTATGGATGATTAGGGTGAGATGGGTGGTACTAGATGTTGTTTTTGTTGTTTCCCATTTACCTTGCACTCCACATGTTCGATGAAATGCTTGTGAAACTAGAGACGATCATTCCTTGTTTTTTCTTGCATATTCTCTTGTATGTATGTGTTTGGTTGGTTTGTTTGGTTCCCTCATTACGTAGCGAGAGCCTGATGAGGGCGACCCCTAGGCCGATTACGTAGCGAGAGCCCGATCGGCGGTACCTTGGCTACGAAAGCATGCTAGTAACCCCGTTTTTCCCCTTTTTATCTTCTTTGCATCCATGAACCCGACCTAACCCTAGTTTTCCTTCTTATTGTTATCCTTGCTTTCCTTAGTCGTTAGTTACTTGTTTATCTTCCTTTCCCGTGTTTTAGACCTAGTTTAGTCCTTAGCCTCCCCCTAGATTAGCTTGTCTCGAACCTAGTCCTAGACCGTAGCACCCATTAGTCTAAACGCATTTTCCGTCCCTGTGGATCGACCCGACTTGACCTAGCTACCTAGTTAGGTTAGTTGGTTATTATTTGGTGGCGGGATCCACGGCAAATCCCTCCTTTCCAATCAAATTGGCGCCATTGCAGGGGACGGCGTAGTTTAGACTTTTGTGTGCTTAGTTTTAGACTTTGTTCTTGATCTTTGTGTTTTCCTCTCCTTGTGTATCTCCGTTCTATTTCTTGTGTGCTATTCTCTCCTCCTAGTGCCTCAAAAGCACTAGGCTACTAACGTTTTCTCAAGTGCTTCTAGTTCATCCTAGGTATCTGTGGACATGACGTAGGTCCACCCCGACGCGGCCACGCGCGGGTTTGGGTAGGCGAATGAATCTCGTGGTAAGATTGTTCTCGGGTTCGAAATTTAAGTCAAAATGGAGTCGCCACCAAATTTATGGTTATTCGAAACCATACGAGCCCACTCTATGTCGTCATGGGCTATACACAAAGTAAGCCCACTTCGATTTCAGAGTTTATGGGGCTCGTCTCTTTGCATTGTTATATCGATACCGTTTACACCGGCTTTCGTATATAAAATGACTCTCGTGCGCCAAGGGTTTCGGGCATCCGGAAACCAAAGGTTCTGAGTAAGGGGTGAGGGTACGTGTTGGGAAGCCCACTAAGGGCACCCAACCCCGCCCGCACATGGCGGCCTCTACTAAGACATCGTTCGTGTTCGTGTACGCGCGCTAGTAAAATAATTAAATGATATGCAAACAGCGTTTTTGGGCTAAACATGTGAATAGTATGTGAACTACGTCATTTAATGCATCTTGATTATGGTCGAAATGATTTAGCATGCGAGGTTCATTTATAAAGCGATAAGCAAGTAAATAAATAAAGGGATTTTCTACGCCGTACCCCTATATTTTTCACTTTTCTACATGGTACCCCTACCCTTTCTATGTCTATACATGGTACCCTTGAAGTTTATTATTAATTTAACTAGCGCCCCGAATTTTTTTTTCCATCAAGTTTTGTCGTTAAATTATGTTTTTATCTTAGGATTAAGACTTCAATATCATTGAACTTAGATAATTATCAAGTAATTGAGCTTAATTTAAGTGTTATTATTTGATTTGACAATATAACGTCAAAAATGTAATCCGTTTAGATTCGGAGTATAAATGCAAACACGTACAAAATTGTTAGTTTAAGTTCAATTATCGGCTAATTAGGTATGTTAAATGACGTTTAACTTTTATTCTTGAACATAAAAAGGTAATTTGTTGTCAAAACTTGACGAGAAAAGAAGTTTAGGGGTACAAATAAAGATAATAATAAAGTTTAGGAGGTATCAAAGAAACTTTTTGTAAAGTGCGAGGGTATCATGTATACATGTAAAAAGTGTAGGGGTACAAGGTAGAAAAGCAAAAAGTTTAGGGGTACCACGTAGAAAATCCCAATAAATAAAGCTCGAAAGGAAATAAATAACGTACAAGTTACACGGGCGGAAATACAACCCGGAATCACAATACAACGATACATAAAAATAATAAACGAAATAATAAAAGGCAATAAAATGATAGAAACGGACCCGTATGTAAACTAGACCGCGAAAATATGTAGATGGACTAACCCCGATTAAATACACATTATGTTGTGTACTAAACGAAGGACGGAAACATGGGACTGTGGCGTATTGATAGCCCGATCCCACGTCCCGTAGTCATGTCCCGACTAATCATGTCGAAAAAGATCGGTCAAAGTCGTTCTACGTGTCGTGCAATGCGTGGTTTTGAAAATAGGAAGTTCACGTGATGGTCTTTACACGTGATGACTAAAGTCGATAAAAGGACGGGGCTTGAAGTGTGTGTCAAAGCCCTCGGTTTTACGGGTTACAGGACCCACTCGACCGAGTCGTGACCTGACTCGGTCGAGTGCGTCCTTAGACACAGCTACTGCCCATTTTTTTGGGTGCTACTTGATGGGTGGGATTTGTCGTGAATCCCAACCGTCAAATAAAACCAACTAACCTAACTAGGGTAGCTAGGATAAGTCGGGTCGAATCCACAGGGACGGGAGGTCGGACTAAGGTATGCTACGGTTCTAGACTAGGTTCGAGACGAGCTATTCTAAGGGGGAGACTAGGACTAGTCTAAGGTCTAAAACTAGGACTAAGGGAAACTAGGATAACACTAAGAAGGAAGACTAGGGTTAGGTCGGGGTCAAAGGGGTAACGAAATGGTCAAGGGAGAACTAGAGGGAAGGAGGTAGTAGGGTGATCTAGGTTGGTCCGGGCTCTCGCAACTTAGACCCACCTAGAGGTTCCACCTAGAACCCATCTCGGCGACACACATGACAAACGGGGTTCTAGCGCGCTATGGTGGCCTAGGTCGCATCCGGGCTCTCGCTACGTAGACCGACCTAGGGGTCGTCCTCACCGGGCTCTCGCTACGTAGTGAGGGAACCAAACCCACAAACAAACTATCACCCACAAGAGAAAAGCAAGAAAAACAAGCATATGCACATACTAGTCATTCAAGCATTTCAACAAACATGTGATATGCATCAAACCAAGAGGAAACCCAAATCTTCCACCAACATCTCCAACAATCCCTTAATCATCCATTAACACCCAAATCACCTTACTAACCCTAGAAAGAATCTACTCTAACATATCTAAACTAACACTAACAAGAGAAATCAAAGCAAACAACAAAACTAACATAATGAAACTAGTCAAACAATGAACAATGAACAATAACAAGAACAAAGAATCAAACTTTAATGATAAAACAAAGATTAAGAGAAGAGAAAATAAGATTATACCAAACTAGAGATGAAAGGAAGAATGAAACTTGCATAAATGAAAGAACCCAAAACATTCACCCAAGGTTGTCAATCTTGGTGGAGATCTTGAAGAATTCCCAAATTACAAGGCTTAATCTAAGATTAACGATAATCTAAAGACTAATCTACACTAATCTATGCTAAACTATGCTAAAACTATCTAGGGTTTAGTCTCTAATGAAAGGCATATCATAAGATGGTGTCTTAATACAAGAGGGGGGGTTTATATAGGGTTACAAGTGGAAAGGAGAAGAAAGGAAACAATGCGGGTGAGAAAGCAACAAAAACGTTGGTAACTTACCTAGATTCCTCCTAACTTTCTAAGAACGTACTACGGGACGATCGACGGAGTGGAAAGTGATGAACCACGGTGTTAGTCGACACTGTAGGTAAGTGAGACCCCGCCCCCTTTAGCGATGAGCCAAGAGGGTCGTCCCATGCCCAAAACCGCCTAACTAGTCCAAGTAAAAAGGTGGAAATATGCAAAAATGAGGGAAGACCGACCCTTGCCGCTATCATCCTTCCTAGGGACTCGGTCCTTTGGTAGGCTCTTCACGGCAAAAGTTGGAAAAAGGCTTATTTTGAGATGTTGGGATTATTTTTGTGGGACGGTTTCATTGGCATTTTTCTTTCTTTTTGACATTTTGCTTAGTTTGTTGCCATGCCATTTCTTTTTCTTTTTTTTCTATTTTCTTTTTGGCTTTTTGTGCCTTTTCTTTTTCTTCAATCTTTTCTTTCTTTTTTTTCTTTTCTTAGCCCTTTTGGCTTGATTCGGCTTTTTGGCAATTCTTTGTGACAAGAAAGGAAGATTTCAACAATTTGCAAACTTTATTGTGTGGGAATGTGTAGGAGGTAGGGAAATGAGTATGTCGGGATGACGTCTTCCCTTCATACTCACAAAAAGGGGAGAACTTGGACTAGTCTAACGATTCCGAACATGGTCACCTAAGGGACGGGACTCGGCAACCAAGGCCTTTTCACACTATGGGTGGTCATAATGGTCAAAATGCAAATCCCGTAGTAAATCCCTAGTAAGCTAGGTGGACTCAAGGTAAGAAACGAACGAAATCACAATGCGGGTGAGCTGTAGCCCATCCCGACCGGGATGAGGTGGTCCCGGTCGGGACGGGGTTGGTCCCGATCGGGATGACCTGCTCCCGGTCGGGATGAGCCCTCAGTAGCTCCTTCTTCGCTTCCTTCTTCATCCCGGACGGGATGAGGCCATACCCATTCGGGATGAGCCTTGTAGGCCCCCAATATGAACTCTTTGGTCCCTCCTTGCTTCTCATGGGCTTCCCATCGATTCTCGAGACTCGGGATCGGGTCTCGGAGGCTCGGGATTGGGTCCCGAGGTCTCGGGGTCGACTCCAAGGCATCGAGTGATCGTTCCTTAGCTTCGTAGGCTCCAAAAAGTGTATGTATCGAGTCGGAATCGCTCCAACTCTTCATGAACGGTCTCAGAAACCTGAAACGAGCTAAAGGAAGCATAAGTAGCCTATAAACCGCTCCCAAGGAGCGATTCCACAAGGAAAAAGGGACCAAAACACTACGAAATAGGCACTACAAATGGCACTTATCACTACTCGATCGAGTAGCATATGTACTCGGTCGAGTAGCCGCTGTACGAGTGGTAACTCGTTTCATTTTTGATTGGAAATCGATGGTCGGCCAAATTAAATACAAATATCGCACGATTTTTATTTAACTCGGCTTCCGGTACTATAATCGTGTATGCATGCGATTATAATCTCGTTATCGGAATTTTAGGAAAATGTTTATCGTTGCATTAGAAAATTTGAATTAGTGACGAAATGCATCCCTCTACGTCACGACATCGGAACTAACCCTTTCGAGTTACGTGATGTCGGTTTTCGTGTCAACGGGTTCCGTACTAATTATAAAAATGGGATCAAATGCGTTCAACTACGACCGGTTGCGATCACGTCACGCCCTTGAGTACATTGGGGCGGGGCTCCTCGAAAGGGCTCCACCTCCGTCGTTGCTCGTAAAGGGATTAGACGGACTTTAGGCAATCATCATAGTCAAACGGATTTAAAACCGAGTTTTGATACTAGTTTATATATATGCGGTATAATAACGTTAGTGTTAGTGTTACTACTACGACTATGATTACAATACAAAATATGACAAAGTAAATAGAGATGAGACGAGATAGTAGAGATCAAGATGGGGTTTAGGACACCCTCAACATACATGCCAGGTATAGGCCTCGGAAATGGACTCGTAAATAGCGACGGGACGCCGGAGTATCGAGGATGTACGTGAGTTATGGTGTGTATGTGTGTGTTTCGCCGGTTTCTGAGGGACGAGGGGCTCGGGTTTTGTGTGTTTTGCTTAGGGTTTCTAAGGACTCGTAGTGTAGAGTGTATAGGTGATCTAGGGCTGAAAATGTAGGTTGATTAAACTTTGCCAAAACTTGTGAAATTCATAGGGGTCATGGGGTATTTATAGGCGTTTCCCCACGACATAGGGGCACTCGATCGAGTGGCCCTAGTGCACTCGATCGAGTGCCCTTGAAAACGGGTCAAACCCGGTTCAAGACGCTCCACTCGACCAAGTGGGGTTAATCCACTCGATCGAGTGGATCAATTAGGCGAGACAAATAAGGAAAGATTATCCTTGATTGATTTGATTGGTTTTTTTTTAATTCTGATTTTGTGCGCCAGTTTTCGAGAATGAATATGGCTGATTTGTGAGACGGTTTCGTCTTTGACCGGGTTTTGACCCGGTCGCCAAAAGACGGGATTTATTTTTGGTGTCGGTTTTGGCCCAAATTAGTCTCATTTTGCTCGGAACGACCCATTGGGCCTGGATTTGAGGTCTGTTTTGTGAGATTCTTACTCCGCTAAAAGTCCATATCGGATATTATTGAGTCCGAGCTCAAATCCGAGTATACCAAGTCACGTTTGCGTCCGATCATCATCGGGTGTTTTTCGGAGACTACCATAGACACGTGGCAGTCAAAATGCGGGTGTCTACAGAGCCCCCACTCTGACTGAGGCTTGGACAAGGCGAAAGTCAGAGTAGCTACCAAGCCCATTAAGACCTGGTAGACTTCCGGTCGGGTCGTTTATAGTCCGTTAGACTTGCGTAAAAGAGCTCGCCAACCATAAGATAGAAATCATACCTGAGCTGGGTGCAGGTCCTGGGTTCGTCTTCATGTGGGCCCATCCCGTACCGTTTCGGGAAAAAATGTCGCCTCGGGCGTTCCGCTGGGGAGATATGTGAGCTGTACGAGCTTGCTTTTGAAGCCTTGAGTCGTACCTGAGCTGATGATGGTGCTCCGTGGGGAGTAAAACTTGCCTTTTTTGGGGAGTAGGTGTACCTGTATGCCGACACATCATATCTTGGATGTAGCATACCGGGGAAAAGCTGACTCCGTTGGGGAATTTAATAGTTTCGCGGGGACTTGTTGTATGCCAAATTTGGACCGTTTTTCCTCCCATTTAGACCCGTTTTTCCTTCGTTTTGCGAGAATAAAGTGCGATTATCGCCGTATTTTGAGTAATTCTCGCATAAGCGTCTCTGTTTTGTATTTTACGTGTTTTTGGTAGTTTTCTGTCCATTTTGATAGGATTTTCGACCAAAAACGTGTCCGAGCTCCTATGAGCATGAGAGAGAAAGGGAGATCGTCCGAAAAGCAAAGCACACGACTTAAAATCCAAAGTCCAAACCCAAGAGGTGAAACCTTGAGTGAAAAAGAAAAACTTCAAGTCCATTGTGCATCTTCACCGGAGAGGTCAAACTTCAAATAGATATATCTTGAGTTCTAGACCTCGGATCGAAGCGATTCCAGTTGGAGGTGAAAGCTTATCTTCTTAGCTTTCCAACGACATATCACACGCCCCAATCGAAGATCAAATGAGAGAGTTATGGCCCTCTGAAGTCACAGGGCAAAATTTCACCCGATGAGAATTTGACCGGGCGAAATTTCGCCCGACGGTGTTTCTCCCCAGATTACCATTTTGGACAAAAAGTTCATAGGGTGAAATTTCACCCTATGCGATGACCGGGCGAAACGACCGGGCGAAATTTCGCCCATCGGGTGAAATTTCGCCCGATGGAGAAAAGCGTCAAAAATGGCGATTCGAGAAGAAAATCTCACCGGGTGAAATTTCACCCGGTGGTGCTAATGTCGTCAACCGCAGGGCAAAACTTCACCCTATGAAGACTCATTGGGCAAAGTTGCATCTCAAAGGACAAAGTCTCACTAATGGGCAAGGATTAGATTATGGGCTTTAGGTTAAATACCCATTAAGAGATCACTATATATATGTTACCCTAATTCATTGCCCAACTTACCTTTCCATTGTGCTAAGGAGGGATGAAGTTACACCACTCCACCATCCTATTACACCATCCATTAGTAGTAGTTTAGTAGTATTCTAGTAGAAATCCTCCAAAATTCTAGTAGTTTACATAGTAATTAATAGTAGATCTACACAATTCCCATCGACAATTGTTTAGATCTCAAGTTTGTAGAAGATTATATCAAGTTTTATATGAAGATTTGTGGGTTTATTGAAGAATTAGTGACAAGTTCTTCATTCTCTCCATCAAAGATTCAACCTTTATTCATGATATCTTCTTATTTCTTATAGATCTACATAATTGGTATAATTCTCTTCCACTCCCTAATCTCTAATTTAGTTTTTATGTTGTTTTCTCATCATCATCTTGTCTAAATCTAATTATTATGCATGTTGTGATGAATTTCATAATGAATTGTGAGTAAAATTCTTTGTTGGGGAATTAGGGAGGAGGATTTGGATTATTTTATTCAAGGGATGTTGGTGGGTTGTTTACTTGTTAATTATCGATGTTAAGGTTTTTGTGTCTTTGTTGACCTAGACTGCAGCTAGATTGACCTTGACTCATTTCTACCAATATGGGGAAACTCGGGGTAGAAATTACCTTAGATTGAGACTTGCCCTTTCGTCGCGAAAGCGGGTTTAGGTAGGTTGGGTGAGGAAATCGAAAGGTGGCACTCTCCTTTTTAACGTTGTAACAAAAACTCGATCCCGAGACTATTAGACCCCATTTCCGAATCCCGACTCTCCCCAACACCTTTCCTACTTCTTGACTTTCTCGACCTCTCTCGACCTCTCTCTTAACCCCTCTCGAGTCTCGACCCAAAACCCCCCTTTTCTCGACCCTATCACGCTTAGACTTTGACTCGACCGACTTTACCTAGCCCGTCCCTGTGGATCGATCCCCGACTTACCGCTACTACGTAGTAGTTAGTTGGAGTTTATAAATATTGTTTGACCGCGTTGGATAGGCGACGATCCGACGCGCATCAAAGTGGCGCCGTTGCCGGGGACGGCGATTAGTTAGTTGAGTTTTAGTCTTTTCGTGTTTGGTTATTGTTCTTTCTCTACCCTAGTGCCTCTCGGTGCTAGGAGACTCAATTTCTATTTGAGTGTGTTTACCAGGAACAGGTTATTGCCTTTTCGGTTCGATCCCGAGCCAAAGATGGCATCTCGAGCCTTGAGATTCCCGATAAATATCTCAACTAGAGTGATTCCACATCCGTACCTCACACCACCAACCATACATACTAACCTTCCACCTCCTCCAAATCCATTCATATCACAAACTACTACCATTCCCACCATTAATAATCCACCCACTCATTTCACTCCACAAAATTCACCTTCTACCACTCTCATCATTCCAAATCCACAAGAAACACCATCTCCACAAGAAAATTCTCCAACCCATTCACCTCCCAAATCACCCACATCATCAAAAAGCCTTCAAAAAGCAAACATGATAACTCTTGATTCACATTCACAACTCACTCACGAGGATTTACCTTCCCCCGTTTCCTATGGAACCATTCCGAATGAGTTTAAGCTTAAAGATTCCTTGATCAATGAAGAAAAACTAGACACCTTCCATGGGCTCCCTCAAGAAGATGCTTTTGAACATGTATGCTCTTCCAAAGAGAAGTTAGTTGAAGCCGAGCTTATCGAGAAAATGGGAGACGAAAATTCTCCTATGACCAATGAAATGAAACTCCAATTGGAAAAGGAAGAGTTAACCAAGGAACTTGAGGCTATGAATGCAAAGTGTACTCCAACGCAAAGACCCTTCAATCCCAATCAACAAACATTTTCCAACCAAGGGTCTGTCAAAGTGCCTCCACATATGCCTCCTTATCAAAGGGAGAACTTCAACAATCAAGGTAGAAATTATCATGTTCAAAGGGACTTCCATAATCAAAGTACAAATCAAGGGAATAATTGCCATAATCAAGGAAGCAATTATCATAATCAAGAGTTCCATCAAGGCTATCAATGCAACTATCAAGGTAACCAAAGGCCAAATCAAGGGTACCAAGGGTTCAATTTTCAAAGATATAACCAACCCTCTCCTTTTTATGGAAATCAAGGAAATTTTCAACATGGTCAAGGTAATGGTCAAGGGTATGGTTCGACCATCGATATGAGAAAGTCTTTAGTCAACGAAGTGTATCAAGGAAACCCGAATTGCCAAGGTAATCAAGGTCATAAAGGATTACACTCTCGAAGCTACAATGGACCCTCTCAAGTCTTTGGCAACCAAGGTCATCCTCAACAAAGTCAAGGAAGTGGTCATTGGGACAATTCATTAAATGAATTGCAAAGAACAATAGAGTATTTGATGAATGAGATTGCGAAAGACAAGGCAAAGCTCGAACTCTTGATATCTCAACGAGCATCCAAAGCCTTAGTTACTCCCATGCACCCACCTCATGACTTTTCCAATCGACCTCAACACCTAAAGGATCCACTATGCCAAACCCATGTTGTTATCAAAAGAGAAGGAAAGGAGCTTGAAAACCCTCACAAACACTTGAGTACCGAGGCAACCCCAAATTTGCAACAACAAAAAGCACGACATGCCACTACTCCCGATTCTCCCAAACAAAACCGGGGAATTCAAGAAGAATTTGAGTTAGTTGCAAAGGCCGAAGAAAAACAACGAAAACTGAAGGAAGTTAGAAGGCAAGTGACCGAGCAAGCAATTGAGGAGAAGGACTCCAATGTTCCACCTCCATCGATTTATGCACCAACTTTACCATTTCCGCAACAAGCTAAAATTCACAAAGGTAATATCAATTGTAGCCAATTTGTGGACATAGCCGAAAAGGTGGAAGTCTCCTTGCCATTCACCAAGGCCGCTCAAGAAAAATCAACCCTCACTAATGGGATGAAAAATGGCGAAAAGTCTATGGACATCAAGTTTCCTTACCCCACAATGCAATCCAAGAAAGCAACTCAAGGTGAAGTAGTGATCATTGACGATATCGATGAGAATGGCAACATCTCGTCATCAAGGATAGAGATCACCACTTTTACTCCCAACAAGAAACTCGAATCCCAAAATTGCCACATGGAAAATGCAATCGAAAATGTAGAGGATACGAGTCTCTGGAATGAGTTGAATGATGTTATAGGACTTGTTAAGTCTTCGAATGATGATGAAATCAAGTTGCCCTTGTGCGAGAATGTTGAGGAACATCACGAGTCCTTTGCTAGTGAGCTAAACTTTGGTTTAGGAGAAATAGAAACCGCCGGCAAAAGTTTCGAATCTCTCCTTCACAATGATATGGGGACAAGTGACGTTTTGAGATCTAGAGATATGGGCCCGAAACTTGAAGAAGATATGGGGATGTACAATGAACCGGAGATTTTTGAGGAACACCCTTTAGAGGATACCATTGTTGAGAACGATTTCTCTAAGCCTTGTATTCGGGATGAACCACTCACTACCATTGACTCTTTATGCTTTGAATCCCCTACCCATGAAGAATTTGACACTAGCCCTTCCTATGAATCTATGATCGAGGATGATTGGAAAAATTCTTTCAATAAACTTTATTTAATCCTTGATTTATCTTTTGGAAGGAATGTGGTTAAAAACAAAGAAGATGGGGTTTGGAAGGGTGAGGAGTTGATTGATGAGACTAACCAAGTCTCTTATGTCATTGTTAGTGACTCATTCATTCCCGATAGAGAAGATATGGGGATGTTCAATGGGGAATTAAAGCCTAAACCGTATTTCATGTTGAGTGGTGAGATTGTGAAATTTTGGAATGGTAGAAGGTATTTTGGGAAGAAATGGTCGTTGGGACTTGTGAAATGGAAAGACCCGGGAGACCATTACAAGTCCAAGCTTCGTGGATTTGAAGATTGCTTATCGCTTCCGACTTGGAAGCTTCTCATGATAGCTTGGCTCGGCTACATGAGCCTTTCGGAAGACTCTTCTAGAGCCTTTGACTTACTCCTCCGAGCCCTTGATGGGTATGGTGGAGATTACACTCTGAAGACAAATAAACTTTAAGGTTTGGCGGTCCTAGCCAAAACCGCGCTTCTTGGGAGGCAACCCAAGCTTTTTAGTGCATGTTTACGTTTTTTTTATTAGTTTATTAGTTTTTTTTTTTTTTTTGCTTGAGAAGATTGATTGAAATTGGATTTCACTATGGAGCTAAATTTGGATGAAGACCAAGCATTTGGAGAAGTTATGGAGCTTTAATCGAAGACCACAAGCATGTTTGTGGGAAATATTGATTATGTAATGTGAGTCGAGTCAATATTTGAATCTCTAGGTGATTATTGAAGAGCCATGCAATGGCAAGGCGGAAAAACGCAGCAAAGAAGACCGCCGGGCGAAACTTCGCCCGGTGAGACTCGACCGGGCGAAATTTCGCCCTATGGAAAATTTGCCAGAATTGCCGGAACGAAGAAGATACCACCGGGCGAAATTTCGCCCGATGAGATTTTGACCGGGTGAAATTTCACCCGGTGGAAAAAAGACGGCAAAATCGATTTTCACGACGAAAAATCGTCGGGTGAAATTTCACCCGATGATGCCCGACCGGGTGAAATTTCACCCGGCGGTGTGACTTGGCCAATCACCTACACCTTTTACTCACTACATTTTCATCTCCCTCCAACAATTTACCTCAACATAACTTTCCCTCCAAAAATTTTCTACACCAAATTTTACAACCCACTTTAAAACTTTCACTTTCCCTCCTCAAACACCCTTATTTATACCACCTTTTTCACCTCACTCATCATTTAACCCTTTCACCCATCACAAAATCATTACACTACCTTCCATACACCATATTCAAACTCCATTCACAACTCCATTCCACACTTGGGTGAATATTTATTTTGGGTTTTTGAAGAAAGGAGAAGCAAAAGTTTTGGGATTTTTCTTGCAAATTATTATCATGGAGACAAGAGCTCAACGAGCCGCGCGTAAACAAGGTATGGCATCGACTTCTAATCCTTCTAAACGTCCATCTTCTAGTAAGTCTTCTAAGCCTATGAACTTACCTTGTCTAAATACTTCTTTGTCTCGGACCTTCTTTGAAAAGATCTTTCAGAGCACTAGGTGGCCTTTTCCCCACACAATGACCAATCTAGGAATAGTAGACAATATTAAAGAGTTATCGTCGAGGACCGGAACTAGCGAGCTCCTTAGCCTCGCGGCCTTCACCTATAAAGATCTTACTTGCGAGTTCCTAGGAACTTTCGCTATTGACAGTCCGATCACACCTAGAGCGATTAAATTTAGACTATTCGGCAAACCCCATCGTTTAACTATTTCCGAGTTTGGCCTAGTGCTAGGCCTACCCTCATCGGGTACCGGACTTAGTACACCCTCGAGCAACGTACAAGCCTGTGTATCTAGGAGAGATCTTTGGAAGCGCATATCACGCTGTAAAGGGGGTTACGAGGCTAATTTATCCTTTGCCTCCGAAATCCGTAACCCCGCAATTCGCTACTTTTGCGAGATGCTCTCCCACTGCTTGTTACCCTCGGCCGATAATATTTATACTCTTAATGTGTGTGTCTTGCAATTGATCTATGACTCTTTGTTCGGTAACCCTAACCCCTTAGACCTACCACTTGTCGTGGCGTTGCATTTCCACCGTATCATTGTTACCCAACGCCCCTCCTTAGATTGTGGAGGTCTCGTGACCGTAATTGCAAACAAGTTGGGTTATTCGACCGACCACCTCACCCCACTAGACGATTCCATATGGCTTGACGAGGCCTATTTTACGACTTGGATTTTTCATGTACCTCATCAGCGCCTCGTCTACATTAGCCGTGGAAGAGCTTTAATAGTTCCGAACACACACCGAACCACTATCCATGTTCACCAAAATTGGGACCAACCCTTAGGTCCCGGTGAATTCCGACTGACCAAGACTGAGTCGGGGGGAAGGGGAGTTTGGGAGTATGCACACTATAAGTTGCCCAAAGGTCGTACGATATATGACCTTTGTGAGATTGAATCTGACTTTGCCCTCTCGCTTAGCGACGGTCCGGAGGAGTTTTCTCCCGAGCCATCCTCCGAGGGTATACCCTTTTTCTATGGGTCTCCTAGCGCTTCATTTGCGTCGGACGATCACTCAGACTAGACCCTCTCCTGGAGTCGGTGGTGTGTGTGCGTGTGTGTGTGTCGTGTATTTGTGTGTGGGTTGGGTCAGTGAGTCCTTGATCATCTATAATTGCTTGTCCTTTAGTTGATTCCGTTCTTATTCCTCTTATTCCTTGATCATTGTGATTGTTTTACCTCTAACATGACTTTGCAAGCCGTCCCATTGTTCGATTGTTGCGGCCTAAGCAGCCATGGTATTGCTCCCGGTCATTAGGCGATGTGATTACGCCATTGACCGTTTGAAAATCCAAATTCTTCTCATTTTCTCAAATTTTTTCTTAATCCGAGCTAGGTGATGTGACTACACCAACGCCCATTTTTCATCCTTTCTTTTAATTTCTTTTCTTTTCTTTTCATTTTTATTTTCTTAGCCACTTGGCTAGGGTCTAGGTGATGTGATTGCACCTAGGCCCGCCACAATCTTATCGTTTTCTTTATTTTCTTTTTCTTTTCTCAATATTTTTGAAAAACCCAAAAACATTCAAAAAAAAAAAAAATTACAAAAATCCAAAAACATTTGAAAAATTATAAAAATCCAAAAAGATTCTTCTTATCTTTCTTTTTCCGTCTTTTTCGATCTTTTCCCCTACTTGTGCATTGAGGACAATGCACAGTTTTAGTGTGGGGGAGGGATCTACTACCCTTTTGTTTTTCAAAAATCTTTCCAAAAACCATAAAAATTGAAAAATTCCGAAAAACCAAAAACTTTTTCTTTTCTCGTTATCGTTATGTTTTCGTGTCCCTTGTATAGTCTTGTTCTCTACTCTTACAGGCAACCCACCACCTTAATAACGCGAATTGAAGAGATTAAGAAAGCATCCGCTTGGTAACTTCCTTCCTTCTTTTTCCTTTAATTTTGTAGAGGAGTTAGGTTGTTGCTATCGGAGGCTCTCGAAGTTGAGCATTTTGGGTGTTGTGGTTGATTTTTGTGCTTGAATGTTGATGGAGTATGGAGTGCATGACTTTACTCGTGTTTTCTTTTATTTGCCTTTTCTTTTTTCGTGTGTCCCTTTTGCTTTTGTATAGCGTGTCTAGGACTAAATGTTTTCGAAAACCCGATTACGAACTTATTGCAAGAGTTTACATTCCATTATGGATAACCCATTGTAGATTTTGGACCTTAGTCTAGTAGAATGACTCTTAGGCAATGAATTTGTTGATCCTTTAGCTTTGAGTCCACCTTTTCTACTAGAGGTTTACTTCGGGGTTTGCATTTGACCACCTTGACCACCCATGGAGGAGTTAGGCCTTGGTTCCCGCATTCCGTTTTCTAGGTGACCTTGCTCGAATGACCATTGCACCTTTAGTCCAAATTCTATCCGCTTTTTTGTGGGTTATCCGGAATGGCACGCGTTCTCGGTACCTATTCATCCTTTAACCCGTACACCAAAATAAGTTTACACAAAAATAACCTCAAAACTTGGTTTCGAACCACATCAAAAAGCCAAAAAAGGGCAAACCAAAGCAAGAGAAAAATGGCACAAAAACATGACAAAAACATGAAAAAGAAAAAATAAGGGAGAGAAAAGGAGCTTCAAATGAAATCATATCATCAAAAACATCTCCTTCAAGAAAAAAAAAAAGAAAAAAAGAAAGAAAGAAAAAAAAAAATAGAAAAGAGAAGAAGAAGAAGAAGAAAAAAGAAAAGCCCTTTGATCGATTCGTCGCCGTGAAGTGCCAACTAGAGGACCGAGTCCCGAGGTAGGAAGATAGCGGTGATGAGTCGATCCACCCAATAATTGTAAACACTCCACCTTTTTGTTTGGGCTAATTTAGGAAATTCGAGTTTGGAACGACCCTCTTGGCTTAGCCGAAGAGAGCGGGACTGCACCTACCTACAGTGTCGAACGAATCCATGGTTCACTTTTTCAACTCCGTTATACGCCCCGTAGTACCCCTTTAGAAGATTAGGAGGACCTAGGCTAAGTTATCAACATCTATATTGCTTAATTGTCATACTATTAGGCTTTGATCCTTATTTACGTGGGTGATTTATCTTGGAAGTTTATTGTTGCTTTAGGTAAGTACTTGGTGTCTTTCCCCGCCGTCTCGATGAGGGATTCGGTGTTTTATTTTTGCTTTGGATGCGTCTATTCTTTCGTGTTATGTGTTTTTGTGTGTTTAGTCGCATCCACCATTTTGAGCAAGACCCAACTTGCCTTGCATGGGAGTACTCTACCTCATGGGTATTCCGATGTGAGTTGAAGGGACGGAGCGGGCCCGTTAATTGCCTCGTATCGGCTTAGCATAGTCTAGCTTAGTAGTAGTAGTAGTAGCTAATTTCTTTTTGGGTCTTTGCTCGAGGACGAGCAACGGTTTAGTGTGGGGGAATTGTTGTGTGCCAAATTTGGACCGTTTTTCCTCCCATTTAGACCCGTTTTTCCTTCGTTTTGCGAGAATAAAGTGCGATTATCGCCGTATTTTGAGTAATTCTCGCATAAGCGTCTCTGTTTTGCATTTTACGTGTTTTTGGTAGTTTTCTGTCCATTTTGATAGGATTTTCGACCAAAAACGTGTCCGAGCTCCTATGAGCATGAGAGAGAAAGGGAGATCGTCCGAAAAGCAAAGCACACGACTTAAAATCCAAAGTCCAAACCCAAGAGGTGAAACCTTGAGTGAAAAAGAAAAACTTCAAGTCCATTGTGCATCTTCACCGGAGAGGTCGAACTTCAAATAGATATATCTTGAGTTCTAGACCTCGGATCGAAGCGATTCCAGTTGGAGGTGAAAGCTTATCTTCTTAGCTTTCCAACGACATATCACACGCCCCAATCGAAGATCAAATGAGAGAGTTATGGCCCTCTGAAGTCACAGGGCAAAATTTCACCCGATGAGAATTTGACCGGGCGAAATTTCGCCCGACGGTGTTTCTCCCCAGATTACCATTTTGGACAAAAAGTTCATAGGGTGAAATTTCACCCTATGCGATGACCGGGCGAAACGACCGGGCGAAATTTCGCCCATCGGGTGAAATTTCGCCCGATGGAGAAAAGCGTCAAAAATGGCGATTCGAGAAGAAAATCTCACCGGGTGAAATTTCACCCGGTGGTGCTAATGTCGTCAACCGCAGGGCAAAACTTCACCCTATGAAGACTCATTGGGCAAAGTTGCATCTCAAAGGACAAAGTCTCACTAATGGGCAAGGATTAGATTATGGGCTTTAGGTTAAATACCCATTAAGAGATCACTATATATATGTTACCCTAATTCATTGCCCAACTTACCTCTCCATTGTGCTAAGGAGGGATGAAGTTACACCACTCCACCATCCTATTACACCATCCATTAGTAGTAGTTTAGTAGTATTCTAGTAGAAATCCTCCAAAATTCTAGTAGTTTACATAGTAATTAATAGTAGATCTACACAATTCCCATCGACAATTGTTTAGATCTCAAGTTTGTAGAAGATTATATCAAGTTTTATATGAAGATTTGTGGGTTTATTGAAGAATTAGTGACAAGTTCTTCATTCTCTCCATCAAAGATTCAACCTTTATTCATGATATCTTCTTATTTCTTATAGATCTACATAATTGGTATAATTCTCTTCCACTCCCTAATCTCTAATTTAGTTTTTATGTTGTTTTCTCATCATCATCTTGTCTAAATCTAATTATTATGCATGTTGTGATGAATTTCATAATGAATTGTGAGTAAAATTCTTTGTTGGGGAATTAGGGAGGAGGATTTGGATTATTTTATTCAAGGGATGTTGGTGGGTTGTTTACTTGTTAATTATCGATGTTAAGGTTTTTGTGTCTTTGTTGACCTAGACTGCAGCTAGATTGACCTTGACTCATTTCTACCAATATGGGGAAACTCGGGGTAGAAATTACCTTAGATTGAGACTTGCCCTTTCGTCGCGAAAGCGGGTTTAGGTAGGTTGGGTGAGGAAATCGAAAGGTGGCACTCTCCTTTTTAACGTTGTAACAAAAACTCGATCCCGAGACTATTAGACCCCATTTCCGAATCCCGACTCTCCCCAACACCTTTCCTACTTCTTGACTTTCTCGACCTCTCTCGACCTCTCTCTTAACCCCTCTCGAGTCTCGACCCAAAACCCCCCTTTTCTCGACCCTATCACGCTTAGACTTTGACTCGACCGACTTTACCTAGCCCGTCCCTGTGGATCGATCCCCGACTTACCGCTACTACGTAGTAGTTAGTTGGAGTTTATAAATATTGTTTGACCGCGTTGGATAGGCGACGATCCGACGCGCATCAAAGTGGCGCCGTTGCCGGGGACGGCGATTAGTTAGTTGAGTTTTAGTCTTTTCGTGTTTGGTTATTGTTCTTTCTCTACCCTAGTGCCTCTCGGTGCTAGGAGACTCAATTTCTATTTGAGTGTGTTTACCAGGAACAGGTTATTGCCTTTTCGGTTCGATCCCGAGCCAAAGATGGCATCTCGAGCCTTGAGATTCCCGATAAATATCTCAACTAGAGTGATTCCACATCCGTACCTCACACCACCAACCATACATACTAACCTTCCACCTCCTCCAAATCCATTCATATCACAAACTACTACCATTCCCACCATTAATAATCCACCCACTCATTTCACTCCACAAAATTCACCTTCTACCACTCTCATCATTCCAAATCCACAAGAAACACCATCTCCACAAGAAAATTCTCCAACCCATTCACCTCCCAAATCACCCACATCATCAAAAAGCCTTCAAAAAGCAAACATGATAACTCTTGATTCACATTCACAACTCACTCACGAGGATTTACCTTCCCCCGTTTCCTATGGAACCATTCCGAATGAGTTTAAGCTTAAAGATTCCTTGATCAATGAAGAAAAACTAGACACCTTCCATGGGCTCCCTCAAGAAGATGCTTTTGAACATGTATGCTCTTCCAAAGAGAAGTTAGTTGAAGCCGAGCTTATCGAGAAAATGGGAGACGAAAATTCTCCTATGACCAATGAAATGAAACTCCAATTGGAAAAGGAAGAGTTAACCAAGGAACTTGAGGCTATGAATGCAAAGTGTACTCCAACGCAAAGACCCTTCAATCCCAATCAACAAACATTTTCCAACCAAGGGTCTGTCAAAGTGCCTCCACATATGCCTCCTTATCAAAGGGAGAACTTCAACAATCAAGGTAGAAATTATCATGTTCAAAGGGACTTCCATAATCAAAGTACAAATCAAGGGAATAATTGCCATAATCAAGGAAGCAATTATCATAATCAAGAGTTCCATCAAGGCTATCAATGCAACTATCAAGGTAACCAAAGGCCAAATCAAGGGTACCAAGGGTTCAATTTTCAAAGACATAACCAACCCTCTCCTTTTTATGGAAATCAAGGAAATTTTCAACATGGTCAAGGTAATGGTCAAGGGTATGGTTCGACCATCGATATGAGAAAGTCTTTAGTCAACGAAGTGTATCAAGGAAACCCGAATTGCCAAGGTAATCAAGGTCATAAAGGATTACACTCTCGAAGCTACAATGGACCCTCTCAAGTCTTTGGCAACCAAGGTCATCCTCAACAAAGTCAAGGAAGTGGTCATTGGGACAATTCATTAAATGAATTGCAAAGAACAATAGAGTATTTGATGAATGAGATTGCGAAAGACAAGGCAAAGCTCGAACTCTTGATATCTCAACGAGCATCCAAAGCCTTAGTTACTCCCATGCACCCACCTCATGACTTTTCCAATCGACCTCAACACCTAAAGGATCCACTATGCCAAACCCATGTTGTTATCAAAAGAGAAGGAAAGGAGCTTGAAAACCCTCACAAACACTTGAGTACCGAGGCAACCCCAAATTTGCAACAACAAAAAGCACGACATGCCACTACTCCCGATTCTCCCAAACAAAACCGGGGAATTCAAGAAGAATTTGAGTTAGTTGCAAAGGCCGAAGAAAAACAACGAAAACTGAAGGAAGTTAGAAGGCAAGTGACCGAGCAAGCAATTGAGGAGAAGGACTCCAATGTTCCACCTCCATCGATTTATGCACCAACTTTACCATTTCCGCAACAAGCTAAAATTCACAAAGGTAATATCAATTGTAGCCAATTTGTGGACATAGCCGAAAAGGTGGAAGTCTCCTTGCCATTCACCAAGGCCGCTCAAGAAAAATCAACCCTCACTAATGGGATGAAAAATGGCGAAAAGTCTATGGACATCAAGTTTCCTTACCCCACAATGCAATCCAAGAAAGCAACTCAAGGTGAAGTAGTGATCATTGACGATATCGATGAGAATGGCAACATCTCGTCATCAAGGATAGAGATCACCACTTTTACTCCCAACAAGAAACTCGAATCCCAAAATTGCCACATGGAAAATGCAATCGAAAATGTAGAGGATACGAGTCTCTGGAATGAGTTGAATGATGTTATAGGACTTGTTAAGTCTTCGAATGATGATGAAATCAAGTTGCCCTTGTGCGAGAATGTTGAGGAACATCACGAGTCCTTTGCTAGTGAGCTAAACTTTGGTTTAGGAGAAATAGAAACCGCCGGCAAAAGTTTCGAATCTCTCCTTCACAATGATATGGGGACAAGTGACGTTTTGAGATCTAGAGATATGGGCCCGAAACTTGAAGAAGATATGGGGATGTACAATGAACCGGAGATTTTTGAGGAACACCCTTTAGAGGATACCATTGTTGAGAACGATTTCTCTAAGCCTTGTATTCGGGATGAACCACTCACTACCATTGACTCTTTATGCTTTGAATCCCCTACCCATGAAGAATTTGACACTAGCCCTTCCTATGAATCTATGATCGAGGATGATTGGAAAAATTCTTTCAATAAACTTTATTTAATCCTTGATTTATCTTTTGGAAGGAATGTGGTTAAAAACAAAGAAGATGGGGTTTGGAAGGGTGAGGAGTTGATTGATGAGACTAACCAAGTCTCTTATGTCATTGTTAGTGACTCATTCATTCCCGATAGAGAAGATATGGGGATGTTCAATGGGGAATTAAAGCCTAAACCGTATTTCATGTTGAGTGGTGAGATTGTGAAATTTTGGAATGGTAGAAGGTATTTTGGGAAGAAATGGTCGTTGGGACTTGTGAAATGGAAAGACCCGGGAGACCATTACAAGTCCAAGCTTCGTGGATTTGAAGATTGCTTATCGCTTCCGACTTGGAAGCTTCTCATGATAGCTTGGCTCGGCTACATGAGCCTTTCGGAAGACTCTTCTAGAGCCTTTGACTTACTCCTCCGAGCCCTTGATGGGTATGGTGGAGATTACACTCTGAAGACAAATAAACTTTAAGGTTTGGCGGTCCTAGCCAAAACCGCGCTTCTTGGGAGGCAACCCAAGCTTTTTAGTGCATGTTTACGTTTTTTTTATTAGTTTATTAGTTTTTTTTTTTTTTTTTTTTTTTTTGCTTGAGAAGATTGATTGAAATTGGATTTCACTATGGAGCTAAATTTGGATGAAGACCAAGCATTTGGAGAAGTTATGGAGCTTTAATCGAAGACCACAAGCATGTTTGTGGGAAATATTGATTATGTAATGTGAGTCGAGTCAATATTTGAATCTCTAGGTGATTATTGAAGAGCCATGCAATGGCAAGGCGGAAAAACGCAGCAAAGAAGACCGCCGGGCGAAACTTCGCCCGGTGAGACTCGACCGGGCGAAATTTCGCCCTATGGAAAATTTGCCAGAATTGCCGGAACGAAGAAGATACCACCGGGCGAAATTTCGCCCGATGAGATTTTGACCGGGTGAAATTTCACCCGGTGGAAAAAAGACGGCAAAATCGATTTTCACGACGAAAAATCGTCGGGTGAAATTTCACCCGATGATGCCCGACCGGGTGAAATTTCACCCGGCGGTGTGACTTGGCCAATCACCTACACCTTTTACTCACTACATTTTCATCTCCCTCCAACAATTTACCTCAACATAACTTTCCCTCCAAAAATTTTCTACACCAAATTTTACAACCCACTTTAAAACTTTCACTTTCCCTCCTCAAACACCCTTATTTATACCACCTTTTTCACCTCACTCATCATTTAACCCTTTCACCCATCACAAAATCATTACACTACCTTCCATACACCATATTCAAACTCCATTCACAACTCCATTCCACACTTGGGTGAATATTTATTTTGGGTTTTTGAAGAAAGGAGAAGCAAAAGTTTTGGGATTTTTCTTGCAAATTATTATCATGGAGACAAGAGCTCAACGAGCCGCGCGTAAACAAGGTATGGCATCGACTTCTAATCCTTCTAAACGTCCATCTTCTAGTAAGTCTTCTAAGCCTATGAACTTACCTTGTCTAAATACTTCTTTGTCTCGGACCTTCTTTGAAAAGATCTTTCAGAGCACTAGGTGGCCTTTTCCCCACACAATGACCAATCTAGGAATAGTAGACAATATTAAAGAGTTATCGTCGAGGACCGGAACTAGCGAGCTCCTTAGCCTCGCGGCCTTCACCTATAAAGATCTTACTTGCGAGTTCCTAGGAACTTTCGCTATTGACAGTCCGATCACACCTAGAGCGATTAAATTTAGACTATTCGGCAAACCCCATCGTTTAACTATTTCCGAGTTTGGCCTAGTGCTAGGCCTACCCTCATCGGGTACCGGACTTAGTACACCCTCGAGCAACGTACAAGCCTGTGTATCTAGGAGAGATCTTTGGAAGCGCATATCACGCTGTAAAGGGGGTTACGAGGCTAATTTATCCTTTGCCTCCGAAATCCGTAACCCCGCAATTCGCTACTTTTGCGAGATGCTCTCCCACTGCTTGTTACCCTCGGCCGATAATATTTATACTCTTAATGTGTGTGTCTTGCAATTGATCTATGACTCTTTGTTCGGTAACCCTAACCCCTTAGACCTACCACTTGTCGTGGCGTTGCATTTCCACCGTATCATTGTTACCCAACGCCCCTCCTTAGATTGTGGAGGTCTCGTGACCGTAATTGCAAACAAGTTGGGTTATTCGACCGACCACCTCACCCCACTAGACGATTCCATATGGCTTGACGAGGCCTATTTTACGACTTGGATTTTTCATGTACCTCATCAGCGCCTCGTCTACATTAGCCGTGGAAGAGCTTTAATAGTTCCGAACACACACCGAACCACTATCCATGTTCACCAAAATTGGGACCAACCCTTAGGTCCCGGTGAATTCCGACTGACCAAGACTGAGTCGGGGGGAAGGGGAGTTTGGGAGTATGCACACTATAAGTTGCCCAAAGGTCGTACGATATATGACCTTTGTGAGATTGAATCTGACTTTGCCCTCTCGCTTAGCGACGGTCCGGAGGAGTTTTCTCCCGAGCCATCCTCCGAGGGTATACCCTTTTTCTATGGGTCTCCTAGCGCTTCATTTGCGTCGGACGATCACTCAGACTAGACCCTCTCCTGGAGTCGGTGGTGTGTGTGCGTGTGTGTGTGTCGTGTATTTGTGTGTGGGTTGGGTCAGTGAGTCCTTGATCATCTATAATTGCTTGTCCTTTAGTTGATTCCGTTCTTATTCCTCTTATTCCTTGATCATTGTGATTGTTTTACCTCTAACATGACTTTGCAAGCCGTCCCATTGTTCGATTGTTGCGGCCTAAGCAGCCATGGTATTGCTCCCGGTCATTAGGCGATGTAATTACGCCATTGACCGTTTGAAAATCCAAATTCTTCTCATTTTCTCAAATTTTTTCTTAATCCGAGCTAGGTGATGTGACTACACCAACGCCCATTTTTCATCCTTTCTTTTAATTTCTTTTCTTTTCTTTTCATTTTTATTTTCTTAGCCACTTGGCTAGGGTCTAGGTGATGTGATTGCACCTAGGCCCGCCACAATCTTATCGTTTTCTTTATTTTCTTTTTCTTTTCTCAATATTTTTGAAAAACCCAAAAACATTCAAAAAAAAAAAAAATTACAAAAATCCAAAAACATTTGAAAAATTATAAAAATCCAAAAAGATTCTTCTTATCTTTCTTTTTCCGTCTTTTTCGATCTTTTCCCCTACTTGTGCATTGAGGACAATGCACAGTTTTAGTGTGGGGGAGGGATCTACTACCCTTTTGTTTTTCAAAAATCTTTCCAAAAACCATAAAAATTGAAAAATTCCGAAAAACCAAAAACTTTTTCTTTTCTCGTTATCGTTATGTTTTCGTGTCCCTTGTATAGTCTTGTTCTCTACTCTTACAGGCAACCCACCACCTTAATAACGCGAATTGAAGAGATTAAGAAAGCATCCGCTTGGTAACTTCCTTCCTTCTTTTTCCTTTAATTTTGTAGAGGAGTTAGGTTGTTGCTATCGGAGGCTCTCGAAGTTGAGCATTTTGGGTGTTGTGGTTGATTTTTGTGCTTGAATGTTGATGGAGTATGGAGTGCATGACTTTACTCGTGTTTTCTTTTATTTGCCTTTTCTTTTTCGTGTGTCCCTTTTGCTTTTGTATAGCGTGTCTAGGACTAAATGTTTTCGAAAACCCGATTACGAACTTATTGCAAGAGTTTACATTCCATTATGGATAACCCATTGTAGATTTTGGACCTTAGTCTAGTAGAATGACTCTTAGGCAATGAATTTGTTGATCCTTTAGCTTTGAGTCCACCTTTTCTACTAGAGGTTTACTTCGGGGTTTGCATTTGACCACCTTGACCACCCATGGAGGAGTTAGGCCTTGGTTCCCGCATTCCGTTTTCTAGGTGACCTTGCTCGAATGACCATTGCACCTTTAGTCCAAATTCTATCCGCTTTTTTGTGGGTTATCCGGAATGGCACGCGTTCTCGGTACCTATTCATCCTTTAACCCGTACACCAAAATAAGTTTACACAAAAATAACCTCAAAACTTGGTTTCGAACCACATCAAAAAGCCAAAAAAGGGCAAACCAAAGCAAGAGAAAAATGGCACAAAAACATGACAAAAACATGAAAAAGAAAAAATAAGGGAGAGAAAAGGAGCTTCAAATGAAATCATATCATCAAAAACATCTCCTTCAAGAAAAAAAAAAAGAAAAAAAGAAAGAAAGAAAAAAAAAATAGAAAAGAGAAGAAGAAGAAGAAGAAAAAAGAAAAGCCCTTTGATCGATTCGTCGCCGTGAAGTGCCAACTAGAGGACCGAGTCCCGAGGTAGGAAGATAGCGGTGATGAGTCGATCCACCCAATAATTGTAAACACTCCACCTTTTTGTTTGGGCTAATTTAGGAAATTCGAGTTTGGAACGACCCTCTTGGCTTAGCCGAAGAGAGCGGGACTGCACCTACCTACAGTGTCGAACGAATCCATGGTTCACTTTTTCAACTCCGTTATACGCCCCGTAGTACCCCTTTAGAAGATTAGGAGGACCTAGGCTAAGTTATCAACATCTATATTGCTTAATTGTCATACTATTAGGCTTTGATCCTTATTTACGTGGGTGATTTATCTTGGAAGTTTATTGTTGCTTTAGGTAAGTACTTGGTGTCTTTCCCCGCCGTCTCGATGAGGGATTCGGTGTTTTATTTTTGCTTTGGATGCGTCTATTCTTTCGTGTTATGTGTTTTTGTGTGTTTAGTCGCATCCACCATTTTGAGCAAGACCCAACTTGCCTTGCATGGGAGTACTCTACCTCATGGGTATTCCGATGTGAGTTGAAGGGACGGAGCGGGCCCGTTAATTGCCTCGTATCGGCTTAGCATAGTCTAGCTTAGTAGTAGTAGTAGTAGCTAATTTCTTTTTGGGTCTTTGCTCGAGGACGAGCAACGGTTTAGTGTGGGGGAATTGTTGTGTGCCAAATTTGGACCGTTTTTCCTCCCATTTAGACCCGTTTTTCCTTCGTTTTGCGAGAATAAAGTGCGATTATCGCCGTATTTTGAGTAATTCTCGCATAAGCGTCTCTGTTTTGCATTTTACGTGTTTTTGGTAGTTTTCTGTCCATTTTGATAGGATTTTCGACCAAAAACGTGTCCGAGCTCCTATGAGCATGAGAGAGAAAGGGAGATCGTCCGAAAAGCAAAGCACACGACTTAAAATCCAAAGTCCAAACCCAAGAGGTGAAACCTTGAGTGAAAAAGAAAAACTTCAAGTCCATTGTGCATCTTCACCGGAGAGGTCGAACTTCAAATAGATATATCTTGAGTTCTAGACCTCGGATCGAAGCGATTCCAGTTGGAGGTGAAAGCTTATCTTCTTAGCTTTCCAACGACATATCACACGCCCCAATCGAAGATCAAATGAGAGAGTTATGGCCCTCTGAAGTCACAGGGCAAAATTTCACCCGATGAGAATTTGACCGGGCGAAATTTCGCCCGACGGTGTTTCTCCCCAGATTACCATTTTGGACAAAAAGTTCATAGGGTGAAATTTCACCCTATGCGATGACCGGGCGAAACGACCGGGCGAAATTTCGCCCATCGGGTGAAATTTCGCCCGATGGAGAAAAGCGTCAAAAATGGCGATTCGAGAAGAAAATCTCACCGGGTGAAATTTCACCCGGTGGTGCTAATGTCGTCAACCGCAGGGCAAAACTTCACCCTATGAAGACTCATTGGGCAAAGTTGCATCTCAAAGGACAAAGTCTCACTAATGGGCAAGGATTAGATTATGGGCTTTAGGTTAAATACCCATTAAGAGATCACTATATATATGTTACCCTAATTCATTGCCCAACTTACCTCTCCATTGTGCTAAGGAGGGATGAAGTTACACCACTCCACCATCCTATTACACCATCCATTAGTAGTAGTTTAGTAGTATTCTAGTAGAAATCCTCCAAAATTCTAGTAGTTTACATAGTAATTAATAGTAGATCTACACAATTCCCATCGACAATTGTTTAGATCTCAAGTTTGTAGAAGATTATATCAAGTTTTATATGAAGATTTGTGGGTTTATTGAAGAATTAGTGACAAGTTCTTCATTCTCTCCATCAAAGATTCAACCTTTATTCATGATATCTTCTTATTTCTTATAGATCTACATAATTGGTATAATTCTCTTCCACTCCCTAATCTCTAATTTAGTTTTTATGTTGTTTTCTCATCATCATCTTGTCTAAATCTAATTATTATGCATGTTGTGATGAATTTCATAATGAATTGTGAGTAAAATTCTTTGTTGGGGAATTAGGGAGGAGGATTTGGATTATTTTATTCAAGGGATGTTGGTGGGTTGTTTACTTGTTAATTATCGATGTTAAGGTTTTTGTGTCTTTGTTGACCTAGACTGCAGCTAGATTGACCTTGACTCATTTCTACCAATATGGGGAAACTCGGGGTAGAAATTACCTTAGATTGAGACTTGCCCTTTCGTCGCGAAAGCGGGTTTAGGTAGGTTGGGTGAGGAAATCGAAAGGTGGCACTCTCCTTTTTAACGTTGTAACAAAAACTCGATCCCGAGACTATTAGACCCCATTTCCGAATCCCGACTCTCCCCAACACCTTTCCTACTTCTTGACTTTCTCGACCTCTCTCGACCTCTCTCTTAACCCCTCTCGAGTCTCGACCCAAAACCCCCCTTTTCTCGACCCTATCACGCTTAGACTTTGACTCGACCGACTTTACCTAGCCCGTCCCTGTGGATCGATCCCCGACTTACCGCTACTACGTAGTAGTTAGTTGGAGTTTATAAATATTGTTTGACCGCGTTGGATAGGCGACGATCCGACGCGCATCAAAGTGGCGCCGTTGCCGGGGACGGCGATTAGTTAGTTGAGTTTTAGTCTTTTCGTGTTTGGTTATTGTTCTTTCTCTACCCTAGTGCCTCTCGGTGCTAGGAGACTCAATTTCTATTTGAGTGTGTTTACCAGGAACAGGTTATTGCCTTTTCGGTTCGATCCCGAGCCAAAGATGGCATCTCGAGCCTTGAGATTCCCGATAAATATCTCAACTAGAGTGATTCCACATCCGTACCTCACACCACCAACCATACATACTAACCTTCCACCTCCTCCAAATCCATTCATATCACAAACTACTACCATTCCCACCATTAATAATCCACCCACTCATTTCACTCCACAAAATTCACCTTCTACCACTCTCATCATTCCAAATCCACAAGAAACACCATCTCCACAAGAAAATTCTCCAACCCATTCACCTCCCAAATCACCCACATCATCAAAAAGCCTTCAAAAAGCAAACATGATAACTCTTGATTCACATTCACAACTCACTCACGAGGATTTACCTTCCCCCGTTTCCTATGGAACCATTCCGAATGAGTTTAAGCTTAAAGATTCCTTGATCAATGAAGAAAAACTAGACACCTTCCATGGGCTCCCTCAAGAAGATGCTTTTGAACATGTATGCTCTTCCAAAGAGAAGTTAGTTGAAGCCGAGCTTATCGAGAAAATGGGAGACGAAAATTCTCCTATGACCAATGAAATGAAACTCCAATTGGAAAAGGAAGAGTTAACCAAGGAACTTGAGGCTATGAATGCAAAGTGTACTCCAACGCAAAGACCCTTCAATCCCAATCAACAAACATTTTCCAACCAAGGGTCTGTCAAAGTGCCTCCACATATGCCTCCTTATCAAAGGGAGAACTTCAACAATCAAGGTAGAAATTATCATGTTCAAAGGGACTTCCATAATCAAAGTACAAATCAAGGGAATAATTGCCATAATCAAGGAAGCAATTATCATAATCAAGAGTTCCATCAAGGCTATCAATGCAACTATCAAGGTAACCAAAGGCCAAATCAAGGGTACCAAGGGTTCAATTTTCAAAGATATAACCAACCCTCTCCTTTTTATGGAAATCAAGGAAATTTTCAACATGGTCAAGGTAATGGTCAAGGGTATGGTTCGACCATCGATATGAGAAAGTCTTTAGTCAACGAAGTGTATCAAGGAAACCCGAATTGCCAAGGTAATCAAGGTCATAAAGGATTACACTCTCGAAGCTACAATGGACCCTCTCAAGTCTTTGGCAACCAAGGTCATCCTCAACAAAGTCAAGGAAGTGGTCATTGGGACAATTCATTAAATGAATTGCAAAGAACAATAGAGTATTTGATGAATGAGATTGCGAAAGACAAGGCAAAGCTCGAACTCTTGATATCTCAACGAGCATCCAAAGCCTTAGTTACTCCCATGCACCCACCTCATGACTTTTCCAATCGACCTCAACACCTAAAGGATCCACTATGCCAAACCCATGTTGTTATCAAAAGAGAAGGAAAGGAGCTTGAAAACCCTCACAAACACTTGAGTACCGAGGCAACCCCAAATTTGCAACAACAAAAAGCACGACATGCCACTACTCCCGATTCTCCCAAACAAAACCGGGGAATTCAAGAAGAATTTGAGTTAGTTGCAAAGGCCGAAGAAAAACAACGAAAACTGAAGGAAGTTAGAAGGCAAGTGACCGAGCAAGCAATTGAGGAGAAGGACTCCAATGTTCCACCTCCATCGATTTATGCACCAACTTTACCATTTCCGCAACAAGCTAAAATTCACAAAGGTAATATCAATTGTAGCCAATTTGTGGACATAGCCGAAAAGGTGGAAGTCTCCTTGCCATTCACCAAGGCCGCTCAAGAAAAATCAACCCTCACTAATGGGATGAAAAATGGCGAAAAGTCTATGGACATCAAGTTTCCTTACCCCACAATGCAATCCAAGAAAGCAACTCAAGGTGAAGTAGTGATCATTGACGATATCGATGAGAATGGCAACATCTCGTCATCAAGGATAGAGATCACCACTTTTACTCCCAACAAGAAACTCGAATCCCAAAATTGCCACATGGAAAATGCAATCGAAAATGTAGAGGATACGAGTCTCTGGAATGAGTTGAATGATGTTATAGGACTTGTTAAGTCTTCGAATGATGATGAAATCAAGTTGCCCTTGTGCGAGAATGTTGAGGAACATCACGAGTCCTTTGCTAGTGAGCTAAACTTTGGTTTAGGAGAAATAGAAACCGCCGGCAAAAGTTTCGAATCTCTCCTTCACAATGATATGGGGACAAGTGACGTTTTGAGATCTAGAGATATGGGCCCGAAACTTGAAGAAGATATGGGGATGTACAATGAACCAGAGATTTTTGAGGAACACCCTTTAGAGGATACCATTGTTGAGAACGATTTCTCTAAGCCTTGTATTCGGGATGAACCACTCACTACCATTGACTCTTTATGCTTTGAATCCCCTACCCATGAAGAATTTGACACTAGCCCTTCCTATGAATCTATGATCGAGGATGATTGGAAAAATTCTTTCAATAAACTTTATTTAATCCTTGATTTATCTTTTGGAAGGAATGTGGTTAAAAACAAAGAAGATGGGGTTTGGAAGGGTGAGGAGTTGATTGATGAGACTAACCAAGTCTCTTATGTCATTGTTAGTGACTCATTCATTCCCGATAGAGAAGATATGGGGATGTTCAATGGGGAATTAAAGCCTAAACCGTATTTCATGTTGAGTGGTGAGATTGTGAAATTTTGGAATGGTAGAAGGTATTTTGGGAAGAAATGGTCGTTGGGACTTGTGAAATGGAAAGACCCGGGAGACCATTACAAGTCCAAGCTTCGTGGATTTGAAGATTGCTTATCGCTTCCGACTTGGAAGCTTCTCATGATAGCTTGGCTCGGCTACATGAGCCTTTCGGAAGACTCTTCTAGAGCCTTTGACTTACTCCTCCGAGCCCTTGATGGGTATGGTGGAGATTACACTCTGAAGACAAATAAACTTTAAGGTTTGGCGGTCCTAGCCAAAACCGCGCTTCTTGGGAGGCAACCCAAGCTTTTTAGTGCATGTTTACGTTTTTTTTATTAGTTTATTAGTTTTTTTTTTTTTTTTTTTTGCTTGAGAAGATTGATTGAAATTGGATTTCACTATGGAGCTAAATTTGGATGAAGACCAAGCATTTGGAGAAGTTATGGAGCTTTAATCGAAGACCACAAGCATGTTTGTGGGAAATATTGATTATGTAATGTGAGTCGAGTCAATATTTGAATCTCTAGGTGATTATTGAAGAGCCATGCAATGGCAAGGCGGAAAAACGCAGCAAAGAAGACCGCCGGGCGAAACTTCGCCCGGTGAGACTCGACCGGGCGAAATTTCGCCCTATGGAAAATTTGCCAGAATTGCCGGAACGAAGAAGATACCACCGGGCGAAATTTCGCCCGATGAGATTTTGACCGGGTGAAATTTCACCCGGTGGAAAAAAGACGGCAAAATCGATTTTCACGACGAAAAATCGTCGGGTGAAATTTCACCCGATGATGCCCGACCGGGTGAAATTTCACCCGGCGGTGTGACTTGGCCAATCACCTACACCTTTTACTCACTACATTTTCATCTCCCTCCAACAATTTACCTCAACATAACTTTCCCTCCAAAAATTTTCTACACCAAATTTTACAACCCACTTTAAAACTTTCACTTTCCCTCCTCAAACACCCTTATTTATACCACCTTTTTCACCTCACTCATCATTTAACCCTTTCACCCATCACAAAATCATTACACTACCTTCCATACACCATATTCAAACTCCATTCACAACTCCATTCCACACTTGGGTGAATATTTATTTTGGGTTTTTGAAGAAAGGAGAAGCAAAAGTTTTGGGATTTTTCTTGCAAATTATTATCATGGAGACAAGAGCTCAACGAGCCGCGCGTAAACAAGGTATGGCATCGACTTCTAATCCTTCTAAACGTCCATCTTCTAGTAAGTCTTCTAAGCCTATGAACTTACCTTGTCTAAATACTTCTTTGTCTCGGACCTTCTTTGAAAAGATCTTTCAGAGCACTAGGTGGCCTTTTCCCCACACAATGACCAATCTAGGAATAGTAGACAATATTAAAGAGTTATCGTCGAGGACCGGAACTAGCGAGCTCCTTAGCCTCGCGGCCTTCACCTATAAAGATCTTACTTGCGAGTTCCTAGGAACTTTCGCTATTGACAGTCCGATCACACCTAGAGCGATTAAATTTAGACTATTCGGCAAACCCCATCGTTTAACTATTTCCGAGTTTGGCCTAGTGCTAGGCCTACCCTCATCGGGTACCGGACTTAGTACACCCTCGAGCAACGTACAAGCCTGTGTATCTAGGAGAGATCTTTGGAAGCGCATATCACGCTGTAAAGGGGGTTACGAGGCTAATTTATCCTTTGCCTCCGAAATCCGTAACCCCGCAATTCGCTACTTTTGCGAGATGCTCTCCCACTGCTTGTTACCCTCGGCCGATAATATTTATACTCTTAATGTGTGTGTCTTGCAATTGATCTATGACTCTTTGTTCGGTAACCCTAACCCCTTAGACCTACCACTTGTCGTGGCGTTGCATTTCCACCGTATCATTGTTACCCAACGCCCCTCCTTAGATTGTGGAGGTCTCGTGACCGTAATTGCAAACAAGTTGGGTTATTCGACCGACCACCTCACCCCACTAGACGATTCCATATGGCTTGACGAGGCCTATTTTACGACTTGGATTTTTCATGTACCTCATCAGCGCCTCGTCTACATTAGCCGTGGAAGAGCTTTAATAGTTCCGAACACACACCGAACCACTATCCATGTTCACCAAAATTGGGACCAACCCTTAGGTCCCGGTGAATTCCGACTGACCAAGACTGAGTCGGGGGGAAGGGGAGTTTGGGAGTATGCACACTATAAGTTGCCCAAAGGTCGTACGATATATGACCTTTGTGAGATTGAATCTGACTTTGCCCTCTCGCTTAGCGACGGTCCGGAGGAGTTTTCTCCCGAGCCATCCTCCGAGGGTATACCCTTTTTCTATGGGTCTCCTAGCGCTTCATTTGCGTCGGACGATCACTCAGACTAGACCCTCTCCTGGAGTCGGTGGTGTGTGTGCGTGTGTGTGTGTCGTGTATTTGTGTGTGGGTTGGGTCAGTGAGTCCTTGATCATCTATAATTGCTTGTCCTTTAGTTGATTCCGTTCTTATTCCTCTTATTCCTTGATCATTGTGATTGTTTTACCTCTAACATGACTTTGCAAGCCGTCCCATTGTTCGATTGTTGCGGCCTAAGCAGCCATGGTATTGCTCCCGGTCATTAGGCGATGTGATTACGCCATTGACCGTTTGAAAATCCAAATTCTTCTCATTTTCTCAAATTTTTTCTTAATCCGAGCTAGGTGATGTGACTACACCAACGCCCATTTTTCATCCTTTCTTTTAATTTCTTTTCTTTTCTTTTCATTTTTATTTTCTTAGCCACTTGGCTAGGGTCTAGGTGATGTGATTGCACCTAGGCCCGCCACAATCTTATCGTTTTCTTTATTTTCTTTTTCTTTTCTCAATATTTTTGAAAAACCCAAAAACATTCAAAAAAAAAAAAATTACAAAAATCCAAAAACATTTGAAAAATTATAAAAATCCAAAAAGATTCTTCTTATCTTTCTTTTTCCGTCTTTTTCGATCTTTTCCCCTACTTGTGCATTGAGGACAATGCACAGTTTTAGTGTGGGGGAGGGATCTACTACCCTTTTGTTTTTCAAAAATCTTTCCAAAAACCATAAAAATTGAAAAATTCCGAAAAACCAAAAACTTTTTCTTTTCTCGTTATCGTTATGTTTTCGTGTCCCTTGTATAGTCTTGTTCTCTACTCTTACAGGCAACCCACCACCTTAATAACGCGAATTGAAGAGATTAAGAAAGCATCCGCTTGGTAACTTCCTTCCTTCTTTTTCCTTTAATTTTGTAGAGGAGTTAGGTTGTTGCTATCGGAGGCTCTCGAAGTTGAGCATTTTGGGTGTTGTGGTTGATTTTTGTGCTTGAATGTTGATGGAGTATGGAGTGCATGACTTTACTCGTGTTTTCTTTTATTTGCCTTTTCTTTTTCGTGTGTCCCTTTTGCTTTTGTATAGCGTGTCTAGGACTAAATGTTTTCGAAAACCCGATTACGAACTTATTGCAAGAGTTTACATTCCATTATGGATAACCCATTGTAGATTTTGGACCTTAGTCTAGTAGAATGACTCTTAGGCAATGAATTTGTTGATCCTTTAGCTTTGAGTCCACCTTTTCTACTAGAGGTTTACTTCGGGGTTTGCATTTGACCACCTTGACCACCCATGGAGGAGTTAGGCCTTGGTTCCCGCATTCCGTTTTCTAGGTGACCTTGCTCGAATGACCATTGCACCTTTAGTCCAAATTCTATCCGCTTTTTTGTGGGTTATCCGGAATGGCACGCGTTCTCGGTACCTATTCATCCTTTAACCCGTACACCAAAATAAGTTTACACAAAAATAACCTCAAAACTTGGTTTCGAACCACATCAAAAAGCCAAAAAAGGGCAAACCAAAGCAAGAGAAAAATGGCACAAAAACATGACAAAAACATGAAAAAGAAAAAATAAGGGAGAGAAAAGGAGCTTCAAATGAAATCATATCATCAAAAACATCTCCTTCAAGAAAAAAAAAAAGAAAAAAAGAAAGAAAGAAAAAAAAAATAGAAAAGAGAAGAAGAAGAAGAAGAAAAAAGAAAAGCCCTTTGATCGATTCGTCGCCGTGAAGTGCCAACTAGAGGACCGAGTCCCGAGGTAGGAAGATAGCGGTGATGAGTCGATCCACCCAATAATTGTAAACACTCCACCTTTTTGTTTGGGCTAATTTAGGAAATTCGAGTTTGGAACGACCCTCTTGGCTTAGCCGAAGAGAGCGGGACTGCACCTACCTACAGTGTCGAACGAATCCATGGTTCACTTTTTCAACTCCGTTATACGCCCCGTAGTACCCCTTTAGAAGATTAGGAGGACCTAGGCTAAGTTATCAACATCTATATTGCTTAATTGTCATACTATTAGGCTTTGATCCTTATTTACGTGGGTGATTTATCTTGGAAGTTTATTGTTGCTTTAGGTAAGTACTTGGTGTCTTTCCCCGCCGTCTCGATGAGGGATTCGGTGTTTTATTTTTGCTTTGGATGCGTCTATTCTTTCGTGTTATGTGTTTTTGTGTGTTTAGTCGCATCCACCATTTTGAGCAAGACCCAACTTGCCTTGCATGGGAGTACTCTACCTCATGGGTATTCCGATGTGAGTTGAAGGGACGGAGCGGGCCCGTTAATTGCCTCGTATCGGCTTAGCATAGTCTAGCTTAGTAGTAGTAGTAGTAGCTAATTTCTTTTTGGGTCTTTGCTCGAGGACGAGCAACGGTTTAGTGTGGGGGAATTGTTGTGTGCCAAATTTGGACCGTTTTTCCTCCCATTTAGACCCGTTTTTCCTTCGTTTTGCGAGAATAAAGTGCGATTATCGCCGTATTTTGAGTAATTCTCGCATAAGCGTCTCTGTTTTGCATTTTACGTGTTTTTGGTAGTTTTCTGTCCATTTTGATAGGATTTTCGACCAAAAACGTGTCCGAGCTCCTATGAGCATGAGAGAGAAAGGGAGATCGTCCGAAAAGCAAAGCACACGACTTAAAATCCAAAGTCCAAACCCAAGAGGTGAAACCTTGAGTGAAAAAGAAAAACTTCAAGTCCATTGTGCATCTTCACCGGAGAGGTCGAACTTCAAATAGATATATCTTGAGTTCTAGACCTCGGATCGAAGCGATTCCAGTTGGAGGTGAAAGCTTATCTTCTTAGCTTTCCAACGACATATCACACGCCCCAATCGAAGATCAAATGAGAGAGTTATGGCCCTCTGAAGTCACAGGGCAAAATTTCACCCGATGAGAATTTGACCGGGCGAAATTTCGCCCGACGGTGTTTCTCCCCAGATTACCATTTTGGACAAAAAGTTCATAGGGTGAAATTTCACCCTATGCGATGACCGGGCGAAACGACCGGGCGAAATTTCGCCCATCGGGTGAAATTTCGCCCGATGGAGAAAAGCGTCAAAAATGGCGATTCGAGAAGAAAATCTCACCGGGTGAAATTTCACCCGGTGGTGCTAATGTCGTCAACCGCAGGGCAAAACTTCACCCTATGAAGACTCATTGGGCAAAGTTGCATCTCAAAGGACAAAGTCTCACTAATGGGCAAGGATTAGATTATGGGCTTTAGGTTAAATACCCATTAAGAGATCACTATATATATGTTACCCTAATTCATTGCCCAACTTACCTCTCCATTGTGCTAAGGAGGGATGAAGTTACACCACTCCACCATCCTATTACACCATCCATTAGTAGTAGTTTAGTAGTATTCTAGTAGAAATCCTCCAAAATTCTAGTAGTTTACATAGTAATTAATAGTAGATCTACACAATTCCCATCGACAATTGTTTAGATCTCAAGTTTGTAGAAGATTATATCAAGTTTTATATGAAGATTTGTGGGTTTATTGAAGAATTAGTGACAAGTTCTTCATTCTCTCCATCAAAGATTCAACCTTTATTCATGATATCTTCTTATTTCTTATAGATCTACATAATTGGTATAATTCTCTTCCACTCCCTAATCTCTAATTTAGTTTTTATGTTGTTTTCTCATCATCATCTTGTCTAAATCTAATTATTATGCATGTTGTGATGAATTTCATAATGAATTGTGAGTAAAATTCTTTGTTGGGGAATTAGGGAGGAGGATTTGGATTATTTTATTCAAGGGATGTTGGTGGGTTGTTTACTTGTTAATTATCGATGTTAAGGTTTTTGTGTCTTTGTTGACCTAGACTGCAGCTAGATTGACCTTGACTCATTTCTACCAATATGGGGAAACTCGGGGTAGAAATTACCTTAGATTGAGACTTGCCCTTTCGTCGCGAAAGCGGGTTTAGGTAGGTTGGGTGAGGAAATCGAAAGGTGGCACTCTCCTTTTTAACGTTGTAACAAAAACTCGATCCCGAGACTATTAGACCCCATTTCCGAATCCCGACTCTCCCCAACACCTTTCCTACTTCTTGACTTTCTCGACCTCTCTCGACCTCTCTCTTAACCCCTCTCGAGTCTCGACCCAAAACCCCCCTTTTCTCGACCCTATCACGCTTAGACTTTGACTCGACCGACTTTACCTAGCCCGTCCCTGTGGATCGATCCCCGACTTACCGCTACTACGTAGTAGTTAGTTGGAGTTTATAAATATTGTTTGACCGCGTTGGATAGGCGACGATCCGACGCGCATCAAAGTGGCGCCGTTGCCGGGGACGGCGATTAGTTAGTTGAGTTTTAGTCTTTTCGTGTTTGGTTATTGTTCTTTCTCTACCCTAGTGCCTCTCGGTGCTAGGAGACTCAATTTCTATTTGAGTGTGTTTACCAGGAACAGGTTATTGCCTTTTCGGTTCGATCCCGAGCCAAAGATGGCATCTCGAGCCTTGAGATTCCCGATAAATATCTCAACTAGAGTGATTCCACATCCGTACCTCACACCACCAACCATACATACTAACCTTCCACCTCCTCCAAATCCATTCATATCACAAACTACTACCATTCCCACCATTAATAATCCACCCACTCATTTCACTCCACAAAATTCACCTTCTACCACTCTCATCATTCCAAATCCACAAGAAACACCATCTCCACAAGAAAATTCTCCAACCCATTCACCTCCCAAATCACCCACATCATCAAAAAGCCTTCAAAAAGCAAACATGATAACTCTTGATTCACATTCACAACTCACTCACGAGGATTTACCTTCCCCCGTTTCCTATGGAACCATTCCGAATGAGTTTAAGCTTAAAGATTCCTTGATCAATGAAGAAAAACTAGACACCTTCCATGGGCTCCCTCAAGAAGATGCTTTTGAACATGTATGCTCTTCCAAAGAGAAGTTAGTTGAAGCCGAGCTTATCGAGAAAATGGGAGACGAAAATTCTCCTATGACCAATGAAATGAAACTCCAATTGGAAAAGGAAGAGTTAACCAAGGAACTTGAGGCTATGAATGCAAAGTGTACTCCAACGCAAAGACCCTTCAATCCCAATCAACAAACATTTTCCAACCAAGGGTCTGTCAAAGTGCCTCCACATATGCCTCCTTATCAAAGGGAGAACTTCAACAATCAAGGTAGAAATTATCATGTTCAAAGGGACTTCCATAATCAAAGTACAAATCAAGGGAATAATTGCCATAATCAAGGAAGCAATTATCATAATCAAGAGTTCCATCAAGGCTATCAATGCAACTATCAAGGTAACCAAAGGCCAAATCAAGGGTACCAAGGGTTCAATTTTCAAAGACATAACCAACCCTCTCCTTTTTATGGAAATCAAGGAAATTTTCAACATGGTCAAGGTAATGGTCAAGGGTATGGTTCGACCATCGATATGAGAAAGTCTTTAGTCAACGAAGTGTATCAAGGAAACCCGAATTGCCAAGGTAATCAAGGTCATAAAGGATTACACTCTCGAAGCTACAATGGACCCTCTCAAGTCTTTGGCAACCAAGGTCATCCTCAACAAAGTCAAGGAAGTGGTCATTGGGACAATTCATTAAATGAATTGCAAAGAACAATAGAGTATTTGATGAATGAGATTGCGAAAGACAAGGCAAAGCTCGAACTCTTGATATCTCAACGAGCATCCAAAGCCTTAGTTACTCCCATGCACCCACCTCATGACTTTTCCAATCGACCTCAACACCTAAAGGATCCACTATGCCAAACCCATGTTGTTATCAAAAGAGAAGGAAAGGAGCTTGAAAACCCTCACAAACACTTGAGTACCGAGGCAACCCCAAATTTGCAACAACAAAAAGCACGACATGCCACTACTCCCGATTCTCCCAAACAAAACCGGGGAATTCAAGAAGAATTTGAGTTAGTTGCAAAGGCCGAAGAAAAACAACGAAAACTGAAGGAAGTTAGAAGGCAAGTGACCGAGCAAGCAATTGAGGAGAAGGACTCCAATGTTCCACCTCCATCGATTTATGCACCAACTTTACCATTTCCGCAACAAGCTAAAATTCACAAAGGTAATATCAATTGTAGCCAATTTGTGGACATAGCCGAAAAGGTGGAAGTCTCCTTGCCATTCACCAAGGCCGCTCAAGAAAAATCAACCCTCACTAATGGGATGAAAAATGGCGAAAAGTCTATGGACATCAAGTTTCCTTACCCCACAATGCAATCCAAGAAAGCAACTCAAGGTGAAGTAGTGATCATTGACGATATCGATGAGAATGGCAACATCTCGTCATCAAGGATAGAGATCACCACTTTTACTCCCAACAAGAAACTCGAATCCCAAAATTGCCACATGGAAAATGCAATCGAAAATGTAGAGGATACGAGTCTCTGGAATGAGTTGAATGATGTTATAGGACTTGTTAAGTCTTCGAATGATGATGAAATCAAGTTGCCCTTGTGCGAGAATGTTGAGGAACATCACGAGTCCTTTGCTAGTGAGCTAAACTTTGGTTTAGGAGAAATAGAAACCGCCGGCAAAAGTTTCGAATCTCTCCTTCACAATGATATGGGGACAAGTGACGTTTTGAGATCTAGAGATATGGGCCCGAAACTTGAAGAAGATATGGGGATGTACAATGAACCGGAGATTTTTGAGGAACACCCTTTAGAGGATACCATTGTTGAGAACGATTTCTCTAAGCCTTGTATTCGGGATGAACCACTCACTACCATTGACTCTTTATGCTTTGAATCCCCTACCCATGAAGAATTTGACACTAGCCCTTCCTATGAATCTATGATCGAGGATGATTGGAAAAATTCTTTCAATAAACTTTATTTAATCCTTGATTTATCTTTTGGAAGGAATGTGGTTAAAAACAAAGAAGATGGGGTTTGGAAGGGTGAGGAGTTGATTGATGAGACTAACCAAGTCTCTTATGTCATTGTTAGTGACTCATTCATTCCCGATAGAGAAGATATGGGGATGTTCAATGGGGAATTAAAGCCTAAACCGTATTTCATGTTGAGTGGTGAGATTGTGAAATTTTGGAATGGTAGAAGGTATTTTGGGAAGAAATGGTCGTTGGGACTTGTGAAATGGAAAGACCCGGGAGACCATTACAAGTCCAAGCTTCGTGGATTTGAAGATTGCTTATCGCTTCCGACTTGGAAGCTTCTCATGATAGCTTGGCTCGGCTACATGAGCCTTTCGGAAGACTCTTCTAGAGCCTTTGACTTACTCCTCCGAGCCCTTGATGGGTATGGTGGAGATTACACTCTGAAGACAAATAAACTTTAAGGTTTGGCGGTCCTAGCCAAAACCGCGCTTCTTGGGAGGCAACCCAAGCTTTTTAGTGCATGTTTACGTTTTTTTTATTAGTTTATTAGTTTTTTTTTTTTTTTTTTTGCTTGAGAAGATTGATTGAAATTGGATTTCACTATGGAGCTAAATTTGGATGAAGACCAAGCATTTGGAGAAGTTATGGAGCTTTAATCGAAGACCACAAGCATGTTTGTGGGAAATATTGATTATGTAATGTGAGTCGAGTCAATATTTGAATCTCTAGGTGATTATTGAAGAGCCATGCAATGGCAAGGCGGAAAAACGCAGCAAAGAAGACCGCCGGGCGAAACTTCGCCCGGTGAGACTCGACCGGGCGAAATTTCGCCCTATGGAAAATTTGCCAGAATTGCCGGAACGAAGAAGATACCACCGGGCGAAATTTCGCCCGATGAGATTTTGACCGGGTGAAATTTCACCCGGTGGAAAAAAGACGGCAAAATCGATTTTCACGACGAAAAATCGTCGGGTGAAATTTCACCCGATGATGCCCGACCGGGTGAAATTTCACCCGGCGGTGTGACTTGGCCAATCACCTACACCTTTTACTCACTACATTTTCATCTCCCTCCAACAATTTACCTCAACATAACTTTCCCTCCAAAAATTTTCTACACCAAATTTTACAACCCACTTTAAAACTTTCACTTTCCCTCCTCAAACACCCTTATTTATACCACCTTTTTCACCTCACTCATCATTTAACCCTTTCACCCATCACAAAATCATTACACTACCTTCCATACACCATATTCAAACTCCATTCACAACTCCATTCCACACTTGGGTGAATATTTATTTTGGGTTTTTGAAGAAAGGAGAAGCAAAAGTTTTGGGATTTTTCTTGCAAATTATTATCATGGAGACAAGAGCTCAACGAGCCGCGCGTAAACAAGGTATGGCATCGACTTCTAATCCTTCTAAACGTCCATCTTCTAGTAAGTCTTCTAAGCCTATGAACTTACCTTGTCTAAATACTTCTTTGTCTCGGACCTTCTTTGAAAAGATCTTTCAGAGCACTAGGTGGCCTTTTCCCCACACAATGACCAATCTAGGAATAGTAGACAATATTAAAGAGTTATCGTCGAGGACCGGAACTAGCGAGCTCCTTAGCCTCGCGGCCTTCACCTATAAAGATCTTACTTGCGAGTTCCTAGGAACTTTCGCTATTGACAGTCCGATCACACCTAGAGCGATTAAATTTAGACTATTCGGCAAACCCCATCGTTTAACTATTTCCGAGTTTGGCCTAGTGCTAGGCCTACCCTCATCGGGTACCGGACTTAGTACACCCTCGAGCAACGTACAAGCCTGTGTATCTAGGAGAGATCTTTGGAAGCGCATATCACGCTGTAAAGGGGGTTACGAGGCTAATTTATCCTTTGCCTCCGAAATCCGTAACCCCGCAATTCGCTACTTTTGCGAGATGCTCTCCCACTGCTTGTTACCCTCGGCCGATAATATTTATACTCTTAATGTGTGTGTCTTGCAATTGATCTATGACTCTTTGTTCGGTAACCCTAACCCCTTAGACCTACCACTTGTCGTGGCGTTGCATTTCCACCGTATCATTGTTACCCAACGCCCCTCCTTAGATTGTGGAGGTCTCGTGACCGTAATTGCAAACAAGTTGGGTTATTCGACCGACCACCTCACCCCACTAGACGATTCCATATGGCTTGACGAGGCCTATTTTACGACTTGGATTTTTCATGTACCTCATCAGCGCCTCGTCTACATTAGCCGTGGAAGAGCTTTAATAGTTCCGAACACACACCGAACCACTATCCATGTTCACCAAAATTGGGACCAACCCTTAGGTCCCGGTGAATTCCGACTGACCAAGACTGAGTCGGGGGGAAGGGGAGTTTGGGAGTATGCACACTATAAGTTGCCCAAAGGTCGTACGATATATGACCTTTGTGAGATTGAATCTGACTTTGCCCTCTCGCTTAGCGACGGTCCGGAGGAGTTTTCTCCCGAGCCATCCTCCGAGGGTATACCCTTTTTCTATGGGTCTCCTAGCGCTTCATTTGCGTCGGACGATCACTCAGACTAGACCCTCTCCTGGAGTCGGTGGTGTGTGTGCGTGTGTGTGTGTCGTGTATTTGTGTGTGGGTTGGGTCAGTGAGTCCTTGATCATCTATAATTGCTTGTCCTTTAGTTGATTCCGTTCTTATTCCTCTTATTCCTTGATCATTGTGATTGTTTTACCTCTAACATGACTTTGCAAGCCGTCCCATTGTTCGATTGTTGCGGCCTAAGCAGCCATGGTATTGCTCCCGGTCATTAGGCGATGTGATTACGCCATTGACCGTTTGAAAATCCAAATTCTTCTCATTTTCTCAAATTTTTTCTTAATCCGAGCTAGGTGATGTGACTACACCAACGCCCATTTTTCATCCTTTCTTTTAATTTCTTTTCTTTTCTTTTCATTTTTATTTTCTTAGCCACTTGGCTAGGGTCTAGGTGATGTGATTGCACCTAGGCCCGCCACAATCTTATCGTTTTCTTTATTTTCTTTTTCTTTTCTCAATATTTTTGAAAAACCCAAAAACATTCAAAAAAAAAAAAAATTACAAAAATCCAAAAACATTTGAAAAATTATAAAAATCCAAAAAGATTCTTCTTATCTTTCTTTTTCCGTCTTTTTCGATCTTTTCCCCTACTTGTGCATTGAGGACAATGCACAGTTTTAGTGTGGGGGAGGGATCTACTACCCTTTTGTTTTTCAAAAATCTTTCCAAAAACCATAAAAATTGAAAAATTCCGAAAAACCAAAAACTTTTTCTTTTCTCGTTATCGTTATGTTTTCGTGTCCCTTGTATAGTCTTGTTCTCTACTCTTACAGGCAACCCACCACCTTAATAACGCGAATTGAAGAGATTAAGAAAGCATCCGCTTGGTAACTTCCTTCCTTCTTTTTCCTTTAATTTTGTAGAGGAGTTAGGTTGTTGCTATCGGAGGCTCTCGAAGTTGAGCATTTTGGGTGTTGTGGTTGATTTTTGTGCTTGAATGTTGATGGAGTATGGAGTGCATGACTTTACTCGTGTTTTCTTTTATTTGCCTTTTCTTTTTCGTGTGTCCCTTTTGCTTTTGTATAGCGTGTCTAGGACTAAATGTTTTCGAAAACCCGATTACGAACTTATTGCAAGAGTTTACATTCCATTATGGATAACCCATTGTAGATTTTGGACCTTAGTCTAGTAGAATGACTCTTAGGCAATGAATTTGTTGATCCTTTAGCTTTGAGTCCACCTTTTCTACTAGAGGTTTACTTCGGGGTTTGCATTTGACCACCTTGACCACCCATGGAGGAGTTAGGCCTTGGTTCCCGCATTCCGTTTTCTAGGTGACCTTGCTCGAATGACCATTGCACCTTTAGTCCAAATTCTATCCGCTTTTTTGTGGGTTATCCGGAATGGCACGCGTTCTCGGTACCTATTCATCCTTTAACCCGTACACCAAAATAAGTTTACACAAAAATAACCTCAAAACTTGGTTTCGAACCACATCAAAAAGCCAAAAAAGGGCAAACCAAAGCAAGAGAAAAATGGCACAAAAACATGACAAAAACATGAAAAAGAAAAAATAAGGGAGAGAAAAGGAGCTTCAAATGAAATCATATCATCAAAAACATCTCCTTCAAGAAAAAAAAAAAGAAAAAAAGAAAGAAAGAAAAAAAAAATAGAAAAGAGAAGAAGAAGAAGAAGAAAAAAGAAAAGCCCTTTGATCGATTCGTCGCCGTGAAGTGCCAACTAGAGGACCGAGTCCCGAGGTAGGAAGATAGCGGTGATGAGTCGATCCACCCAATAATTGTAAACACTCCACCTTTTTGTTTGGGCTAATTTAGGAAATTCGAGTTTGGAACGACCCTCTTGGCTTAGCCGAAGAGAGCGGGACTGCACCTACCTACAGTGTCGAACGAATCCATGGTTCACTTTTTCAACTCCGTTATACGCCCCGTAGTACCCCTTTAGAAGATTAGGAGGACCTAGGCTAAGTTATCAACATCTATATTGCTTAATTGTCATACTATTAGGCTTTGATCCTTATTTACGTGGGTGATTTATCTTGGAAGTTTATTGTTGCTTTAGGTAAGTACTTGGTGTCTTTCCCCGCCGTCTCGATGAGGGATTCGGTGTTTTATTTTTGCTTTGGATGCGTCTATTCTTTCGTGTTATGTGTTTTTGTGTGTTTAGTCGCATCCACCATTTTGAGCAAGACCCAACTTGCCTTGCATGGGAGTACTCTACCTCATGGGTATTCCGATGTGAGTTGAAGGGACGGAGCGGGCCCGTTAATTGCCTCGTATCGGCTTAGCATAGTCTAGCTTAGTAGTAGTAGTAGTAGCTAATTTCTTTTTGGGTCTTTGCTCGAGGACGAGCAACGGTTTAGTGTGGGGGAATTGTTGTGTGCCAAATTTGGACCGTTTTTCCTCCCATTTAGACCCGTTTTTCCTTCGTTTTGCGAGAATAAAGTGCGATTATCGCCGTATTTTGAGTAATTCTCGCATAAGCGTCTCTGTTTTGCATTTTACGTGTTTTTGGTAGTTTTCTGTCCATTTTGATAGGATTTTCGACCAAAAACGTGTCCGAGCTCCTATGAGCATGAGAGAGAAAGGGAGATCGTCCGAAAAGCAAAGCACACGACTTAAAATCCAAAGTCCAAACCCAAGAGGTGAAACCTTGAGTGAAAAAGAAAAACTTCAAGTCCATTGTGCATCTTCACCGGAGAGGTCGAACTTCAAATAGATATATCTTGAGTTCTAGACCTCGGATCGAAGCGATTCCAGTTGGAGGTGAAAGCTTATCTTCTTAGCTTTCCAACGACATATCACACGCCCCAATCGAAGATCAAATGAGAGAGTTATGGCCCTCTGAAGTCACAGGGCAAAATTTCACCCGATGAGAATTTGACCGGGCGAAATTTCGCCCGACGGTGTTTCTCCCCAGATTACCATTTTGGACAAAAAGTTCATAGGGTGAAATTTCACCCTATGCGATGACCGGGCGAAACGACCGGGCGAAATTTCGCCCATCGGGTGAAATTTCGCCCGATGGAGAAAAGCGTCAAAAATGGCGATTCGAGAAGAAAATCTCACCGGGTGAAATTTCACCCGGTGGTGCTAATGTCGTCAACCGCAGGGCAAAACTTCACCCTATGAAGACTCATTGGGCAAAGTTGCATCTCAAAGGACAAAGTCTCACTAATGGGCAAGGATTAGATTATGGGCTTTAGGTTAAATACCCATTAAGAGATCACTATATATATGTTACCCTAATTCATTGCCCAACTTACCTCTCCATTGTGCTAAGGAGGGATGAAGTTACACCACTCCACCATCCTATTACACCATCCATTAGTAGTAGTTTAGTAGTATTCTAGTAGAAATCCTCCAAAATTCTAGTAGTTTACATAGTAATTAATAGTAGATCTACACAATTCCCATCGACAATTGTTTAGATCTCAAGTTTGTAGAAGATTATATCAAGTTTTATATGAAGATTTGTGGGTTTATTGAAGAATTAGTGACAAGTTCTTCATTCTCTCCATCAAAGATTCAACCTTTATTCATGATATCTTCTTATTTCTTATAGATCTACATAATTGGTATAATTCTCTTCCACTCCCTAATCTCTAATTTAGTTTTTATGTTGTTTTCTCATCATCATCTTGTCTAAATCTAATTATTATGCATGTTGTGATGAATTTCATAATGAATTGTGAGTAAAATTCTTTGTTGGGGAATTAGGGAGGAGGATTTGGATTATTTTATTCAAGGGATGTTGGTGGGTTGTTTACTTGTTAATTATCGATGTTAAGGTTTTTGTGTCTTTGTTGACCTAGACTGCAGCTAGATTGACCTTGACTCATTTCTACCAATATGGGGAAACTCGGGGTAGAAATTACCTTAGATTGAGACTTGCCCTTTCGTCGCGAAAGCGGGTTTAGGTAGGTTGGGTGAGGAAATCGAAAGGTGGCACTCTCCTTTTTAACGTTGTAACAAAAACTCGATCCCGAGACTATTAGACCCCATTTCCGAATCCCGACTCTCCCCAACACCTTTCCTACTTCTTGACTTTCTCGACCTCTCTCGACCTCTCTCTTAACCCCTCTCGAGTCTCGACCCAAAACCCCCCTTTTCTCGACCCTATCACGCTTAGACTTTGACTCGACCGACTTTACCTAGCCCGTCCCTGTGGATCGATCCCCGACTTACCGCTACTACTTAGTAGTTAGTTGGAGTTTATAAATATTGTTTGACCGCGTTGGATAGGCGACGATCCGACGCGCATCAGGACTTGCTTCTGAAATCTGGAGTGTACCTGTATGCTGACACATAACAACTTGTATGTAACACATAGGCAAAAAACTGACTCATGCTGGGGAGGAAAGATATGGAATTTTTTTTTTGAAAATGCCACAATTTTTGAAAAGAATTTTATCACAATTTTTTTTATCACAAATTTTTTTTTAGAAATTTCTTAGGAAAGCTCGGGATGGCTTGATTCCTATTCCGGGTTCTCTGTTTAAAATCAGGCCTGCGCGCGCATAGGGCCCAGTTTGCTGAGGAGGCAAGGAAGTTAGGTTTACAGTTAGGTTTTCTCATTATAAATATGAGAATCCCTGCTTCAGTTTTCTACATCTCAACTCAAATTCTCCTTCTCCTTCCCGAAATCTTTTAGACTTTCAAGAAAACTAGAAATTTCTGTCATGGGTATCGACCATTTAACGGCTATGCTTCTTGCTTGGTCCCAGTACTTTCGGGACGAGGAAAAGGTTAGACTGACCCAGATGGGAATCGTCAGTCTATTCCCCCTTCAACGTTTGATCATTGATTCGCATTTCTTGGATGCCTGTCTGACGTTTTGGGATACTACCCATCACGTCTTTGCGTTTTCACGGGGAGAGATATGCCCTCTTCCTGAGGAAATTGCAGCCATAGGCGGTTGGGGTACAGTTGTTCAGCCTGCTACTCCTCCGTTCTACCCAGATCCAAGGAGGAGGTTAAGAGAATTCCTGGGTTTGTCTCATGCTGAGACAAATCGGATGGTGCGGGGAGATAGCGTTTCCCTATTTGATCTGGCTGATAAGTTCATGAACCCCCGGGATGTGAGGGCCACCCCTGCTCACAGGCGCAGGGCATTCGCCTTTTGCATGCTGCACTATTACGTCTTCGAAGGGCTGATGGAGCTTGACTCATGTATGGGTCAAATCAGGCTGATTGGAGTGGTTGACCAGATGGAGACTGGTCATAGTCCTGCTTGGCTAGCCACTGGGGAAATTATCATGGGTCTGGATGCTAGGCGGCTCGACCCAACCCGACGATTGACGGGAAGTACCCGTCTCTTGCAGGCATACATCTCGCGTTTTTATTTTTTTATTTTTTTTTTCACGCGAAATTCCTGAATTCCGTAAGTCACTCGATCGAGTGGACCTGTCACTCGATCGAGTGACAGGTCGCAATGAGCTACTGCCTGTTTTTGGAGGGCTTACTCGATCGAGTCAGCTGCTGTACTCGATCGAGTGGGCTGTAGCGGACCACTCTGTTGCTTACGACGCTTGTGTATACTTTTCAGATATGGTTGTCGGAGCGGCTATCGATCATAGAGTCCCCTCCTAGCATTCCCAATTACCGGAGCAGTCAGATTAGCTCCAGAAGGCGACAGATAAGCTCGAGTCACCAGATAAATCGAGCTTACTGGAATGAAGAGCTGGTGTTTCATGTGGGTCCCTTGATTAGATGGACCGTTGCTTGGTGGTTCCTCTCGAAGCTGACTGGATTGGCCAAGAGGGACCAAGCTCGCTACTTGGTGATTCTGTCCTTAGACTGGACAGTTCACATTTACCCGGACCGTCTCCTGAGGCAGTTCGGTTTGTCTCAGCGCATCCCTGAGACTGAAGCCATTATCAGCGTCTCGCTCCAACTGACGGACGCTATGTGCGACACCTGGTTGCAAAGATGGTTCACTCGTCCTACATGGACTGTACCTAGCCCTTGCCAATCCGCTTGGGTGTCACGGGCTTACCAGAAATGGACTTCTGAGGAGTCCGAGGAAGCTCGCAAGGCCTTGAAGCTTGATGAGGCCTTTGCGTTGGACCACCGCGAGACGGCGAAGGACAACAGGGACTTCTTTACCGGGGAAGATATTCCTGAAGCTACAGTCCGGGAAGAATCGGGTCTTAAGTCACAAACTAAGACTCGATCTAAGGAAGTCGGTTCTAGCAGCACTCGGGGACAGACTGACTTGGAGAGACGCCTTGGGCCAAGGCTGGCGGCCCGGGACCGACTAGGTCCGCGTGACCGGCTCCCTGAGCCTGTGAGGGCCCGACTTGGGCCAATTGAGGTGATGGAGGATTCGGGCTCAAACAAACGAGCCCGAGCTAGAGAGGTTCCTGTGGTGATTCGGGAACGCTCCCCTCCGCGTCAGTGGACGGCTAAGGAGGCTAAGGACAAGGGGAAGGGCAAGATGCCCTGAATGCCGAGTCCTTTAGCTTTAATATTATTTAAGTATTATTATTATTTTGTCGTGTGCTTTTTTGTATTATTTTTTTGGATTTCTGCATTTTGTAATCTCCCGAGTTTATCGGGATTTTTTTTTGAATTAATAAAAGAAGTTTATTATTAAACCGCTCCTGTCTTTTCTCGATTGCATTGGTTGTACCCTTTTGAGGGGTTGCCTACGTATCCGCGATTAGCAGAATCAAACCAAACGTAGTTCAGGTTTAGTAAATTTGCAATCTCGAATTACACCAAGACTATTGGTTCAAGATGTTTGCGACAGTAGAATAAGTAATTCTAGCTCATTGACTTGCTTTTTGTAAAAAAAGGATTTTTATAAAATTTTGCTAATGACATTGAGAAGGGCTAAGGGTAGTAACGCTTCAGCTGGTCCAGGTTGGTCGGGTTGACAAATTCATTACCGTCCAGGTCCGTCAGCATTACTGCTCCCCCTGATAGGATCTTCTTCACCAGATACGGCCCAGCCCAATTGGGTTTGAATTTTCCCCTTGGGTCAACTGGTAGTAGGGCTCGAACTGACTTAAGGACTAGATTGCCTTCTTTAATGTTTCTGGACCTTACTCTCTTGTTGAAGGCCCGTTGGATCCTCTTCTGGTAGATTTGGATATTATTGAGGGCACGAGATCGTCGTTCGTTTAGTAGAACCAACGAGTCATACCGTGCTCGAACCCAGTCAGCTTCGGGTACTTGGCTTTCTAGCAGAATTCTGAGGGATGGTACCTCTAACTCAACTGGCTGGAGTGCCTCCATCCCATAGGTTAGGTAATACGGCGTCGCCCCGGTTGCGGTGCGAATTGATGTTCGGTATCCCCATAGGGCAAAAGGTATTTTGTCGGGCCAGTCCCGGTAATTATCAGCCATCTTTTTGAGTATGGTGACAATTGTTTTATTAGCCGCCTCTACTGCTCCATTTGTTTGGGGACGGTAAGGCGATGATGTATGCCTTTGAATTTTATATTTGGTCAGCAGGGCCGCAGTCTCGGCTTGAAAATGGGTCCCGTGATCGCTGATAAATTCATAAGGAATCCCATACCGGCATATTATCTTGTTCTGGATAAACTTGGCGACATGCTTAGCATTGAGAATGCGATATGATTCAGCTTCGACCCATTTGGTGAAGTAGTCGATGGCTACCAAAATAAGCAATGCCCACCAGTACCAGAGGGATTTATTTTCCCGATTATGTCGATACCCCAAGTTGAGAATGGCCAGGGTGACGTCATGGTGTAAAGCAGTGATGACGGCATATGTTGCACATTGCCGAAGATTTGACAATTATGACAATGTTTGACATACGACCGGCAGTCGGCTTCCATGGTATTCCAGTAATAACCGAGCCTCATGATTTTTCGGACGAGCATGTGGGCGTTCATGTGCGGACCGTTTTCGCCATCATGTACTTCGGCCATAACTTTCTCGGCTTTAAATTTGTCAACACAAAGGAGAAGAGCCCCCTGTGCCGTCTTTTTGTACAGTTGTCCGTCATCGGTACAGACGAACTGGGTGGCTAGCCTTCGTAAGGCTTTCTTGGCTCGACCTTCCATTCCGGGAGGATATTCTCCGTTTGTCAGGTATTTTAACACGGCTTGATACCATGGTTCGGGATCGGTTATCTCGATGTCTTCAATATCGCAAATGTATGCAATATGTCTTCAATAGGGTCTATACCAACAACGATGGCTTTCTCGTAAATCAGGACGGACTCCCTAAGCCGAGTTGGTCTTAGGACATGCCGCAAAACCCATATGAATTCCACCATCGAAGTCTTTAGCGCACCCATGTAGGAATGCACCGCGGCATAGTGGGACGTCGGTCACAAGTAACCGGCCCGGGCAAAATTTGGGTTATGCATGAATCATTAAACTAATGCGCGCACACTAATATTCGAACGATTTCTCTTCGAGTCTCACCCTGGAAACCCCGATGACATGTGGTACATCAGGTATCCCCAGCGGAGTCGCCAAATTGTGGACATGACGTAGGTCCACCCCGACGCGGCCACGTGCGGGTTTGGGTAGGCGAATGAATCTCGTGGTAAGATTGTTCTCGGGTTCGAAATTTAAGTCAAAATGGAGTCGCCACCGAATTTTATGGTTATTCGGAACCATACGAGCCCACTCTATGTCGTCATGGGCTATACACAAAGTAAGCCCACTTCGATTTCAGAGTTTATGGGGCTCGTCCCTTTGCAGTGTTATATCGATACCGTTTACACCGGCTTTCGTATATAAAATGACTCTCGTGCGCCAAGGGTTTCGGGCATCCGGAAACCAAAGGTTCTGAGTAAGGGGTGAGGGTACGTCCCTTTGCATTGTTATATCGATACCGTTTACACCGGCTTTCGTATATAAAATGACTCTCGTGCGCCAAGGGTTTCGGGCATTCGGAAACCAAAGGTTCTGAGTAAGGGGTGAGGGTACGTGTTGGGAAGCCCACTAAGGACACCCAAGCCCGCCCGCACATGGCGGCCTCTACTAAGACATCATTCGTGTTCGTGTACGCGCGCTAGTAAAATAATTAAATGATATGCAAACAGCGTTTTCGGGCTAAGCATGTGAATAGTATGTGAACTACGTCATTTAATGCATCTTGATTATGGTCGAAATGATTTAGCATGCGAGGTTCATTTATAAAGCGATAAGCAAGTAAATAAATAAAGCTCGAAAGGAAATAAATAACATACAAGTTACACGGGCGGAAATACAACCCGGAATTCACAATACAACGATACATAAAAATAATAAACGAAATAATAAAAGGCAATAAAATGATAGAAACGGACCCGTATGTAAACTAGACCGCGAAAATATGTAGATGGACTAACCCCGATTAAATACACATTATGTTGTGTACTAAACGAAGGACGGAAACATGGGACTGTGGCGTATTGATAGCCCGATCCCACGTCCCGTAGTCATGTCCCGACTAATCATGTCGAAAAAGATCGGTCAAAGTCGTTCTACGTGTCGTGCAATGCGTGGTTTTGAAAATAGGAAGTTCACGTGATGGTCTTTACACGTGATGACTAAAGTCGATAAAAGGACGGGGCTTGAAGTGTGTGTCAAAGCCCTCGGTTTTACGGGTTACAGGACCCACTCGACCGAGTCGTGACCTGACTCGGTCGAGTGCGTCCTTAGACACAGCTACTGCCCATTTTTTTGGGTGCTACTTGATGGGTGAGATTTGTCGTGAATCCCAACCGTCAAATAAAACCAACTAACCTAACTAGGGTAGCTAGGATAAGTCGGGTCGAATCCACAGGGACGGGAGGTCGGACTAAGGTATGCTACGGTTCTAGACTAGGTTCGAGACGAGCTATTCTAAGGGGGAGACTAGGACTAGTCTAAGGTCTAAAACTAGGACTAAGGGAAACTAGGATAACACTAAGAAGGAAGACTAGGGTTAGGTCGGGGTCAAAGGGGTAACGGAATGGTCAAGGGAGAACTAGAGGGAAGGAGGTAGTAGGGTGATCTAGGTTGGTCCGGGCTCTCGCAACTTAGACCCACCTAGAGGTTTCACCTAGAACCCATCTCGGCGACACACATGACAAACGGGGTTCTAGCGCGCTATGGTGGCCTAGGTCGCATCCGGGCTCTCGCTACGTAGACCGACCTAGGGGTCGTCCTCACCGGGCTCTCGCTACGTAGTGAGGGAACCAAACCCACAAACAAACTATCACCCACAAGAGAAAAGCAAGAAAAACAAGCATATGCACATACTAGTCATTCAAGCATTTCAACAAACATGTGATATGCATCAAACCAAGAGGAAACCCAAATCTTCCACCAACATCTCCAACAATCCCTTAATCATCCATTAACACCCAAATCACCTTACTAACCCTAGAAAGAATCTACTCTAACATATCTAAACTAACACTAACAAGAGAAATCAAAGCAAACAACAAAACTAACATAATGAAACTAGTCAAACAATGAACAATGAACAATAACAAGAACAAAGAATCAAACTTTAATGATAAAACAAAGATTAAGAGAAGAGAAAAGAAGATTATACCAAACTAGAGATGAAAGGAAGAATGAAACTTGCATAAATGGAAGAACCCAAAACATTCACCCAAGGTTGTCAATCTTGGTGGAGATCTTGAAGAATTCCCAAATTACAAGGCTTAATCTAAGATTAACGATAATCTAAAGACTAATCTACACTAATCTATGCTAAACTATGCTAAAACTATTTAGGGTTTAGTCTCTAATGAAAGGCATATCATAAGATGGTGTCTTAATACAAGAGGGGGGGTTTATATAGGGTTACAAGTGGAAAGGAGAAGAAAGGAAACAATGCGGGTGAGCTGTAGCCCATCCCGGCCGGGATGAGGTGGTCCCGGTCGGGTCGGGGTTGGTCCCGATTGGGATGACCTGCTCCCGGTCGGGATGAGCCCTCAGTAGCTCCTTCTTCGCTTCCTTCTTCATCCCAATATGAACTTTTTGGTCCCTCCTTGCTTCTCATGGGCTTCCCATCGATTCTCGGGACTCGGGATCGGGTCTCGGAGGCTCGGGATTGGGTCCCAAGGTCTCGGGGTCGACTCCAAGGCATCGAGTGATCGTTCCTTAGCTTCGTAGGCTCCAAAAAGTGTATGTATCGAGTCGGAATCGCTCCAACTCTTCATGAACGGTCTCGAGAACCTGAAACGAGCTAAAGGAAGCATAAGTAGCCCATAAACCGCTCCCAAGGAGCGATTCCACAAGGAAAAAGGGACCAAAACACTACGAAATAGGCACTACAAATGGCACTTATCAACTCCCCCACACTTAACCCTTACTCGCCCTCGAGTAAGCACATACTATCTACTAAACTAGCCGAGTGGGTATTAGCGCACCCTACGCCCCTTCAACTCACGCGAGTACACTTAGAGGGGAAGTGCACCCCGCAAGGCAAGTCAGGTCTTGTGACAAAACCGTGGATGCAACCGGACACAAAACACACAAACATACAAACACACAAGCAAACACATAATCGGTTGCACCCAAAAGAAAACAAATACCGCTTCCCTCAAACAAGCGGTGAAAGAAACACCGGTTTAGGACTCGAGGCAAGTGACAACGTTCCAAAGCTAGCAATACAAACCAAGGTGAACTAAACCCTAATAGTATGACGATAAAGCAACAAAAACGTTGGTAACTTACCTAGATTCCTCCTAACTTTCTAAGAACGTACTACGGGACGATCGACGGAGTGGAAAGTGATGAACCACGGTGTTAGTCGACACTGTAGGTAAGTGAGACCCCGCCCCCTTTAGCGATGAGCCAAGAGGGTCGTCCCATGCCCAAAACCGCCTAACTAGTCCAAGTAAAAAGGTGGAAATATGCAAAAATGAGGGAAGACCGACCCTTGCCGCTATCATCCTTCCTAGGGACTCGGTCCTTTGGTAGGCTCTTCACGGCAAAAGTCGGAAAAAGGCTTATTTTGAGATGTTGGGATTATTTTTGTGGGACGGTTTTCTTTTGGCATTTTTCTTTCTTTTTGACATTTTGCTTAGTTTGTTGCCATGCCATTTCTTTTTCTTTTTTTTCTATTTTCTTTTTGGCTTTTTGTGCCTTTTCTTTTTCTTCAATCTTTTCTTTCTTTTTTTTCTTTTCTTAGCCCTTTTGGCTTGATTCGGCTTTTTGGCAATTCTTTGTGACAAGAAAGGAAGATTTCAACAATTTGCAAACTTTATTGTGTGGGAATGTGTAGGAGGTAGGGAAATGAGTATGTCGGGATGACGTCTTCCCTTCATACTCACAAAAAGGGGAGAACTTGGACTAGTCTAACGATTCCGAACATGGTCACCTAAGGGACGGGACTCGGCAACCAAGGCCTTTTCACACTGTGGGTGGTCATAATGGTCAAAATGCAAATCCCGTAGTAAATCCCTAGTAAGCTAGGTGGACTCAAGGTAAGAAACGAACGAAATCATTGATTTAGGGTCATTCTATTAGATTAAAGTCCAAGACTCGATTTATACAACTAGGAAGGGAAAGTAAACACTTGCACACTAGCCTCTAAACCGGGTTTTCGAAAATGGTTTACACACACAAGACACAACTAACACAACATAAGACGACGACATGACAAAAATGAAAGAAAAAGAGACAAAAGGCATATTATCTTGTTCTGGATAAACTTGGCGACATGCTTAGCATTGAGAATGCGATATGATTCAGCTTCGACCCATTTGGTGAAGTAGTCGATGGCTACCAAAATAAGCAATGCCCACCAGTACCAGAGGGATTTTGTTTTCCCGATTATGTCGATACCCCAAGTTGAGAATGGCCAGGGTGACGTCATGGTGTAAAGCAGTGATGACGGCATATGTTGCACATTGCCGAAGATTTGACAATTATGACAATGTTTGACATACGACCGGCAGTCGGCTTCCATGGTATTCCAGTAATAACCGAGCCTCATGATTTTTCGGACGAGCATGTGGGCGTTCATGTGCGGACCGTTTTCGCCATCATGTACTTCGGCCATAACTTTCTCGGCTTTAAATTTGTCAACACAAAGGAGAAGAGCCCCCTGTGCCGTCTTTTTGTACAGTTGTTCGTCATCGGTACAGACGAACTGGGTGGCTAGCCTTCGTAAGGCTTTCTTGGCTCGACCTTCTGTTCCGGGAGGATATTCTCCGTTTGTCAGGTATTTTAACACGGCTTGATACCATGGTTCGGGATCGGTTATCTCGATGTCTTCAATATCGCAAATGTATGCAATATGTCTTCAATAGGGTCTATACCAACAACGATGGCTTTCTCGTAAATCAGGACGGACTCCCTAAGCCGAGTTGGTCTTAGGACATGCCGCAAAACCCATATGAATTCCACCATCGAAGTCTTTAGTGCACCCATGTAGGAATGCACCGCGGTATAGTGGGACGTCGGTCACAAGTAACCGGCCCGGGCAAAATTTGGGTTATGCATGAATCATTAAACTAATGCGCGCACACTAATATTCGAACGATTTCTCTTCGAGTCTCACCCTGGAAACCCCGATGACATGTGGTACATCAGGTATCCCCAGCGGAGTCGCCAAATTGCGGACATGACGTAGGTCCACCCCGACGCGGCCACGCGCGGGTTTGGGTAGGCGAATGAATCTCGTGGTAAGATTGTTCTCGGGTTCGAAATTTAAGTCAAAATGGAGTCGCCACCGAATTTTATGGTTATTCGGAACCATACGAGCCCACTCTATGTCGTCATGGGCTATACACAAAGTAAGCCCACTTCGATTTCAGAGTTTATGGGGCTCGTCCCTTTGCATTGTTATATCGATACCGTTTACACCGGCTTTCGTATATAAAATGACTCTCGTGCGCCAAGGGTTTCGGGCATCCGGAAACCAAAGGTTCTGAGTAAGGGGTGAGGGTACGTCCCTTTGCATTGTTATATCGATACCGTTTACACCGGCTTTCGTATATAAAATGACTCTCGTGCGCCAAGGGTTTCGGGCATTCGGAAACCAAAGGTTCTGAGTAAGGGGTGAGGGTACGTGTTGGGAAGCCCACTAAGGACACCCAACCCCGCCCGCACATGGCGGCCTCTACTAAGACATCATTCGTGTTCGTGTACGCGCGCTAGTAAAATAATTAAATGATATGCAAACAGCGTTTTCGGGCTAAGCATGTGAATAGTATGTGAACTACGTCATTTAATGCATCTTGATTATGGTCGAAATGATTTAGCATGCGAGGTTCATTTATAAAGCGATAAGCAAGTAAATAAATAAAGCTCGAAAGGAAATAAATAACGTACAAGTTACACGGGCGGAAATACAACCCGGAATTCACTATACAACGATACATAAAAATAATAAACGAAATAATAAAAGGCAATAAAATGATAGAAACGGACCCGTATGTAAACTAGACCGCGAAAATATGTAGATGGACTAACCCCGATTAAATACACATTATGTTGTGTACTAAACGAAGGACGGAAACATGGGACTGTGGCGTATTGATAGCCCGATCCCACGTCCCGTAGTCATGTCCCGACTAATCATGTCGAAAAAGATCGGTCAAAGTCGTTCTACGTGTCGTGCAATGCGTGGTTTTGAAAATAGGAAGTTCACGTGATGGTCTTACACGTGATGACTAAAGTCGATAAAAGGACGGGGCTTGAAGTGTGTGTCAAAGCCCTCGGTTTTATGGGTTACAGGACCCACTCGACCGAGTCGTGACCTGACTCGGTCGAGTGCGTCCTTAGACGCAGCTACTGCCCATTTTTTTGGGTGCTACTCGATCGAGTAGCATATGTACTCGGTCGAGTAGCCCCTGTACAAGTGGTAACTCGTTTCATTTTTGATTGGAAATCGATGGTCGGCCAAATTAAATACAAATATCGCACGATTTTTATTTAACTCGGCTTCCGGTACTATAATCGTGTATGCATGCGATTATAATATCGTTATCGGAATTTTAGGAAAATGTTTATCGTTGCATTAGAAAATTTGAATTAGTGACGAAATGCATTCCTCTACGTCACGACATCGGAACTAACCCTTTCGAGTTACGTGATGTCGGTTTTCGTGTCAACGGGTTCCGTACTAATTATAAAAATGGGATCAAATGCGTTCAACTACGACCGGTTGCGATCACGTCACGCCCTTGAGTACATTGGGGCGGGGCTCCTCGAAAGGGCTCCACCTTCGTCGTTGCTCGTAAAGGGATTAGACGGACTTTAGGCAATCATCATAGTTAAACGGATTTAAAACCGAGTTTTGATACTAGTTTATATATACGTGGTATAATAACGTTAGTGTTAGTGTTACTACTACGACTATGATTACAATACAAAATATGACAAAGTAAATAGAGATGAGACGAGATAGTAGAGATCAAGATGGGGTTTAGGACACCCTCAACATACATGCTAGGTATAGGCCTCGGAAATGGACTCGTAAATAGCGACGGGACGCCGGAGTATCGAGGATGTACGCGAGTTATGGTGTGTATGTGTGTGTTTCACCGGTTTCCGAGGGACGAGGAGCTCGGGTTTTGTGTGTTTTGCTTAGGGTTTCTAAGGACTCGTAGTGTAGAGTGTATAGGTGATCTAGGGCTGAAAATGTAGGTTGATTAAACTTTGCCAAAACTTGTGAAATGCATGGGGGTCATGGGGTATTTATAGGCGTTTCCCCACGACATAGGGGCACTCGATCGAGTGGCCCTAGTGCACTCGATCGAGTGCCCTTGCAAACGGGTCAAACCCGGTTCAAGACGCTCCACTCGACCGAGTGGGGTCAATCCACTCGATCGAGTGGATCAATTAGGCGAGACAAATAAGGAAAGATTATCCTTGATTGATTTGATTGGTTTTTTTTGAATTCTGATTTTGTGCGCCAGTTTTCGAGAATGAATATGGCTGATTTGTGAGACGGTTTCGTCTTTGACCGGGTTTTGACCCGGTCGCCAAAAGACGGGATTTATTTTTGGTGTCGGTTTTGGCCCAAATTAGTCTCATTTTGCTCGGAACGACCCACTGGGCCTGGATTTGAGGTCTGTTTTGTGAGATTCTTACTCCACTAAAAGTCCATGTCGGATATTATTGAGTCCGAGCCCAAATCCGAGTATACCAAGTCACGTTTGCGTCCGATCATCATCGGGTGTTTTTCGGAGACTACCATAGACACGTGACAGTCAAAATGCGGGTGTCTACAGTATCAAAGCAATGTTATGGAAATGGCACGTCCTAGCGTCCATCAATCATCACGGGACAACTATGGGGCAAATGGCCAAGTCCCAAAATTTCACCAACCATTTCAACCTCATCAACAATCTTACGAACGTCCTCCATATGGTTACCATGAAAGTTGTCAAGGATCATTCCAACATCCTAACAACTACCAAACACCCTCACATAACCCGCAACCAAAAACCCCCAACTTTGAGACTTGTCAAATGTTGGTTCAAATGCAAAAGAGTCAACAAGAGGCGATAATGCTATTGCAAAAGGGTCAACATGAGATGATGATTTTATTGCAAAAGAGTCAACAAGTGATGATGACTCAAATACAAGGGGTTAAAGAGGAGCTTAGGGCCCAAATAGAGGTGCAAGATGCTCGAATAAATGCACTCATGGCTCGTATCACGATGTCGGCCACTCGAGCTCCACGAATTGTTGAGGAAGGTTCATTTGGGCATGAAGGTCAGGTATCTCCACAAGAAAGTCAACCCGATCGTGAAGCTACAAATGAAGAAGAGAGGGAGAATCAAGAGATCATTGTTGAGTGTTGCTTGGATGGTGAAGATATGGGAACAATAGAGGAAGTTGAAGCTTCAAGGGTCGACAATGAGGAGGGGTGTGAACATGATTCTCAAGGTAACTCTTGGGTAGCCAATGTATTGGCTATTAAGTTGGATTTGTTCGATTTTCTTCGTGATGAGCCGGATGTTGACAATCCAAACCCAAGTGAAGAGATGTCCCCTCAAGACCGAATTGACAAGGCGAGTGTAAAGGAACGTAATATTTGGGAAAAAGAGGTAGATGCCTTAGAACTTGCTTTGTATGGGAAATTGGAGGAGCCTAAAGCCTCCAATGAAGAAAACTTGATGCCTTCTCCTCCTCTATCGCACTCGATTTCTAGTCCCTTGTCTTGTGAGACGGTTGATGAAGAGAATCCTTGTCGGGCGGTGGAAAAGAGTTCTACTCTTGACCCCGTAGAAGAAGCAACCACCTTAGGGTGTGATCTCCCAACTCATAATGCCGAGCTTGACTCTAGACCACTATACCTACCGGATGGTCATAAGAGTCGTTTCTATGTTGGTTTGGAAGACCCGGAAGATCACGAGAACCCCGAGCATAATGAAGAAGATCGCTTCTTGCCTCCGACTTGGAAACTCTTGAAAGTAGCTAGGCTCGGCCATGTGAGCCTCAATGAAGATGTTGCTAGGGCATTTGACTTACTCCTCCGAGCTCTTGATGGCTATGGAAGTGTAGTTGGTGAGAGTAGTTTAGTGTAAATATCTTTTCCCTTTTCTTTTGTGCTTGTGTTTGTGTATATGTTTGTTTGGATATTTTGGTTTTTAAGATTGTTAGTTTTTGTGGAAGTCTTGTAATTTGGTATTTTGATGAGTGATGTGAGGGAGGGATCTTGATGAATTTTATTTGAGTTTATTTGGTAGGTCTTAGTGAAGATGAAGTCTCGAGGAGAGTAGATGATGATAGAAGCTTGGTTTTGAGCAAGGGAGTCGGTTTTTGAAGCTTTGGACAAGCTTTTGGGGTTATAGAAGGTTAGAAGATCTATCCCGGGCGAGAAGAAGGCTTCCCGACCGGGACGAGTGATCCATCCCGACCGGGGAGGAGCCGTCCCGACCGGGATGAGGGTACCAAAATTCGAGTTTTCTGGAGCGTCGTCCCGAACGGGAAGGGAGCTTCCCGACCGGGACGGGTGTGTCGTCCCGACCGGGACCATCCATCCTGACCGGGATGGTCCCCTGCTCCACATTTTGCCTCTTCTTCGACATTCAAGCCCACCCAACCATTTTATACCCCCTCCCAACCTCCCTACCTACCCTTGCACCTATCATATGACCTTACACTTCATATGCATACTCTCACCTCACCTTATCTTCACTACATACCGAGCTTCCCATCAAATCCCACTCCCTTCTACCATTGCAAGCTTAATACTTCAACCATGCGGGCCTATCAAGATTGAAGAGGAATAGCAATGGCGAAGACAAGCTATGTGCCGATATTGAACTATGAGACGATGGAGCGAGTGAGTTGCTAACTGATGGGTACGGCAACTATCCTTTCTTTTCCGTCTTTTATCGCTTGTTTTCCTTTGTTTGTCCACTTCCCCTTATACACTTTTGTGTCATGGTGGCCCTCGGGGCCTTTGTAGCTATTGCTCCCGACTCTCGATGACGTGATTACGTCGGGAGTCATTTCAAAATCCAAAGTTACAAGTCTTTTCACTTTATTTTTCACTTTTTGGGATTTAGTCGGATTTATGCGGAATCCGGGCTGGTGACTTGATTACACCTAGTACTCCCCTCCCATTTCCTTTTATTTCCTTCTTTTTATTTCTTCCCCCATCCATATCTTTTCTCGTCTCGGCCCATGGTGACTTGACTACACCCCGACCGGACACATTCTACCCTTTTCTCCGCTTTATTTTTGATTTTTAGCTTTATTTTCGTAGTTTCTTTTCTTTTCTTTAGTGTCTCCATACACTACGATCGAGCATGAGGACATTGCTCGGTTTAAGTGTGGGGGAGCGATATTCTAGTATAGTTAGTTTTATTTTCGTAGTTTCTTCGAAAAATCTTAAAAATCCCTAAAAATTTGAAATTTTTTCACAAAAATCAAAAAGATTTTCTTTTTGTGTCTTTTTCTTTTGTGTCCTTGTGCCGTATATTTTTTTTGTTGTGTGTTTTGCCTCCCCATTTCCTTGTAGGTTCCGCGATCGTCGTCAAGTTTCGAAAAGCAAGACATCCGGTAATATCCCTTCATTTCTTTCTCCTTTTTCCTTTTGTGGAGTTTGGAGGATGTGTTATGATTGTGAGTGCTCGGGCGGAGCTTTTTGAAGTTTGTAGTTGATGTGGTTGCTTGTTTGGAAGCTTCGGGGTGGTGATTGTTTATTTTGTGTGTTTGCTTGTTTGTTTGTCTTGTTTTTTTTTGTTTCCTTTTGTCTCTTTTTCTTTTGTTTTCGTCGTGTCTTTGTTTTGTGTGTGTAGTTGTGTCTAGTGTGTAAAAAGGTTTTCGAAAACCCGGTTTAGAGGCTAGTGTGCAAGCGTTTACTTTTCCTTTCTAGTAGTATGAATCGGGTATTGGACTTTAGCCTAGTAGAATGAACCTAAATCAATGATTTCGTTGGTCCTTTACCTCGAGTCCACCTAGCTTACTAGAGATTTACTACGGGATTTGCACTTTTGACCATTATGACCAGCCACGGTGTGAAAAGACCTTGGTTGCCGAGTCCCGTCCCTTAGGTGACCGTGTTTGGGATTGTTTGATTAGTCCAAGTCCTTCCACCTTTTTGTGGGTTTGAAGGGAAGGCGCCGTCCCGACTCACCCATTTCCCTACCTTCTACACATATCCACCAAATAAATTTGCAATTTGTTGAAATCTCTCTTTCTTGTTGCAAAGAAATGCCTACAATTCAAATCAAGCCAAAAGGGCAAAGAAAAGAAAATGAAAGAAAGAAAAGATTGAATAAAAAGAAAAGGCACAAAAAGCCAAAAAGAAAATAGAAAAGAAGAAAAAGAAATGGCATGGAAACACACAAAGCAAAAAAAAATGCAAAAGAAAGAAAAATGCCAAAAGAAAACCGTCTCACAAAAAGAATCCCCACATCTCAAAAATAAGCCTTTTACCGACTATTACCGTGAAGAGCCTACCAAAGGACCGAGTCCCTAGGAAGGATGATAGCGGTAATGGTCGGTCTTCCCTCATTTTGCAATACTATTCACCTTTTTACTTGGACTAGTTAAGCGGTTTTGGGCATGGGACGACCCTCTTGGCTCATCGCTAAAGGGGGCGGGGTCTCATTTACCTACAGTGTCGACTAACACCGTGGTTCATCAATTCCCATCCTGCCGATCGTCCCGTAGTACGTTCTTAGAAGGTTAGGAGGACCTAGGTAAGTTACCAACGTTTTTATTGCTTTGTCGTCATACTATTAGGGTTTAGTTCATTTCGATTTGTGTTATTAGCTTGGGAACGTTGTCACTTGCTTTGAGTCCTAAACCGGTGCTTCTTTCACCGCTTTGTAGAGGGAAGCAGTATTTGTTTCTTCTTGGGTGTAACCGATTATGTGTTTGTTTGTATGTTTGTTTGTTTGTGAAGTTCTCGTGTCCGGTTGCATCCACAGTTTTGTCGCAAGACCTTACTTGCCTTGCGGAGTACACTTTTCCTCTAAGTGTACTCGCGTGAGTTGAAAGGGCGTAGGGTGCACTAATACCCGCTCGGCTAGTTTAGTAGTTAGTATGTGCTTACTCGAGGGCGAGTAAGGGTTAAGTGTGGGGGAGTTGATATGTGTAGTTTGTAGTGCCTAATTTGCTGTGTTTTGGTCCCGTTTTCCTTGTGGAATCGCTCCTTGGGAGCGGTTTATGGGTTACTTATGCTTCCTTTAGTTCGTTTTAGGTTCCCGAGACCATTTGTGAAGAATTGGAGTGAATCCGACTCGATACATACACTTTTTGGAGCCAATGAAGTGAAGGAACGATCACTCGATGCCTTGGATTCGACCCCGAGACCTTGGGACCCGATCCCGAGCCTCTTAGACTCGATCCCAAGTCCCGAGAATCGATGAGAAACCCATGAGAGGCAAGGAGGGACCTTAAAGATCTTATTGGAGGCCTACAAGACTCATCCCCGACGGGAAGGACCTCATCCCGTCCGGGATGAGGTGCACAAATGCGATAGCTTCTGTCCTGGGTCCATCCCGACCGGGACCACCTCATCCCGACAGGGAAGAGCAATAACACAGCCTGGTGTTATTGATAACACAGCCCGGTGTTATGCTTGATCCCGACCGGGAAGAAAGCTTCCCGACCGGGAAGGATGGCCCATCCCGACCAGGACCATTCCTTCCCGACCGGGAAGAAGTGCTGTAGCCCGCAATTGCTTCTTTCCTTCTCCTTATTCATTGTAATCCTATATATACCCCCCCTCTTGCAATCTTATGGAATATCCTTCATTACCCACTAAACCCTAGACTAGTTTAGCATAGATTAGCTTAGATTAGAGTAAATTAGTCGGTAATTAGTCCTTAATCTTAGTTTAATCCTTGTATTAAGGGAGTTCTTAATGATCTCCACCAAGATTGACAACCTTGGGTGATTGTTTTGGGGTTTTCTTATTAATGCAAGTTTCAATCTTTCATCCTTTTTTTAGTAGGTATAATCTTCTTAATCCTTTCTCTTAATCTTGTTTATTCATCCAAGTTTTAATCTTTGTTCATTGTATTGTTCATAGTTCATTGTTTTCACTAGTTTCATTATGATTGTTTTGGTTTTTATGTTGGTTTCTCTTGTTAGTGTTAGTTTTAGATTAGATATGTTTGAGTAGACTCTTGCTAGGGTTATTAGGGTGATTGGTTGTGATTATGGATGATTAGGGTGAGATGGGTGGTACTAGATGTTGTTTTTGTTGTTTGCCATTTACCTTGCACTCCACATGTTCGATGAAATGCTTGTGAGACTAGAGACGATCAATCCTTGTTTTTTCTTGCATATTCTCTTGTATGTATGTGTTTGGTTGGTTGGTTTGGTTCCCTCATTACGTAGCGAGAGCCCGATGAGGGCGACCCCTAGGCCGATTACGTAGCGAGAGCCCGATCGACGGTACCTAGGCTACGAAAGCATGCTAGTAACCCCGTTTTTCCCCTTTTTATCTTCTTTGACTCCATGAATCCGACCTAACCCTAGTTTTCCTTCTTATTGTTATCCTTGCTTTCCTTAGTCGTTAGTTACTTGTTTATCTTCGTTTCCCGTGTTTTAGACCTAGTTTAGTCCTTAGCCTCCCCCTAGATTTGCTTGTCTCGAACCTAGTCCTAGACCGTAGCACCCATTAGTCTAAACGCATTTTCCGTCCCTGTGGATCGACCCGACTTGCCCTAGATACCTAGTTAGGTTAGTTGGTTATTATTTGGTGGCGGGATCCACGACGAATCCCTCCAATCACCCCCACTGAAGAAATATTAGACATAGGCTACACATATATACAGCTAGCGGAGAACGGCCAGCACGACCTTACTTGAACAGGATCTGTTCTATAGGCTCGTACCTCTGTATCCGTGAGATCTACAGAGACAGCAACCAAAGTGTGGTTGATGAACCATAGCCGTGTGAACAGAGCGCGATTGACGGAAGCCATTGGTTCTTGGACCCTTTGTTCTTACTGTAGATGACCGTTCCTGAGTCCACTCGTGGGGTCGGGATGTTCACACGGTTGTCTGACGCACTTACTTCTTCCAACAACCGGACACATTGTCTTCGAAATTTTTTTGATTTGCAAGAGCTACAAGAAAGAAGGAATCATAAATTCGGTTTCAGCTGCCCCTACACTGCTGATAACCGAGGCAAAGAACATTTTGAAAGAGTTCCCCTTGACTCCAAACCAAATTTTTGATTTGCAAGGGCTACGAGGAGGAAGGAATAATGTAAAGAAAAAGTGTGGAGCGAGTACTACAGAGAATTGTCCCTTTTTTCCAGATGCACAAGCATACTTAGTTCAAGAGAGCCAAGAGTGTTAGAATGTTCTTGAGAAGGGAACGGTCGGGTAAAGAAGTCTCCCACACTGAAGAAATATTAGACGTAGGCTACGCATATATACAGCTAGCGGAGAACAACCAGCACGACCTTACTTGAACAGGATTTGTTCAATAGGCTCGTACCTCTGTATCCGTGAGATCTACAGAGACAGCAACCAAAGTGTGGTTGATGAACCGTAGCCGTGTGAACAGAGCGCGATTGACGGAAGCCATTGGTTCTTGGACCCTTTGTTCTTACTGTAGATGACCGTTCCTGAGTCCACTCGTGGGGTCGGGATGTTCACACGGTTGTCTGACGCACTTACTTTTTCCAACAACCGGACACATTGTCTTCGAAATTTTTTTGATTTGCAAGAGCAACAAGAAAGAAGGAATCATAAATTCGGTTTCAGGTGCCCCGACACTGCTGATAACCGAGGCAAAGAACATTTTGAAAGAGTCCCGCTTGACTCCAAACCAAATTTTTGATTTGCAAGGGCTACGAGGAGGAAGGAATAATGTAAAGAAAAAGTGTGGAGCGAGTACTACAGGGAATTGTCCCTTTTTTCCAGATGCACAAGCATACTTAGTTCAAGAGAGCTAAGAGTGTTAGAATGTTCTTGAGAAGGGAACGGTCGGATAAAGAAGTCTCCCACACTGAAGAAATATTAGACGTAGGCTACGCATATATACAGCTAGCGGAGAACAGTCAGCACGACCTTACTTGAATAGGATTGGTTCTATAGGCTCGTACCTTTGTATCCGTGAGATCTACAGAGACAGCCACCAAAGTGTGGTTGATGAACCATAGCCGTGTGAACAGAGCGCGATTGACGGAAGTCATTGGTTCTTGGACCCTTTGTTCTTACTGTAGATGACCGTTCCTGAGTCCACTCGTGGGGTCGGGATGTTCACACGGTTGTGTGACGCACTTACTTTTTCCACCAACCGGACACATTGTCTTCGAATTTTTTTTGATTTGCAAGAGCTACAAGAAAGAAGGAATCATAAATTCGGTTTCAGGTGCCCCGACACTGCTGATAACCGAGGCAAAGAACATTTTGAAAGAGTCCCGCTTGACTCCAAACCAAGTTTTTAATTTGCAAGGGCTACGAGGAGGAAGGAATAATGTAAAGAAAAAGTGTGGAGCGAGTACTACCGGGAATTGTCCCTTTTTTCCAGATGCACAAGCATACTTAGTTCAAGAGAGCCAAGAGTGTTAGAATGTTCTTGAGAAGGGAACGGTCGGGTAAAGAAGTCTCCCACACTGAAGAAATATTAGACGTAGGCTACGCATATATACAACTAGCGGAGAACGGCCAGCACGACCTTACTTGAACAGGATCTGTTCTATAGGCTCGTACCTCTGTATCCGTGAGATCTACAGAGATAGCAACCAAAGTGTGGTTGATGAACCATAGCCGTGTGAACAGAGCGCGATTGACGGAAGCCATTGGTTCTTGGACCCTTTGTTCTTATTGTAGATGACCGTTGTTGATGAACCATAGCCGTGTGAACAGAGCGCGATTGATGGAAGCCATTGGTTCTTGGACCCTTTGTTCTTACTGTAGATGACCGTTCTTGAGTCCACTCGTGGGGTCGGGATGTTCACGGTTGTCTGACGCACTTATTTTTTCCAACAACCGGACACAAAGTGTGGACATGACGTAGGTCCACCCCGACGCGGCCACGCGCGGGTTTGGGTAGGCGAATGCACCTCCATATGAGAATGGATCGAATTGAAATTTAAGTCGAAATGGAGTCGCCACCGAATTTTATGGTTATTCGGAACCGTTCGAGTCCACTCTATATCTCTATGGGCCATACACAAAGTACGACCCATTTCGGTTTTAGAGTTTATTGGGCTCGTCCCTTTGCATTGCGATACCAATACTGTCACTACCGGTTATCGTGTATTGAATGACTCTCGTGCGCCAACGGTTTCGGGCATCCGGAAACCGAGGTTCTGAGTAAGGGGTGAGGGTACGTCTTGGGAAGCCCACTAAGGACACCCAACCCCGCCCGCACATCGCGGCCTCTACTAAGACATCGTTTGACTTTCTAATATGCGCGTTAGTGATTCGGTGAAATGATATGCAAACAGCGTTTTAGCTAAGCATGCGAATTGAATATGAGCTATGTCATTTAATGCATCTAATTTATTGTCGAAGTGATTTAGCATGCGAGGGTTCATTTAAAAGTGGTAAAACGCAAATAAATAAAGCAAAGCAAAATAAATCGATTACAAGTTACACGGGCGGAATACAACCCGGAATTCACAATACGACGAACAATAAAACATAATAGCCAAAATATACAATCGAAATGGCAAGCAATAATTACAAACGGACCCGTGTATAAACTAGACCGTGAGTTTGTGTAGATGGACGAACCTTAATTAGTTACGCATTATATTGCATATTAATCACAGGACGGAGGTTTGAGACCTAGGCGTGGTGCTAACCCGATCTCGAACCTCGATGCCTTGTCCCGACTTATCACCTCGAGAAATGGAGTCTAAATTAATTATACGTCGAATACGGCTAAAGAGTCGTCAACATAAAATTGATATTGTGAGACCGTCGATAAAAATCGTTTATGTGTCGTGATATGTGTGAGTTTTGAAGAAAGGAGGGTCACGTGATTGTCTTTACACGTGATGACTAAAGTCGTAAAAAGACGAGGCTCGAAATGTGTGTCGAGGCTCTCGGTTTTCTGGGTTACAGGACCCACTCGACCGAGTCGTGGGCTGACTCGGTCGAGTGCGTCCTGGAAGACGCTACTGGCCAGTTTTTTGGGTGCTACTCGATCGAGTAGCCTATGTACTCGGTCGAGTAGCCCCTGTACGAGTCGTGACTCGTTTATTTTTGGATTTAAAATCGATGATTTGCCAAGTCAAATACAAATATCGCACAATTTGTATTTAACTTGGTTTCCGGTACTACAATCGTGTATGCATACGATTATAATGCCGTTATCGGAATTTTACAAAAAACGTTGTTAGTTTGAAAATTTTGATTAGTGACGAAATTATGTCCCTCTACGTCACGACATCGAAATTAATCCTTACGGATGATGAGATGTCGATTTGCGTGTCAATAGGTTCCGTACTAATCTTAGAAATGGATGTAAACGCGTTCAACTACGAATGATCGTGATCGTGTTAATAAACGAACCATAAAAATGACCATCGTAATTAAATGTGTTTGGATCCGAGTTTTGAAATTATTACGTCACGACATCGAAATTAATCCTTACGGATGATGAGATGTCGATTTTCGTGTCAACAGGTTCCGTACTAATCTTAGAAATGGATGTAAACGCGTTCAACTACGAATGATCGTGATCGTGTTAATAAACGAACCATAAAAATGACCATCGTAATTAAATGTGTTTGGATCCGAGTTTTGAAATTATTACGTAGAAATATATATATATATATATATATATATATATATATATATATATATATATATATATATATATATATATATATATATATATATATATATATATATATATATATATATATATACACGGTACATACAAAATTATGACAAAATGTACATAACAATAATTAAAATGCGATAAGTAAAATACTAGCGTTAGATGTTAGATGCAAGAAATAAATGTTAGATGTTAGTAATGTCGTTACTATCGACTCAATATAATACTATAAGCATGAATATAAATATACATAAAAACGAGAAAAAGGATGAAGAAGGAAAAGTCGGTGTTGAATTGTCACACCCTCAACCTACATGTTCTTGCTTCTCGGGATACGGTTCGTCAAACGGCGGCAATGGCACGGGAACGTCTAGATACGTAGGAGGAGTTGATGGTGTGTATGTATGGCTCGGTTTGTGTGGGATTTTTACGAGTTTGTGCTCTCGGAAAATTGGTGTAAGAGTGATGATGCCTAAGGGTTGAACTAGGGCTGAAATTTGTATGTAAATTGAGTGCAAAGTTGGCTGAAAATGAGGGTTGAGAGTTCATGAAAAGATGTTGAATGCTTAGGATTGACGGGTATTTATAGGGAACCCGTGACATAGGGTCACTCGACCGAGTGGCCCTAATGCACTCGGTCGAGTGCCCTCGTGAATGAACATGGACCGGTTTTAAGAGGCTCCACTCGATCGAGTGGTCAATCCACTCGACCGAGTGGATCAATCAGGCCGCAACATTTTAGGAGTGATTGGCATTGATTTGATTTTAATTGATTTTGGATTGATTTTGCTGATTTTGAATGTATCAAGTCGTTTTTTGTGTCGGGTTTGTCTTGACCGGGTTTTGACCCGGTTGCTAAAAGACGGGAATTTTTTTTGGTGTCGGTTTTGACCCAAATTAGTCTTATTTTGCTCGGAAAGACCCACTGGGCCTGAATTTGAGGTTGGTTTTGTGAGGTTTGTATCCCGTTAAAAGCCCATGCCGGACATTATTGATTTCAAGCCCGTATCCGAGCGCGTTAGAACATGTTAGCGTCCGATCATCATCGGGTGTTTTTTGGAAACTACCATAGACACCTGGCAGTCAAAATGCGGGTGTCTACAGAGCCCCCACTCTGACTAAGGCTTGGACAGGGCGAAAGTTAGAGTAGCTACCAAGTCGGTTAAGACCTGGCAGACTTCCGATCGGGTCGTTTATAGTCCATTAGATTCGCGTGAAGGGCTCGCCAGCCATAAGTTAGAAATCATACCTGAGCTGATGATGATAACTCCGTGGGGAATCGGACTTGTCGCATAAGTCCTGGGTGCGCCTATATGTGGGCTCATCCCGTACCATTCCGGGGAAAATGCCGCCTCGGGCTTCCGCTGGGAAGATTTAGAGGGTTGCATGTCCCTGTTTGAGTCGTACCAGTATAAGTCACATAAAATGTATGCAACACGTAGGTAGTAGAAATGACTTGCGCTGGGAAATAAAAAATTTGGATGATTGAAAAAAATTTGAAAATTTTTAGGATGTGTATATATTTTTGACAGACTGCTCGGGATGACTAAATTCCTGTGTCTGTGGGGAAAAGTTATGTGTTGGGCCTGTATGTTTAGGCCCGCTTGGGCCAAGGAGGCACAACTGCAGGGATGTACCAGGGTTTTGATGTTATAAATACATCACCCTGGCTCCTCTCTTTGTCACAACTCTCAAAAGCTTCATCTTCTCCTCAAAAGAAAACTTTATCCCTTTCAAGAAACTTTATCATGGCTATTGACCGTCTGATCAACATGTTGCAAGATTGGGCCTACCGTTTTAGGGATGCGAGTAAGGTAGCCTTAAGGCAGTCATGCATATTCCAATTGTTCACGTTCCGTCAGATGCACGTGGACCGTCATTTCCTTGACGCCTGTCTGACCTTCTGGGATGACACTTACCATGTTTTCGCCTTCCCTCGGGGCGAGATCTGTCCTCTTCCTGAGGAAATTGCTGCTATAGGGGGGTGGAACCCACTGCTCCGTCCCGCCGTCCTTTTCTCAGTTCGGGACCCCAGGAGGAAACTACGGAAGTTTTTGGGGCTCTCCCATGCTGAAGTATCCCGCATGCTTGAAGGGGATACCGTTTCTCTGCTTGCCTTAGCTGAGAAGTTCATGAACCCGAATGACATCCGGGTTACGCCCATTCATAGCCGTAGGGCGTTCGCTTTCTGTATGCTGCACGTGTATGCCTTCGAAGGCCATGTGGACCTGCTGTCTTGTATGGGTAGCGTTCGTCTTCTCGTAATTGCTGACCTTATGGAGACGGAGTGTAGTCCTGCATCGTTGATCACGGGGGAAATTATTCAGGGCTTGGACAACCGAAAGAGGGATGAGTCAGCCCGTTTCACTGGGAGCACCCGTCTGCTGCAGGTATATCGCTTTTTTTTTCGATTTTTTTTTTCGTCTTCGCGATATACTGCTACAGGGGGCACTCGACCGAGTCACCCTGGCACTCGATCGAGTGCCCTCGTAAAGGGGTCTACTGCCTCGTTTTAGGGGTGTCACTCGATCGAGTGACCCCGGCACTCGATCGAGTGCCTTCTGGCGAACCTCCGAATTGTTCTGATGGATGTTGTGTTCTTTTCAGCTTTGGCTATTTGAGAGGTTGTCAAAGATCGAGCCTCCTCTCAACCCGAGTCAATATTGGTTCAACCAGGTGATGACAAGGAGACGGCCTACCGACTCGTCCTGCCTGACTACCCAGAAATATTGGGAGGAAGAATTAACATTCCATCGTGGTCCATTGATACGATGGGTGGTTCCATGGTGGCCTATTTATGCTTGGACGGGCTTGGCGTCTGGAGACAAAGCACGCTACCAGGTGATTCTGTCCTTTAGCCATACAGTTCACCTTTATCCTGACCGCATACTCAGGCAGTATGGGTGGACTCAGCGCATCCCGGAGAACGAGGCAGTTGTGAGTGCACCTACCCAGCTGACCGACATTATGTGTGACACCTGGATTCAGAGATGGTATACTCGAACTACTTGGTCCGTTCCCAAGTCGCTTCATTCTACCTGGGTGTCTTATTCTTATGAAAGGTGGACCAAAGCCGAGACTGCCGAAGCTCGTGCTGCTCTGAAGGTTGATGAGGCCTTCGACCTGCTTCGACGAGAGAAAGTTAAAGATAACAGAGATTTTTTTGCTGAAGGGGAGACTATAGCCCCGATAGTCCGCCTAACGCCAAGTCAGAGGAGAGGAGTAAGGACTCGAGCTAGGGGGCCCCATGCTAGAGGTGCTTGGGGGGAAGTGAGCCCCCGGACAAATTTGGAGAGGAGACCAGGGGCCAGGCCTTTAGTCCAGGACCGACTTGGTCCTAAGGACAGGTTGCCAGAGCACATACGGGCTCGACTTGGGCCCGTGACAATAGCTGAAGATCCTCTGTCGAAGAAGAGGACTCGGGCCAAGGAGGTTCCCGTGGTCATTCGGGAACGATCTTCTCCACCCCGGCGACCTCGGGCTCCACGAGACCCGAAGGACAAGGGCAAGGGCAAGATGCCCGGATACTAGTCTCCTGCTATTATTATTTAGATATTATTACTATTTTTGTTGTGTGTTGTTTTTTTTTGTGGCTTTTTCGTGGCTTTTGTAATTTTGAATTACCGAGTTTATTGGGTTTTTTTTTTGGAATAATAAAAGTACTATATTAGTGAAACCGTTTCTGTCTTTTTCGTTATTGCGGTGGTTGTGCCCTTTTGAGGGGCTGCCTACGTATCCACAGTTAGTGGAATCAAACCAAACGTAGTTCGGGCGTAGATTTTTTTGCAATTTCGAAATACATCAAGACTATGAGTTCGAGATGTGCGACAGTAGGATAAATAATCCTAACTTATTGACTTGCTTTTAAATTTTTGAAAAAGATGTTTTTAAATAATTTTTGCAAATGACATTTGAGATAAGGTTTAGGGGTAGTAGCGCTTCAGCTGGTCTAGGTTGGTTGGGTTGACAAATTCATTCCCGTCTAGGTCCGTCAGCATTACGGATCCTCCTGATAGAACCTTCTTGACTAGGTATGGCCCAGCCCAATTGGGTTTGAATTTTCCCCTTGGGTCAACCGGTAGTAAGGCACGAACCGATTTTAGGACCAAATCCCCTTCCTTGATATTCCTGGGCCTAACTCTTTTGTTAAAGGCCCGCTTGATTCTTTTTTGATATATTTGGATGTTATTGAGAGCCCGCGACCGTCGTTCGTCCAAGAGAATTAACGAGTCATATCGAGCTTGAACCCAATCTGCTTCGGGCACTTGGCTTTCTAGTAGAATTCTGAGAGACGGTATTTCCAATTCGACCGGCTGGACTGCCTCCATGCCATACGTTAAATAATATGGAGTTGCCCCGGTTGCAGTTCGGATCGACGTCCGGTACCCCCATAGGGCAAAGGGTATTTTGTCGGGCCAGTCCCGATAATTATCAGCCATCTTTTTAAGTATGGTGACAATTGTCTTATTAGCAGCTTCTACCGCTCCGTTTGTTTGGGGACGGTATGGCGAAGATGTATGCCTCTGGATTTTGTATTTCGCTAGCAAAGTAGCGGTTTCGACTTGGAAGTGGGTCCCGTGATCACTGATAAACTCATGTGGGATCCCATATCGGCATATGATTTTATTCTGGATAAACTTGGCTACGTGCTTGGCGTTCAAGACACGGTATGGTTCGGCTTCGACCCACTTGGTGAAATAGTCGATAGCTACCAAAATAAAACAGTGACCTCCCGTCCCGGAAGGGTTTACTTTCCCAATTATGTCAATCCCCCATGTCGAAAATGGCCATGGCGAGGTCATGGTGTACAGTAGGGACGATGGCATGTGTTGAACATTACCGAAAATTTGACAATTATGGCAGTGTTTGACATATGATTGACAGTCGGCCTCCATACTGTTCCAGTAGTATCCGAGCCTCATGATTTTTCGGGCTAGCATATGGGCGTTCATATGCGGGCCGTTTTCACCGTCGTGTACTTCGGCCATCACTTTTTCGGCCTGTGTTTTGTCGATACATAGGAGTAAAGCCCCTTGTGCCGTCTTTTTGTATAACTGACCATCGTCCGTACGAATGAATTGGGTGGCCAGTCTTCGCAGGGCTTTCTTGGCCCGATTTTCAGTTCCCGGGGGATATTCCCCCGTTGTCAAATAAATTAGGATAGCCTGATACCAAGGTTCTGGATCGGTGATCTCAATATCTTGAATGGCGTTGACATACGCCAGCTCGGACCGTCTTTCGACACAAATTGGCATACTGGGCATATGTTCCGGGATGTTTAGTAAGGATGCCAATTTGGAAAGTGCGTCCGCGAACTGGTTTTCTTCGCGCGGGAGATAGATGTATTCTACCTTCTGGAATTGCTTCTCTAGAACCCTTACTCGCGCTTGGTAAGCCACGAGATTGGCATTCCAAGTTTTCCATTTTTGAAGGGCTTGGTTGATGACTAGGGACGAGTCCCCGTGAACCCGGAGATTTGTAATTCCCAAATCAGCAGCCGCTTGCAACCCGTGGATGCATGCTTCATATTCGGCCGCATTGTTTGTCACATCAAAGTCTAATTTGATGGATAACGGTGTGTGCTCCCCTTGTGGTGATATAAGGAGAATACCGACTCCGAACCCTCGAAAGTTGGATGCTCCATCGAAATACAGATCCCAAGTTTCAGTGTCAGTATGGAATATGTCTTCGTCAGGAAAGGCCCAAGTATCAGTATGGTCTTCTTCAGATATCGGGCTGTCGGCGAGGAACTCGGCTACCACCCGGCCTTTGATGGCTTTTAATGGTACAAACTTGAGGTCAAACTCAGCTAGCATTAAAGTCCATCTGGACATTCTTCCATTAAGAATGGGCTTTTCGAACAAGTATTTGATCGGATCCATTTTGGACAGGACATGTACCTCGTGACTGAGCATGTAGTGTCTGAGCTTTTTAGTGGCCCAAGCCAGAGCTAGGCACGTTTTCTCGAGCATTGTATATTTGCATTCGTATTCCAGGAACTTTTTACTGATGTAGTAAATAGCCCGTTCTTCTGAATCGACTGTCTGGGCCGGCATAGCCCCCATGGCTGTCTCAGTCATTGTTAGGTATAACGACAGAGGCAAACCGGGTTGAGGTGGCATTAATACTGGCGGAGCAGACAGGATCTCCTTGATTCTGTCAAAAGCCGTTTGGCATTTATCGTCCCATAGTACCCGTTCCCTTATCTTCAGTTTCTTGAAAATGGGTTCACACACCATGGTTAGCTTTGAGATAAACCGACTGATGTATTGAACTTTTCCGAGAAACCCCCTTATTTCTTTTTCGGTCTTGGGTGGTTGCATCTCGGTGATGGCTTTGATTTTAGCTGGGTCGACCTCGATGCCGCGTTGGCTAACGATATGGCCCAGTAATTTGCCTGATGTTACCCCGAAGCTGCACTTTTGAGGGTTCAACCTCATGTTGTACTTACGTAATCGGGTGAAGAACTTTCTTAGGGCAACAACATGCCCATCTCGGTTTTTAGATTTAACAATCATGTCATCGACATAAACTTCCACTTCCTTATGCATCATGTCATGTAACAAGGTCGTGGCTGTTCGTTGATAAGTGGCCCCGGCATTAATGAGCCCAAACGGCATAACTGTATAACAATAAGTACCCCATGGCGTGGTGAAAGTGGTTTTACCCATGTCTTCTTCTGCCATCTTGATTTGGTTATATCCGGCATACCCGTCCATAAATGATAGAAGGGCATGATCAGCCGTGTTGTCCACTAGTATGTCGATGTGTGGCAACGGAAAATCGTCTTTTGGGCTGGCCTTGTTAAGGTCTCGAAAGTCTACACATACCCGCACCTTGCCGTCCTTCTTGGGTACCGGTACTATGTTTGCAACCCAGTCTGGATATTCAGACACTTGTATAAAGCCTGCTTTGAATTGTTTGTCTACTTCTTCCTTGACTTTGAGAGACCACTCGGGCTTCATTCTTCGAAGCTTTTGTTTTGCCGGTTTGCACCCATCTTTGATGGGTATGCGGTGTTCAGCTATTTCTCGATCTATCCCCGGCATGTCCTTGTAGGACCATGCGAAGACATCTTTGAACTCTTGGAGGAGGTTTGTGAGTTGTTGTCTCTCCTCGGGACCTAAAGATAACCTTATCTTAAGCATTTGGGGCTCTAAGGTTGTTCCCACATTGATAGACTCGGTTTCTTCGATTACCAGATCTCGGGATTCCCTCTGTTCTAGTTGCTCGATCAGATACGGAGGCAAGGATACCTGTTCATCGGGTTTCTCAATGTCATTGCAGAAAACATTTTTGAAATTGAAAGTATTTTGAAAATAAGACAAGTCATAAGCGGAACGGTTTTCATTATTATTGATGGTAAATTTGGAAAACAGCTCGAAGAGAGCAGCCATCTGATCATTGGTCAGAGGCAGGATGGGGAGTGCTTTCGGGACATACCCCGAGGCTCCAGTGGCAGTGACTATAGGGAGGGGGTTACAGTTTGGACTCTAGCACCAGACCCCTTAGACTCGAATACAGACTCAGACTCAGACTCAGACTCTGACTCTGACTCAGACTCAGACTCGGAATCGGTGTTTGGCATGTCTCCTTCCCCGGTGGTCAGCTTGTAGACTCGACCCTGGCCGTCGGTCCACTTGATGGTCTTCCTCCAGGCTCTTTTCCCAGTATCAGCTCCAACCTCTGAGATCAGCTTTGAGGGATCGAACCTGTTGCTTCGAAGGATCAGGTTCACCAGATCTTCCTTGGGGTTCGGAATAGCTTTGTCTTCCCCAAACAAGAGCCCCAGCACGGGCTCGGCATTGTCAGCACCCTCCTTGGATTCAGATTGGATGAGGGCAAATATGTCATCTGGAATATAGTTGCATTCCCGAGCTAGTTTAGTCTCGGGATATGTGATGGTTGGTTGATATAGGCCAACTTGAATAGCCCCGAATACCGGTGTGACGAAATAGTCAGCCAACCTTGGGCTATAAGGGCCCAAGTAGGTACCCTTGATGATGTTGCAAGCTTTCTCAATGCCTGCTCGTACCACATTCCTCGGGGTTATAGTATACCCTAAACCAAAGTGAGATTCCCCGTCATTTAGGACTTCAATAATCTTCCCAGCTGGAAGATATGGCCTCGAGGTAGCCCCCGGTAAATACCCCAAATTTTGCAGCATTGCATCGATGCTTGTGGTGAAATAGGGCCTGAAAAGGTACTCTTCTTCAATCATCCCCAAAAAATCGAATCCCCATAGGTCGGTGCGGTCCGTGGCGTTACAGCTAGCCACAGTCATAGGGGTTGCTTCTAGGGTGATAATGCCGTCTTGCAAGGGCATTTTGATCTTTCGGTGGAGAGTAGAAGACACCGCCTTTACAGCATGAATCCAAGGCCTTCCTAGGAGTAGATTGAAAGAGGAGGTGACATCTATCACCTGGAATTCTAGCTCTTTTTCAATTGGACCCATTGTAATTGCTAATTTAACGGCCCCAGAAACCGCCTTTGGTCTTCCATCGAAAGCTTGGATAGTTTGGGCGGTTGGTATGTAGTCGGCCTCGGTGATACCGAGGGCTTTGGCAGTCCTTAGAGGGAGGACATTCACAGCAGACCCGTCGTCGACTAGGGTCATTGGTAGGTACTTACCCCGGCAAATTACCGTGATATACAGAGCCAGATTGTGAGAGGCCCCGAACGGTGGTAGGTCGGCATCCGAGAAGGTGACTACCGGGCCTTCTTCTTTGGACTTGCCCTCGAGGCAGGGCAGGATAGTGGCTACCATTTCAGTAGGGGTAACCTGTGAGTCGACCTTGATCTGATCGAGAGCCTTAGTAAGTGCCTCTCGGTGTTCTTGTGAGCTAACCAAGAGTTGCCATATAGTAAGGTCAACTCGGGTTCTCTTCAATTGTTTGACAAGAGCCGTATCGGTACTTGGCTCTTCAATGGCCTCTTCCGTCCTGGCAAGTTCAGTGACGGCTGAGATGTCCTTAGAGCTAGCGGCTGAATAAGGACGATCGGCGGTGGTGAGGTGGTTACTGGCTAAGGCCTTGGACTTAGCCTTCCGGATTTCTTCGGAAGTGATAGGGACAGTTTCCCCTTTGGTGAGGTACACATCTTCCTCATCATCGAACCAGATTCCATTGATTTGTGGGATGAAAGGAGAGATAAGGTGAGAACAGTCGATCACTTCACCGGTGAAGATAGCATTAGAGCTAAAGGGGTTGTCCTTGTTGCTTGGCTTGTCCCCGGGTAACGGTATTTTCCCGCTCTCAATTAAATCCTGAATTAGATGCTTCAGCTTCCAACATTTCTCGGTATCATGCCCATTGCCCCGATGATATTGGCAATAGGCTTGGGCATTGTAGCCTTTGGAGCGTTTTTCAACTGGGACTTCAGGAGTTGGGCCTATCGGTTGGATCAGGCCCTTGGAAGACAGCCTTTGTAAGGCATATGTATAGGTAGTCCCTATATCAGTGAATACCCTAGGAGGAGTAGTTCTTTTGGATGAGGCATCCAAAAGATTAACCGTGTCGAAGATGCTTCGGGTTGCGGCCGGAGGCTTGGTAGTGGATGAGGAGGCCCCTTGATATCCCTTGCCAGGGGCCTTAGTCAGGCTCTCTAGTCTTAGATCGTCTTCAATTCTCATGCCCATTTCAGTAAGGGTGGTGAAATTGGGGATGACAGCATACCGGAGGTGGACCCGGTAGGAAGGGAGAAGGTTCTTGACAAAAGCCTCCACTAAAGTCTTTTCACTGGGCTTATCGACCAGTTTCACACTTTTGGCCCTCCAACGTTGGAGGTATTTGGTAAAGCCCTCCTTAGGTTCTTGGGCCATAACCTCTAGAGACCGCATTGTGGTCTGGATCTCGGTGTTGTCAGCATAGTTCCGAGCAAATTCCGTAGCCACATCATCCCATGTCGAGAACTTCTTCGGGTCTAGCCTGTAGTACCAGGCCTTTGGGTGTTTCTCCAGAGATGCAGCAAAGAGGTTTTTGAACATAGAAGAGTCCACTCCCTTGATAGCCATGAACTCCTTGAAGGCCCGTACATGTAGTAACGGGTCTTCAGTCCCTTCGAACATGGGTAAGCCCGTGAGATTCAGGTTTGCGGGCAGTTTGTCACTTACCGGCGAGTACTCCCGACTGTTTTCCCGGTGAATATTGTTACTTCCAGTTAGGTGGATTTGTTCTTCCAATCGGCGAACCGAGCTAACTAGTTCAGCTAGGGGTTCCGTGACCCCGGTATTTGGAGTCCTGTGCTCCACTACAGCTAAACGAGCAACGATAGCCACTTGATCGGCCCTCATTTCCGTCAAATGGGCCTCAATGTCGGCCTGTTTGTCGACCATGGTGTGCACAGAGGTCTTCAGACTGTTCAAAGTAGCTTCCATTCTGCGGGTGTGTCTGGTTGCCGGTGGCCTGTCTGTAAGAACACCGCGTAGTCAGATATTGAACCCAGACCTTGGAACCAAAATAGTACATCCCAAGCAGGGAAAAGACTAAAACGACTTGAAAGAGACTCTTAGACGGGTGACTCGTGGATGACGGACTTTCCTTAAGATTCGACGGGTGGGCCGAATCTTGTTTGAAGGAAGGCCGACGTGAGACGTCCCCAGACTTTGGACCCAAATGTGTAGACGGACCCTCCTTTGTAGGAGTATGTCCTACGTAGGTGGGCCTTGCCTTAGTCTAATAAGGCGGACTGGGGGAGGGAGGAAACTCGTGATGTAAGATCGACAGAGTTTCGACGCTAGAGACCTTGACTACTTACGACATGACCCGACACTGCTAAATACGGGAAGGTCCTAAGGGGGAGGGAAGTTTTGAAAAGGATCATTTTTGGAAAGTCCGAGAAAGCTCGGGGAAAGGCCCGATTTTTTCCAAGAAAATCGGAAAGTGCATCAAGCCTTGGTTTTGAAAGTTCGAAAATATTTTCGAGTTTTGAATTGGGCAGCATACCGGCTAGAAAGTGGGCTATTTTGAGTAAAATCATAAGTCCTAAATTCGGTATGTGTCCCGGGTTTTGAAATTTGAATATATTTTGAAAAGATGCATTTTTGAAAATGCCGGTTTTTGAAAATCGACACGGAAACCAAGTAGCACGTAGTCACGCAAACATTATAACGACGCCATGTATGCTTTACACTAAGTCTCGATCGGTTTATAGAGGGTCTATACCAGTGCTCATAGTCTAGACGAGAAACGGGACGGACTTCCTAAGTCGAGTAGAGCTTAGAACATACCGCAAAGTCCATACGAATCGACTATGAACACCTTTAACGTATCCAAGGCGGAATACATCGTGGTATAGTGGGACGTCGGTCACCAGTACCGGCCCGGGAAAAATAGGGGTTATGCATGAACCGTAAAACTAAAATGCATATTGTATTTGTCAAACGATTTCTATTCGAGTCTCACCCTGAGGATGCCGATGGTTAGGCACTCATCGGTTAATCCCCAGCGGAGTCGCCAAATTGTGGACATGACGTAGGTCCACCCCGACGCGGCCACGCGCGGGTTTGGGTAGGCGAATGCACCTCCATATGAGAATGGATCGAATTGAAATTTAAGTCGAAATGGAGTCGCCACCGAATTGAAATTTTATGGTTATTCGGAACCGTTCGAGCCCACTCTATATCGCTATGGGCCATACACAAAGTACGGCCCATTTCGGTTTTAGAGTTTATTGGGCTCGTCCGTTTGCATTGCGATACCGATACCGTCACTACCGGTTATCGTGTATTGAATGACTCTCGTGCGCCAACGGTTTCGGGCATCCGGAAGACGAGGTTCTGAGTAAGGGGTGAGGGTACGTGTTGGGAAGCCCACTAAGGACACCCAACCCTGCCCGCACATAGCGGCCTCTACTAAGACATCGTTTGACTTTCTAATATGCGCGTTAGTGATTCGGTGAAATGATATGCAAACAGCGTTTTAGCTAAGCATGCGAATTGAATATGAGCTACGTCATTTAATGCATCTAATTTATTGTCGAAGTGATTTAGCATGCGAGGGTTCATTTAATAGCGGTAAAACGCAAATAAATAAAGCAAAGCAAAATAAATCGATTACAAGTTACACGGACGGAATACAACCCGGAATTCACAATACGACGAACAATAAAACATAATAGCCAAAATATACAATCGAAATGGCAAGCAATAATTACAAACGGACCCGTATATAAACTAGACCGTGAGTTTGTGTAGATGGACGAACCTTAATTAGTTACGCATTATATTGCATATTAATCACAGGACGGAGGTTCGAGACCTAGGCGTGGTGCTAACCCGATCTCGAACCTCGATGCCTTGTCCCGGCTTATCACCTCGAGAAATGGAGTCTAAATTAATTATACGTCGAACACGGCTAAAGAGTCGTCGACATAAAATTGATAGTGTGAGACCGTCGATCAAAATCGTTTATGTGTCGTGATATGTGTGAGTTTTGAAGAAAGGAGGGTCACGTGATTGTCTTTACACGTGATGAGTAAAGTCGTAAAAAGATGAGGCTCGAAATGTGTGTCGAGGCTCTCGGTTTTCTGGGTTACAGGACCCACTCGACCGAGTCGTGGGCTGACTCGGTCGAGTGCGTCCTGGAAGACGCTACTGGCCAGTTTTTTGGGTGCTACTCGATCGAGTAGCCTATGTACTCGGTCGAGTAGCCCCTGTATGAGTCGTGACTCGTTTATTTTTGGATTTAAAATCGATGATTTGCCAATTCAAATACAAATATCGCACGATTTGTATTTAACTTGGTTTCCGGTACTACAATCGTGTATGCATACGATTATAATACCGTTATCGGAATTTTACAAAAAACGTTGTTAGTTTGAAAATTTTGATTAGTGACGAAATTATGTCCCTCTACGTCACGACATCGAAATTAATCCTTACGAATTATGAGATGTCGATTTTCGTGTCAACGGGTTCCGTACTAATCTTAGAAATGGATGTAAACGCGTTCAACTACGAATGATCGTGATCGTGTTAATAAACGAACCATAAAAATGACCATCGTAATTAAACGTGTTTGGATCCGAGCTTTGAAATTATTACGTAGAAATTTTCTTACACGATACATACAAAATTATGACAAAATGTACATAACGATAATTAAAATGCGATAAGTAAAATGTTAGTGTTAGATGTTAGATGCAAGAAATAAATATTAGATGTTAGTAATGTCGTTACTATCGACTCAATATAATACTATAAGCATGAATATAAATATACATAAAAACGAGAAAAAAGATGAAGAAGGAAAAGTCGGTGTTGAATTGTCACACCCTCAACCTACATGTTCTTGCTTCTCGGGATACGGTTCGTCAAACGGCGGCAATGGCACGGGAACGTCGAGATACGTAGGAGGAGTTGATGGTGTGTATGTATGGCTCGGTTTGTGTGGGATTTTTACGAGTTTGTGCTCTCGGAAAATTAGTGTAAGAGTGATGATGCCTAAGGGTTGAACTAGGGCTGAAATGTGTATGTAAATTGAGTGCAAAGTTGGCTGAAAATGAGAGTTGAGAGTTCATGAAAAGGTGTTGAATGCTTAGGATTGACGGGTATTTATAGGAAACCCGTGACATAGGGTCACTCGACCGAGTGGCCCTAATGCACTCGGTCGAGTGCCCTCGTGAATGAACCTGGACCGGTTTTAAGAGGCTCCACTCGATCGAGTGGTCAATCCACTCGACCGAGTGGATCAATCAGGCCGCAACATTTTAGGAGTGATTGACATTGATTTGATTTTAATTGATTTTGATTGATTTTGGATTGATTTTGCTGATTTTGAATGTATCAGGTCATTTTTTGTGTCGGGTTTGTCTTGACCGGGTTTTGACCCGGTTGCTAAAATACGGGAATTATTTTTGGTGTCGGTTTTGACCCAAATTAGTCTTATTTTGCTCGGAACGACCCACTGGGTCTGAATTTGAGGTTGGTTTTGTGAGGTTTGTATCCCGTTAAAAGCCCATGCCGGACATTATTGATTTCGAGCCCGTATCCGAGCGCGTTAGAACATGTTAGCGTCCGATCATCATCGGGTGTTTTTTGGAAACTACCATAGACACCTGACAGTCAAAATGCGGGTGTCTACACATTGTCTTTGGAATTTTTTTGATTTGCAAGAGCTAAAAGAAAGAAGGAATCATAAAAAAACATTTTGAAAGAGTCCCGCTTGACTGCAAACCAAATTTTTGATTTGCAAGGGCTACGAGGAGGAAGGAATAATGTTAAGAAAAAGTGTGGAGCGAGTACTACAGGGAATTGTCCCTTTTTTCAAGATGCACAAGCATACTTAGTTCAAGAGAGCCAAGAGTGTTAGAATGTTCTTGAGAAGGGAACGGTCGGGTAAAGAAGTCTCCCACACTGAAGAAATATTAGACGTAGGCTACGCATATATACAGCTAGCGGAGAACGGCTAGCACGACCTTACTTGAACAGGATCTGTTCTATAGACTCGTACCTCTGTATCCGTGAGATCTACAGAGACAGCAACCAAAGTGTGGTTGATGAACCATAGCCGTGTGAACAGAGCGCGATTGACGGAAGCCATTGGTTCTTGGACCCTTTGTTCTTACTGTAGATGACCGTTTCTGAGTCCACTCGTGGGGTCGGGATGTTCACACGGTTGTCTGACGCACTTACTTTTTCCAACAACCGGACACATTGTCTTCGAAATTTTTTTGATTTGCAAGAGCTACAAGAAAGAAGGAATCATAAATTCGGTTTCAGGTGCCCCGACACTGCTGATAACCGAGGCAAAGAACATTTTGAAAGAGTCTCGCTTTACTCCAAACCAAATTTTTGATTTGCAAGGGCTACGAGGAGGAAGGAATAATGTAAAGAAAAAGTGTGGAGCGAGTACTACAGGGAATTGTCCCTTTTTTCCAGATGCACAAGCACACTTAGTTCAAGAGAGCCAAGAGTGTTAGAATGTTCTTGAGAAGGTAACGGTCGGGTAAAGAAGTCTCCCACACTGAAGAAATATTAGACGTAGGCTACGCATATATACAGCTAGAGAACGGTCGGCGCGACCTTACTTGAACAGGATCTGTTCTATAGGCTCGTACCGCTGTATCCGTGAGATCTACAGAGACAGCAACCAAAGTGTGGTTGATGAACCATAGCCGTGTGAACAGAGCGCGATTGACGGAAGCCATTGGTTCTTGGACCCTTTGTTCTTACTGTAGATGACCGTTCCTGAGTCCACTCGTGGGGTCGGGATGTTCAAACGGTTGTCTGACGCACTTACTTTTTGCAACAACTGAACACATTGTCTTCGAAATTTTTTTGATTTACAAGAGCTACAAGAAAGAAGGAATCATAAATTCGGTTTCAGGTGCCCCGACACTGCTGATAACCGAGGCAAAGAATATTTTGAAGGAGTCTCGCTTGACTCCAAACCAAATTTTTGATTTGCAAGGGCTACGAGGAGGAAGGAATAATGTAAAGAAAGAGTGTGGAGCGAGTACTACAGGGAATTGTCCCTTTTTTCCAGATGCACAAGCACACTTAGTTCAAGAGAGCCAAGAGTGTTAGAATGTTCTTGAGAAGGGAACGGTCGGGTAAAGAAGCCCCCACACTGAAGAAATATTAGACGTAGGCTACGCATATATACAGCTAGCGGAGAACGGCTAGCACGACCTTACTTGAACAGGATCTGTTCTATAGGCTCGTACCTCTGTATCCGTGAGATCTACAGAGACAGCAACCAAAGTGTGGTTGATGAACCATAGCCGTGTGAACAGAGCGCGATTGACGGAAGCCATTGGTTCTTGGACCCTTTGTTCTTACTGTAGATGACCGTTCCTGAGTCCACTCGTGGGGTCGGGATGTTCAAACGGTTGTCTGACGCACTTAATTTTTCCAACAACCGGACACATTGTCTTCGAATTTTTTTTGATTTGCAAGAGCTACAAGAACGAAGGAATCATAAATTCGGTTTCAGGTGCCCCGACACTGCTGATAACCGAGGCAAAGAACATTTTGAAAGAGTCTCGCTTGACTCCAAACCAAATTTTTGATTTGCAAGGGCTACGAGGAGGAAGGAATAATGTAAAGAAAAAGTGTGGAGCGAGTACTACAGGGAATTGTCCCTTTTTTCCAGATGCACAAGCACACTTAGTTCAAGAGAGCCAAGAGTGTTAGAATGTTCTTGAGAAGGGAACGGTCGGGTAAAGAAGTCTCCCACACTGAAGAAATATTAGACGTAGGCTACGCATATATACAGCTAGCGGAGAACGGCTAGCACGACCTTACTTGAACAGGATCTGTTCTATAGACTCGTACCTCTGTATCCGTGAGATCTACAGAGACAGCAACCAAAGTGTGGTTGATGAACCATAGCCGTGTGAACAGAGCGCGATTGACGGAAGCCATTGGTTCATGGACCCTTTGTTCTTACTGTAGATGACCGTTTCTGAGTCCACTCGTGGGGTCGGGATGTTCACACGGTTGTCTGACGCACTTACTTTTTCCAACAACCGGACACATTGTCTTCGAAATTTTTTTGATTTTCAAGAGCTACAAGAAAGAAGGAATCATAAATTCGGTTTCACGTGCCCCGACACTGCTGATAACTGAGGCAAAGAACATTTTGAAAGAGTCTCGCTTGACTCCAAACCAAATTTTTGATTTGCAAGGGCTATGAGGAGGAAGGAATAATGTAAAGAAAAAGTGTGGAGCGAGTACTACAGGGAATTGTCCCTTTTTTCCAGATGCACAAGCACACTTAGTTCAAGAGAGCCAAGAGTGTTAGAATGTTCTTGAGAAGGGAACGGTCGGGTAAAGAAGTCTCCCACACTGAAGAAATATTAGACATAGGCTACGCATACATACAGCTAGCGGAGAACGGCCGGCGCGACCTTACTTGAACAGGATCTGTTCAATAGGCTCGTACCGCTGTATCCGTGAGATCTACAGAGACAGCAACCAAAGTGTGGTTAATGAACCATAGCCGTGTGAACAGAGCGCGATTGACGGAAGCCATTGGTTCTTGGACCCTTTGTTCTTACTGTAGATGACCGTTCCTGAGTCCACTCGTGGGGTCGGGATGTTCAAACGGTTGTCTGACGCACTTACTTTTTCCAACAACCGGACACATTGTCTTCGAATTTTTTTTGATTTGCAAGAGCTACAAGAACGAAGGATTCATAAATTCGGTTTCAGGTGCCCCGACACTGCTGATAACCGAGGCAAAGAACATTTTGAAAGAGTCTCGCTTGACTCCAAACCAAATTTTTGATTTGCAAGGGCTACGAGGAGGAAGGAATAATGTAAAGAAAAAGTGTGGAGCGAGTACTACAGGGAATTGTCCCTTTTTTCCAGATGCACAAGCACACTTAGTTCAAGAGAGCCAAGAGTGTTAAAATGTTCTTGAGAAGGGAACGGTCGGGTAAAGAAGCCCCCACACTGAAGAAATATTAGACGTAGGCTACGCATATATACAGCTAGCGGAGAACGGCTAGCACGACCTTACTTGAACAGGATCTGTTCTATAGGCTCGTACCTCTGTATCTGTGAGATCTACAGAGACAGCAACCAAAGTGTGGTTGATGAACCATAGCCGTGTGAACAGAGCGCGATTGACGGAAGCCATTGGTTCTTGGACCCTTTGTTCTTACTGTAGATGACCGTTCCTGAGTCCACTCGTGGGGTCGGGATGTTCACACGGTTGTCTGACGCACTTACTTTTTCCAACAACTGAACACATTGTCTTCGAAATTTTTTTGATTTGCAAGAGCTACAAGAAAGAAGGAATCATAAATTCGGTTTCAGGTGCCCCGACACTGCTGATAACCGAGGCAAAGAATATTTTGAAAGAGTCTCGCTTGACTCCAAACCAAATTTTTGATTTGCAAGGGCTACGAGGAGGAAGGAATAATGTAAAGAAAAAGTGTGGAGCGAGTACTACAGGGAATTGTCGCTTTTTTCCAGATGCACAAGCATACTTAGTTCAAGAGAGCCAAGAGTGTTAGAATGTTCTTGAGAAGGGAACGGTCGGGTAAAGAAGTCTCCTACACTGAAGAAATATTAGACGTAGGCTACGCATATATACAGCTAGCGGAGAACGGCGAGCACGACCTTACTTGAACAGGATTTGTTCTATAGACTCGTACCTCTGAATCCGTGAGATCTACAGAGACAGCAACCAAAGTGTGGTTGATGAACCGTAGCCGTGTGAACAGAGCGCGATTGACGGAAGCCATTGGTTCTTGGACCCTTTGTTCTTACTGTAGATGACCGTTTCTGAGTCCACTCGTGGGGTCGGGATGTTCACACGGTTGTCTGACGCACTTACTTTTTCCAACAACCGGACACATCGTCTTCGAAATTTTTTTGATTTGCAAGAGCTACAAGAAAGAAGGAATCATAAATTCGGTTTCAGGTGCCCCGATACTGCTGATAACCGAGGCAAAGAACATTTTGAAAGAGTCTCGCTTGACTCCAAACCAAATTTTTGATTTGCAAGGGCTACGAGGAGGAAGGAATAATGTGAAGAAAAAGTGTGGAGCGAGTACTACAGGGAACTGTCCCTTTTTTCCAGATGCACAAGCATACTTAGTTCAAGAGAGCCAAGAGTGTTAGAATGTTCTTGAGAAGGGAACGGTCGGGTAAAGAAGTCTCCCACACTGAAGAAATATTAGACGTAGGCTACGCATATATACAGCTAGCGGAGAACGGCCAGCACGACCTTACTTGAACAGGATCTGTTCTATAGGCTCGTACCTCTGTATCCGTGAGATCTACAGAGACAGCAACCAAAGTGTGGTTGATGAACCGTAGCCGTGTGAACAGAGCGCGATTGACGGAAGCCATTGGTTCTTGGACCCTTTGTTCTTACTGTAGATTACCGTTCCTGAGTCCACTCGTGGGGTCGGGATGTTCACACGGTTGTCTGACGCACTTACTTTTTCCAACAGCTGGACACATTGACTTCGAAATTTTTTTGATTTGCAAGAGCTACAAGAAAGAAGGAATCATAAATTCGGTTTCAGGTGCCCCGACACTGCTGATAACCGAGGCAAAGAATATTTTGAAAGAGTCTCGCTTGACTCCAAACCAAATTTTTGATTTGCAAGGGCTACGAGGAGGAAGGAATAATGTAAAGAAAAAGTGTGGAGCGAGTACTACAGGGAATTGTCGCTTTTTTTCCAGATGCACAAGCATACTTAGTTCAAGAGAGCCAAGAGTGTTAGAATGTTCTTGAGAAGGGAACGGTCGGGTAAAGAAGTCTCCTACACTGAAGAAATATTAGACGTAGGCTACGCATATATACAGCTAGCGGAGAACGGCTAGCACGACCTTACTTGAACAGGATCTGTTCTATAAACTCGTACCTCTGTATCCGTGAGATCTACAGAGACAGCAACCAAAGTGTGGTTGATGAACCGTAGCCGTGTGAACAGAGCGCGATTGACGGAAGCCATTGGTTCTTGGACCCTTTGTTCTTACTGTAGATGACCGTTTCTGAGTCCACTCGTGGGGTCGGGATGTTCACACGGTTGTCTGACGCACTTACTTTTTCCAACAACCGGACACATCGTCTTCGAAATTTTTTTGATTTGCAAGAGCTACAAGAAAGAAGGAATCATAAATTCGGTTTCAGGTGCCCCGACACTGCTGATAACCGAGGCAAAGAACATTTTGAAAGAGTCTCGCTTGACTCCAAACCAATTTTTTGATTTGCAAGGGCTACGAGGAGGAAGGAATAATGTAAAGAAAAAGTGTGGAGCGAGTACTACAGGGAATTGTCCCTTTTTTCCAGATGCACAAGCATACTTAGTTCAAGAGAGCCAAGAGTGTTAGAATGTTCTTGAGAAGGGAACGGTCGGGTAAAGAACTCTCCCTCACTGAAGAAATATTAGACGTAGGCTACGCATATATACAGCTAGCGGAGAACGGCCAGCACGACCTTACTTGAACAGGATCTGTTCTATAGGCTCGTACCTCTGTATCCGTGAGATCTACAGAGACAGCAACCAAAGTGTGGTTGATGAACCGTAGCCGTGTGAACAGAGCGCGATTGACGGAAGCCATTGGTTCTTGGACCCTTTGTTCTTACTGTAGATGACCGTTCCTGAGTCCACTCGTGGGGTCGGGATCTTCACACGGTTGTCTGACGCACTTACTTTTTCCAACAACCGGACACATTGTCTTCGAAATTTTTTTGATTTGCAAGAGCTACAAGAAAGAAGGAATCATAAATTCGGTTTCAGGTGCCCCGACACTGCTGATAATCGAGGCAAAGAACATTTTGAAAGAGTCTCGCTTGACTCCAAACCAAATTTTTGATTTGCAAGGGCTACGAGGAGGAAGGAATAATGTAAAGAAAAAGTGTGGAGTGAGTACTACAGGGAATTGTCTCTTTTTTCCAGATGCACAAGCATACTTAGTTCAAGAGAGCCAAGAGTGTTAGAATGTTCTTGAGAAGGGAACGGTCGGGTAAAGAAGTCTCCCACACTGAAGAAATATTAGACGTAGGCTACGCATATATACAGCTAGCGGAGAACGGCCGGCACGACCTTTCTTGAATAGGATCTGTTCTATAGGCTCGTACCTCTGTATCCGTGAGATCTACAGAGACAGCAACCAAAGTGTGGGTACCGTGAGATCTACAGAGACAGCAACCAAAGTGTGGTTGATGAACCATAGCCGTGTGAACAGAGCGCGATTGATGATCGTTCCTGAGTCCACTCGTGGGGTCAGGATGTTCACACGGTTGTCTGACGCACTTATTTTTTCCAACAACCGGAGTTCCGCTTGGCTCCAAACTAAATTTTTGATTTGCAAGGGCTACAAGGAGGAAGGAATAATATTAAGAAAAAGTGTGGAGCGAATACTACAAAGAATTGAAGTGTATTATCCACGTTTTTCGCAAATTTGAGGTCTCAAAAAAATATGGCCGAAAATTTTATGGGGTGTTATCTAGGACATATATTATGCCCACACAAAATTTTGGCAGTAACAAAGAGCATTTGATGGTGTCTTTACGAGATAAACTATTGTCGGTAAAAAACGACTCAAATTGAAGTGTATTATCCACGTCTTTTGCAAATTCGGGGTCCCAAAAAAATGGCCGGAAATTTTACATGGTGTTACCTATGCCATATATTATGTCCACACAAAATTTTAGCTCAAACAGAGGACATTTGATGGTGTAGTTACACGATAAACTAATGTCGGTCGAAAACGACTCAAACTCTAGTGTATTATCCACGTTTTCCGCAAATTTGGGGTCACAAAAAAATGGCCGAAAATTTTAAGGGGCATTACCTAGGCCATATATTATATATGCCCACACAAAATTTTAGCTCAAACAAAGAACATTTGAAGGTGTCTTTATGCGATAAACTAGTGTTGGTAAAAAACGACTCAAATTGAAGTGTATTATCCATATTTTTTCGCAAATTCGGTGTCCCAAAAAAAAAAGACCGAAAATTTTACGGGGTGTTACCTAGGCCATATATTATGTCCACACAAAATTTTAGCTCAAACAGAGAACATTTGATGGTATTGTTACGCGATAAACTAATATCGATCGAAAACGCCTCAAATTGAAGTGTATTATCCACGCTTTTCGCAAATTCGAGGTCTCAATAAAATATTGCCAAAATTTAAGACGTGTTATCTAGGACATATTATGCCACACAAAAGTTTAGCTGCAACAGAGAACATTTGATGGTGTCTTTACGCGATAAACTAATGTCGGTAAAAAACGACTCAAAATGAAGTGTATTATCCACGTTTTTCTCAAATTTGGGATCCCAAAAGAAAATTTTACGTGGTGTTATCTAGGCCATATATTATGTCCACACAAAGTTTTAGCTCCAATAGAGAACATTTGATGTTGTCGTTACGCAATAAACAAATGTCGGTCGAAAATGACTCAAATTGAAGTGTATTATCCACGTTTTTCGCAAATTCGGGGTCTCAAAAAAAATATGGCCGAAAATTTTACGTGGTGTCACCTAGGTCATATATTATGTCCACACAAACTTTTAAGGGTTATTTAACATGAATAATACCAACTTTGGGTGATAATCCATAAATAAAACCAACTTTAATTAATACGAGAATAAAACCATGTATGAGACATATTATACACGAATGAAATACTCTTACCTGCTACCGCCTAAGCTTGTTCAATTTTTCACTAATACAATTATTATTGGATGACAATACAGTAACTCCACGCATTTAACTTCATTAATTTTCAACTTTTAAACTTCAACCTTCATCTTCACTTCATCTTCTTATTTCTCAATTCATCTTCTGCTTCACTTCATCACTTCATCTTCTTCTTCCTCAATTCATCTTGTCGAAGATAATTTTTTTAAAACTTTTATTTGTTTATCAAGTGTCAGCTACGTCCGTCTTTATAAGTACCATTAATATTGACGAAAATTTATTTTCAGGGGTTAATTCCTCAATCCTTTGCGTCGGTAAAGTCAATGGTGAGTATTGTTTTCATTTCCCCAAATCGATTTTTCTGGGTTTTCTTTATTACTAATTTAGGATTTACTGATTATGAGTTTAATTTAGGATTTTCTTATTCTGGGTTTAATTTAGGGTTTAAGTGTCCTATTAGTGTTCTTTGTAATTGGTTTGATTGAAAACGTAGATTGATCCATGAAGACTTGTGACCTTGAATTTTTTTTATGGGGGTTCATTTATCAGACATGTGAACTTGAAGTTTGTTGTGGAAATGAAGAAGATGAAGATGTGTGTTAATTAATAGTATGGGACCCACAAAAACCGACTTCATCAGGTCATTTAAGAGGCAATTCTATTAGTGTATAATATGTCTCATACATGGTTTTATTCCCGTATTAATTAAAGTTAGTTTTATTTATGGAATACCAACCAAAGTTGGTATTATTCCTGTTAAATAACCCAACTTTTAACTCCAGTAGAAAATATTTGATGGTGTAGTTACGCGATAAACTAATGTCGGTCGAAAATGGCTCAAATAAAAGTGTATTATCCACATTTTTCGCAAATTCAGGGTCCCAAAAAAAAAGGTCAAAAATTTTACGGGGTGTTACCTAGGCCATATATTTTATCCACACAAAATTTTAGCTCCAACAGAGAACATTTGATGGTGTAGTTAGGCGATAAACTAATGTCGGTAAAAAAACGGCTCAAATTGAAGTGTATTATCCACATTTTTCGCAATTTTGGGATGCCAAAAAAAATGACCGAGAATTTTATGGGGTGTTATCTTGGACATATATCACACCCACAATTGTTTTTGGCTCCAATAGAAAACATTTCATGGTGTCATTACGCGATAAACTATTGTCCGTAAAAAACGGCTCACATTGAAGTGTATTATCCACGTTTTTCGCAAATTTGGGGACTAAAAAAATATGGCCGAAAATTTTTCGGGGTGCGATTAAGGACATATTTTATGCCCACACAAAATTTTGGCTCCAACAGAGAATATTTAATGGTGTCTTTACGCAAAAACTAATATCGGTTGAAAACGGCTCAAATTGAAGTGTATTATCCACGTTTTTCGCAAATTCGGGGTCTCAAAAAATATATGGCCTAAAATTTTACGTGGTCTTACCTAGGACATATATTATGTCCATAAATTTTTTTAGCTCCAACAGAAAACATTCGATGGCATAGTTACGCGATAAACTAATATCGATCGAAAACGGCACAAATTGAAGTGGATTATCCACGTTTTTCGTAAATTCAGGGTCCCATAAAAAAATGGCCGCGAGGTGTTACCTAGGCCATATATTTTTTTCCACACAAAATTTTAGCTCAAACAAAGAACATTTGATGGTGTAGTTACGCGATAAATAAATGTCGGTCGAAAACGGCTCAAATGGAAGTGTAATACTCACATTTTGCGCAAATTTGGGGTCCCAAAAAAAATGGCCACAAATTTTACGGGGTGTTACCTAGGCCATATATTATGCCCACACAAAATTTTAGCTCAAACAGAAAACATTTGAAGGTATCTTTACGCGATAAACTAATGTCGGTAAAAAACGACTCAAATTGAAGTGTATTATCCAAGTTTTTCGCAAATTCGGGGTCTCAAAAAAATATGGCCGAAAATATTACGGGGTGTTATCTAGGACATATATTACGCCCACACAAAACTTTAGCTCCGACAGAACATTTGTTGGTGTCGTTACGCGATAAATAATGTCGTTCGAAAACGACCCAAATCTAAGTGTATTATTTACGATTTTTGCGAATTCGGGGACTCAAAAAAATATGGTCGAAAATTTTACGTGGTGTTACCTAGGCCATATATTATATCCACACAAAATTTTAGCTCCAACAGAGATCATTCGATGGTGTAGTTACGCGATAAATTAATGTCGGTTGAAAACGGTTCAAATTGAAGTGCATTATCGACGTTTTTCGCAAATTCGGGGTCCCAAAAAAATGACCAAAAATCTTACGGGGTGTTACCTAGACCATATATTTTGTCCACACAAAATTTTAGCTCCAATAGAGAACATTTGTTGGTTTAGTTACGCGATAAACTAATGTCGGTTGAAAACTGCTCAAATTGTAGTGTATATCCACGTTTTTCACAATTTCGGAGTCCTAAAAAAATGGCCAAAAATTTTACGATGTGTTACCTAGGCCATATATCATGTCCACAAAAAAATTTCAGCTCAAACAGAGAACATTTGATGGAGTAGTTACGCGATAAACTAATGTCGGTAAAAAACGACTCAAATTGAAGTGTAATATCCACGTCGTTTTTCGCAAATTTGGAGACTCAAAAAAATATGGCCGATAATTTTACGTGGTGTTAACTAGGCTATATATTATGTCCACACAAACTTTTAGCTCCACTAGAAAACATTTGATGGTGTAGTTACTCGATAAACCAATGTCGGTCGAAAATGGCTCAAATGAAAGTGTATTTTCCACATTTTTCGTAAATTTAGGGTCCAAAAAAAAATGGCTGAAAATTTTACGGGGTGTTACCTAGGCCATATATTTTATCCACAATTTTTTTTAGCTCCAACAGAGAACATTTGTTGGTGTAGTTATGCGATAAACTAATGTCGGTCGAAAATGGCTCAAATAGAAGTATATTATCCACGTTTTTCGCAATATCGGGGTCCCAAAAAAAATGGCCGGAAATTTTACAGGATGTTACCTAGGACATATATTACGCCTACAAAATTGTTTGGGCTCCAACAGAGAACATTTGATAGTGTCTTTACGCAAAAACTAATGTCGGTTGAAACGACTCAAATTGAAGTGTATTATCCACGTTTTTCGCAAATTCGGGGTCTCAAAAAAAATACTCCCTCCGGTCACTATTTTTCGCCCCACTTTCCTTATTTGGAAGGTTTTTATTTTTTGCCCAACTTCTCAACTTTCCTTTTATATCTTGCCCTCTTACCATATTATCCTTCTTTCTATCATTTATTTACAAGAAATGCCATTGAATTTTACACTTTTAAGCCCACCATTCATTTTTTTTACCATTTTATATTCATTCTTCAGTACCCCACCATAATTTTTTTTACCATTTTATATTCATTCCTTATTTTATGTGCAAAAGGGAATGGAGCAATAAATAATGATCGGAGGGAGTATGGTTTAAAATTTTACGTGGTGTTACATAGGCCATATATTATGTCCACACAAATATTTAGCCCCAACAGAGAACATTTGATGGTGTCTTTGTAATACCTATCGTGAATTACGGGTATTTCCTATTTGATTCGGATCTCTTTATCGAATAGTAATATAATTGATTAACCTATTTAGTTTAACTTATTTCTAATAACGGCATAACGTTTATCCCGATTCCCAAGTCTGACTTATATAGGAATTGGTCAATTGGTCAAGTGGGTTGTTGGAGTCCAACTCATAACAAAAGAAACCCCAAACCCCGTCCTATTCCCATATTTGAGTCCACTTTCATACAGATATTACGTAAAACAACAAAACATCCCCCTTTCCATTTTTAATCCCCTATAACCGCCGCCTCCATCAACCTCCATCGCTCTACCCTATTCTCACGACGAATACGCGTAGTCAACGGTCCCTTCGTGTTCGTATCGCTCGTATGGTGGTTGTATCGTATTTGATTGTTCGTTACTCGTCAAGTTGCTTTGCCCTGTTTTGTGTCGAGTCTTAGAAGTGGTTGTCGGTCATGGGTTGTTGCATACGACGCTTGTGTGGTCGTGGACTATTGGCTGGGAATTCGGAATGTTGTTGTTAGTTGTTATGGCCGCGGTTAGGTCATAATACTATAATTAATATTATCGTTGGGTGCGGCTGTTGATGTTGTTGTGGGTTATTGCGGCTGCTCGGAGTTGCTATTAGTCGAGTCTGCGGTCTGTTGTGTTGTACGTTGGGTAATGGTTGATTACATTGTTCCTATGGAGGTTAGCTCGTAAGGTTTTGTTGGCTAATGGATCGCGATTACTCGTAATGCATCGTAATTACTTTCTGTGTCGTGCTCGATCGATTGCTTGTGAGGAGTTGTTCAAGTAAGGTTATCCTTACTCAGTTTACGTTTTATGTATGCATGTGGTATGATATGTAATGGTATAATGGTGATATTGAGAATTCGGCTGTGTGCCTATTGAGATTGCGGCTGTGTGCCTATTGAATTTACGACTGTGTGCCTATTGAGAGAAGCTAGCTAGGACTAGCTAGGCTCGATTGATCTCGGGACCTTCCCTGATGTTTCCTCTTAGGAAAGCCTGGGAGAGGTGTGCACACTCGGACTGACGGGGCGTGACTACGGTCGCGATAGATAATAGGAATGATAGATGTTGATGATACTGATGTTTGTGATGTTGGTTGTACTAATGTTATTTAATGTAATCGTAAACTGATCTGGTGTATGTCTGACGTGTCTGTGATGATCTGATTGATATTTTCGATCAATTGGGGAACAGTCTATAATGCAGCTTAAGTATATCGTGATGTGTTTGGATGCTGGGATACATGTACGGGATTGAGGTGAGCGCGACTTATGAGTCCAGACGTAGCACGAGTGAGTGCATAGGCATTCCCGTTTTTATAGAATGTGTAGCTTCCGTTGTATAACCAGAGTTGTAATAGTTAATGGGTTGTGATGTTTAAATCGTGTAACCAGTTTGGCTATTCATATTATTGTAATGAGCTACTACCTCGGGAAAACTGAGATGGTAACATCTCTATTTACTCGGGAATGTTTTGGTAAGGCTCCTGGGTAAATGAGGGTGTTACAGTCTTTACGTGATAAACTAATGTCGGTAAAAAATGACTCAAGATGAAGTGTATTATCCACGTTTTTCGCAAATTCGGAGTCTCAAAAAATTATGGCCGAAAATTTTATGGGGTGTTATATAGGACATATATTACGCCCACACAAAATTTTAACTCCAACAGAGAACATTTGATGATGTATTTACGAGAAAACTAATGTCGGTCGAAAACATCTCAAATTGAAGTGTATTATCCACGTTTTTCGCAAATTCGGGGTCTCGAAAAAAATATGGCCTAAAATTTTACGTGGTGTTACCTAGGCCATATATTATGTCCATACAAAATTTTAGTTTCAACAGAGAACATTTGATGGTGTAGTTACGCGATAAAGTAATGTCGGTCGAAAACGGCTCAAATTGAAATGTATTATCCACGTTTTTCGCAAATTCGGTGTTTTTTAAAAAATGGCCGAAAATTTTACGGGTGTTACCTAGGCCATATATTTTCCACACAAAATCTTAGCTCCAACAAAGAGCTTTTAATGGTGTAGCTACGCGATAAACTAATGTCGGTCGAAAATGGCTCAATTGGCAGTGTATTATCCACATTTTTCGTAAATTCGGGGTCCCAAAAAAAAGACTGAAAATTTTACGGGTGTTACCTAGGCAAATATATTATGCCCACACAATATTTTAGCTCAAACAGAGAACATTTGAATGTGCTTTTATGTGATAAACTATTGTCGGTAAAAAAACGACTCAAATTGAAGTGTATTATCCTTTTTGTCAAATTTGGGGTCTCTAAAAAATATAGTCGAAAATTTTACGGGGTGTTATCTAGGCCATATATTACGCCAACACAAAATTTTAGCAGCAACAGAGAACATTTGATAGTGTCTTTACGCGATAAACTAATATCTGTAAAAACTACTCAAATTGATGTGTATTATCCACGTTTTTTGCAAATTGGGGGACTAAAAAAAATAGCCGAAAATTTTACGAGGTGTTATCTAGGACATATATTACGCCCACAATTTTTTTTTTGGCTGCAATAGAAAACATTTGATGGTGTCGTTACGCGATAAACTAATGTCGGTCGAAAACGGTTCATATTGAAGTGTATTATCCACGTTGTTCGCAAATTCGGGGTCTCAAAAAAATATGGCCGAAAATTTTATGAGGTGTTATCAAGGATATAATTACGCCCACACAAAATTTTAGCTCAAACAAAGAACATTTGAAAGTGTCTTTATGCGATAAACTTATGTCGGTAAAAAACGATTCAAATTAATGAAATGTGGGTAGTCTAGGTGGGTCATGGACTCATTGATACAAATGGGCTATTGAAAGGGGTGACTGGAAATGGGTCAGTGAACAGATAGTAATTGGAAAATAGGTTATGGATGAAATGGGTCAAAGTCGGATTTGACTCGGATCTCTTTGACTCGATCCTTTTATTCACGTACACGTACATATAAAACAAAAAACAAACAAAAGAAATACCAAATTCTACGAAAATGTCGATAATTACGAATAAACAAAACTCAAACTAGAAAATATAAAATATATACAAAAATGAGTTATATTAACACAAAATCGAGTAAAAAACGAGTCTAAATGAGGGGTAAAATGGTCCAAATTTGCGTGTTATCAGCTACAAGGTCCATTTCCCCCCAGAGTGATGAGAGTCTCGAACATTACACGGCGGCCGTACGTCCACCACGGTACGAAAGGAGCCAGCATAGAAGTCCGTCCGAAGCTAACCCCCGACTTTCAAAAGCGGCTCCGGTCCTCCAACGGGAGCCAGAACGCAAATCCAAGTTGTACTAGAAATGGAGGGGCGCGCCTAGTGCCCGTGCAGTAGTGCAACGCACGGGCGACGCTCGGAAGACCCAATAGCAAGCTACTGTGACGGACTTCCCCCCTTAAAAAATTAATTTAATATCGTGTGAGCCATTGGCCCACATATCAGATATTAAACTGATAAGAACAGATACTACACTTGATCTTAGCCAAAAGGCCGAGAAAGGTATGCCTTACTCCTCAAGGCGTGTGCCCGTTTATACCTAACAAATCACCTCTCTTTCGGTCCACGTTTACATCGGTTGCGCTCGTGTCTACACCCGTCTCCAAGGGTCGTAGCTCAATAATCATAAATGACCATCAAGTAGCGATGGCCCCCGTCCCCGAATGACATGATCGAATATACGGAGGACTAAACACCTTAGCCTCACGAAAGCAGTTTGAATTAAAATGTCGGGGTTACGGGGCCCGACTAGTGAAGCTCCTCGTGTGAATAAGGAAATAGCCCCGGGTGTCCCATCATAAGATTTCGGGGCGTTGGAGTCGTTATGCCGAGATTCGACGGTCGGTTATATATATATATATATATATATATATATATATATATATATATATATATATATATATATATGCAATATGGAATATATCGACCACGACATAACGACCCCGCGTAGTGCGAGATTGTCGTGAGTTTGGATTTCCGATTGACTGGGCGTAGAGCGTTCGGGCAGAGCGCCGAGTATCTCGACCGAGAGTGTGACGGCGGTTCACTAAAAGGTTCGACGGCAAAGGCCTTCGAAAATTCGGCCGTCGTTTCTCGTTTGCTTTTACTTTATTTTTTCCGTCGTGTAAGGCCGATGTGTCTCTCCAAATATTCTTAGTGGAGCGTTTTCGCGGAATGGAAATGAAAGACGGCGGTTCGTAAGTTCGGATGCTGTTCCTGCGTTAAATATCTGCGGAGACGCAATAAAAAGGTGGTGGTTCATTGGAGATCTCTACTGAACGGGCACAAACGGGCCCGGGCAGCACCGACTCGTTTTCCTTCCACTGAAGAGAGCGGGAGGTACTCGTTGCTCTGTGGATCCAGCCTCACGCGATCCCCTCTGCTCTAGGACCCAGTTGACACGACCCTTCGATCGTGCCAAGTGAGCCGGCTCCCAACTTGGAGAGGGCGAGCCAGCATTTAGCTGGCGCGCAGACCCAACCCTAGCAGCAGAGTCCATGTCCCACAACCTCGATGCCCCCACCCGGGTTACAAGCTAAAGTTACTGAGCTCGGCGATGGGCAAGTGTCAAGCGGAGGGCTATTACCGTTGTTAATTGCCCGTGCTTTGTCGATGTGGGATTTGACGTGCATCACCTTCTTTCTATCCGATTTAATGCGGGCCTTGCTGCTTAAATGAAAGGAAGGTCCCCCCGGGGACAGGGAATGCTGCTCGGATTCGGGTGCTACAAGGTCCATTTCTCCCCGGAGTGATGAGAGTCTCGAACATTACACGGCGGCCGTACGTCCACCACGGTACGAAAGGAGCCAGCATAGAAGTCCGCCCGAAGCTAACCCCCGACTTTCAAAAGCGGCTCCGGTCCTCCGACGGGAGCCAGAACGCAAATCCAAGTTGTACTAGAAATGGAGGGGCGCGCCTAGGGCCCGTGCAGTAGTGCAACGCACGGGCGACGCTCGGAAGACCCAACAGCAAGCTACTGTGACGGACTTCCCCCCTTAAAAAATTAATTTAATATCGTGTGAGCCATTGGCCCACATATCAGATATTAAACTGATAAGAACAGATACTACACTTGATCTTAGCCAAAAGGCCGAGAAAGGTATGCCTTACTCCTCAAGGCGTGTGCCCTTTTATACCTGACAAATCACCTCTCTTTCGGTCCACGGTCGATGTGCGACATGATCTGCGTTTTATATATCATACGACCACACGCTCACACGACCCCCCACAATCCACCCTTTATTTCCCCCCGTGTGCACCTCCAGTGATCTCGCGCGCGACCGACCATGTCTTCCATTTTGATTATTTGGAACGTTGACATCGGTTGCGCTAGTGTATACACCCGTCTCCAAGGGTCGTAGCTCAATAATCATAAATGACCATCAAGTAGCGATGGCCCCCGTCCCCGAATGACATGATCGAATATACGGAGGACTAAACACCTTAGCCTCACGAAAGCAGTTTGAATTAAAATGTCGGGGTTACGGGGCCCGACTAGTGAAGCTCCTCGTGTGAATAAGGAAATAGCTCCGGGTGTCCCATCATAAGCTTTCGGGGCGTTGGAGTTGTTATGCCGAGATTCGACGGTCGGTTATATATATATATTTATATGCAATATGGAATATATCGACCACGACATAACGACCCCGCGTAGTGCGAGATTGTCGTGAGTTTGGAGTTCCGATTGACTGGGCGTAGAGCGTTCTGGCAGAGCGCCGAGTATCTCGACCGAGAGTGTGACGGCGGTTCACTAAAAGGTTCGACGGCAAAGGCCTTCGAAAATTCGGCCGCCGTTTCTCGTTTGCTTTTACTTTATCTTTTTCCGTCGTGTAAGGCCGATGTGTCTCTCCAAATATTCTTAGTGGAGCGTTTTCGCGGAATGAAAATGAAAGATGGCGGTTCGCAAGTTCGGATGTTGTTCCTACGTTAAATATCTGCGGAGACGCAATAAAAAGGTGGTGGTTCATTGGAGATCTCTACTGAACGGGCACAAACGGGCCCGGGCAGCACCGACTCGTTTTCCTTCCATTGAAGAGAGCGGGAGGTACTCGTTGCTCTGTGGATCCAGCCTCACGCGATCTCCTCCGCTCTAGGACCCAGTTGACACGACCCTTCGATCGTGCCAAGTGAGCCGGCTCCCAACTTGGAGAGGGCGATCCAACATTTAGCTGGCGCGCAGACCCAACCCAAGCAGCAGAGTCCATGTTCCACAACCTCGATGCCCCCACCCGGGTTACAAGCTAAAGTTACTGAGCTCGACGATGGGCAAGTGTCAAGCGGAGGGCTATTAACGTTGTTAATTGCCCGTGCTTTGTCGATGTGGGATTTGACGTGCATCACCTTCTTTCTATCCGATTTAATGCGGGCCTTGCTGCTTAAATGAAAGAAAGGTCCCCCCGGGGACAGGGAATGCTGCTCGGATTCGGGTGCTACAAGGTCCATTTCTCCCCGGAGTGATGAGAGTCTCGAACATTACACGGCGGCCGTACGTCCACCACGGTACGAAAGGAGCCAGCATAGAAGTCCGCCCGAAGCTAACCCCCGACTTTCAAAAGCGGCTCCGGTCCTCCGACGGGAGCCAGAACGCAAATCCAAGTTGTACTAGAAATGGAGGGGCGCGCCTAGGGCCCGTGCAGTAGTGCAACGCACGGGCGACGCTCGGAAGACCCAATAGCAAGCTACTGTGACGTACTTCCCCCCTTAAAAAATTAATTTAATATCGTGTGAGCCATTGGCCCACATATCAGATATTAAACTGATAAGAACAGATACTACACTTGATCTTAGCCAAAAGGCCGAGAAAGGTATGCCTTACTCCTCAAGGCGTGTGCCCGTTTATACCTAACAAATCACCTCTCTTTCGGTCCACGGTCGATGTGCGACATGATCTGCGTTTTATATATCATACGACCACACGCTCACACGACCCCCCACAATCCACCCTTTATTTCCCCCCGTGTGCACCTCCGGTGATCTCGCGCGCGACCGACCAGGTCTTCCATTTTGATTATTTGGAACGTTTACATCGGTTGCGCTCGTGTCTACACCCGTCTCCAAGGGTCGTAGCTCAATAATCATAAATGATCATCAAGTAGCGATGGCCCCCGTCCCCGAATGACATGATCGAATATACGGAGGACTAAACACCTTAGCCTCACGAAAGCAGTTTGAATTAAAATGTCGGGGTTACGGGGCCCGACTAGTGAAGCTCCTCGTGTGAATAAGGAAATAGCTCCGGGTGTCCCATCATAAGCTTTCGGGGCGTTGGAGTTGTTATGCCGAGATTCGACGGTCGGTTATATATATATATATATATTTATATGCAATATGGAATATATCGACCACGACATAACGACCCCGCGTAGTGCGAGATTGTCGTGAGTTTGGAGTTCCGATTGACTGGGCGTAGAGCGTTCTGGCAGAGCGCCGAGTATCTCGACCGAGAGTGTGACGGCGGTTCACTAAAAGGTTCGACGGCAAAGGCCTTCGAAAATTCGGCCGCCGTTTCTCGTTTGCTTTTACTTTATCTTTTTCCGTCGTGTAAGGCCGATGTGTCTCTCCAAATATTCTTAGTGGAGCGTTTTCGCGGAATGGAAATGAAAGACGGCGGTTCGTAAGTTCGGATGCTGTTCCTGCGTTAAATATCTGCGGAGACGCAATAAAAAGGTGGTGGTTCATTGGAGATCTCTACTGAACGGGCACAAACGGGCCCGGGCAGCACCGACTCGTTTTCCTTCCACTGAAGAGAGCGGGAGGTACTCGTTGCTCTGTGGATCCAGCCTCACGCGATCCCCTCTGCTCTAGGACCCAGTTGACACGACCCTTCGATCGTGCCAAGTGAGCCGGCTCCCAACTTGGAGAGGGCGAGCCAGCATTTAGCTGGCGCGCAGACCCAACCCTAGCAGCAGAGTCCATGTCCCACAACCTCGATGCCCCCACCCGGGTTACAAGCTAAAGTTACTGAGCTCGGCGATGGGCAAGTGTCAAGCGGAGGGCTATTACCGTTGTTAATTGCCCGTGCTTTGTCGATGTGGGATTTGACGTGCATCACCTTCTTTCTATCCGATTTAATGCGGGCCTTGCTGCTTAAATGAAAGGAAGGTCCCCCCGGGGACAGGGAATGCTGCTCGGATTCGGGTGCTACAAGGTCCATTTCTCCCCGGAGTGATGAGAGTCTCGAACATTACACGGCGGCCGTACGTCCACCACGGTACGAAAGGAGCCAGCATAGAAGTCCGCCCGAAGCTAACCCCCGACTTTCAAAAGCGGCTCCGGTCCTCCGACGGGAGCCAGAACGCAAATCCAAGTTGTACTAGAAATGGAGGGGCGCGCCTAGGGCCCGTGCAGTAGTGCAACGCACGGGCGACGCTCGGAAGACCCAATAGCAAGCTACTGTGACGGACTTCCCCCCTTAAAAAATTAATTTAATATCGTGTGAGCCATTGGCCCACATATCAGATATTAAACTGATAAGAACAGATACTACACTTGATCTTAGCCAAAAGGCCGAGAAAGGTATGCCTTACTCCTCAAGGCGTGTGCCCGTTTATACCTAACAAATCACCTCTCTTTCGGTCCACGGTCGATGTGCGACATGATCTGCGTTTTATATATCATACGACCACACGCTCACACGACCCCCCACAATCCACCCTTTATTTCCCCCCGTGTGCACCTCCGGTGATCTCGCGCGCGACCGACCAGGTCTTCCATTTTGATTATTTGGAACGTTTACATCGGTTGCGCTCGTGTCTACACCCGTCTCCAAGGGTCGTAGCTCAATAATCATAAATGATCATCAAGTAGCGATGGCCCCCGTCCCCGAATGACATGATCGAATATACGGAGGACTAAACACCTTAGCCTCACGAAAGCAGTTTGAATTAAAATGTCGGGGTTACGGGGCCCGACTAGTGAAGCTCCTCGTGTGAATAAGGAAATAGCTCCGGGTGTCCCATCATAAGCTTTCGGGGCGTTGGAGTTGTTATGCCGAGATTCGACGGTCGGTTATATATATATATATATATTTATATGCAATATGGAATATATCGACCACGACATAACGACCCCGCGTAGTGCGAGATTGTCGTGAGTTTGGAGTTCCGATTGACTGGGCGTAGAGCGTTCTGGCAGAGCGCCGAGTATCTCGACCGAGAGTGTGACGGCGGTTCACTAAAAGGTTCGACGGCAAAGGCCTTCGAAAATTCGGCCGCCGTTTCTCGTTTGCTTTTACTTTATCTTTTTCCGTCGTGTAAGGCCGATGTGTCTCTCCAAATATTCTTAGTGGAGCGTTTTCGCGGAATGGAAATGAAAGACGGCGGTTCGTAAGTTCGGATGCTGTTCCTGCGTTAAATATCTGCGGAGACGCAATAAAAAGGTGGTGGTTCATTGGAGATCTCTACTGAACGGGCACAAACGGGCCCGGGCAGCACCGACTCGTTTTCCTTCCACTGAAGAGAGCGGGAGGTACTCGTTGCTCTGTGGATCCAGCCTCACGCGATCCCCTCTGCTCTAGGACCCAGTTGACACGACCCTTCGATCGTGCCAAGTGAGCCGGCTCCCAACTTGGAGAGGGCGAGCCAGCATTTAGCTGGCGCGCAGACCCAACCCTAGCAGCAGAGTCCATGTCCCACAACCTCGATGCCCCCACCCGGGTTACAAGCTAAAGTTACTGAGCTCGGCGATGGGCAAGTGTCAAGCGGAGGGCTATTACCGTTGTTAATTGCCCGTGCTTTGTCGATGTGGGATTTGACGTGCATCACCTTCTTTCTATCCGATTTAATGCGGGCCTTGCTGCTTAAATGAAAGGAAGGTCCCCCCGGGGACAGGGAATGCTGCTCGGATTCGGGTGCTACAAGGTCCATTTCTCCCCGGAGTGATGAGAGTCTCGAACATTACACGGCGGCCGTACGTCCACCACGGTACGAAAGGAGCCAGCATAGAAGTCCGCCCGAAGCTAACCCCCGACTTTCAAAAGCGGCTCCGGTCCTCCGACGGGAGCCAGAACGCAAATCCAAGTTGTACTAGAAATGGAGGGGCGCGCCTAGGGCCCGTGCAGTAGTGCAACGCACGGGCGACGCTCGGAAGACCCAATAGCAAGCTACTGTGACGGACTTCCCCCCTTAAAAAATTAATTTAATATCGTGTGAGCCATTGGCCCACATATCAGATATTAAACTGATAAGAACAGATACTACACTTGATCTTAGCCAAAAGGCCGAGAAAGGTATGCCTTACTCCTCAAGGCGTGTGCCCGTTTATACCTAACAAATCACCTCTCTTTCGGTCCACGGTCGATGTGCGACATGATCTGCGTTTTATATATCATACGACCACACGCTCACACGACCCCCCACAATCCACCCTTTATTTCCCCCCGTGTGCACCTCCGGTGATCTCGCGCGCGACCGACCAGGTCTTCCATTTTGATTATTTGGAACGTTTACATCGGTTGCGCTCGTGTCTACACCCGTCTCCAAGGGTCGTAGCTCAATAATCATAAATGATCATCAAGTAGCGATGGCCCCCGTCCCCGAATGACATGATCGAATATACGGAGGACTAAACACCTTAGCCTCACGAAAGCAGTTTGAATTAAAATGTCGGGGTTACGGGGCCCGACTAGTGAAGCTCCTCGTGTGAATAAGGAAATAGCTCCGGGTGTCCCATCATAAGCTTTCGGGGCGTTGGAGTTGTTATGCCGAGATTCGACGGTCGGTTATATATATATATATATATTTATATGCAATATGGAATATATCGACCACGACATAACGACCCCGCGTAGTGCGAGATTGTCGTGAGTTTGGAGTTCCGATTGACTGGGCGTAGAGCGTTCTGGCAGAGCGCCGAGTATCTCGACCGAGAGTGTGACGGCGGTTCACTAAAAGGTTCGACGGCAAAGGCCTTCGAAAATTCGGCCGCCGTTTCTCGTTTGCTTTTACTTTATCTTTTTCCGTCGTGTAAGGCCGATGTGTCTCTCCAAATATTCTTAGTGGAGCGTTTTCGCGGAATGGAAATGAAAGACGGCGGTTCGTAAGTTCGGATGCTGTTCCTGCGTTAAATATCTGCGGAGACGCAATAAAAAGGTGGTGGTTCATTGGAGATCTCTACTGAACGGGCACAAACGGGCCCGGGCAGCACCGACTCGTTTTCCTTCCACTGAAGAGAGCGGGAGGTACTCGTTGCTCTGTGGATCCAGCCTCACGCGATCCCCTCTGCTCTAGGACCCAGTTGACACGACCCTTCGATCGTGCCAAGTGAGCCGGCTCCCAACTTGGAGAGGGCGAGCCAGCATTTAGCTGGCGCGCAGACCCAACCCTAGCAGCAGAGTCCATGTCCCACAACCTCGATGCCCCCACCCGGGTTACAAGCTAAAGTTACTGAGCTCGGCGATGGGCAAGTGTCAAGCGGAGGGCTATTACCGTTGTTAATTGCCCGTGCTTTGTCGATGTGGGATTTGACGTGCATCACCTTCTTTCTATCCGATTTAATGCGGGCCTTGCTGCTTAAATGAAAGGAAGGTCCCCCCGGGGACAGGGAATGCTGCTCGGATTCGGGTGCTACAAGGTCCATTTCTCCCCGGAGTGATGAGAGTCTCGAACATTACACGGCGGCCGTACGTCCACCACGGTACGAAAGGAGCCAGCATAGAAGTCCGCCCGAAGCTAACCCCCGACTTTCAAAAGCGGCTCCGGTCCTCCGACGGGAGCCAGAACGCAAATCCAAGTTGTACTAGAAATGGAGGGGCGCGCCCAGGGCCCGTGCAGTAGTGCAACGCACGGGCGACGCTCGGAAGACCCAACAGCAAGCTACTGTGACGGACTTCCCCCCTTAAAAAATTAATTTAATATCGTGTGAGCCATTGGCCCACATATCAGATATTAAACTGATAAGAACAGATACTACACTTGATCTTAGCCAAAAGGCCGAGAAAGGTATGCCTTACTCCTCAAGGCGTGTGCCCTTTTATACCTGACAAATCACCTCTCTTTCGGTCCACGGTCGATGTGCGACATGATCTGCGTTTTATATATCATACGACCACACGCTCACACGACCCCCCACAATCCACCCTTTATTTCCCCCCGTGTGCACCTCCAGTGATCTCGCGCGCGACCGACCATGTCTTCCATTTTGATTATTTGGAACGTTTACATCGGTTGCGCTCGTGTCTACACCCGTCTCCAAGGGTCGTAGCTCAATAATCATAAATGATCATCAAGTAGCGATGGCCCCCGTCCCCGAATGACATGATCGAATATACGGAGGACTAAACACCTTAGCCTCACGAAAGCAGTTTGAATTAAAATGTCGGGGTTACGGGGCCCGACTAGTGAAGCTCCTCGTGTGAATAAGGAAATAGCTCCGGGTGTCCCATCATAAGCTTTCGGGGCGTTGGAGTTGTTATGCCGAGATTCGACGGTCGGTTATATATATATATATATATATTTATATGCAATATGGAATATATCGACCACGACATAACGACCCCGCGTAGTGCGAGATTGTCGTGAGTTTGGAGTTCCGATTGACTGGGCGTAGAGCGTTCTGGCAGAGCGCCGAGTATCTCGACCGAGAGTGTGACGGCGGTTCACTAAAAGGTTCGACGGCAAAGGCCTTCGAAAATTCGGCCGCCGTTTCTCGTTTGCTTTTACTTTATCTTTTTCCGTCGTGTAAGGCCGATGTGTCTCTCCAAATATTCTTAGTGGAGCGTTTTCGCGGAATGGAAATGAAAGACGGCGGTTCGTAAGTTCGGATGCTGTTCCTGCGTTAAATATCTGCGGAGACGCAATAAAAAGGTGGTGGTTCATTGGAGATCTCTACTGAACGGGCACAAACGGGCCCGGGCAGCACCGACTCGTTTTCCTTCCACTGAAGAGAGCGGGAGGTACTCGTTGCTCTGTGGATCCAGCCTCACGCGATCCCCTCTGCTCTAGGACCCAGTTGACACGACCCTTCGATCGTGCCAAGTGAGCCGGCTCCCAACTTGGAGAGGGCGAGCCAGCATTTAGCTGGCGCGCAGACCCAACCCTAGCAGCAGAGTCCATGTCCCACAACCTCGATGCCCCCACCCGGGTTACAAGCTAAAGTTACTGAGCTCGGCGATGGGCAAGTGTCAAGCGGAGGGCTATTACCGTTGTTAATTGCCCGTGCTTTGTCGATGTGGGATTTGACGTGCATCACCTTCTTTCTATCCGATTTAATGCGGGCCTTGCTGCTTAAATGAAAGGAAGGTCCCCCCGGGGACAGGGAATGCTGCTCGGATTCGGGTGCTACAAGGTCCATTTCTCCCCGGAGTGATGAGAGTCTCGAACATTACACGGCGGCCGTACGTCCACCACGGTACGAAAGGAGCCAGCATAGAAGTCCGCCCGAAGCTAACCCCCGACTTTCAAAAGCGGCTCCGGTCCTCCGACGGGAGCCAGAACGCAAATCCAAGTTGTACTAGAAATGGAGGGGCGCGCCCAGGGCCCGTGCAGTAGTGCAACGCACGGGCGACGCTCGGAAGACCCAACAGCAAGCTACTGTGACGGACTTCCCCCCTTAAAAAATTAATTTAATATCGTGTGAGCCATTGGCCCACATATCAGATATTAAACTGATAAGAACAGATACTACACTTGATCTTAGCCAAAAGGCCGAGAAAGGTATGCCTTACTCCTCAAGGCGTGTGCCCTTTTATACCTGACAAATCACCTCTCTTTCGGTCCACGGTCGATGTGCGACATGATCTGCGTTTTATATATCATACGACCACACGCTCACACGACCCCCCACAATCCACCCTTTATTTCCCCCCGTGTGCACCTCCAGTGATCTCGCGCGCGACCGACCATGTCTTCCATTTTGATTATTTGGAACGTTGACATCGGTTGCGCTAGTGTATACACCCGTCTCCAAGGGTCGTAGCTCAATAATCATAAATGACCATCAAGTAGCGATGGCCCCCGTCCCCGAATGACATGATCGAATATACGGAGGACTAAACACCTTAGCCTCACGAAAGCAGTTTGAATTAAAATGTCGGGGTTACGGGGCCCGACTAGTGAAGCTCCTCGTGTGAATAAGGAAATAGCTCCGGGTGTCCCATCATAAGCTTTCGGGGCGTTGGAGTTGTTATGCCGAGATTCGACGGTCGGTTATATATATATATATTTATATGCAATATGGAATATATCGACCACGACATAACGACCCCGCGTAGTGCGAGATTGTCGTGAGTTTGGAGTTCCGATTGACTGGGCGTAGAGCGTTCTGGCAGAGCGCCGAGTATCTCGACCGAGAGTGTGACGGCGGTTCACTAAAAGGTTCGACGGCAAAGGCCTTCGAAAATTCGGCCGCCGTTTCTCGTTTGCTTTTACTTTATCTTTTTCCGTCGTGTAAGGCCGATGTGTCTCTCCAAATATTCTTAGTGGAGCGTTTTCGCGGAATGGAAATGAAAGACGGCGGTTCGTAAGTTCGGATGCTGTTCCTGCGTTAAATATCTGCGGAGACGCAATAAAAAGGTGGTGGTTCATTGGAGATCTCTACTGAACGGGCACAAACGGGCCCGGGCAACACCGACTCGTTTTCCTTCCACTGAAGAGAGCGGGAGGTACTCGTTGCTCTGTGGATCCAGCCTCACGCGATCCCCTCTGCTCTAGGACCCAGTTGACACGACCCTTCGATCGTGCCAAGTGAGCCGGCTCCCAACTTGGAGAGGGCGAGCCAGCATTTAGCTGGCGCGCAGACCCAACCCTAGCAGCAGAGTCCATGTCCCACAACCTCGATGCCCCCACCCGGGTTACAAGCTAAAGTTACTGAGCTCGGCGATGGGCAAGTGTCAAGCGGAGGGCTATTACCGTTGTTAATTGCCCGTGCTTTGTCGATGTGGGATTTGACGTGCATCACCTTCTTTCTATCCGATTTAATGCGGGCCTTGCTGCTTAAATGAAAGGAAGGTCCCCCCGGGGACAGGGAATGCTGCTCGGATTCGGGTGCTACAAGGTCCATTTCTCCCCGGAGTGATGAGAGTCTCGAACATTACACGGCGGCCGTACGTCCACCACGGTACGAAAGGAGCCAGCATAGAAGTCCGCCCGAAGCTAACCCCCGACTTTCAAAAGCGGCTCCGGTCCTCCGACGGGAGCCAGAACGCAAATCCAAGTTGTACTAGAAATGGAGGGGCGCGCCTAGGGCCCGTGCAGTAGTGCAACGCACGGGCGACGCTCGGAAGACCCAATAGCAAGCTACTGTGACGGACTTCCCCCCTTAAAAAATTAATTTAATATCGTGTGAGCCATTGGCCCACATATCAGATATTAAACTGATAAGAACAGATACTACACTTGATCTTAGCCAAAAGGCCGAGAAAGGTATGCCTTACTCCTCAAGGCGTGTGCCCGTTTATACCTAACAAATCACCTCTCTTTCGGTCCACGGTCGATGTGCGACATGATCTGCGTTTTATATATCATACGACCACACGCTCACACGACCCCCCACAATCCACCCTTTATTTCCCCCCGTGTGCACCTCCGGTGATCTCGCGCGCGACCGACCAGGTCTTCCATTTTGATTATTTGGAACGTTTACATCGGTTGCGCTCGTGTCTACACCCGTCTCCAAGGGTCGTAGCTCAATAATCATAAATGATCATCAAGTAGCGATGGCCCCCGTCCCCGAATGACATGATCGAATATACGGAGGACTAAACACCTTAGCCTCACGAAAGCAGTTTGAATTAAAATGTCGGGGTTACGGGGCCCGACTAGTGAAGCTCCTCGTGTGAATAAGGAAATAGCTCCGGGTGTCCCATCATAAGCTTTCGGGGCGTTGGAGTTGTTATGCCGAGATTCGACGGTCGGTTATATATATATATATATTTATATGCAATATGGAATATATCGACCACGACATAACGACCCCGCGTAGTGCGAGATTGTCGTGAGTTTGGAGTTCCGATTGACTGGGCGTAGAGCATTCTAGCAGAGCGCCGAGTATATCGACCGAGAGTGTGACGGCAGTTCACTAAAAGGTTCGACGGCAAAGACCTTCGAAAATTCGGCCGCCGTTTCTCGTTTGCTTTTACTTTATCTTTTTTCCGTCGTGTAAGGCCGATGTGTCTCTCCAAATATTCTTAGTGGAGCGTTTTCGCGGAATGAAAATGAAAGACGGCGGTTCGCTAGTTCGGATGCTGTTCCTGCGTTAAATATCTGCGGAGACGCAATAAAAAGGTGGTGGTTCATTGGAGATCTCTACTGAACGGGCACAAACGGGCCCGGGCAGCACCGACTCGTTTTCCTTCCACTGAAGAGAGCGGGAGGTACTCGTTGCTCTATGGATCCAGCCTCACGCGATCCCCTCCGCTCTAGGACCCAGTTGACGCGACCCTTCGATCGTGCCAAGTGAGCCGGCTAAAAGGTTCGACGGCAAAGGCCTTCGAAAATTCGGCCGCCGTTTCTCGTTTGCTTTTACTCTATCTTTTTCCGTCGTGTAAGGCCGATGTGTCTCTCCAAATATTATTAGTGGAGCATTTTCGCGGATTGAAAATGAAAGACGGCGGTTCGCAAGTTCGGATGCTGTTCCTGCGTTAAATATCTGCGGAGACGCAATAAAAAGGTGGTGGTTCATTGGAGATCTCTACTGAACGGGCACAAACGGGCCCGGGCAGCACCGACTCGTTTTCCTTCCATTGAAGAGAGCGGGAGGTACTCGTTGCTCTGTGGATCCAGCCTCACGCGATCCCCTCCGCTCTAGGACCCAGTTAACGCGACCCTTCGATCGTGCCAAGTGAGCCGGCTAAAAGGTTCGACGGCAAAGGCCTTCGAAAATTCGGCCGCCGTTTCTCGTTTGCTTTTACTTTATCTTTTTCCGTCGTGTAAGGCCGATGTGTCTCTCCAAATATTCTCAGTGGAGCGTTTTCGCGGAATGAAAATGAAAGACGGCGGTTCGCAAGTTCGGATGCTGTTCCTGCGTTAAATATCTGCGGAGACGCAATAAAAAGGTGGTGGTTCATTGGAGATCTCTACTGAACGGGCACAAACGGGCCCGGGCAGCACCGACTCGTTTTCCTTCCATTGAAGAGAGAAAGAGGTACTCGTTGCTCTGTGGATCCAGCCTCATGCGATCCCCTCCGCTCTAGGACCCAGTTGACACGACCCTTCGATCGTGCCAAGTGAGCCGGCTCCCAACTTGGAGAGGGCGAGCCAGCATTTAGCTGGCGCGCAGACCCAATCAAAGCAGCAGAGTCCATGTTCCACAACCGATGCCCCCACCCGGGTTACAAGCTAAAGTTACTGAGCTCGGCGATGGGCAAGTGTCAAGCGGAGGGCTATTAACGTCGTTAATTGCCCGTGCTTTGTCGATGTGGGATTTGACGTGCATCACCTTCTTTCTATCCGATTTAATGCGGGCCTTGCTGCTTAAATGAAAGGAAGGTCCCCCCGGGGACAGGGAATGCTGCTCGGATTCGGGTGCTACAAGGTCCATTTCTCCCCGGAGTGATGAGAGTCTCGAACATTACACGGCGGTCGTACGTCCACCACGGTACGAAAGGAGCCAGCATAGAAGTCCGCCCGAAGCTAACCCCCGACTTTCAAAAGCGGCTCCGGTCCTCTGACGGGAGCCAGAACGCAAATCCAAGTTGTACTAGAAATGGAGGGGCGCGCCTAGGGCCCGTGCAGTAGTGCAACGCACGGGCGACGCTCGGAAGACCCAATAGCAAGCTACTGTGACGGACTTCCCCCCTTAAAAAATTAATTTAATATCGTGTGAGCCATTGGCCCACATATCAGATATTAAACTGATAAGAACAGATACTACACTTGATCTTAGCCAAAAGGCCGAGAAAGGTATGGCTTACTCCTCAAGGCGTGTGCTCTTTTATACCTGACAAATCAACTCTCTTTCGGTCCACGGTCGATGTGGGACATGATCTGCGTTTTATATATCATACGACCACACGCTCACACGACCCCCCACAATCCACCCTTTTTTTCCCCCCGTGTGCACCTCCGGTGATCTCGCGCGCGACCGACCAGGTCTTCCATTTTGATTATTTGGAACGTTGACATCGGTTGCGCTCGTGTCTACACCCGTCTCCAAGGGTCGTAGCTCAATAATCATAAAATATCATCAAGTAGCGAGGGCCCCCGTCCCCGAATGACATGATCGAATATACGGAGGACTAAACACCTTAGCCTCACGAAAGCAGTTTGAATTAAAATGTCGAGGTTACGGGGCCCGACTAGTGAAGCTCCTCGTGTGAATAAGGAAATAGCTCCGGGTGTCCCATCATAAGCTTTCGGGGCGTTGGAGTTGTTATGCCGAGATTCGACGGTCGGTTATATATATATATATATTTATATGCAATATGGAATATATCGACCACGACATAACGACCCCGCGTAGTGCGAGATTGTCGTGAGTTTGGAGTTCCGATTGACTGGGCGTAGAGCGTTCTGGCAGAGCGCCGAGTATCTCGACCGAGAGTGTGACGGCGGTTCACTAAAAGGTTCGACGGCAAAGGCCTTCGAAAATTCGGCCGCCGTTTCTCGTTTGCTTTTACTTTATCTTTTTTCCGTCGTGTAAGGCCGATGTGTCTCTCCAAATATTCTCAGTGGAGCGTTTTCGCGGAATGAAAATGAAAGACGGCGGTTCGCAAGTTCGGATGTTGTTCCTGCGTTAAATTTCTGCGGAAACGCAATAAAAAGGTAGTGGTTCATTGGAGATCTCTACTGAACGGGCACAAACGGGCCCGGGCAGCACCGACTCGTTTTCCTTCCACTGAAGAGAGCGGGAGGTACTCGTTGCTCTGTGGATCCAGCCTCACGCGATCCCCTCCGCTCTAGGACCCAGTTGACACGACCCTTCGATCGTGCCAAGTGAGCCGGCTCCCAACTTGGAGAGGGCGAGCCAGCATTTAGCTGGCACGCAGACCCAACCCAAGCAGCAGAGTCCATGTCCCACAACCTCGATGCCCCCACCCGGGTTACAAGCTAAAGTTACTGAGTTCGGCGATGGGCAAGTGTCAAGCGGAGGGCTATTAACGTTGTTAATTGCCCGTGCTTTGTCGATGTGGGATTTGACGTGCATCACCTTCTTTCTATCCGATTTAATGCGGGCCTTGCTGCTTAAATGAAAGGAAGGTCCCCCCGGGGACAGGGAATGCTGCTCGGATTCGGGTGCTACAATGTCCATTTCTCCCCGGAGTGATGAGAGTCTCGAACATTACACGGCGGCCGTACGTCCACCACGGTACGAAAGGAGCCAGCATAGAAGTCCGCCCGAAGCTAACCCCCGACTTTCAAAAGCGGCTCCGGTCCTCCGACGGGAGCCAGAACGCAAATCCAAGTTGTACTAGAAATGGAGGGGCGCGCCTAGGGCCCGTGCAGTAGTGCAACGCACGGGCGACGCTCGGAAGACCCAATAGCAAGCTACTGTGACGGACTTCCCCCCTTAAAAAATTAATTTAATATCGTGTGAGCCATTGGCCCACATATCAGATATTAAACTGATAAGAACAGATACTACACTTGATCTTAGCCAAAAGGCCGAGAAAGGTATGTCTTACTCCTCACAGCGTGTGCCCTTTTATACCTGACAAATCACCTCTCTTTCGGTCCACGGTCGATGTGGGACATGATCTGCGTTTTATATATCATACGACCACACCCTCACATGACCCCCCACAATCCACCCTTTATTTCCCCCCGTGTGCACCTCCGGTGATCTCGCGCGCGACCGACCAGGTCTTCCATTTTGATTATTTGGAACGTTGACATCGGTTGCGCTCGTGTCTACACCCGTCTCCAGGGGTCGTAGCTCAATAATCATAAATGATCATCAAGTAGCGATGGCCCCCGTCCCCGAATGACATGATCGAATATACGGAGGACTAAACACCTTAGCCTCACGAAAGCAGTTTGAATTAAAATGTCGGGGTTACGGGGCCCGACTAGTGAAGCTCCTCGTGTGAATAAGGAAATAGCTCCGGGTGTCCCATCATAAGCTTTCGGGGCGTTGGAGTTGTTATGCCGAGATTCGACGGTCGGTTATATATATATATATTTATATGCAATATGGAATATATCGACCACGACATAACGACCCCGCGTAGTGCGAGATTGTCGTGAGTTTGGAGTTCCGATTGACTGGGCGTAGAGCGTTCTGGCAGAGCGCCGAGTATCTCGACCGAGAGTGTGACGGCGGTTCACTAAAAGGTTCGACGGCAAAGGCCTTCGAAAATTCGGCCGCCGTTTCTCGTTTGCTTTTACTTTATCTTTTTTCCGTCGTGTAAGGCCGATGTGTCTCTCCAAATATTCTCAGTGGAGCGTTTTCGCGGAATGAAAATGAAAGACGGCGGTTCGCAAGTTCGGATGTTGTTCCTGCGTTAAATTTCTGCGGAAACGCAATAAAAATGTAGTGGTTCATTGGAGATCTCTACAGAACGGGCACAAACGGGCCCGGGCAGCACCGACTCGTTTTCCTTCCACTGAAGAGAGCGGGAGGTACTCGTTGCTCTGTGGATCCAGCCTCACGCGATCCCCTCCGCTCTAGGACCCAGTTGACACGACCCTTCGATCGTGCCAAGTGAGCCGGCTCCCAACTTGGAGAGGGCGAGCCAGCATTTAGCTGGCACGCAGACCCAACCCAAGCAGCAGAGTCCATGTCCCACAACCTCGATGCCCCCACCCGGGTTACAAGCTAAAGTTACTGAGTTCGGCGATGGGCAAGTGTCAAGCGGAGGGCTATTAACGTTGTTAATTGCCCGTGCTTTGTCGATGTGGGATTTGACGTGCATCACCTTCTTTCTATCCGATTTAATGCGGGCCTTGCTGCTTAAATGAAAGGAAGGTCCCCCCGGGGACAGGGAATGCTGCTCGGATTCGGGTGCTACAATGTCCATTTCTCCCCGGAGTGATGAGAGTCTCGAACATTACACGGCGGCCGTACGTCCACCACGGTACGAAAGGAGCCAGCATAGAAGTCCGCCCGAAGCTAACCCCCGACTTTCAAAAGCGGCTCCGGTCCTCCGACGGGAGCCAGAACGCAAATCCAAGTTGTACTAGAAATGGAGGGGCGCGCCTAGGGCCCGTGCAGTAGTGCAACGCACGGGCGACGCTCGGAAGACCCAATAGCAAGCTACTGTGACGGACTTCCCCCCTTAAAAAATTAATTTAATATCGTGTGAGCCATTGGCCCACATATCAGATATTAAACTGATAAGAACAGATACTACACTTGATCTTAGCCAAAAGGCCGAGAAAGGTATGCCTTACTCCTCACAGCGTGTGCCCTTTTATACCTGACAAATCACCTCTCTTTCGGTCCACGGTCGATGTGGGACATGATCTGCGTTTTATATATCATACGACCACACCCTCACACGACCCCCCACAATCCACCCTTTATTTCCCCCCGTGTGCACCTCCGGTGATCTCGCGCGCGACCGACCAGGTCTTCCATTTTGATTATTTGGAACGTTGACATCGGTTGCGCTCGTGTCTACACCCGTCTCCAGGGGTCGTAGCTCAATAATCATAAATGATCATCAAGTAGCGATGGCCCCCGTCCCCGAATGACATGATCGAATATACGGAGGACTAAACACCTTAGCCTCACGAAAGCAGTTTGAATTAAAATGTCGGGGTTACGGGGCCCGACTAGTGAAGCTCCTCGTGTGAATAAGGAAATAGCTCCGGGTGTCCCATCATAAGCTTTCGGGGCGTTGGAGTTGTTATGCCGAGATTCGACGGTCGGTTATATATATATATTTATATGCAATATGGAATATATTGACCACGACATAACGACCCCGCGTAGTGCGAGATTGTCGTGAGTTTGGAGTTCCGATTGACTGGTTGAGAGCGTTCTGGCAGAGCGCCGAGTATCTCGACCGAGAGTGTGACGGCGGTTCACTAAAAGGTTCGACGGCAAAGGCCTTCGAAAATTCGGCCGCCGTTTCTCGTTTGCTTTTACTTTATCTTTTTTCCGTCGTGTAAGGCCGATGTGTCTCTCCAAATATTCTCAGTGGAGCGTTTTCGCGGAATGAAAATGAAAGACGGCGGTTCGCAAGTTCGGATGCTGTTCCTGCGTTAAATATCTGCGGAAACGCAATAAAAAGGTAGTGGTTCATTGGAGATCTCTACTGAACGGGCACAAACGGGCCCGGGCAGCACCGACACGCGATCCCCTCCGCTTTAGGACCCAGTTGACACGACCCTTCGATCGTGCCAAGTGAGCCGGCTCCTCTCAACTAATATGACAAATCTGATTCGATGGCTCTTCTCTACTAATCACAAGGATATAGGGACTCTCTATTTCATCTTCGGCGCCATTGCTGGAGTGATGGGCACATGCTTTTCAGTACTGATTCGTATGGAATTAGCACGCCCCGGCGATCAAATTCTTGGTGGAAATCATCAACTTTATAATGTTTTAATAACGGCTCACGCTTTTTTAATGATCTTTTTTATGGTTATGCCTGCGATGATAGGTGGATTTGGTAATTGGTTTGTTCCGATTCTGATAGGTGCACCTGACATGGCATTTCCACGATTAAATAATATTTCATTCTGGTTGTTGCCCCCAAGTCTCTTGCTCCTATTAAGCTCAGCCTTAGTAGGTACCCGTATTCCTTCCACTGAAGAGAGCGGGAGGTACTCGTTGATCTGTGGATCCAGCCTCACGCGATCCCCTCCGCTTTAGGACCCAGTTGACACGACCCTTCGATCGTGCCAAGTGAGCCGGCTCCCAACTTGGAGAGGGCGAGCCAGCATTTAGCTGGCGCGCAGACCCAACCCAAGCAGCAGAGTCCATGTCCCACAACCTCGATGCCCCCACCCGGGTTACAAGCTAAAGTTACTGAGCTCGGCGATGGGCAAGTGTCAAGCGGAGGGCTATTAACGTTGTTAATTGCCCGTGCTTTGTCGATGTGGGATTTGACGTGCATCACCTTCTTTCTATCCGATTTAATGCGGGTCTTGCTGCTTAAATGAAAGGAAGGTCCCCCCGGGGACAGGGAATGCTACTCGGATTCGGGTGCTACAAGGTCCATTTCTCCCCGGAGTGATGAGAGTCTCGAACATTACACGGCGGCCGTACGTCCACCACGGTACGAAAGGAGCCAGCATAGAAGTCCGCCCGAAGCAAACCCCCGACTTTCAAAAGCGGCTCCGGTCATCCGACAGGAGCCAGAACGCAAATCCAAGTTGTACTAGAAATGGAGGGGCGCGCCTAGGGCCCGTGCAGTAGTGCAACGCACGGGCGACGATCGGAAGACCCAATAGCAAGCTACTGTGACGGACTTCCCCCCTTAAAAAATTAATTTAATATCGTGTGAGCCATTGGCCCACATATCAGATATTAAACTGATAAGAACAGATACTACACTTGATCTTAGCCAAAAGGCCGAGAAAGGTATGCCTTACTCCTCACAGCGTGTGCCCTTTTATACCTGACAAATCACCTCTCTTTCGGTCCACGGTCAATGTGGGACATGATCTGCGTTTTATATATCATACGACCACACGCTCACACGACCCCCCACAATCCACCCATTATTTCCCCCCGTGTGCACCTCCGGTGATCTCGCGCGCGACCGACCAGGTCTTCCATTTTGATTATTTGGAACGTTGACATCGGTTGCGCTCGTGTCTACACCTGTCTCCAAGGGTCGTAGCTCAATAATCATAAAATATCATCAAGTAGCGAGGGCCCCCGTCCCCGAATGACATGATCGAATATACGGAGGACTAAACACCTTAGCCTCACGAAAGCAGTTTGAATTAAAATATCGAGGTTACGGGGCCCGACTAGTGAAGCTCCTCGTGTGAATAAGGAAATAGCTCCGGGTGTCCCATCATAAGCTTTCGGGGCGTTGGAGTTGTTATGCCGAGATTCGACGGTCGGTTATATATATATATATTTATATGCAATATGGAACATATCGACCACGACATAACGACCCCGCGTAGTGCGAGATTGTCGTGAGTTTGGAGTTCCGATTGACTGGGCGTAGAGCGTTCTGGCAGAGCGCCGAGTATCTCGACCGAGAGTGTGACGGCGGTTCACTAAAAGGTTCGACGGCAAAGGCCTTCGAAAATTCGGCCGCCGTTTCTCGTTTGCTTTTACTTTATCTTTTTCCGTCGTGTAAGGCCGATGTGTCTCTCCAAATATTCTCAGTGGAGCGTTTTCGCGGAATGAAATGAAAGACGGCGGTTCGCAAGTTCGGATGCTGTTCCTGCGTTAAATATCTGCGGAGACGCAATAAAAAGGTGGTGGTTCATTGGAGATCTCTACTGAACGGGCACAAACGGGCCCGGGCAGCACCGACTCGTTTTCCTTCCAATGAAGAGAGCGGGAGGTACTCGTTGCTCTGTAGATCCAGCCTCACGCGATCCCCTCCACTCTAGGACCCAGTTGACACGACCGTTCGATCGTGCCAAGTGAGCCGGCTCCCAACTTGGAGAGGGCGAGCCAGCATTTAGCTGGCGCGCAGACCCAACCTAAGCAGCAGAGTCCATGTCCCACAACCTCGATGCCCCCACCCGGGTTACAAGCTAAAGTTACTGAGCTCGACGATGGGCAAGTGTCTAGCGGAGGGCTATTAACGTTGTTAATTGCCCGTGCTTTGTCGATGTTGGATTTGACGTGCATCACCTTCTTTCTATCCGATTTAATGCGGGCCTTGCTGCTTAAATGAAAGGAAGGTCCCCCCGGGGACAGGGAATGCTGCTCGGATTCGGGTGCTACAAGGTCCATTTCTCCCCGGAGTGATGAGAGTCTCGAACATTACACGGCGGCCGTACGTCCACCACGGTACGAAAGGAGCCAGCATAGAAGTCCGCCCGAAGCTAAACCCCGCTTTCAAAAGCGGCTCCGGTCCTCCGACGGGAGCCAGAACGCAAATCCAAGTTGTACTAGAAATGGAAAGGCGCGCCTAGGGCCCGTGCAGTAGTGCAACGCACGGGCGACGCTCGGAAGACCCAATAGCAAGCTACTGTGACGGACTTCCCCCCTTAAAAAATTAATTTAATATCGTGTGAGCCATTGGCCCACATATCAGATATTAAACTGATAAGAACAGATACTACACTTGATCTTAGCCAAAAGGCCGAGAAAGGTATGCCTTACTCCTCAAGGCGTGTGCCCGTTTATACCTAACAAATCACCTCTCTTTCGGTCCACGGTCGATGTGCGACATGATCTGCGTTTTATATATCATACGACCACACGCTCACACGACCCCTCACAATCCACCCTTTATTTCCCCCCGTGTGCACCTCCGGTGATCTCGTGCGCGACCGACCAGGTCTTCCATTTTGATTATTTGGAACGTTTACATCGGTTGCGCTCGTGTCTACACCCGTCTCCAAGGGTCGTAGCTCAATAATCATAAATGATCATCAAGTAGCGATGGACCCCGTCCCCGAATGACATGATCGAATATACGGAGGACTAAACACCTTAGCCTCACGAAAGCAGTTTGAATTAAAATGTCGGGGTTACGGGGCCCGACTAGTGAAGCTCCTCGTGTGAATAAGGAAATAGCTCCGGGTGTCCCATCATTTGCTTTCGGGGCGTTGGAGTTGTTATGCCGAGATTCGACGGTCGGTTATATATATATACATATATTTATATGCAATATGGAATATATCGACCACGATATAACGACCCCGCGTAGTGCGAGATTGTCGTGAGTTTGGAGTTCCGATTGACTGGGCGTAGAGCGTTCTGGCAGAGCGCCGAGTAACTCGACCGAGAGTGTGACGGCGGTTCACTAAAAGGTTCGACGGCAAAGGCCTTCGAAAATTCGGCCGCCATTTCTCGTTTGCTTTTACTTTATCTTTTTCCGTCGTGTGAGGCCGATGTGTCTCTCCAAATATTCTCAGTGGAGCATTTTCGCGGAATGAAAATGAAAAACGGCGGTTCGCAAGTTCGGATGCTGTTCCTGCGTTAAATATCTGCGGAAACGCAATAAAAAGGTAGTGGTTCATTGGAGATCTCTACTGAACGGGCACAAACGGGCCCGGGCAGCACCGACTCGTTTTCCTTCCACTGAAGAGAGCGGGAGGTACTCGTTGCTCTGTGGATCCAGCCTCACGCGATCCCCTCCGCTCTAGGACCCAGTTGACACGACCCTTCGATCGTGCCAAGTGAGCCGGCTCCCAACTTGGGGAGGGCGAGCCAGCATTTAGCTGGCGCGCAGACCCAACCTAAGCAGCAAAGTCCATGTCCCACATCCTCGATGCCCCCACCCGGGATACAAGCTAAAGTTACTGAGTTCGGCGATGGGCAAGTGTCAAGCGGAGGGCTATTAACGTTGTTAATTGCCCGTGCTTTGTCGATGTGGGATTTGACGTGCATCACCTTCTTTCTATCCGATTTAATGCGGGCCTTGCTGCTTAAATGAAAGGAAGATCCCCCCGGGGACAGGGAATGCTGCTCAGATTCGGGTGCTACAATGTCCATTTCTCCCCGGAGTGATGAGAGTCTCGAACATTACACGGCGGCCGTACGTCCACCACGGTACGAAAGGAGCCAGCATAGAAGTCCGCCCGAAGCTAACCCCCGACTTTCAAAAGCGGCTCCGGTCCTCCGACGGGAGCCAGAACGCAAATCCAAGTTGTACTAGAAATGGAGGGGCGCGCCTAGGGCCCGTGCAGTAGTGCAACGCACGGGCGACGCTCGGAAGACCCAATAGCAAGCTACTGTGACGGACTTCCCCCCTTAAAAAATTAATTTAATATCGTGTGAGCCATTGGCCCACATATCAGATATTAAACTGATAAGAACAGATACTACACTTGATCTTAGCCAAAAGGCCGAGAAAGGTATGCCTTACTCCTCAAGGCGTGTGCCCTTTTATATCTGACAAATCACCTCTCTTTCGGTCCACGTTCGATGTGGGACATGATCTGCGTTTTATATATCATACGACCACACGCTCACACGACCCCCCACAATCCACCCTTTATTTCCCCCCGTGTGCACCTCCGGTGATCTCGCGCGCGACCGACCAGGTCTTCCATTTTGATTATTTGGAACGTTGACATCGGTTACGCTCGTGTCTACACCCGTCTCCAAGGGTCGTAGCTCAATAATCATAAATGATCATCAAGTAGCGATGGCCCCCGTCCCCGAATGACATGATCGAATATACGGAGGACTAAACACCTTAGCCTCACGAAAGCAGTTTGAATTAAAATGTCGGGGTTACGGGGCCCGACTAGTGAAGCTCCTCGTGTGAATAAGGAAATAGCTCCGGGTGTCCCATCATAAGCTTTCGGGGCGTTGGAGTTGTTATGCCGAGATTCGACGGTCGGTTATATATATATATATTTATATGCAATATGGAATATATTGACCACGACATAACGACCCCGCGTAGTGCGAGATTGTCGTGAGTTTGGAGTTCCGATTGACTGGGCGTAGAGCGTTCTGGCAGAGCGCCGAGTATCTCGACCGAGAGTGTGACGGCGGTTCACTAAAAGGTTCGACGGCAAAGGCCTTCGAAAATTCGGCCGCCGTTTCTCGTTTGCTTTTACTTTATCTTTTTTCCGTCGTGTAAGGCCGATGTGTCTCTCCAAATATTCTCAGTGGAGCGTTTTCGCGGAATGAAAATGAAAGACGGCGGTTCGCAAGTTCGGATGCTGTTCATGCGTTAAATATCTGCGGAAAGGACCCAGTTGACACGACCCTTCGATCGTGCCAAGTGAGCCGGCTCCCAACTTGGAGAGGGCGAGCCAGCATTCAGCTGGCGCGCAGACCCAACCCAAGCAGCAGAGTCCATGTCCCACAACCTCAATGCCCCCACCCGGGTTACAAGCTAAAGTTACTGAGCTCGGCGATGGGCAAGTGTCAAGCGGAGGGCTATTAACGTTGTTAATTGCCCGTGCTTTGTCGATGTGGGATTTGACGTGCATCACCTTCTTTCTATCCGATTTAATGCGGGTCTTGCTGCTTAAATGAAAGGAAGGTCCCCCCGGGGACAGGGAATGTTACTCGGATTCGGGTGCTACAAGGTCCATTTCTCCCCGGAGTGATGAGAGTCTCGAACATTACACGGCGGCCGTACGTCCACCACGGTACGAAAGGAGCCAGGATAGAAGTCCGCCCGAAGCTAACCCCCGACTTTCAAAAGCGGCTCCGGTCCTCCGACGGGAGCCAGAACGCAAATCCAAGTTATACTAGAAAGGGAGGGGCGCGCCTAGGGCCCGTGCAGTAGTGCAACGCACGGGCGACGCTCGGAAGACCCAATAGCAAGCTACTGTGACGGACTTCCCCCCTTAAAAAATTAATTTAATATCGTGTGAGCCATTGGCCCACATATCAGATATTAAACTGATAAGAACAGATACTACACTTGATCTTAGCCAAAAGGCCGAGAAAGGTATGCCTTACTCCTCAAGGCGTGTGCCCTTTTATATCTGACAAATCACCTCTCTTTCGGTCCACGGTCGATGTGCGACATGATCTGCGTTTTATATATCATACGACCACACGCTCACACGACCCCTCACAATCCACCCTTTATTTCCCCCCGTGTGCACCTCCGGTGATCTCGCGCGCGACCGACCAGGTCTTCCATTTTGATTATTTGGAACGTTTACATCGGTTGCGCTCGTGTCTACACCCGTCTCCAAGGGTCGTAGCTCAATAATCATAAATGATCATCAAGTAGCGATGGACCCCGTCCCCGAATGACATGATCGAATATACGGAGGACTAAACACCTTAGCCTCACGAAAGCAGTTTGAATTAAAATGTCGGGGTTACGGGGCCCGACTAGTGAAGCTCCTCGTGTGAATAAGGAAATAGCTCCGGGTGTCCCATCATATGCTTTCGGGGCGTTGGAGTTGTTATGCCGAGATTCGACGGTCGGTTATATATATATATATATATTTATATGCAATATGGAATATATCGACCACGATATAACGACCCCGCGTAGTGCGAGATTGTCGTGAGTTTGGAGTTCCGATTGACTGGGCGTAGAGCGTTCTGGCAGAGCGCCGAGTAACTCGACCGAGAGTGTGACGGCGGTTCAATAAAAGGTTCGACGGCAAAGGCCTTCGAAAATTCGGCCGCCATTTCTCGTTTGCTTTTACTTTATCTTTTTCCGTCGTGTGAGGCCGATGTGTCTCTCCAAATATTCTCAGTGGAGCATTTTCGCGGAATGAAAATGAAAAACGGCGGTTCGCAAGTTCGGATGCTGTTCCTGCGTTAAATATCTGCGGAAACGCAATAAAAAGGTAGTGGTTCATTGGAGATCTCTACTGAACGGGCACAAACGGGCCCGGGCAGCACCGACTCGTTTTCCTTCCACTGAGGAGAGCGGGAGGTACTCGTTGCTCTGTGGATCCAGCCTCACGCGATCCCCTCCGCTCTAGGACCCAGTTGACACGACCCTTCGATCGTGCCAAGTGAGTCGGCTCCCAACTTGGAGAGGGGGAGCCAGCATTTAGCTGGCGCGCAGACCCAACCCAAGCAGCAGAGTCCATGTCCCACAACCTCGATGCCCCCACCCGGGTTACAAGCTAAAGTTACTGAGTTCGGCGGTGGGCAAGTGTCAAGCGGAGGGCTATTAACGTTGTTAATTGCCCGTGCTTTGTCGATGTGGGATTTGACGTGCATCACCTTCTTTCTATCCGATTTAATGCGGGCCTTGCTGCTTAAATGAAAGGAAGGTCCCCCCGGGGACAGGGAATGCTGCTCAGATTCGGGTGCTACAATGTCCATTTCTCCCCGGAGTGATGAGAGTCTCGAACATTACACGGCGGCCGTACGTCCACCACGGTACGAAAGGAGCCAGCATAGAAGTCCGCCCGAAGCTAACCCCCGACTTTCAAAAGCGGCTCCGGTCCTCCGACGGGAGCCAGAACGCAAATCCAAGTTGTACTAGAAATGGAGGGGCGCGCCTAGGGCCCGTGCAGTAGTGCAACGCACGGGCGACGCTCGGAAGACCCAATAGCAAGCTACTGTGACGGACTTCCCCCCTTAAAAAATTAATTTAATATCGTGTGAGCCATTGGCCCACATATCAGATATTAAACTGATAAGAACAGATACTACACTTGATCTTAGCCAAAAGGCCGAGAAAGGTATGCCTTACTCCTCAAGGCGTGTGCCCTTTTATACCTGACAAATCACCTCTCTTTCGGTCCACGTTCGATGTGGGACATGATCTGCGTTTTATATATCATACGACCACACGCTCACACGACCCCCCACAATCCACCCTTTATTTCCCCCCGTGTGCACCTCCGGTGATCTCGCGCGCGACCGACCAGGTCTTCCATTTTGATTATTTGGAACGTTGACATCGGTTACGCTCGTGTCTACACCCGTCTCCAAGGGTCGTAGCTCAATAATCATAAATGATCATCAAGTAGCGATGGCCCCCGTCCCCGAATGACATGATCGAATATACGGAGGACTAAACACCTTAGCCTCACGAAAGCAGTTTGAATTAAAATGTCGGGGTTACGGGGCCCGACTAGTGAAGCTCCTCGTGTGAATAAGGAAATAGCTCCGGGTGTCCCATCATAAGCTTTCGGGGCGTTGGAGTTGTTATGCCGAGATTCGACGGTCGGTTATATATATATATTTATATGCAATATGGAATATATTGACCACGACATAACGACCCCGCGTAGTGCGAGATTGTCGTGAGTTTGGAGTTCCGATTGACTGGGCGTAGAGCGTTCTGGCAGAGCGCCGAGTATCTCGACCGAGAGTGTGACGGCGGTTCACTAAAAGGTTCGACGGCAAAGGCCTTCGAAAATTCGGCCGCCGTTTCTCGTTTGCTTTTACTTTATCTTTTTTCCGTCGTGTAAGGCCGATGTGTCTCTCCAAATATTCTCAGTGGAGCGTTTTCGCGGAATGAAAATGAAAGACGGCGGTTCGCAAGTTCGGATGCTGTTCCTGCGTTAAATATCTGCGGAAACGCAATAAAAAGGTAGTGGTTCATTGGAGATCTCTACTGAACGGGCACAAACGGGCCCGGGCAGCACCGACTCGTATTCCTTCCACTGAAGAGAGCGGGAGGTACTCGTTGATCTGTGGATCCAGCCTCACGCGATCCCCTCCGCTTTAGGACCCAGTTGACACGACCCTTCGATCGCGCCAAGTGAGCCGGCTCCCAACTTGGTGAGGGCGAGCCAGCATTTAGCTGGCGCGCAGACCCAACCCAAGCAGCAGAGTCCATGTCCCACAACCTCGATGCCCCCACCCGGGTTACAAGCTAAAGTTACTGAGCTCGGCGATGGGCAAGTGTCAAGCGGAGGGCTATTAACGTTGTTAATTGCCCGTGCTTTGTCGATGTGGGATTTGACGTGCATCACCTTCTTTCTATCCGATTTAATGCGGGTCTTGCTGCTTAAATGAAAGGAAGGTCCCCCCGGGGACAGGGAATGCTACTCGGATTCGGGTGCTACAAGGTCCATTTCTCCCCGGAGTGATGAGAGTCTCGAACATTACACGGCGGCCGTACGTCCACCACGGTACGAAAGGAGCCAGCATAGAAGTCCGCCCGAAGCTAACCCCCGACTTTCAAAAGCGACTCCGGTCCTCCGACAGGAGCCAGAACGCAAATCCAAGTTGTACTAGAAATGGAGGGGCGCGCCTAGGGCCCGTGCAGTAGTGCAACGCACGGGCGACGCTCGGAAGACCCAATAGCAAGCTACTGTGACGGACTTCCCCCCTTAAAAAATTAATTTAATATCGTGTGAGCCATTGGCCCACATATCAGATATTAAACTGATAAGAACAGATACTACACTTGATCTTAGCCAAAAGGCCGAGAAAGGTATGCCTTGCTCCTCACAGCGTGTGCCCTTTTATACCTGACAAATCACCTCTCTTTCGGTCCACGGTCGATGTGGGACATGATCTGCGTTTTATATATCATACGACCACACGCTCACACGACCCCCCACAATCCACCCATTATTTCCCCCCGTGTGCACCTCCGGTGATCTCGCGCGCGACCGACCAGGTCTTCCATTTTGATTATTTGGAACGTTGACATCGGTTGCGCTCGTGTCTACACCCGTCTCCAAGGGTCGTAGCTCAATAATCATAAAATATCATCAAGTAGCGAGGGCCCCCGTCCCCGAATGACATGATCGAATATACGGAGGACTAAACACCTTAGCCTCACGAAAGCAGTTTGAATTAAAATATCGAGGTTACGGGGCCCGACTAGTGAAGCTCCTCGTGTGAATAAGGAAATAGCTCCGGGTGTCCCATCATAAGCTTTCGGGGCGTTGGAGTTGTTATGCCGAGATTCGACGGTCGGTTATATATATATATATATTTATATGCAATATGGAACATATCGACCACGACATAACGACCCCGCGTAGTGCGAGATTGTCGTGAGTTTGGAGTTCCGATTGACTGGGCGTAGAGCGTTCTGGCAGAGCGCCGAGTATCTCGACCGAGAGTGTGACGGCGGTTCACTAAAAGGTTCGACGGCAAAGGCCTTCGAAAATTCGGCCGCCGTTTCTCGTTTGCTTTTACTTTATCTTTTTCCGTCGTGTAAGGCCGATGTGTCTCTCCAAATATTCTCAGTGGAGCGTTTTCGCGGAATGAAATGAAAGACGGCGGTTCGCAAGTTCGGATGCTGTTCCTGCGTTAAATATCTGCGGAGACGCAATAAAAAGGTGGTGGTTCATTGGAGATCTCTACTGAACGGGCACAAACGGGCCCGGGCAGCACCGACTCGTTTTCCTTCCAATGAAGAGAGCGGGAGGTACTCGTTGCTCTGTAGATCCAGCCTCACGCGATCCCCTCCACTCTAGGACCCAGTTGACACGACCGTTCGATCGTGCCAAGTGAGCCGGCTCCCAACTTGGAGAGGGCGAGCCAGCATTTAGCTGGCGCGCAGACCCAACCTAAGCAGCAGAGTCCATGTCCCACAACCTCGATGCCCCCACCCGGGTTACAAGCTAAAGTTACTGAGCTCGACGATGGGCAAGTGTCTAGCGGAGGGCTATTAACGTTGTTAATTGCCCGTGCTTTGTCGATGTTGGATTTGACGTGCATCACCTTCTTTCTATCCGATTTAATGCGGGCCTTGCTGCTTAAATGAAAGGAAGGTCCCCCCGGGGACAGGGAATGCTGCTCGGATTCGGGTGCTACAAGGTCCATTTCTCCCCGGAGTGATGAGAGTCTCGAACATTACACGGCGGCCGTACGTCCACCACGGTACGAAAGGAGCCAGGATAGAAGTCCGCCCGAAGCTAACCCCCGACTTTCAAAAGCGGCTCCGGTCCTCCGACGGGAGCCAGAACGCAAATCCAAGTTATACTAGAAATGGAGGGGCGCGCCTAGGGCCCGTGCAGTAGTGCAACGCACGGGCGACGCTCGGAAGACCCAATAGCAAGCTACTGTGACGGACTTCCCCCCTTAAAAAATTAATTTAATATCGTGTGAGCCATTGGCCCACATATCAGATATTAAACTGATAAGAACAGATACTACACTTGATCTTAGCCAAAAGGCCGAGAAAGGTATGCCTTACTCCTCAAGGCGTGTGCCCTTTTATACCTGACAAATCACCTCTCTTTCGGACCACGGTCGATGTGCGACATGATCTGCGTTTTATATATCATACGACCACACGCTCACACGACCCCTCACAATCCACCCTTTATTTCCCCCCGTGTGCACCTCCGGTGATCTCGCGCGCGACCGACCAGGTCTTCCATTTTGATTATTTGGAACGTTTACATCGGTTGCGCTCGTGTCTACACCCGTCTCCAAGGGTCGTAGCTCAATAATCATAAATGATCATCAAGTAGCGATGGACCCCGTCCCCGAATGACATGATCGAATATACGGAGGACTAAACACCTTAGCCTCACGAAAGCAGTTTGAATTAAAATGTCGGGGTTACGGGGCCCGACTAGTGAAGCTCCTCGTGTGAATAAGGAATTAGCTCCGGGTGTCCCATCATAAGCTTTCGGGGCGTTGGAGTTGTTATGCCGAGATTCGACGGTCGGTTATATATATATATATATATATATATATTTATATGCAATATGGAATATATCGACCACGATATAACGACCCCGCGTAGTGCGAGATTGTCGTGAGTTTGGAGTTCCGATTGACTGGGCGTAGAGCGTTCTGGCAGAGCGCCGAGTAACTCGACCGAGAGTGTGACGGCGGTTCACTAAAAGGTTCGACGGCAAAGGCCTTCGAAAATTCGGCCGCCATTTCTCGTTTGCTTTTACTTTATCTTTTTCCGTCGTGTGAGGCCGATGTGTCTCTCCAAATATTCTCAGTGGAACATTTTCGCGGAATGAAAATGAAAGACTACGGTTCGCAAGTTCGGACGCTGTTCCTGCGTTAAATATCTGCGAGGTACTCGTTGCTCTGTGGATCCAGCCTCACGCTATCCCCTCCGCTCTAGGACCCAGTTGACACGACACTTCGATCGTGCCAAGTGAGCCGGCTCCCAACTTAGAGAGGGCGAGCCAGCATTTAGCTGGCGCGCAGACCCAACCCAAGCAGCAGAGTCCATGTCCCACAACCTCGATGCCCCCACCCGGGTTACAAGCTAAAGTTACTGAGCTCGGCAATGGGCAAGTGTCAAGCGGAGGGCTATTAACGTTGTTAATTGCCCGTGCTTTGTCGATGTGGGATTTGACGTGCATCACCTTCTTTCTATCCGATTTAATGCGGGCCTTGCTGCTTAAATGAAAGGAAGGTCCCCCCGGGGACAGGGAATGCTGCTCGGATTCGGGTGCTACAATGTCCATTTCTCCCCGGAGTGATGAGAGTCTCGAACATTACACGGCGGCCGTACGTCCACCACGGTACGAAAGGAGCCAGCATAGAAGTCCGCCCGAAGCTAAACCCCGCTTTCAAAAGCGGCTCCGGTCCTCCGACGGGAGCCAGAACGCAAATCCAAGTTGTACTAGAAATGGAGGGGCGCGCCTAGGGCCCGTGCAGTAGTGCAACGCACGGGCGACGCTCGGAAGACCCAATAGCAAGCTACTGTGACGGACTTCCCCCCTTAAAAAATTAATTTAATATCGTGTGAGCCATTGGCCCACATATCAGATATTAAACTGATAAGAACAGATACTACACTTGATCTTAGCCAAAAGGCCGAGAAAGGTATGCCTTACTCCTCAAGGCGTGTGCCCTTTTATATCTGACAAATCACCTCTCTTTCGGTCCACGTTCGATGTGGGACATGATCTGCGTTTTATATATCATACGACCACACGCTCACACGACCCCCCACAATCCACCCTTTATTTCCCCCCGTGTGCACCTCCGGTGATCTCGCGCGCGACCGACCAGGTCTTCCATTTTGATTATTTGGAATGTTGACATCGGTTACGCTCGTGTCTACACCCGTCTCCAAGGGTCGTAGCTCAATAATCATAAATGATCATCAAGTAGCGATGGCCCCCGTCCCCGAATGACATGATCGAATATACGGAGGACTAAACACCTTAGCCTCACGAAAGCAGTTTGAATTAAAATGTCGGGGTTACGGGGCCCGACTAGTGAAGCTCCTCGTGTGAATAAGGAAATAGCTCCGGGTGTCCCATCATAAGCTTTCGGGGCGTTGGAGTTGTTATGCCGAGATTCGACGGTCGGTTATATATATATATATATTTATATGCAATATGGAATATATTGACCACGACATAACGACCCCGCGTAGTGCGAGATTGTCGTGAGTTTGGAGTTCCGATTGACTGGGCGTAGAGCGTTCTGGCAGAGCGCCGAGTATCTCGACCGAGAGTGTGACGGCGGTTCACTAAAAGGTTCGACGGCAAAGGCCTTCGAAAATTTGGCCGCCGTTTCTCGTTTGCTTTTACTTTATCTTTTTTCCGTCGTGTAAGGCCGATGTGTCTCTCCAAATATTCTCAGTGGAGCGTTTTCGCGGAATGAAAATGAAAGACGGCGGTTCGCAAGTTCGGATGTTGTTCCTGCGTTAAATATCTGCGGAAACGCAATAAAAAGGTAGAGCGTTCTGGCAGAGCGCCGAGTATCTCGACCGAGAGTGTGACGGCGGTTCACTAAAAGGTTCGACGGCAAAGGCCTTCGAAAATTCGGCCGCCGTTTCTCGTTTGCTTTTACTTTATCTTTTTTCCGTCGTGTAAGGCCGATGTGTCTCTCCAAATATTCTCAGTGGAGCGTTTTCGCGGAATGAAAATGAAAGACGGCGGTTCGCAAGTTCGGATGCTGTTCCTGCGTTAAATATTTGCGGAAACGCAATAAAAAGGTAGTGGTTCATTGGAGATCTCTACTGAACGGGCACAAACGGGCCCGGGCAGCACCGACTCGTATTCCTTCCACTGAAGAGAGCGGGAGGTACTCGTTGATCTGTGGATCCAGCCTCACGCGATCCCCTCCGCTTTAGGACCCAGTTGACACGACCCTTCGATCGTGCCAAGTGAGCCGGCTCCCAACTTGGAGAGGGCGAGCCAGCATTTAGCTGGCGCGCAGACCCAACCCAAGCAGCAGAGTCCATGTCCCACAACCTCAATGCCCCCACCCGGGTTACAAGCTAAAGTTACTGAGCTCGGCGATGGGCAAGTGTCAAGCGGAGGGCTATTAACGTTGTTAATTGCCCGTGCTTTGTCAATGTGGGATTGGACGTGCATCACCTTCTTTCTATCCGATTTAATGCGGGTCTTGCTGCTTAAATGAAAGGAAGGTCCCCCCGGGGACAGGGAATGCTGCTCGGATTCGGGTGCTACAAGGTCCATTTCTCCCCGGAGTGATGAGAGTCTCGAACATTACACGGCGGCCGTACGTCCACCACGGTACGAAAGGAGCCAGGATAGAAGTCCGCCCGAAGCTAACCCCCGACTTTCAAAAGCGGCTCCGGTCCTCCGACGGGAGCCAGAACGCAAATCCAAGTTGTACTAGAAATGGAGGGGCGCGCCTAGGGCCCGTGCAGTAGTGCAACGCACGGGCGACGCTCGGAAGACCCAATAGCAAGCTACTGTGACGGACTTCCCCCCTTAAAAAATTAATTTAATATCGTGTGAGCCATTGGCCCACATATCAGATATTAAACTGATAAGAACAGATACTACACTTGATCTTAGCCAAAAGGCCGAGAAAGGTATGCCTTACTCCTCAAGGCGTGTGCCCTTTTATATCTGACAAATCACCTCTCTTTCGGTCCACGATCGATGTGCGACATGATCTGCGTTTTATATATCATACGACTACACGCTCACACGACCCCCCACAATCCACCCTTTATTTCCCCCCGTGTGCACCTCCGGTGATCTCGCGCGCGACCGACCAGGTCTTCCATTTTGATTATTTGGAACGTTGACATCGGATGCGCTCGTGTCTACACCCGTCTCCAAGGGTCGTAGCTCAATAATCATAAATGATCATCAAGTAGCGATGGCCCCCGTCCCCGAATGACATGATCGAATATACGGAGGACTAAACACCTTAGCCTCACGAAAGCAGTTTGAATTAAAATGTTGGGGTTACGGGGCCCGACTACTGAAGCTCCTCGTGTGAATAAGGAAATAGCTCCGGGTGTCCCATCATAAGCTTTCGGGGCGTTGGAGTTGTTATGCCGAGATTCGACGGTCGGTTATATATATATTTATATGCAATATGGAATATATCGACCACGATATAACGACCCCGCGTAGTGCGAGATTGTCGTGAGTTTGGAGTTCCGATTGACTGGGCGTAGAGCGTTCTGGCAGAGCGCCGAGTAACTCGACCGAGAGTGTGACGGCGGTTCACTAAAAGGTTCGACGGCAAAGGCCTTCGAAAATTCGGCCGCCATTTCTCGTTTGCTTTTACTTTATCTTTTTCCGTCGTGTGAGGCCGATGTGTCTCTCCAAATATTCTCAGTGGAGCATTTTCGGAATGAAAATGAAAGACGGCGGTTCGCAAGTTCGGATGCTGTTCCTGCGTTAAATATCTGGGGAGACGCAATAAAAAGGTGGTGGTTGATTGGAGATCTCTACTGAACGGGCACAAACGGGCCCGGGCAGCACCGACTCGTTTTCCTTCCAATGAAGAGAGCGGGAGGTACTCGTTGCTCTGTAGATCCAGCCTCACGCGATCCCCTCCACTCTAGGACCCAGTTGACACGACCGTTCTATCGTGCCAAGTGAGTCGGCTCCCAACTTGGAGAGGGCGAGCCAGCATTTAGCTGGCGCGCAGACCCAACCTAAGCAGCAGAGTCCATGTCCCACAACCTCGATGCCCCCACCCGGGTTACAAGCTAAAGTTACTGAGCTCGACGATGGGCAAGTGTCTAGCGGAGGGCTATTAACGTTGTTAATTGCCCGTGCTTTGTCGATGTTGGATTTGACGTGCATCACCTTCTTTCTATCCGATTTAATGCGGGCCTTGCTGCTTAAATGAAAGGAAGGTCCCCCCGGGGACTGGGAATGCTGCTCGGATTCGGGTGCTACAAGGTCCATTTCTCCCCGGAGTGATGAGAGTCTCGAACATTACACGGCGGCCGTACGTCCACCACGGTACGAAAGGAGCCAGCATAGAAGTCCGCCCGAAGCTAAACCCCGCTTTCAAAAGCGGCTCCGGTCCTCCGACGGGAGCCAGAACGCAAATCCAAGTTGTACTAGAAATGGAGGGGCGCGCCTAGGGCCCGTGCAGTAGTGCAACGCACGGGCGACGCTCGGAAGACCCAATAGCAAGCTACTGTGACGGACTTCCCCCCTTAAAAAATTAATTTAATATCGTGTGAGCCATTGGCCCACATATCAGATATTAAACTGATAAGAACAGATACTACACTTGATCTTAGCCAAAAGGCCGAGAAAGGTATGCCTTACTCCTCAAGGCGTGTGCCCGTTTATACCTAACAAATCACCTCTCTTTCGGTCCACGGTCGATGTGCGACATGATCTGCGTTTTATATATCATACGACCACACGCTCACACGACCCCTCACAATCCACCCTTTATTTCCCCCCGTGTGCACCTCCGGTGATCTCGCGCGCGACCGACCAGGTCTTCCATTTTGATTATTTGGAACGTTTACATCGGTTGCGCTCGTGTCTACACCCGTCTCCAAGGGTCGTAGCTCAATAATCATAAATGATCATCAAGTAGCGATGGACCCCGTCCCCGAATGACATGATCGAATATACGGAGGACTAAACACCTTAGCCTCACGAAAGCAGTTTGAATTAAAATGTCGGGGTTACGGGGCCCGACTAGTGAAGCTCCTCGTGTGAATAAGGAAATAGCTCCGGGTGTCCCATCATAAGCTTTCGGGGCGTTGGAGTTGTTATGCCGAGATTCGACGGTCGGTTATATATATATATTTATATGCAATATGGAACATATCGACCACGACATAACGACCCCGCGTAGTGCGAGATTGTCGTGAGTTTGGAGTTCCGATTGACTGGGCGTAGAGCGTTCTGGCAGAGCGCCGAGTATCTCGACCGAGAGTGTGACGGCGGTTCACTAAAAGGTTCGACGGCAAAGGCCTTCGAAAATTCGGCCGCCGTTTCTCGTTTGCTTTTACTTTATCTTTTTCCGTCGTGTAAGGCCGATGTGTCTCTCCAAATATTCTCAGTGGAGCGTTTTCGCGGAATGAAAATGAAAGACGGCGGTTCGCAAGTTCGGATGCTGTTCCTGCGTTAAATATCTGCGGAGACGCAATAAAAAGGTGGTGGTTCATTGGAGATCTCTACTGAACGGGCACAAACGGGCCCGGGCAGCACCGACTCGTTTTCCTTCCAATGAAGAGAGCGGGAGGTACTCGTTGCTCTGTAGATCCAGCCTCACGCGATCCCCTCCACTCTAGGACCCAGTTGACACGACCATTCGATCGTGCCAAGTGAGCCGGCTCCCAACTTGGAGAGGGCGAGCCAGCATTTAGCTGGCGCGCAGACCCAACCTAAGCAGCAGAGTCCATGTCCCACAACCTCGATGCCCCCACCCGGGTTACAAGCTAAAGTTACTGAGCTCGGCGATGGGCAAGTGTCTAGCGGAGGGCTATTAACGTTGTTAATTGCCCGTGCTTTGTCGATGTTGGATTTGACGTGCATCACCTTCTTTCTATCCGATTTAATGCGGGCCTTGCTGCTTAAATGAAAGGAAGGTCCCCCCGGGGACAGGGAATGCTGCTCGGATTCGGGTGCTACAAGGTCCATTTCTCCCCGGAGTGATGAGAGTCTCGAACATTACACGGCGGCCGTACGTCCACCACGGTACGAAAGGAGCCAGCATAGAAGTCCGCCCGAAGCTAAACCCCGCTTTCAAAAGCGGCTCCGGTCCTCCGACGGGAGCCAGAACGCAAATCCAAGTTGTACTAGAAATGGAGGGGCGCGCCTAGGGCCCGTGCAGTAGTGCAACGCACGGGCGACGCTCGGAAGACCCAATAGCAAGCTACTGTGACGGACTTCCCCCCTTAAAAAATTAATTTAATATCGTGTGAGCCATTGGCCCACATATCAGATATTAAACTGATAAGAATAGATACTACACTTGATCTTAGCCAAAAGGCCGAGAAAGGTATGCCTTACTCCTCAAGGCGTGTGCCCGTTTATACCTAACAAATCACCTCTCTTTCGGTCCACGGTCGATGTGCGACATGATCTGCGTTTTATATATCATACGACCACACGCTCACACGACCCCTCACAATCCACCCTTTATTTCCCCCCGTGTGCACCTCCGGTGATCTCGCGCGCGACCGACCAGGTCTTCCATTTTGATTATTTGGAACGTTGACATCGGATGCGCTCGTGTCTACACCCGTCTCCAAGGGTCGTAGCTCAATAATCATAAATGATCATCAAGTAGCGATGGCCCCCGTCCCCGAATGACATGATCGAATATACGGAGGACTAAACACCTTAGCCTCACGAAAGCAGTTTGAATTAAAATGTTGGGGTTACGGGGCCCGACTACTGAAGCTCCTCGTGTGAATAAGGAAATAGCTCCGGGTGTCCCATCATAAGCTTTCGGGGCGTTGGAGTTGTTATGCCGAGATTCGACGGTCGGTTATATATATATTTATATGCAATATGGAATATATCGACCACGATATAACGACCCCGCGTAGTGCGAGATTGTCGTGAGTTTGGAGTTCCGATTGACTGGGCGTAGAGCGTTCTGGCAGAGCGCCGAGTAACTCGACCGAGAGTGTGACGGCGGTTCACTAAAAGGTTCGACGGCAAAGGCCTTCGAAAATTCGGCCGCCATTTCTCGTTTGCTTTTACTTTATCTTTTTCCGTCGTGTGAGGCCGATGTGTCTCTCCAAATATTCTCAGTGGAGCATTTTCGGAATGAAAATGAAAGACGGCGGTTCGCAAGTTCGGATGCTGTTCCTGCGTTAAATATCTGCGGAAACGCAATAAAAAGGTAGTGGTTCATTGGAGATCTCTACTGAACGGGCACAAACGGGCCCGGGCAGCACCGACTCGTTTTCCTTCCACTGAAGAGAGCGGGAGGTACTCGTTGCTCTGTGGATCCAGCCTCACGCGATCCCAGTTGACACGACCCTTCGATCGTGCCAAGTGAGCCGGCTCCCAACTTGGAGAGGGCGAGCCAGCATTTAGCTGGCGCGCAGACCCAACCCAAGCAGCAGAGTCCATGTCCCACAACCTCGATGCCCCCACCCGGGTTACAAGCTAAAGTTACCGAGCTCCGCAATGTGCAAGTGTCAAGCGGAGGGCTATTAACGTTGTTAATTGCCCGTGCTTTGTCGATGTGGGATTTGACGTGCATCACCTTCTTTCTATCCGATTTAATGCGGGCCTTGCTGCTTAAATGAAAGGAAGGTCCCCCCGGGAACAGGGAATGCTGCTCGGATTCGGGTGCTACAAGGTCCATTTCTCCCCGGAGTGATGAGAGTCTCGAACATTACACGGCGGCCGTACGTCCACCACGGTACGAAAGGAGCCAACATAGAAGTCCACCCGAAGCTAACCCTCGACTTTCAAAAGCGGCTCCGGTCCTCCGACGGGAGCCAGAACGCAAATCCAAGTTGTACTAGAAATGGAGGGGCGCGCCTAGGGCCCGTGCAGTAGTGCAACGCACGGGCGACGCTCGGAAGACCCAATAGCAAGCTACTGTTACGGACTTTCCCCCTTAAAAAATTAATTTAATATCGTGTGAGACATTGGCCCACATATCAGATATTAAACTGATAAGAACAGATACTACACTTGATCTTAGCCAAAAGGCCAAGAAAGGTATGCCTTACTCCTCACAGCGTGTGCCCTTTTATACCTGACAAATCACCTCTCTTTCGGTCCACGATCGATGTGGGACATGATCTGCGTTTTATATATCATACGACCACACGCTCACACGACCCCCCACAATCCACCCTTTATTTCCCCCCGTGTGCACCTCCGGTGATCTCGCGCGCGACCGACCAGGTCTTCCATTTTGATTATTTGGAACGTTGACATCGGTTGCGCTCGTGTCTACACCCGTCTCCAAGGGTCGTAGCTCAATAATCATAAATGATCATCAAGTAGCGATGGCCTCCGTCCCCGAATGACATGATCGAATATACGGAGGACTAAACACCTTAGCCTCACGAAAGCAGTTTGAATTAAAATGTCGGGGTTACGGGGCCCGACTAGTGAAGCTCCTCGTGTGAATAAGGAAATAGCTCCGGGTGTCCCATCATAAGCTTTCGGGGCGTTGGAGTTGTTATGCCGAGATTCGACGGTCGGTTATATATATATATTTATATGCAATATGGAATATATCGACCACGACATAACGACCCCGCGTAGTGCGAGATTGTCGAGAGTTTGGAGTTCCGATTGACTGGGCGTAGAGCGTTCTGGCAGAGCACCGAGTATCTCGACCGAGAGTGTGACGGCGGTTCACTAAAAGGTTCGACGGCAAAGGCCTTCGAAAATTCGGCCGCCGTTTCTCTTTTGCTTTTACTTTATCTTTTTCCGTCGTGTAAGGCCGATGTGTCTCTCCAAATATTCTCAGTGGAGCGTTTTCGCGGAATGAAAATGAAAGACGGCGGTTCGCAAGTTCGGATGCTGTTCCTGCATTAAATATCTGTGGAGACGCAATAAAAAGGTGGTGGTTCATTGGAGATCTCTACTGAACGGGCACAAACGGGCCCGGGCAGCACCGACTCCTTTTCCTTCCACTGAAGAGAGCGGGAGGTACTCGTTGCTCTGTGGATCCAGCCTCACGCGATCCCCTCCGCTCTAGGACCCAGTTGACACGACCCTTCGATCGTGCCAAGTGAGCCGGCTCCCAACTTGGAGAGGGCGAGCCAGCATTTAGCTGGCGCGCAGACCCAACCCAAGCAGCAGAGTCCATGTCCCACAACCTCGATGCCCCCACCCGGGTTACAAGCTTGGGAAGTGTCAAGCGGAGGGCTATTAACGTTGTTAATTGCCCGTTGTAGACACCCGCATTTTGACCGCCAGGTGTCTATGGCAGTTTCCAAAAAAACACCCGATGATGATCGGACGCTAACGTGTTTCTATGCGCTCGGATACGGGCTCAAATCCATTAATCGCTGTCTAACACACTTGCAGAGTGCAAATCTTACCAAACAGGCCTCAAATCCAGGCCCAGTGGATCATTCCGAGTCAAACAATACTAATTTGGGCCAAAACCGACACCGGAATTAAAACCGACTTTTCGCGATTGGGTCAACCCCGGTCAAAGTCGTTTCCGAGACACACAAAACAACCCATCAATCATCAAAAGTCCAAGTCAAACACAAAACCCATCAAGCATCCAAAGTCAAGGTCCAAAACAATGGACCCGTGCAACCCGACTGGGCCACTCGATCGAGTGACCCACCCACTCGATCGAGTGGGCTTGTTTCAAGCCCTGCTGCAGGCTTCATGGGCCACTCGACCGAGTTGGCCTCCTACTCGGTCGAGTAACCCTAAACCGGTGCCCTAGCCTTGCCTATATAAGCAACCCCCATGCAACACTTTCAAAACCCTAACCAAACTTTTTACAAACCCTAGACACTTTTACACATCTTTTTACAACCCTAATACATCCTAAGAGCAATCCTACACTACATCCTTTACAAACCCTAGACAAACCCTAGGAAAATCGACACTAGCAAACCCTAAACCTAGTTTTAGGAATTCAACCCGAGCCACCACAACTTAGCCTCCATACACCTCGAAGACTCCCGTGTTGTAGCCGCATTTACGAGCCTTATTCCGAGACAAGAACATGTAGGTTGAGGGTGACAAACCTCTTTCTTCTTCTCCCTTTCTCACGTCATCTTCATTTTTTTCGTTTTTTTATTTTATTTATTGTACCGTAATATCGATTACACTACTAATATTAAAACATTAAAATATTTATCGATTTGTGTCGAGTAAGGAGGATACCGGGATAAGGAAAACCGCATATACAAGTGTACCGCACACGCGTCGTCGGTCGCTTATCCCGGTACCCCGATTATTTGATTATTGAGATAAATCAACTTAAACAACAGTTCGTTATTATTTCTCGTTATCATCATCATCAATTTTGCATTCATCAATTTTCTAAAATCAATTTTTAATAAGGGTCGAAACCCGTTGACACGGATCCGACATCACAATCCCTAGGGATTTATTTTGATGTCGGAAAAGTCGAGGGAATCAAGTTTTTTTATTATTCAAGTAAAGCGTCGATTTTAGATTCGATACCAATTCCATAATTGGATATCGAATCTAACAATCAAGTCATATGAGTTAATTAACGTGATTTATTCATAGCACGATAATTAATTCAAAGCGACTAAAATTAATCCATCTTTTTTATTTTTCACTCTAAATATCCCATATCGATTCAATAATCGAATATGGGATAGGATGAGTATTCAATTTTAGAATCGGGTATAAATTCAACAATATTTATATTCGGTTTAATAAAATCAATGATTTATAAAAAACCCGAATTGAGCATAGGTCATGCAATACTTATGCCCAATTCGGTAAAACCGTCGATTTATCAAAAATCAAAAGCAATTTCAAAATCAAAAATTAAATTGCTAACGAACCAAGTTCGTACAGGTGCCACTCGACCAAGTGCTTTAGTCACTCGATCGAGTGACACCCTAAAATCGAGTCAGAATGCTAATTACGACCACCACTCGATCGAGTCTCACAGTGACTCGGTCGAGTGGCCATGTACTCGACCGAGTTGGTCAATAACTCGGCCGAGTATGGTCCATAACGCAAGACAGAATCGCTTTTTACAGGCCTACTCGATCGAGTCCATCGACCACTCGATCGAGTAGCCCCCATGACGACTAAAACGTGAGTCATACATTATTCTATTTTTCAAAACTCGATAGTATTTTACGACTTAGGTCAACATGTGCATAATTAATCACGTGTATACTATCTTTTCAAATCATGCATCCTCATATTTGCATCTTTTCAATTCAATTCAATATTTGCAAACCGTTATTACTCGTTATATCATTATATCGTTAGTAACGCATTTTTTGTTTCTTTTGTCAATTTAATCATTATTCGTTTATTATACTAAATGAACCCGCATGCTAAAATACAACTTTGACGTTAATTTTAGTTGCATTAAATTGACTTAGAAACCCTTTCAATTCCATTCACATGTTTAGGGAAAATAAATCTTTGCATATCATTTTCCCGTTTTACTAGCACGCGTATTAGAAAGTCATTCGAGTTCTTAGTAGAGGCCGCTAATGTGCGGGCGGGGTTGGGTGTCCTTTGTGGATTCCCAACACGTACCCTCACCCCTTACTCAGAACCTCGGTTTCCGGATGCCCGAAACCGTTGGCGAACGAGAGTCATTCAATACACAATATCCGATAACGTCGGTATTGGTATCAAATGCAAAGGGACGAGCCCAATAAACTCTGACATCGGAAATGGGCCGTATTTTGTATACGGACCACTACGACATAGAGTGGGCTCGAACGGTTCCGAATAACCACAAAATTCGGTGGCGACTCCACATAGACCTAAATTTCAATTCGATCCTTCTCATATGGAGATTCATTCGCCTCACCAAACCCGCGCGTGGCCGCGTCGGGGTGGACCTATGTCATGTCCACACCCGTGCTTTGTCGATGTGGGATTTGACGTGCATCACCTTCTTTCTATCCGATTTAATGCGGGCCTCGCTGCTTAAATGAAAGGAAGGTCCCCCCGGGGACAGGGAATGCTGCTCGGATTCGGGTGCTACAAGGTCCATTTCTCCCCGGAGTGATGAGAGTCTCGAACATTACACGGCGGCCGTACGTCCACCACGGTACAAAAGGAGCCAGCATAGAAGTCCGCCCGAAGCTAACCCCCGACTTTCAAAAGCGGGTCCGGTCCTCCATCTGGAGCCAGAACGCAAATCCAAGTTGTACTAGAAATGGAGGGGCGCGCCTAGGGCCCGTGCAGTAGTGCAACGCACGGGCGACGCTCGGAAGACCCAATAGCAAGCTACTGTGACGGACTTCCCCCCTTAAAAAATTAATTTAATATCGTGTGAGCCATTGGCCCACATATCAGATATTAAACTGATAAGAACAGATACTACACTTGATCTTAGCCAAAAGGCCGAGAAAGGTATGCCTTACACCTCACAGCGTGTGCCCTTTTATACCTGACAAATCACCTCTCTTTCGGTCCACGGTCGATGTGGGACATGATCTGCGTTTTATATATCATACGACCACACGCTCACACGACCCCCTACAATCCACCCTTTTTTTTCCCCCGTGTGCACCTCCAGTGATCTCGCGCGCGACCGACCAGGTCTTCCATTTTGATTATTTGGAACATTGACATCGGTTGCGCTCGTGTCTACACCCGTCTCCAAGGGTCGTAGCTCAATAATCATAAATGATCATCAAGTAGCGATGGCCCCCATCCCCGAATGACATGATCGAATATACGGAGGACTAAACACCTTAGCCTCACGAAAGCAGTTTGAATTAAAATGTCGGGGTTACGGGGCCCGACTAGTGAAGCTCCTCGTGTGAATAAGGAAATAGCTCCGGGTGTCCCATCATAAGCTTTCGGGGCGTTGGAGTTGTTATGCCGAGATTCGACGGTCGATTCGACGGTCGGTTATATATATATATATATATATATATATATATATATATATATATATATATTTATATGCAATATGGAATATATCGCCACGACATAACGACCCCGCGTAGTGCGAGATTGTCGTGAGTTTGGAGTTCCGATTGACTGGGCGTAGAGCGTTCTGGCAGAGCGCCGAGTATCTCGACCGAGAGTGTGACGGAGGTTCACTAAAAGGTTCGACGGCAAAGGCCTTCGAAAATTCGGCCGCCGTTTCTCTTTTGCTTTTACTTTATCTTTTTCCGTCGTGTAAGGCCGATGTGTCTCTCCAAATATTCTCAGTGGAGCGTTTTCGCGGAATGAAAATGAAAGACGGCGGTTCGCAAGTTCGGATGCTGTTCCTGCGTTAAATATCTGCGGAGACGCAATAAAAAGGTGGTGGTTCATTGGAGATCTCTACTGAACGGGCACAAACCGGCCCGGGCAGCACCGACTCGTTTTCCTTCCACTGAAGAGAGCGAGAGGTACTCGTTGCACTGTGGATCCAGCCTCACGCGATCCCCTCCGCTCTAGGACCCAGTTGACACGACCCTTCGATCGTGCCAAGTGAGCCAGCTCCCAACTTGGAGAGGGCGAGCCAGCATTTAGCTGGCGCGCAGACCCAACCCAAGCAGTAGAGTCCATGTCCCACAACCACGATGCCCCCACCCGGGTTACAAGCTAAAGTTACTGAGCTCGGCGATGGGCAAGTGTCAAGCGGAGGGCTATTAACGTTGTTAATTGCTCGTGCTTTGTCGATGTGGGATTTGACGTGCATCACCTTCTTTCTATCCGATTTAATGCGGGCCTTGCTGCTTAAATGAAAGGAAGGTCCCCCCGGGGACAGGGAATGCTGCTCGGATTCGGGTGCTACAAGGTCCATTTCTCCCCGGAGTGATGAGAGTCTCGAACATTACACGGTGGCCGTACGTCCACGACGGTACGAAAGGAGCCAGCATAGAAGTTCGCCCGAAGCTAACCCCCGACTTTCAAAAGCGGCTCCGGTCCTCCGACGGGAGCCAGAACGCAAGTCCAAGTTGTACTAGAAATGGAGGGGCGCACCTAGGGCCCGTGCTATAGTGCAACGCACGGGCGACGCTCGGCAGACCCAATAGCAAGCTACTGTGACGGACTTCCCCCCTTTAAAAATTAATTTAATATCGTGTGAGCCATTGGCCCACATATCAGATATTAAACTGATAAGATCACATACTACACTTGATCTTAGCCAAAAGACCGAGAAAGGTATGCCTTACTCCTCACAGCGTGTGCCCTTTTATACCTGACAAATCACCTCTCTTTCGGTCCACGGTCGATGTGGGACATGATCTGCGTTTTATATATCATACAACCACACCCTCACACGACCCCCCACAATCCACCCTTTATTTCCCTCCGTGTGCACCTCCGGTGATCTCGCGCGCGACCGACCAGGTCTTCCATTTTGATTATTTGGAACGTTGACATCGGTTGCGCTCGTGTCTACACCCGTCTCCAAGGGTCGTAGCTCAATAATCATAAATGATCATCAAGTAGCGATGGCCCCCGTCCCCGAATGACATGATCGAATATACGGAGGACTAAACACCTTAGCCTCACGAAAGCAGTTAGAATTAAATTGTCGGGGTTACGTGGCCTGACTAGTGAAGCTTCTCGTGTGAATAAGGAAATAGCTCCGGGTGTCCCATCATAAGCTTTCGGGGCGGTTGAGTTGTTATGCCGAGATTCGACGGTCGGTTATATATATATATATATATATATATATATATATATATATATATATATATATATATATATATATATATATATATATATTTATATGCAATATGGAATATATCGACCACGACATAACGACCCCGCGTAGTGCGAGATTGTCGTGAGTTTGGAGTTCCGATTGACTGGGCGTAGAGCGTTCTGGCAGAGCGCCGAGTATCTCGACCGAGAGTGTGACGGCGGTTCACTAAAATGTTCGACGGCAAAGGCCTTCGAAAATTCGGCCGCCGTTTCTCGTTTGCTTTTACTTTATCTTTTTCCGTCGTGTAAGGCCGATGTGTCTCTCCAAATATTCTCAGTGGAGCGTTTTCGCGGAATGAAAATGAAAGACGGCGGTTCGCAAGTTCGGATGTTGTTCCTTCGTTAAATATCTGCGGAGACGCAATAAAAAGGTGGTGGTTCAGTGAAGCTCCTCGTGTGAATAAGGAAATAGCTCCGGGTGTCCCATCATAAGCTTTCGGGGCGTTGGAGTTGTTATGCCGAGATTCGACGGTCGGTTATATATATATATATATATTTATATGCAATATGGAATATATCGACCACGACATAACGACCCCGCGTAGTGCGAGATTGTCGTGAGTTTGGAGTTCCGATTGACTGGGCGTAGAGCGTTCTGGCAGAGCGCCGAGTATCTCGACCGAGAGTGTGACGGCGGTTCACTAAAATGTTCGACGGCAAAGGCCTTCGAAAATTCGGCCGCCGTTTCTCGTTTGCTTTTACTTTATCTTTTTCCGTCGTGTAAGACCGATGTGTCTCTCCAAATATTCTCAGTGGAGCGTTTTCGCGGAATGAAAATGAAAGACGGCGGTTCGCAAGTTCGGATGTTGTTCCTTCGTTAAATATCTGCGGAGACGCAATAAAAAGGTGGTGATTCAGTGAAGCTCCACGTGTGAATAAGGAAATAGCTCCGGGTGTCCCATCATAAGCTTTCGGGGCGTTGGAATTGTTATGCCGAGATTCGACGGTCGGTTATATATATATATATATATATATATATGCAATATGGAATATATCGACCACGACATAACGACCCCGCGTAGTGCGAGATTGTCGTGAGTTTGGAGTTCCGATTGACTAGGCGTAGAGCGTTCTGGCAGAGCGCCGAGTATCTCGACCGAGAGTGTGACGGCGGTTCACTAAAAGGTTCGACGGCAAAGGCCTTCGAAAATTCGGCCGCCGTTTCTCGTTTGCTTTTACTTTATCTTTTTCCGTCGTGTAAGGCCGATGTGTCTCTCCAAATATTCTCAGTGGAGCGTTTTCGCGGAATGAAAATGAAAGACGGCGGTTCGCAAGTTCGGATGTTGTTCCTTCGTTAAATATCTGCGGAGACGCAATAAAAAGGTGGTGGTTCAGTGAAGCTCCTCGTGTGAATAAGGAAATAGCTCCGGGTGTCCCATCATAAGCTTTCGGGGCGTTGGAGTTGTTATGCCGAGATTCGACGGTCGGTTATATATATATATATATATATATATTTATATGCAATATGGAATATATCGACCACGACATAACGACCCCGCGTAGTGCGAGATTGTCGTGAGTTTGGAGTTCCGATTGACTAGGCGTAGAGCGTTCTAGCAGAGCGCCGAGTATCTCGACCGAGAGTGTGACGGCGGTTCACTAAAAGGTTCGACGGCAAAGGCCTTCGAAAATTCGGCCGCCGTTTCTCGTTTGCTTTTACTTTATCTTTTTCCGTCGTGTAAGGCCGATGTGTCTCTCCAAATATTCTCAGTGGAGCGTTTTCGCGGAATGAAAATGAAAAACGGTGGTTCGCAAGTTCGGATGCTGTTCCTGCGTTAAATATCTGCGGAGACGCAATAAAAAGGTGGTGGTTCATTGGAGATCTCTACTGAACGGGCACAAACGGGCCCGGGCAGCACCGACTCGTTTTCCTTCCACTGAAGAGAGCGGGAGGTACTCGTTGCTCTGTGGATCCAGCCTCACGCGATCCCCTCCGCTCTAGGACCCAGTTGACACGACCCTTCGATCGTGCCAAGTGAGCCGGCTCCCAACTTGGAGAGGGCGAGCCAGCATTTAGCTGGCGTGCAGACCCAACCCAAGCAGCAAAGTCCATGTCCCACAGCCATGATGCCCCCACCCGGGTTACAAGCTAAAGTTACTGAGCTCGACGATGGGCAAGTGTCAAGCGGAGGGCTATTAACGTTGTTAATTGCTCGTGCTTTGTCGATGTGGGATTTGACGTGCATCACCTTCTTTCTATCCGATTTAATGCGGGCCTTGCTGCTTAAATGAAAGGAAGGTCCCCCCGGGGACAGGGAATGCTGCTCGGATTCGGGTGCTACAAGGTCCATTTCTCCCCGGAGTGATGAGAGTCTCGAACATTACACGGCGGCCGTACGTCCACCACGGTACGAAAGGAGCCAGCATAGAAGTCCGTCCGAAGCTAACCCCCGACTTTCAAAAGCGGCTCCGGTCCTCCGACGGGAGCCAGAACGCAAATCCAAGTTGTACTAGAAATGGAGGGGCGCGCCTAGGGCCCGTGCAGTAGTGCAACGCACGGGCGACGCTCGAAAGACCCAATAGCAGGCTACTGTGACGGACTTTCCCCCTTAAAAAATTAATTTAATATCGTGTGAGCCATTGGCCCACATATCAGATATTAAACTGATAAGAACAGATACTACACTTGATCTTAGCCAAAAGGCCGGGAAAGGTATGCCTTACTCCTTAAGGTGTGTGCCCTTTTATACCCGACAAATCACCTCTCTTTCGGTCCACGGTCGATGTGCGACATGATCTGCGTTTTATATATCATACGACCACACGCTCACACGACCCCCCACAATCCACCCTTTATTTCCCCCCGTGTGCACCTCCGGTGATCTCGCGCATGACCGACCAGGTCTTCCATTTTGATTATTTGGAACGTTGACATCGGTTGCGCTCGTGTCTACACCCGTCTCCAAGGGTCGTAGCTCAGTAATCATAAATGATCATCAAGTAGCGATGGCCCCCGTCCCCGAATGACATGATCGAATATACGGAGGACTAAACACCTTAGCCTCACGAAAGCAGTTTGAATTAAAATGTCGGGGTTACGGGGTCCGACTAGTGAAGCTCCTTGTGTGAATAAGGAAATAGCTCCGGGTGTCCCATCATAAGCTTTCGGGTCGTTGGAGTTGTTATGTCGAGATTCGACGGTCGGTTATATATATATATACTAGATTAAAACCCGTGCGCTGCACGGGTTATTTGGCTTAATTACATTGATGACGTACATTCGTTAAATAAGAAACTTAATAAAACTATATCATTAGAATAAATAAAATGATCACATGATGTTAGTAATCAAAGTTAATTCAAGCTGAGTTTATAGTCTTAAGAGCTCATTTTAGAATTCAAGAATCATTGTTACTCTTATTTATAATATAAAGTTTCATCACCTTATTATAATTTTTCGATGTGAGATTATTTTTACTTAAGTTTGTAGTCTTATTAAGAGACTTTTTAAGACTCAAAAGTTTCTAAGAACGAATGATTTTTTTTACCGATATCTAAGAACGAAAGATTAATCTTATTTATAATATAAGATTCTATTGACTCATCTTAATTTTTCGATATAGGATAATTTACTCAAGGTTTATAATTTTAAGATCTGCTTTTAAGACCCCAAAAAACGCATGATTACTCTTATTTATAATATAGAATCATCACCTTATTTTAAGTTTTTTCGATGTGGGATAATTTTAGGTTTGTAGTATTTTTAAAAGTTTTTTAAGTCTCAAAAGAGTGTAAGTTGATATTTAAAACTGAAATATTACTCATTTATGATATAAAATTTCATCACCTCATCATAATTTTTCGATGTGGTAATAAGTTTATAGTTTTAAGAGCTATTTTTAAGATTGAAAGAATTTGTTTTTATATCTAAGTTAAAGGATAGACGATTACTCTTTATTTATATAATCGAATTTGATCATCTTATTGGAGTATATATTTTTGATGAATGATTACTCTTATTTATATAATAAAAAAAATTCACCTTATTATAATATTTCGATGTGGAATAATTTTAGTTAAGTTTATATATAGTCTAATTAAGAACTTTTATTTATATACGAATGATTATTCTTATTTATAATGTATAGAATTTCGATCACCCCATCTTAATTTTTTGATGCACGATAATTATACTTTAACTATGTAGTCTTAGTCTTAGGAACGTTTTTTTAAGTCTCAGAAAATTGTTGGTTGATATCTAAGAACGAAAGATTACGTAGAATTCTATCACCTCATTATAATTTTTCGATGATATGTGATAATTTTAATTTAACTTTATTTGTAGTCTTATTAAGAACTTTTTTTAAGACTAAAAGTTTTTGTTGACATCTACGGATGAATGATTAGTCTTATTTATAATATAAAATTTCATCACCTCATCATAATTTGGAGAAATGGTTACTTTTATTTATAATAGAATTCTATTGCCTTACTATGGTCTTGTATAATTTTTCGATGTGCGATAATTTTCTTAAGTATATAGTCTTAAGAGTTTTTTAAGACTCAAAAGATTTTGATTGATATCATATCTAAGAACAAATAATTAGTCTTATTTATAATATAGAAATCCAACACCTAATTATAATTTGTCGATGTGGGATAATTTAACTAAAATTTGTAGTCTTATTTATAATATAGAATCATCATTATCATACCTTATTTTAATTGTTTTGATGTGGGATAATTTAAAAACAATGATTACTCTTATTTAGTAGAAATTCATAACCTCATCATAATTTTTCGATGTGCGAGAATTACTTGAGTTGGTTGATGTCTAAGGAATAATTATTATTATTCTTATTTACAATATATAAAATTTCATCACCTTGTTATAATTTTTTACTTAAGTGTATAGTCTTAAGAACTTTTTTAGGACTCAAAAAGATTTTTGTTTTGATGAAACTTTATAATTTTTCGAATGTGTAATAGTTTTACTTAAGTTTATAGTCTTTATATATTTGTAAGTCTCAAAATATTTTTGGTTAATATCTAAGAGCACATGATTATCTTATTTATAATATAAAGTTTCATCACCTTATTATAATTTTTCAATGTGAGATTGTTAAATTTGTAGTTTTATTAAGAGACTTTTTAAGACTTAAAAAGTCTTAAAAGATTGATATCCATTACCTTAATATTTGTGAGGTGTATTTTAATGAAATGAGGCAAAAAATAGTGACCGAATGGAATATAATTTTTTTGATGTGAGATAATTTACTTAAATTTATAGTCTTAAGAGTTTTTTAAGACTCTAAAGATTTTGATTGATATAAGAAGAACAAATAATTAGTCTTATTTATAATATAGAAATCAATCACCTTACTATAATTTGTCGATGTGGATAATTTAACTAAAATTTGTAGTCTTATTTATAATATAGAATCATCACCGTAACTTATTTTAATTATTTCGATGTTGTTTCGATGTGGGATAATTTTAAGTTTGTAGTCTTATTGTCTAACAATTTTTTTTATTAGTTTTATTTATAATATAAAATTTCATCACCTTATTATAAATTTTTATTTAAGTGTATAGTCTTAACAACTTTTTTAAGACTCAAAACATTTATGTTTGATGAAACTTTATAATTTTTCGAATATGGGATAATTTTACTTAAGTTTATAGTCTTAATACGAAGTATATTTTAAGACTTAAAAGATTTTTTATTAATATCTAAGAGCAAATTATTGTTTCATCACCTTATTATAATATTTCGATGTGAGATTATTTTTACTTAAATTTGTAGTCTTATTAAGAGACTTTTTAAGATATAAAAGTTTCTTTTGATTGATATTTAAGAACGAAGGATTAATCTTATTTATAATATAGAATTCATCAACTTATCATAACTTTTCGATGTGGGATAATTTATTTAAGTTTATAGTGTTAAGAGCTCTCTTTAAAATAAAAAAAAAATACATCATACATTACTCTTAATTATAATACGAAGTATAGAATTTCATCACCTCACTATAATTTTTCAATGTGGGATGATTTATTTTTCAATGTGGGATGATTTTAAGTTTGGAGTCTTATAAATTAAAAGCTTTTTTAAGACTCGAAAGTTGTTTTGTCGATATTTAAAACCGAATGATTACTATTATTTATAATATAAAATTTCATCACTCCATCATAATTTTTTGATGTGGGATAATTTAAAAGTTTTTCTTGGTCGATCATAATTTTTCCATGCAGGATAATTACTAAGGTTTATAGTCTTAAAAAACTTTTTTTGTGATTCAAAAGACTTTTGGTAGATATCAAAGAACAAATGATTACTCATATTTATAATACAGAATATCATCATCATATTATAATTTGTCGATGTGAGATAGTTTTACAACTGTGATATTATATAATAGATTCATCTCATAATGTGAAACAAATAATATGAAATTTATACTCTAATGAAAGCATTTTTTACCACGAATCTAAATATTTCATTTTTATAATTTATTTTACGATAATGTTTTCAAAAAATGAACTTAAAGGTTTTTACCTTAGAATTGTAAAACATCATATTAATATAATAAATTAAATATATATTATAATAATTAAAAGATTCTCTAATTGATTTTTTATTTACCTATGATACTTTCCTAATTTGAGGTTTGATGGAACGGACCAATGAGATCACTCGAAAAAAACCTAATATATATATATATATATATATATATATATATATATATATATATATATATATATATATATATATATATATATATATATATATATATATATATATATATATATATATATATATATATATATATATATATATATATATGCAATATGGAATATATCGACCACGACATAACGACCCCGCGTAGTGCGAGATTGTCGTGAGTTTGGAGTTCCGATTGACTGGGCGTAGAGCGTTCTGGCAGAGCGCCGAGTATCTCGACCGAGAGTGTGACGGCGGTTCACTAAAAGGTTCGACGGCAAAGGCCTTCGAAAATTCAGCCGCCGTTTCTCGTTTGCTTTTACTTTATCTTTTTCCGTCGTGTAAGGCCAATGTGTCTCTCCAAATATTCTCAGTGGAGCGTTTTCGCGGAATGAAAATGAAAGACGGCGGTTCGCAAGTTCAGATGCTGTTCCTGCGTTAAATATCTGCGGAGACGCAATAAAAAGGTGGTGGTTCATTGGAGATCTCTACTGAACAGGCACAAACGGGCCCGGGCAGCACCGACTCGTTTTCCTTCCACTGAAGAGAGCGGGAGGTACTCGTTGCTCTGTGGATCCAGCCTCACGCGATCCCCTCCGCTCTAGGACCCAGTTGACACGACCCTTCGATCGTGCCAAGTGAGCCGGCTCCCAACTTGGAGAGGGCGAGCCAGCATTTAGCTGGCGCGCAGACCCAACCCAAGCAGCAGAGTGGATGTCCCACAACCTCGATGCCCCCACCCGGGTTACAAGCAAAAGTTACTGAGCTCGGCGATGGGCAAGTGTCAAGCGGAGCGCTATTAACGTTGTTAATTGCCCATGCTTTGTCGATGTGGGATTTGACGTGCATCACCTTCTTTCTATCCGATTTAATGCGGGCCTTGCTGCTTAAATGAAAGGAAGGTCCCCCCGGGGACAGGGAATGCTGCTCGGATTCGGGTGCTACAAGGTCCATTTCTCCCCGGAGTGATGAGAGTCTCGAACATTACACGGCGGCCGTACGTCCACCACGGTACGAAAGGAGCCAGCATAGAAGTCCGCCCGAAGCTAACCCCCGACTTTCAAAAGCGGGTCCGGTCCTCCGACGAGAACCATAACGCAAATCCAAGTTGTACTAGAAATGGAGGGGCGCGCCTAGGGCCCGTGCAGTAGTGCAACGCACGGGCGACGCTCGGAAGACCCAATAGCAAGCTACTGTGACGGACTTCCCCCCTTAAAAAATTAATTTAATATCGTGTGAGCCATTGGCCCACATATTAGATATTAAACTGATAAGAACAGATACTACACTTGATCTTAGCCAAAAGGCCGAGAAAGGTATGCCTTACTCCTCACAGCGTGTGCCCTTTTATACCTGACAAATCACCTCTCTTTCGGTCCACGGTCGATGTGGGACATGATCTGCGTTTTATATATCATACGACCACACCCTCACACGACCCCCCACAATCCACCCTTTATTTCCCCCCGTGTGCACCTCCGGTGATCTCGCGCGCGACCGACCAGGTCTTCCATTTTGATTATTTGGAACGTTGACATCGGTTGCGCTAGTGTCTACACCCGTCTCCAAGGGTCGTAGCTCAATAATCATAAATGATCATCAAGTAGCGATGGCCCCCGTCCCCGAATGACATGATCGAATATACGGAGGACTAAACACCTTAGCCTCACGAAAGCAGTTTGAATTAAAATGTCGGGGTTACGGGGCCCGACTAGCGAAGCTCCTCGTGTGAATAAGGAAATAGCTCCGGGTGTCCCATCATAAGCTTTCGGGGCGTTGGAGTTGCTATGCCGAGATTCGACGGTCGGTTATATATATATATTTATATGCAATATGGAATATATCGACCACGACATAACGACCCCGCGTAGTGCGAGATTGTCGTGAGTTTGGAGTTCCGATTGACTGGGCGTAGAGCGTTCTGGCAGAGCGCCGAGTATCTCGACCGAGAGTGTGACGGCGGTTCACTAAAAGGTTCGACGGCAAAGGCCTTCGAAAATTCGGCCGCCGTTTCTCGTTTGCTTTTACTTTATCTTTTTTCCGTCGTGTAAGGCCGATGTGTCTCTCCAAATATTCTCAGTGGAGCGTTTTCGCGGAATGAAAATGAAAGACGGCGGTTCGCAAGTTCGGATGATGTTCCTCCGTTAAATATCTGCGGAGACGCAATAAAAAGGTGGTGGTTCTTTGGAGATCTCTACTGAACGGGCACAAACGGGCCCGGGCAGCACCGACTCGTTTTCCTTCCACTGAAGAGAGCGGGAGGTACTCGTTGCTCTGTGGATCCAGCCTCACGCGATCCCAGTTGACACGACCCTTCGATCGTGCCAAGTGAGCCGGCTCCCAACTTGGAGAGGGCGAGCCAGCATTTAGCTGGCGCGCAGACCCAACCCAAGCAGCAGAGTCGATGTCCCACAACCTCGATGCCCCCACCCGGGTTACAAGCTAAAGTTACTGAGCTCGGCGATGGGCAAGTGTCAAGCGGAGCGCTATTAACGTTGTTAATTGCCCGTGCTTTGTCGTTGTGGGATTTGACGTGCATCACCTTCTTTCTATCCGATTTAATGCGGGCCTTGCTGCTTAAATGAAAGGAAGGTCCCCCCGGGGACAGGGAATGCTGCTCGGATTCGGGTGCTACAAGGTCCATTTCTCCCCGGAGTGATGAGAGTCTCGAACATTACACGGCGGCCGTACGTCCACCACGGTACGAAAGGAGCCAGCATAGAAGTCCGCCCGAAGCTAACCCCCGACTTTCAAAAGCGGGTCCGGTCCTCCGACGGGAGCCAGAACGCAAATCCAAGTTGTACTAGAAATGGAGGGGCGCGCCTAGGGCCCGTGCAGTAGTGCAACGCACGGGCGACGCTCGGAAGACCCAATAGCAAGCTACTGTGACGGACTTCCCCCCTTAAAAAATTAATTTAATATCGTGTGAGCCATTGGCCCACATATCAGATATTAAACTGATAAGAACAGATACTACACTTGATCTTAGCCAAAAGGCCGAGAAAGGTATGCCTTACTCCTCACAGCGTGTGCCCTTTTATACCTGACAAATCACCTCTCTTTCGGTCCACGGTCGATGTGGGACATGATCTGCGTTTTATATATCATACGACCACACCCTCACACGACCCCCCACAATCCACCCTTTATTTCCCCCCGTGTGCACCTCCGGTGATCTCGCGCGCGACCGACCAGGTCTTCCATTTTGATTATTTGGAACGTTGACATCGGTTGCGCTAGTGTCTACACCCGTCTCCAAGGGTCGTAGCTCAATAATCATAAATGATCATCAAGTAGCGATGGCCCCCGTCCCCGAATGACATGATCGAATATACGGAGGACTAAACACCTTAGCCTCACGAAAGCAGTTTGAATTAAAATGTCGGGGTTACGGGGCCCGACTAGCGAAGCTCCTCGTGTGAATAAGGAAATAGCTCCGGGTGTCCCATCATAAGCTTTCGGGGCGTTGGAGTTGCTATGCCGAGATTCGACGGTCGGTTATATATATATATTTATATGCAATATGGAATATATCGACCACGACATAACGACCCCGCGTAGTGCGAGATTGTCGTGAGTTTGGAGTTCCGATTGACTGGGCGTAGAGCGTTCTGGCAGAGCGCCGAGTATCTCGACCGAGAGTGTGACGGCGGTTCACTAAAAGGTTCGACGGCAAAGGCCTTCGAAAATTCGGCCGCCGTTTCTCGTTTGCTTTTACTTTATCTTTTTTCCGTCGTGTAAGGCCGATGTGTCTCTCCAAATATTCTCAGTGGAGCGTTTTCGCGGAATGAAAATGAAAGACGGCGGTTCGCAAGTTCGGATGATGTTCCTCCGTTAAATATCTGCGGAGACGCAATAAAAAGGTGGTGGTTCTTTGGAGATCTCTACTGAACGGGCACAAACGGGCCCGGGCAGCACCGACTCGTTTTCCTTCCACTGAAGAGAGCGGGAGGTACTCGTTGCTCTGTGGATCCAGCCTCACGCGATCCCCTCCGCTCTAGGACCCAGTTGACACGACCCTTCGATCGTGCCAAGTGAGCCGGCTCCCAACTTGGAGAGGGCGAGCCAGCATTTAGCTGGCGCGCAGACCCAACCCAAGCAGCAGAGTCGATGTCCCACAACCTCGATGCCCCCACCCGGGTTACAAGCTAAAGTTACTGAGCTCGGCGATGGGCAAGTGTCAAGCGGAGCGCTATTAACGTTGTTAATTGCCCGTGCTTTGTCGTTGTGGGATTTGACGTGCATCACCTTCTTTCTATCCGATTTAATGCGGGCCTTGCTGCTTAAATGAAAGGAAGGTCCCCCCGGGGACAGGGAATGCTGCTCGGATTCGGGTGCTACAAGGTCCATTTCTCCCCGGAGTGATGAGAGTCTCGAACATTACACGGCGGCCGTACGTCCACCACGGTACGAAAGGAGCCAGCATAGAAGTCCGCCCGAAGCTAACCCCCGACTTTCAAAAGCGGGTCCGGTCCTCCGACGGGAGCCAGAACGCAAATCCAAGTTGTACTAGAAATGGAGGGGCGCGCCTAGGGCCCGTGCAGTAGTGCAACGCACGGGCGACGCTCGGAAGACCCAATAGCAAGCTACTGTGACGGACTTCCCCCCTTAAAAAATTAATTTAATATCGTGTGAGCCATTGGCCCACATATCAGATATTAAACTGATAAGAACAGATACTACACTTGATCTTAGCCAAAAGGCCGAGAAAGGTATGCCTTACTCCTCACAGCGTGTGCCCTTTTATACCTGACAAATCACCTCTCTTTCGGTCCACGGTCGATGTGGGACATGATCTGCGTTTTATATATCATACGACCACACCCTCACACGACCCCCCACAATCCACCCTTTATTTCCCCCCGTGTGCACCTCCGGTGATCTCGCGCGCGACCGACCAGGTCTTCCATTTTGATTATTTGGAACGTTGACATCGGTTGCGCTCGTGTCTACACCCGTCTCCAGGGGTCGTAGCTCAATAATCATAAATGATCATCAAGTAGCGATGGCCCCCGTCCCCGAATGACATGATCGAATATACGGAGGACTAAACACCTTAGCCTCACGAAAGCAGTTTGAATTAAAATGTCGGAGTTACGGGGCCCGACTAGTGAAGCTCCTCGTGTGAATAAGGAAATAGCTCCGGGTGTCCCATCATAAGCTTTCGGGGCGTTGGAGTTGTTATGCCGAGATTCGACGGTCGGTTATATATATATATATATATATATATATATATGTATATTTATATGCAATATGGAATATATCGACCATGACATAACGACCCCGCGTAGTGCGAGGTTGTCGTGAGTTTGGAGTTCCGATTGACTGGGCGTAGAGCGTTCTGGCAGAGCGCCGAGTATCTCAACCGAGAGTGTGACGGCGGTTCACTAAAAGGTTCGACGGCAAAGGCCTTCGAAAATTCGGCCGCCGTTTCTCGTTTGCTTTTACTTTATCTTTTTCCGTCGTGTAAGGCCGATGTGTCTCTCCAAATATTCTCAGTGGAGCGTTTTCGCGGAATGAAAATGAAAGACGGCGGTTCGCAAGTTCGGATGATGTTCCTGCGTTAAATATCTGCGGAGACGCAATAAAAAGGTGGTGGTTCATTGGAGATCTCTACTGAACGGGCACAAACGGGCCCGGGCAGCACCGACTCGTTTTCCTTCCACTGAAGAGAGCGGGAGGTACTCGTTGCTCTGTGGATCCAGCCTCACGCGATCCCCTCCGCTCTGGGACTCAGTTGACACGACCCTTCGATCGTGCCAAGTGAGCCGGCTACCAACTTGGAGAGGGCGCGCAGACACAACCCAAGCAGCAGAGTCGATGTCCCACAACCTCGATGCCCCCACCCGGGTTACAAGCTAAAGTTACTGAGCTCGGCGATGGGCAAGTGTCAAGCGGAGCGCTATTAACGTTGTTAATTGCCCGTGCTTTGTCGATGTGGGATTTGACGTGCATCACCTTCTTTCTATCCGATTTAATGCGGGCCTTGCTGCTTAAATGAAAGGAAGGTCCCCCCGGGGACAGGGAATGCTGCTCGGATTCGGGTGCTACAAGGTCCATTTCTCCCCGGAGTGATGAGAGTCTCGAACATTACACGGCGGCCGTACGTCCACCACGGTACGAAAGGAGCCAGCATAGAAGTCCGCCCGAAGCTAACCCCCGACTTTCAAAAGCGGGTCCGGTCCTCCGACGGGAGCCAGAACGCAAATCCAAGTTGTACTAGAAATGGAGGGGCGCGCCTAGGGCCCGTGCAGTAGTGCAACTCACGGGCGACGCTCGGAAGACCCAATAGCAAGCTACTGTGACGGACTTCCCCCCTTAAAAAATTAATTTAATATCGTGTGAGCCATTGGCCCACATATCAGATATTAAACTGATAAGAACAGATACTACACTTGATCTTATCCAAAAGGCCGAGAAAGGTATGCCTTACTCCTCACAGCGTGTGCCCTTTTATACCTGACAAATCACCTCTCTTTCGGTCCACGGTCGATGTGGGACATGATCTGCGTTTTATATATCATACGACCACACCCTCACACGACCCCCCACAATCCACCCTTTATTTCCCCCCGTGTGCACCTCCGGTGATCTCGCGCGCGACCGACCAGGTCTTCCATTTTGATTATTTGGAACGTTGACATCGGTTGCGCTCGTGTCTACACCCGTCTCCAGGGGTCGTAGCTCAATAATCATAAATGATCATCAAGTAGCGATGGCCCCCGTCCCCGAATGACATGATCGAATATACGGAGGACTAAACACCTTAGCCTCACGAAAGCAGTTTGAATTAAAATGTCGGGGTTACGGGGCCCGACTAGTGAAGCTCCTCGTGTGAATAAGGAAATAGCTCCGGGTGTCCCATCATAAGCTTTCGGGGCGTTGGAGTTGTTATGTCGAGATTCGACGGTCGGTTATATATATATATATATTTATATGCAATATGGAATATATCGACCACGACATAACGACCCCGCGTAGTGCGAGGTTGTCGTGAGTTTGGAGTTCCGATTGACTGGGCGTAGAGCGTTCTGGCAGAGCGCCGAGTATCTCGACCGAGAGTGTGACGGCGGTTCACTAAAAGGTTCGACGGCAAAGGCCTTCGAAAATTCGGCCGCCGTTTCTCGTTTGCTTTTACTTTATCTTTTTTCCGTCGTGTAAGGCCGATGTGTCTCTCCAAATATTCTCAGTGGAGCGTTTTCGCGGAATGAAAATGAAAGACGGCGGTTCGCAAGTTCGGATGATGTTCCTGCGTTAAATATCTGCGGAGACGCAATAAAAAGGTGGTGGTTCATTGGAGATCTCTACTGAACGGGCACAAACGGGCCCGGGCAGCACCGACTCGTTTTCCCTTCCACTGAAGAGAGCGGGAGGTACTCGTTGCTCTGTGGATCCAGCCTCACGCGATCCCCTCCGCTCTAGGACCCAGTTGACACGACCCTTCGATCGTGCCAAGTGAGCCGGCTCCCAACTTGGAGAGGGCGAGCCAGCATTTAGCTGGCGCGCAGACCCAACCCAAGCAGCAGAGTCGATGTCCCACAACCTCGATGCCCCCACCCGGGTTACAAGCTAAAGTTACTGAGCTCGGCGATGGGCAAGTGTCAAGCGGAGCGCTATTAACGTTGTTAATTGCCCGTGCTTTGTCGATGTGGGATTTGACGTGCATCACCTTCTTTCTATCCGATTTAATGCGGGCCTTGCTGCTTAAATGAAAGGAAGGTCCCCCCGGGGACAGGGAATGCTGCTCGGATTCGGGTGCTACAAGGTCCATTTCTCCCCTGAGTGATGAGAGTCTCGAACATTACACGGCGGCCGTACGTCCACCACGGTACGAAAGGAGCCAGCATAGAAGTCCGCCCGAAGCTAACCCCCGACTTTCAAAAGCGGGTCCGGTCCTCCGACGGGAGCCAGAACGCAAATCCAAGTTGTACTAGAAATGGAGGGCCGCGCCTAGGGCCCGTGCAGTAGTGCAACGCACGGGCGACGCTCGGAAGACCCAATAGCAAGCTACTGTGACGAACTTCCCCCCTTAAAAAATTAATTTAATATCGTGTGAGCCATTGGCCCACATATCAGATATTAAACTGATAAGAACAGATACTACACTTGATCTTAGCCAAAAGGCCGAGAAAGGTATGCCTTACTCCTCACAGCGTGTGCCCTTTTATACCTGACAAATCACCTCTCTTTCAGTCCACGGTCGATGTGGGACATGATCTGCGTTTTATATATCATACGACCACACCCTCACACGACCCCCCACAATCCACCCTTTATTTCCCCCCGTGTTCACCTCCGGTGATCTCGCGCGCGACCGACCAGGTCTTCCATTTTGATTATTTGGAACGTTGACATCGGTTGCGCTCGTGTCTACACCCGTCTCCAGGGGTCGTAGCTCAATAATCATAAATGATCATCAAGTAGCGATGGCCCCCGTCCCCGAATGACATGATCGAATATACGGAGGACTAAACACCTTAGCCTCACGAAAGCAGTTTGAATTAAAATGTCGGGGTTACGGGGCCCGAGTAGTGAAGCTCCTCGTGTGAATAAGGAAATAGCTCCGGGTGTCGCATCATAAACTTTCGGGGCGTTGGAGTTGTTATGCCGAGATTCGACGGTCGGTTATATATATATATATATTTATATGCAATATGGAATATATCGACCACGACATAACGACCCCGCGTAGTGCGAGATTGTCGTGAGTTTGGAGTTCCGATTGACTGGGCGTAGAGCGTTCTGGCAGAGCGCCGAGTATCTCGACCGAGAGTGTGACGGCGGTTCACTAAAAGGTTCGACGGCAAAGGCCTTCGAAAATTCGGCCGCCGTTTCTCGTTTGCTTTTACTTTATCTTTTTTCCGTCATGTAAGGCCGATGTGTCTCTCCAAATATTCTCAGTGGAGCGTTTTCGCGGAATGAAAATGAAAGACGGCGGTTCGCAAGTTCGGATGATGTTCCTGCGTTAAATATCTGCGGAGACGCAATAAAAAGGTGGTGGTTCATTGGAGATCTCTACTGAACGGGCACAAACGGGCCCGGGCAGCACCGACTCGTTTTCCCTTCCACTGAAGAGAGCGGGAGGTACTCGTTGCTCTGTGGATCCAGCCTCACGCGATCCCCTCCGCTCTAGGACCCAGTTGACACGACCCTTCGATCGTGCCAAGTGAGCCGGCTCCCAACTTGGAGAGGGCGAGCCAGCATTTAGCTGGCGCGCAGACCCAACCCGAGCAGCAGAGTCGATGTCCCACAACCTTGATGCCCCCACCCGGGTTACAAGCTAAAGTTACTGAGCTCGGCGATGGGCAAGTGTCAAGCGGAGCGCTATTAACGTTGTTAATTGCCCGTGCTTTGTCGATGTGGGATTTGACGTGCATCACCTTCTTTCTATCCGATTTAATGCGGGCCTTGCTGCTTAAATGAAAGGAAGGTCCCCCCGGGGACAGGGACTGCTGCTCGGATTCGGGTGCTACAAGGTCCATTTCTCCCCGGAGTGATGAGAGTCTCGAACATTACACGGCGGCCGTACGTCCACCACGGTACGAAAGGAGCCAGCATAGAAGTCCGCCCGAAGCTAACCTCCGACTTTCAAAAGCGGGTCCGGTCCTCCGACGGGAGCCAGAACGCAAATCCAAGTTGTACTAGAAATGGAGGGGCGCGCCTAGGGCCCGTGCAGTAGTGCAACGCACGGGCGACGCTCGGAAGACCCAATAGCAAGCTACTGTGACGGACTTCCCCCCTTAAAAAATTAATTTAATATCGTGTGAGCCATCGGCCCACATATCAGATATTAAACTGATAAGAACAGATACTACACTTGATCTTAGCCAAAAGGCCGAGAAAGGTATGCCTTACTCCTCACAGCGTGTGCCCTTTTATACCTGACAAATCACCTCTCTTTCGGTCCACGGTCGATGTGGGACATGATCTGCGTTTTATATATCATACGACCACACCCTCACACGACCCCCCACAATCCAACCTTTATTTCCCCCCGTGTGCACCTCCGGTGATCTCGCGCGCGACCGACCAGGTCTTCCATTTTGATTATTTGGAACGTTGACATCGGTTGCGCTCGTGTTTACACCCGTCTCCAGGGGTCGTAGCTCAATAATCATAAATGATCATCAAGTAGCGATGGCCCCCGTCCCCGAATGACATGATCGAATATACGGAGGACTAAACACCTTAGCCTCACGAAAGCAGTTTGAATTAAAATGTCGGGGTTACGGGGCCCGACTAGTGAAGCTCCTCGTGTGAATAAGGAAATAGCTCCGGGTGTCGCATCATAAACTTTCGGGGCGTTGGAGTTGTTATGCCGAGATTCGACGGTCGGTTATATATATATATATATTTATATGCAATATGGAATATATCGACCACGACATAACGACCCCGCGTAGTGCGAGATTGTCGTGAGTTTGGAGTTCCGATTGACTGGGCGTAGAGCGTTCTGGCAGAGCGCCGAGTATCTCGACCGAGAGTGTGACGGAGGTTCACTAAAAGGTTCGACGACAAAGGCCTTCGAAAATTCGGCCGCCGTTTCTCGTTTGCTTTTACTTTATCTTTTTTCCGTCGTGTAAGGCCGATGTGTCTCTCCAAATATTCTCAGTGGAGCGTTTTCGCGGAATGAAAATGAAAGACGGCGGTTCGCAAGTTCGGATGATGTTCCTGCGTTAAATATCTGCGGAGACGCAATAAAAAGGTGGTGGTTCATTGGAGATCTCTACTGAACGGGCACAAACGGGCCCGGGCAGCACCGACTCGTTTTCCTTCCACTGAAGAGAGCGGGAGGTACTCGTTGCTCTGTGGATCCAGCCTCACGCGATCCCCTCCGCTCTAGGACCCAGTTGACACGACCCCCTTCGATCGTGCCAAGTGAGCCGGCTCCCAACTTGGAGAGGGCGAGCCAGCATTTAGCCGGCGCGCAGACCCAACCCAAGCAGCAGAGTCGACGTCCCACAACCTCGATGCCCCCACCCGGGTTACAAGCTAAAGTTAATGAGCTCGGCGATGGGTAAATGTCAAGCGGAGGGCTATTAACGTTGTTAATTGCCCGTGCTTTGTCGATGTGGGATTTGACGTGCATCACCTTCTTTCTATCCGATTTAATGCGGGCCTTGCTGCTTAAATGAAAGGAAGGTCCCCCCGGGGACAGGGAATGCTGCTCGGATTCGGGTGCTACAAGGTCCATTTCTCCCCGGAGTGATGAGAGTCTCGAACATTACACGGCGGCCGTACGTCCACCACGGTACGAAAGGAGCCAGCATAGAAGTCCGCCCGAAGCTAACCCCCGACTTTCAAAAGCGGGTCCGGTCCTCCGACGGGAGCCAGAACGCAAATCCAAGTTGTACTAGAAATGGAGGGGCGCGCCTAGGGCCCGTGCAGTAGTGCAACGCACGGGCGACGCTCGGAAGACCCAATAGCAAGCTACTGTGACGGACTTCCCCCCTTAAAAAATTAATTTAATATCGTGTGAGCCATCGGCCCACATATCAGATATTAAACTGATAAGAACAGATACTACACTTGATCTTAGCCAAAAGGCCGAGAAAAGTATGCATTACTCCTCACAGCGTGTGCCCTTTTATACCTGACAAATCACCTCTCTTTCGGTCCACGGTCGATGTGGGACATGATCTGCGTTTTATATATCATACGACCACACCCTCACACGACCCCCCACAATCCACCCTTTATTTCCCCCCGTGTGCACCTCCGGTGATCTCGCGCGCGACCGACCATGTCTTCCATTTTGATTATTTGGAACGTTGACATCGGTTGCGCTCGTGTCTACACCCGTCTCCAGGGGTCGTAGCTCAATAATCATAAATGATCATCAAGTAGCGATGGCCCCCGTCCCCGAATGACATGATCGAATATACGGAGGACTAAACACCTTAGCCTCACGAAAGCAGTTTGAATTAAAATGTCGGGGTTACGGGGCCCGACTAGTGAAGCTCCTCGTGTGAATAAGGAAATAGCTCCGGGTGTCCCATCATAAGCTTTCGGGGCGTTGGAGTTGTTATGCCGAGATTCGACGGTCGGTTATATATATATATATATATATATATATATATATATATATATATATATGTATATTTATATGCAATATGGAATATATCGACCACGACATAACGACCCCGCGTAGTGCGAGATTGTCGTGAGTTTGGAGTTCCGATTGACTGGGTGTAGAGCGTTCTGGCAGAGCGCCGAGTATCTCGACCGAGAGTGTGACGGCGGTTCACTAAAAGGTTCGACGGCAAAGGCCTTCGAAAATTCGGCCGCCGTTTCTCGTTTGCTTTTACTTTATCTTTTTTCCGTCGTGTAAGGCCGATGTGTCTCTCCAAATATTCTCAGTGGAGCGTTTTCGCGGAATGAAAATGAAAGACGGCGGTTCGCAAGTTCGGATGATGTTCCTGCGTTAAATATCTGCGGAGACGCAATAAAAAGGTGGTGGTTCATTGGAGATCTTTACTGAAAGGGCACAAACGGGCCCGGGCAGCACCGACTCGTTTTCCTTCCACTGAAGAGAGCGGGAGGTAATCGTTGCTCTGTGGATCCAGCCTCACGCGATCCCCTCCGCTCTAGGACCCAGTTGACACGACCCTTCGATCGTGCCAACTGAGCCGGCTCCCAACTTGGAGAGGGCGAGCCAGCATATAGCTGGCGCGCAGACCCAACCCAAGCAGCAGAGTCGATGTCCCACAACCTCCATGCCCCCACCCGGGTTACAAGCTAAAGTTACTGAGCTCGGCGATGGGCAAGTGTCAAGCGGAGGGCTATTAACGTTGTTAATTGCCCGTGCTTTGTCGATGTGGGATTTGACGTGCATCACCTTCTTTCTATCCGATTTAATGCGGGCCTTGCTGCTTAAATGAAAGGAAGGTCCCCCCGGGGACAGGGAATGCTGCTCGGATTCGGGTGCTACAAGGTTCATTTCTCCCCGGAGTGATGAGAGTCTCGAACATTACACGGCGGCCGTACGTCCACCACGGTACGAAAGGAGCCAGCATAGAAGTCCGCCCGAAGCTAACCCCCGACTTTCAAAAGCGGGTCCGGTCCTCCGACGGGAGCCAGAACGCAAATCCAAGTTGTACTAGAAATGGAGGGGCGCGCCTAAGGCCCGTGCAGTAGTGCAACGCACGGGCGACGCTCGGAAGACCCAATAGCAAGCTACTGTGACGGACTTCCCCCCTTCAAAAATTAATTTAATATCGTGTGAGCCATTGGCCCACATATCAGATATTAAACTGATAAGAACAGATACTACACTTGATCTTAGCCAAAAGGCCGAGAAAGGTATGCCTTACTCCTCACAGCGTGTGCCCTTTTATACCTGACAAATCACCTCTCTTTCGGTCCACGGTCGATGTGGGACATGATCTGCGTTTTATATATCATACGACCACACCCTCACACGACCCCCCACAATCCACCCTTTATTTCCCCCCGTGTGCACCTCCGGTGATCTCGCGCGCGACCGACCAGGTCTTCCATTTTGATTATTTGGAACGTTGACATCGGTTGCGCTCGTGTCTACACCCGTCTCCAGGGGTCGTAGCTCAATAATCATAAATGATCATCAAGTAGCGATGGCCCCCGTCCCCGAATGACATGATCGAATATACGGAGGACTAAACACCTTAGCCTCACGAAAGCAGTTTGAATTAAAATGTCGGGGTTACGGGGCCCGACTAGTGAAGCTCCTCGTGTGAATAAGGAAATAGCTCCGGGTGTCGCATCATAAACTTTCGGGGCGTTGGAGTTGTTATGCCGAGATTCGACGATCGGTTATATATATATATATATTTATATGCAATATGGAATATATCGACCACGACATAACGACCCCGCGTAGTGCGAGATTGTCGTGAGTTTGGAGTTCCGATTGACTGGGCGTAGAGCGTTCTGGCAGAGCGCCGAGTATCTCGACCGAGAGTGTGACGGCGGTTCACTAAAAGGTTCGACGGCAAAGGCCTTCGAAAATTCGGCCGCCGTTTCTCGTTTGCTTTTACTTTATCTTTTTTCCGTCGTGTAGGCCGATGTGTCTCTCCAAATATTCTCAGTGGAGCGTTTTCGCGGAATGAAAATGAAAGACGGCGGTTCGCAAGTTCGGATGATGTTCCTGCATTAAATATCTGCGGAGACGCAATAAAAAGGTGGTGGTTCATTGGAGATCTCTACTGAACGGGCACAAACGGGCCCGGGCAGCACCGACTCGTTTTCCTTCCACTGAAGAGAGCGGGAGGTACTCGTTGCTCTGTGGATCCAGCCTCACGCGATCCCCTCCGCTCTAGGACCCAGTTGACACGACCCTTCGATCGTGCCAAGTGAGCCGGCTCCCAACTTGGAGAGGGCGAGCCAGCATTTAGCTGGCGCGCAGACCCAACCCAAGCAGCAGAGTCGATGTCCCACAACCTCGATGCCCCCACCCGGGTTACAAGCTAAAGTTACTGAGCTCGGCGATGGGCAAGTGTCAAGCGGAGCGCTATTAATGTTGTTAATTGCCCGTGCTTTGTCGATGTGGGATTTGACGAACATCACCTTCTTTCTATCCGATTTAATGCGGGCCTTGCTGCTTAAATGAAAGGAAGGTCCCCCCGGGGACAGGGAATGCTGCTCGGATTCGGGTGCTACAAGGTCCATTTCTCCCCGGAGTGATGAGAGTCTCGAACATTACACGGCGGCCGTACGTCCACCACGGTACGAAAGGAGCCAGCATAGAAGTCCGCCCGAAGCTAACCCCCGACTTTCAAAAGCGGGTCCGGTCCTCCGACGGGAGCCAGAACGCAAATCCAAGTTGTACTAGAAATGGAGGGGCGCGCCTAAGGCCCGTGCAGTAGTGCAACGCACGGGCGACGCTCGGAAGACCCAATAGCAAGCTACTGTGACGGACTTCCCCCCTTAAAAAATTAATTTAATATCGTGTGAGCCATTGGCCCACATATCAGATATTAAACTGATAAGAACAGATACTACACTTGATCTTAGCCAAAAGGCCGAGAAAGGTATGCCTTACTCCTCACAGCGTGTGCCCTTTTATACCTGACAAATCACCTCTCTTTCGGTCCACGGTCGATGTGGGACATGATCTGCGTTTTATATATCATACGACCACACCCTCACACGACCCCCCACAATCCACCCTTTATTTCCCCCCGTGTGCACCTCCGGTGATCTCGCGCGCGACCGACCAGGTCTTCCATTTTGATTATTTGGAACGTTGACATCGGTTGCGCTCGTGTCTACACCCGTCTCCAGGGGTCGTAGCTCAATAATCATAAATGATCATCAAGTAGCGATGGCCCCCGTCCCCGAATGACATGATCGAATATACGGAGGACTAAACACCTTAGCCTCACGAAAGCAGTTTGAATTAAAATGTCGGGGTTACGGGGCCCGACTAGTGAAGCTCCTCGTGTGAATAAGGAAATAGCTCCGGGTGTCGCATCATAAACTTTCGGGGCGTTGGAGTTGTTATGCCGAGATTCGACGATCGGTTATATATATATATATATTTATATGCAATATGGAATATATCGACCACGACATAACGACCCCGCGTAGTGCGAGATTGTCGTGAGTTTGGAGTTCCGATTGACTGGGCGTAGAGCGTTCTGGCAGAGCGCCGAGTATCTCGACCGAGAGTGTGACGGCGGTTCACTAAAAGGTTCGACGGCAAAGGCCTTCGAAAATTCGGCCGCCGTTTCTCGTTTGCTTTTACTTTATCTTTTTTCCGTCGTGTAGGCCGATGTGTCTCTCCAAATATTCTCAGTGGAGCGTTTTCGCGGAATGAAAATGAAAGACGGCGGTTCGCAAGTTCGGATGATGTTCCTGCATTAAATATCTGCGGAGACGCAATAAAAAGGTGGTGGTTCATTGGAGATCTCTACTGAACGGGCACAAACGGGCCCGGGCAGCACCGACTCGTTTTCCTTCCACTGAAGAGAGCGGGAGGTACTCGTTGCTCTGTGGATCCAGCCTCACGCGATCCCCTCCGCTCTAGGACCCAGTTGACACGACCCTTCGATCGTGCCAAGTGAGCCGGCTCCCAACTTGGAGAGGGCGAGCCAGCATTTAGCTGGCGCGCAGACCCAACCCAAGCAGCAGAGTCGATGTCCCACAACCTCGATGCCCCCACCCGGGTTACAAGCTAAAGTTACTGAGCTCGGCGATGGGCAAGTGTCAAGCGGAGCGCTATTAATGTTGTTAATTGCCCGTGCTTTGTCGATGTGGGATTTGACGAACATCACCTTCTTTCTATCCGATTTAATGCGGGCCTTGCTGCTTAAATGAAAGGAAGGTCCCCCCGGGGACAGGGAATGCTGCTCGGATTCGGGTGCTACAAGGTCCATTTCTCCCCGGAGTGATGAGAGTCTCGAACATTACACGGCGGCCGTACGTCCACCACGGTACGAAAGGAGCCAGCATAGAAGTCCGCCCGAAGCTAACCCCCGACTTTCAAAAGCGGGTCCGGTCCTCCGACGGGAGCCAGAACGCAAATCCAAGTTGTACTAGAAATGGAGGGGCGCGCCTAGGGCCCGTGCAGTAGTGCAACGCACGGGCGACGCTCGGAAGACCCAATAGCAAGCTACTGTGACGGACTTCCCCCCTTAAAAAATTAATTTAATATCGTGTGAGCCATTGGCCCACATATCAGATATTAAACTGATAAGAACAGATACTACACTTGATCTTAGCCAAAAGGCCGAGAAAGGTATGCCTTACTCCTCACAGCGTGTGCCCTTTTATACCTGACAAATCACCTCTCTTTCGGTCCACGGTCGATGTGGGACATGATCTGCGTTTTATATATCATACGACCACACCCTCACACGACCCCCCACAATCCACCCTTTATTTCCCCCCGTGTGCACCTCCGGTGATCTCGCGCGCGACCGACCAGGTCTTCCATTTTGATTATTTGGAACGTTGACATCGGTTGCGCTCGTGTCTACACCCGTCTCCAGGGGTCGTAGCTCAATAATCATAAATGATCATCAAGTAGCGATGGCCCCCGTCCCCGAATGACATGATCGAATATACGGAGGACTAAACACCTTAGCCTCACGAAAGCAGTTTGAATTAAAATGTCGGGGTTACGGGGCCCGACTAGTGAAGCTCCTCGTGTGAATAAGGAAATAGCTCCGGGTGTCGCATCATAAACTTTCGGGGCGTTGGAGTTGTTATGCCGAGATTCGACGGTCGGTTATATATATATATATATTTATATGCAATATGGAATATATCGACCACGACATAACGATCCCGCGTAGTGCGAGATTGTCGTGAGTTTGGAGTTCCGATTGACTGGGCGTAGAGCGTTCTGGCAGAGCGCCGAGTATCTCGACCGAGAGTGTGACGGCGGTTCACTAAAAGGTTCGACGACAAAGGCCTTCGAAAATTCGGCCGCCGTTTCTCGTTTGCTTTTACTTTATCTTTTTTCCGTCGTGTAAGGCCGATGTGTCTCTCCAAATATTCTCAGTGGAGCGTTTTCGCGGAATGAAAATGAAAGACGGCGGTTCGCAAGTTCGGATGATGTTCCTGCGTTAAATATCTGCGGAGACGCAATAAAAAGGTGGTGGTTCATTGGAGATCTCTACTGAACGGGCACAAACGGGCCCGGGCAGCACCGACTCGTTTTCCTTCCACTGAAGAGAGCGGGAGGTACTCGTTGCTCTGTGGATCCAGCCTCACGCGATCCCCTCCGCTCTAGGACCCAGTTGACACGACCCTTCGATCGTGCCAAGTGAGCCGGCTCCCAACTTGGAGAGGGCGAGCCAGCATTTAGCTGGCGCGCAGACCCAACCCAAGCAGCAGAGTCGATGTCCCACAACCTCGATGCCCCCACCCGGGTTACAAGCTAAAGTTACTGAGCTCGGCGATGGGCAAGTGTCAAGCGGAGCGCTATTAACGTTGTTAATTGCCCGTGCTTTGTCGATGTGGGATTTGACGTGCATCACCTTCTTTCTATCCGATTTAATGCGGGCCTTGCTGCTTAAATGAAAGGAAGGTCCCCCCGGGGACAGGGACTGCTGCTCGGATTCGGGTGCTACAAGGTCCATTTCTCCCCGGAGTGATGAGAGTCTCGAACATTACACGGCGGCCGTACGTCCACCACGGTACGAAAGGAGCCAGCATAGAAGTCCGCCCGAAGCTAACCCCCGACTTTCAAAAGCGGGTCCGGTCCTCCGACGGGAGCCAGAACGCAAATCCAAGTTGTACTAGAAATGGAGGGGCGCGCCTAGGGCCCGTGCAGTAGTGCAACGCACGGGCGACGCTCGGAAGACCCAATAGCAAGCTACTGTGACGGACTTCCCCCCTTAAAAAATTAACTTAATATCGTGTGAGCCATTGGCCCACATATCAGATATTAAACTGATAAGAACAGATACTACACTTGATCTTAGCCAAAAGGCCGAGAAAGGTATGCCTTACTCCTCACAGCGTGTGCCCTTTTATACCTGACAAATCACCTCTCTTTCGGTCCACGGTCGATGTGGGACATGATCTGCGTTTTATATATCATACGACCACACCCTCACACGACCCCCCACAATCAACCCTTTATTTCCCCCCGTGTGCACCTCCGGTGATCTCGCGCGCGACCGACCAGGTCTTCCATTTTGATTATTTGGAACGTTGACATCGGTTGCGCTCGTGTCTACACCCGTCTCCAGGGGTCGTAGCTCAATAATCATAAATGATCATCAAGTAGCGATGGCCCCCGTCCCCGAATGACATGATCGAATATACGGAGGACTAAACACCTTAGCCTCACGAAAGCAGTTTGAATTAAAATGTCGGGGTTACGGGGCCCGACTAGTGAAGCTCCTCGTGTGAATAAGGAAATAGCTCCGGGTGTCCCATCATAAGCTTTCGGGGCGTTGGAGTTGTTATGCCGAGATTCGACGGTCGGTTATATATATATATATATGTATATTTATATGCAATATGGAATATATCGACCACGACATAACGATCCCGCGTAGTGCGAGATTGTCGTGAGTTTGGAGTTCCGATTGACTGGGTGTAGAGCGTTCTGGCAGAGCGCCGAGTATCTCGACCGAGAGTGTGACGGCGGTTCACTAAAAGGTTCGACGGCAAAGGCCTTCGAAAATTCGGCCGCCGTTTCTCGTTTGCTTTTACTTTATCTTTTTTCCGTCGTGTAAGGCCGATGTGTCTCTCCAAATATTCTCAGTGGAGCGTTTTCGCGGAATGAAAATGAAAGACGGCGGTTCGCAAGTTCGGATGATGTTCCTGCGTTAAATATCTGCGGAGACGCAATAAAAAGGTGGTGGTTCATTGGAGATCTTTACTGAAAGGGCACAAACGGGCCCGGGCAGCACCGACTCGTTTTCCTTCCACTGAAGAGAGCGGGAGGTACTCGTTGCTCTGTGGATCCAGCCTCACGCGATCCCCTCCGCTCTAGGACCCAGTTGACACGACCCTTCGATCGTGCCAAGTGAGCCGGCTCCCAACTTGGAGAGGGCGAGCCAGCATTTAGCCGGCGCGCAGACCCAACCCAAGCAGCAGAGTCGATGTCCCACAACCTCGATGCCCCCACCCGGGTTACAAGCTAAAGTTAATGAGCTCGGCGATGGGCAAATGTCAAGCGGAGGGCTATTAACGTTGTTAATTGCCCGTGCTTTGTCGATGTGGGATTTGACGTGCATCACCTTCTTTCTATCCGATTTAATGCGGGCCTTGCTGCTTAAATGAAAGGAAGGTCCCCCCGGGGACAGGGAATGCTGCTCGGATTCGGGTGCTACAAGGTCCATTTCTCCCCGGAGTGATGAGAGTCTCGAACATTACACGGCGGCCGTACGTCCACCACGGTACGAAAGGAGCCAGCATAGAAGTCCGCCCGAAGCTAACCCCCGACTTTCAAAAGCGGGTCCGGTCCTCCGACGGGAGCCAGAACGCAAATCCAAGTTGTACTAGAAATGGAGGGGCGCGCCAAGACCTGTGCAGTAGTGCAACGCACGGGCGACGCTCGGAAGACCCAATAGCAAGCTACTGTGACGGACTTCCCCCCTTAAAAAATTAATTTAATATCGTGTGAGCCATTGGCCCACATATCAGATATTAAACTGATAAGAACAGATACTACACTTGATCTTAGCCAAAAGGCCGAGAAAGGTATGCCTTACTCCTCACAGCGTGTGCCCTTTTATACCTGACAAATCACCTCTCTTTCGGTCCACGGTCGATGTGGGACATGATCTGCGTTTTATATATCATACGACCACACCCTCACACGACCCCCCACAATCCACCCTTTATTTCCCCCCGTGTGCACCTCCGGTGATCTCGCGCGCGACCGACCATGTCTTCCATTTTGATTATTTGGAACGTTGACATCGGTTGCGCTCGTGTCTACACCCGTCTCCAGGGGTCGTAGCTCAATAATCATAAATGATCATCAAGTAGCGATGGCCCCCGTCCCCGAATGACATGATCGAATATACGGAGGACTAAACACCTTAGCCTCACGAAAGCAGTTTGAATTAAAATGTCGGGGTTACGGGGCCCGACTAGTGAAGCTCCTCGTGTGAATAAGGAAATAGCTCCGGGTGTCCCATCATAAGCTTTCGGGGCGTTGGAGTTGTTATGCCGAGATTCGACGGTCGGTTATATATATATATATATATATATATGTATATTTATATGCAATATGGAATATATCGACCACGACATAACGACCCCGCGTAGTGCGAGATTGTCGTGAGTTTGGAGTTCCGATTGACTGGGTGTAGAGCGTTCTGGCAGAGCGCCGAGTATCTCGACCGAGAGTGTGACGGCGGTTCACTAAAAGGTTCGACGGCAAAGGCCTTCGAAAATTCGGCCGCCTTTTCTCGTTTGCTTTTACTTTATCTTTTTTCCGTCGTGTAAGGCCGATGTGTCTCTCCAAATATTCTCAGTGGAGCGTTTTCGCGGAATGAAAATGAAAGACGGCGGTTCGCAAGTTCGGATGATGTTCCTGCGTTAAATATCTGCGGAGACGCAATAAAAAGGTGGTGGTTCATTGGAGATCTTTACTGAAAGGGCACAAACGGGCCCGGGCAGCACCGACTCGTTTTCCTTCCACTGAAGAGAGCGGGAGGTACTCGTTGCTCTGTGGATCCAGCCTCACGCGATCCCCTCCGCTCTAGGACCCAGTTGACACGACCCTTCGATCGTGCCAACTGAGCCGGCTCCCAACTTGGAGAGGGCGAGCCAGCATTTAGCCGGCGCGCAGACCCAACCCAAGCAGCAGAGTCGATGTCCCACAACCTCGATGCCCCCACCCGGGTTACAAGCTAAAGTTAATGAGCTCGACGATGGGCAAATGTCAAGCGGAGGGCTATTAACGTTGTTAATTGCCCGTGCTTTGTCGATGTGGGATTTGACGAACATCACCTTCTTTCTATCCGATTTAATGCGGGCCTTGCTGCTTAAATGAAAGGAAGGTCCCCCCGGGGACAGGGAATGCTGCTCGGATTCGGGTGCTACAAGGTCCATTTCTCCCCGGAGTGATGAGAGTCTCGAACATTACACGGCGGCCGTACGTCCACCACGGTACGAAAGGAGCCAGCATAGAAGTCCGCCCGAAGCTAACCCCCGACTTTCAAAAGCGGGTCCGATCCTCCGACGGGAGCCAGAACGCAAATCCAAGTTGTACTAGAAATGGAGGGGCGCGCCTAGGGCCCGTGCAGTAGTGCAACGCACGGGCGACGCTCGGAAGACCCAATAGCAAGCTACTGTGACGGACTTCCCCCCTTAAAAAATTAATTTAATATCGTGTGAGCCATTGGCCCACATATCAGATATTAAACTGATAAGAACAGATACTACACTTGATCTTAGCCAAAAGGCCGAGAAAGGTATGCCTTACTCCTCACAGCGTGTGCCCTTTTATACCTGACAAATCACCTCTCTTTCGGTCCACGGTCGATGTGGGACATGATCTGCGTTTTATATATCATACGACCACACCCTCACACGACCCCCCACAATCCACCCTTTATTTCCCCCCGTGTGCACCTCCGGTGATCTCGCGCGCGACCGACCATGTCTTCCATTTTGATTATTTGGAACGTTGACATCGGTTGCGCTCGTGTCTACACCCGTCTCCAGGGGTCGTAGCTCAATAATCATAAATGATCATCAAGTAGCGATGGCCCCCGTCCCCGAATGACATGATCGATTATACGGAGGACTAAACACCTTAGCCCCACGAAAGCAGTTTGAATTAAAATGTCGGGGTTACGGGGCCCGACTAGTGAAGCTCCTCGTGTGAATAAGGAAATAGCTCCGGGTGTCCCATCATAAGCTTTCGGGGCGTTGGAGTTGTTATGCCGAGATTCGACGGTCGGTTATATATATATATATATATATATATATATATATATATATATATATATATATATATATATATATATATATATATATATATATTTATATGCAATATGGAATATATCGACCACGACATAACGACCCCGCGTAGTGCGAGGTTGTCGTGAGTTTGGAGTTCCGATTGACTGGGCGTAGAGCGTTCTGGCAGAGCGCCGAGTATCTCGACCGAGAGTGTGACGGCGGTTCACTAAAAGGTTCGACGGCAAAGGCCTTCGAAAATTCGGCCGCCGTTTCTCGTTTGCTTTTACTTTATCTTTTTTCCGTCGTGTAAGGCCGATGTGTCTCTCCAAATATTCTCAGTGGAGCGTTTTCGCGGAATGAAAATGAAAGACGGCGGTTCGCAAGTTCGGATGATGTTCCTGCGTTAAATATCTGCGGAGACGCAATAAAAAGGTGGTGGTTCATTGGAGATCTCTACTGAACGGGCACAAACGGGCCCGGGCAGCACCGACTCGTTTTCCTTCCACTGAAGAGAGCGGGAGGTACTCGTTGCTCTGTGGATCCAGCCTCACGCGATCCCCTCCGCTCTAGGACCCAGTTGACACGACCCTTCGATCGTGCCAAGTGAGCCGGCTCCCAACTTGGAGAGGGCGAGCCAGCATTTAGCTGGCGCGCAGACCCAACCCAAGCAGCAGAGTCGATGTCCCACAACCTCGATGCCCCCACCCGGGTTACAAGCTAAAGTTACTGAGCTCGGCGATGGGCAAGTGTCAAGCGGAGCGCTATTAATGTTGTTAATTGCCCGTGCTTTGTCGATGTGCGATTTGACGTGCATCACCTTCTTTCTATCCGATTTAATGCGGGCCTTGCTGCTTAAATGAAAGGAAGGTCCCCCCGGGGACAGGGAATGCTGCTCGGATTCGGGTGCTACAAGGTCCATTTCTCCCCGGAGTGATGAGAGTCTCGAACATTACACGGCGGCCGTACGTCCACCACGGTACGAAAGGAGCCAGCATAGAAGTCCGCCCGAAGCTAACCCCCGACTTTCAAAAGCGGGTCCGGTCCTCCGACGGGAGCCAGAACGCAAATCCAAGTTGTACTAGAAATGGAGGGGCGCGCCTAGGGCCCGTGCAGTAGTGCAACGCACGGGCGACGCTCGGAAGACCCAATAGCAAGCTACTGTGACGGACTTCCCCCCTTAAAAAATTAATTTAATATCGTGTGAGCCATTGGCCCACATATCAGATATTAAACTGATAAGAACAGATACTACACTTGATCTTAGCCAAAAGGCCGAGAAAGGTATGCCTTACTCCTCACAGCGTGTGCCCTTTTATACCTGACAAATCACCTCTCTTTCGGTCCACGGTCGATGTGGGACATGATCTGCGTTTTATATATCATACGACCACACCCTCACACGACCCCCCACAATCCACCCTTTATTTCCCCCCGTGTGCACCTCCGGTGATCTCGCGCGCGACCGACCAGGTCTTCCATTTTGATTATTTGGAACGTTGACATCGGTTGCGCTCGTGTCTACACCCGTCTCCAGGGGTCGTAGCTCAATAATCATAAATGATCATCAAGTAGCGATGGCCCCCGTCCCCGAATGACATGATCGAATATACGGAGGACTAAACACCTTAGCCTCACGAAAGCAGTTTGAATTAAAATGTCGGGGTTACGGGGCCCGACTAGTGAAGCTCCTCGTGTGAATAAGGAAATAGCTCCGGGTGTCCCATCATAAGCTTTCGGGGCGTTGGAGTTGTTATGCCGAGATTCGACGGTCGGTTATATATATATATATATATATATATATATATATATATTTATATGCAATATGGAATATATCGACCACGACATAACGACCCCGCGTAGTGCGTGGTTGTCGTGAGTTTGGAGTTCCGATTGACTGGGCGTAGAGCGTTCTGGCAGAGCGCCGAGTATCTCGACCGAGAGTGTGACGGCGGTTCACTAAAAGGTTCGACGGCAAAGGCCTTCGAAAATTCGGCCGCCGTTTCTCGTTTGCTTTTACTTTATCTTTTTTCCGTCGTGTAAGGCCGATGTGTCTCTCCAAATATTCTCAGTGGAGCGTTTTCGCGGAATGAAAATGAAAGACGGCGGTTCGCAAGTTCGGATGATGTTCCTGCGTTAAATATCTGCGGAGACGCAATAAAAAGGTGGTGGTTCATTGGAGATCTCTACTGAACGGGCACAAACGGGCCCGGGCAGCACCGACTCGTTTTCCTTCCACTGAAGAGAGCGGGAGGTACTCGTTGCTCTGTGGATCCAGCCTCACGCGATCCCCTCCGCTCTAGGACCCAGTTGACACGACCCTTCGATCGTGCCAAGTGAGCCGGCTCCCAACTTGGAGAGGGCGATGTGTCTCTCCAAATATTCTCAGTGGAGCGTTTTCGCGGAATGAAAATGAAAGACGGCGGTTCGCAAGTTCGGATGATGTTCCTGCGTTAAATATCTGCGGAGACGCAATAAAAAGGTGGTGGTTCATTGGAGATCTCTACTGAACGGGCACAAACGGGCCCGGGCAGCACCGACTCGTTTTCCTTCCACTGAAGAGAGCGGGAGGTACTCGTTGCTCTGTGGATCCAGCCTCACGCGATCCCCTCCGCTCTAGGACCCAGTTGACACTACCCTTCGATCGTGCCAAGTGAGCCGGCTCCCAACTTGGAGAGGGCGAGCCAGCAATTAGCTGGCGCGCAGACCCAACCCAAGCAGCAGAGTCGATGTCCCACAACCTCGATGCCCCCACCCGGGTTACAAGCTAAAGTTACTGAGCTCGGCGATGGGCAAGTGTCAAGCGGAGCGCTATTAATGTTGTTAATTGCCCGTGCTTTGTCGATGTGGGATTTGACGTGCATCACCTTCTTTCTATCCGATTTAATGCGGGCCTTGCTGCTTAAATGAAAGGAAGGTCCCCCCGGGGACAGGGAATGCTGCTCGGATTCGGGTGCTACAAGGTCCATTTCTCCCCGGAGTGATGAGAGTCTCGAACATTACACGGCGGCCGTACGTCCACCACGGTACGAAAGGAGCCAGCATAGAAGTCCGCCCGAAGCTAACCCCCGACTTTCAAAAGCGGGTCCGGTCCTCCGACGGGAGCCAGAACGCAAATCCAAGTTGTACTAGAAATGGAGGGGCGCGCCTAGGGCCCGTGCAGTAGTGCAACGCACGGGCGACGCTCGGAAGACCCAATAGCAAGCTACTGTGACGGACTTCCCCCCTTAAAAAATTAATTTAATATCGTGTGAGCCATTGGCCTACATATCAGATATTAAACTGATAAGAACAGATACTACACTTGATCTTAGCCAAAAGGCCGAGAAAGGTATGCCTTACTCCTCACAGCGTGTGCCCTTTTATACCTGACAAATCACCTCTCTTTCGGTCCACGGTCGATGTGGGACATGATCTGCGTTTTATATATCATACGACCACACCCTCACACGATCCCCCACAATCCACCCTTTATTTCCCCCCGTGTGCACCTCCGGTGATCTCGCGCGCGACCGACCAGGTCTTCCATTTTGATTATTTGGAACGTTGACATCGGTTGCGCTCGTGTCTACACCCGTCTCAAGGGGTCGTAGCTCAATAATCATAAATGATCATCAAGTAGCGATGGCCCCCGTCCCCGAATGACATGATCGAATATACGGAGGACTAAACACCTTAGCCTCACGAAAGCAGTTTGAATTAAAATGTCGGGGTTACGGGGCCCGACTAGTGAAGCTCCTCGTGTGAATAAGGAAATAGCTCCGGGTGTCCCATCATAAGCTTTCGGGGCGTTGGAGTTGTTATGCCGAGATTCGACGGTCGGTTATATATATATATATATATATATATATATATATATATATATATATATATATATATATATATATATATATATATATATTTATATGCAATATGGAATATATCGACCACGACATAACGACCCCGCGTAGTGCGAGGTTGTCGTGAGTTTGGAGTTCCGATTGACTGGGCGTAGAGCGTTCTGGCAGAGCGCCGAGTATCTCGACCGAGAGTGTGACGGCGGTTCACTAAAAGGTTCGACGGCAAAGGCCTTCGAAAATTCGGCCGCCGTTTCTCGTTTGCTTTTACTTTATCTTTTTTCCGTCGTGTAAGGCCGATGTGTCTCTCCAAATATTCTCAGTGGAGCGTTTTCGCGGAATGAAAATGAAAGACGGCGGTTCGCAAGTTCGGATGATGTTCCTGCGTTAAATATCTGCGGAGACGCAATAAAAAGGTGGTGGTTCATTGGAGATCTCTACTGAACGGGCACAAACGGGCCTGGGCAGCACCGACTCGTTTTCCTTCCACTGAAGAGAGCGGGAGGTACTCATTGCTCTGTGGATCCAGCCTCACGCGATCCCCTCCGCTCTAGGACCCAGTTGACACGACCCTTCGATCGTGCCAAGTGAGCCGGCTCCCAACTTGGAGAGGGCGAGCCAGCATTTAGCTAGCGCGCAGACCCAACCCAAGCAGCAGAGTCGATGTCCCACAACCTCGATGCCCCCACCCGGGTTACAAGCTAAAGTTAATGAGCTCGGAGATGGGCAAATGTCAAGCGGAGGTCTATTAACGTTGTTAATTGCCCGTGCTTTGTCGATGTGGGATTTGACGTGCATCACCTTCTTTCTATCCGATTTAATGCGGGCCTTGCTGCTTAAATGAAAGGAAGGTCCCCCCGGGGACAGGGAATGCTGCTCGGATTCGGGTGCTACAAGGTCCATTTCTCCCCGGAGTGATGAGAATCTCGAACATTACACGGCGGCCGTACGTCCACCACGGTACGAAAGGAGCCAGCATAGAAGTCCGCCCGAAGCTAACCCCCGACTTTCAAAAGCGGGTCCGGTCCTCCGACGGGAGCCAGAACGCAAATCCAAGTTGTACTAGAAATGGAGGGCCGCGCCTAGGGCCCGTGCAGTAGTGCAACGCACGGGCGACGCTCGGAAGACCCAATAGCAAGCTACTGTGACGGACTTCCCCCCTTAAAAAATTAATTTAATATCGTGTGAGCCATTGGCCCACATATCAGATATTAAACTGATAAGAACAGATACTACACTTGATCTTAGCCAAAAGGCCGAGAAAGGTATGCCTTACTCCTCACAGCGTGTGCCCTTTTATACCTGACAAATCACCTCTCTTTCGGTCCACGGTCGATGTGGGACATGATCTGCGTTTTATGTATCATACGACCACACCCTCACACGACCCCCCACAATCCACCCTTTATTTCCCCCCGTGTGCACCTCCGGTGATCTCGCGCGCGACCGACCAGGTCTTCCATTTTGATTATTTAGAACGTTGACATCGGTTGCGCTCGTGTCTACACCCGTCTCCAGGGGTCGTAGCTCAAAAATCATAAATGATCATCAAGTAGCGATGGCCCCCGTCCCCGAATGACATGATCGAATATACGGAGGACTAAACACCTTAGCCTCACGAAAGCAGTTTGAATTAAAATGTCGGGGTTACGGGGCCCGACTAGTGAAGCTCCTCGTGTGAATAAGGAAATAGCTCCGGGTGTCCCATCATAAGCTTTCGGGGCGTTGGAGTTGTTATGCCGAGATTCGACGGTCGGTTATATATATATATATATATATATATATATATATTTATATGCAATATGGAATATATCGACCACGACATAACGACCCCGCGTAGTGCGAGGTTGTCGTGAGTTTGGAGTTCCGATTGACTGGGCGTAGAGCGTTCTGGCAGAGCGCCGAGTATCTCGACCGAGAGTGTGACGGCGGTTCACTAAAAGGTTCGACGGCAAAGGCCTTCGAAAATTCGGCCGCCGTTTCTCGTTTGCTTTTACTTTATCTTTTTTCCGTCGTGTAAGGCCGATGTGTCTCTCCAAATATTCTCAGTGGAGCGTTTTCGCGGAATGAAAATGAAAGACGGCGGTTCGCAAGTTCGGATGATGTTCCTGCGTTAAATATCTGCGGAGACGTAATAAAAAGGTGGTGGTTCATTGGAGATCTCTACTGAACGGGCACAAACGGGCCCGGGCAGCACCGACTCGTTTTCCTTCCACTGAAGAGAGCGGGAGGTACTCGTTGCTCTGTGGATCCAGCCTCACGCGATCCCCTCCGCTCCAGGACCCAGTTGACACGACCCTTCGATCGTGCCAAGTGAGCCGGCTCCCAACTTGGAGAGGGCGAGCCAGCATTTAGCTGGCGCGCAGACCCAACCCAAGCAGAGTTGATCTCCCACAACCTCGATGCCCCCACCCGGGTTACAAGCTAAAGTTACTGAGCCCGGCGATGGGCAAGTGTCAAGCGGAGGGCTATTAACGTTGTTAATTGCCCGTGCTTTGTCGATGTGGGATTTGACGTGCATCACCTTCTTTCTATCCGATTTAATGCGGGCCTTGCTGCTTAAATGAAAGGAAGGTCCCCCCGGGGACAGGGAATGCTGCTCGGATTCGGGTGCTACAAGGTCCATTTCTCCCCGGAGTGATGAGAGTCTCGAATATTACACGGCGGCCGTACGTCCACCACGGTACGAAAGGAGCCAGCATAGAAGTCCGCCCGAAGCTAACCCCAGACTTTCAAAAGCGGGTCCGGTCCTCCGACGGGAGCCAGAACGCAAATCCAAGTTGTACTAGAAATGGAGGGGCGCGCCTAGGGCCCGTGCAGTAGTGCAACGTACGGGCGACGCTCGGAAGACCCAATAGCAAGCTACTGTGACGGACTTCCCCCCTTAAAAAATTAATTTAATATCGCGTGAGCCATTGGCCCACATATCAGATATTAAACTGATAAGAACAGATACTACACTTGATCTTAGCCAAAAGGCCGAGAAAAGTATGCCTTACTCCTCACGGCGTGTGTCCTTTTATGGTGGACATATCACCTCCCTTTTCATCAATCGTCGATGTGGGAAATTATATGCGTTTTCTATATCCTCCGGCCACACACACGGTGTCCTTCACTTAGTTTTTGGTTTTTCAATTTTTTACAGTATTACATTTAGATTTAAATTGAGATGGTGCTACAGCTACTTGGTCGTGTGTAATTCGTTGCAGCACCTCTTATCAATGAAAGCATGTTACTCCCTAACTTGATTCGGTGAACATGAAATTCACGGATCTAACGATGGTATATATATATATATATATATATATATATATATATATATATATATATATATATATATATATATATATATATATATATATATATATATATATATATATGATTTTTTTTAATTATTATACCTTTATTTGTGGGTTAATTTTTTCAAGTTACGCACCATTTAAAAATGAGTAAACATAGTTTTTTTTTAAAGCAAAAAAAGTAAACATAGTTAATGATAGTTGAAAATAATATTTTAATGATAACATTTACTTACTTCGGTTTTAAATTGTTGTTCCATTTGAGAAATATATGTGACGATTATTATAATGAAGCGGGGCAATCATTTAAATCAGAGGAGTATTATTATAGTATGAGTGTACGACGTATACACGTTTGATTGTGTTAGCTAGGGAATATTTAGGTAACTAATAATAGTATGTATAGTAAATAAATTTTCAAATTTTGTTTGTAGGCTCCTTAACTAACAATATAATACGGATTACGGAGTATGCAACGGTAGTCTCAAAAACTTTCCAGCTCTATTAGTCTCCTCCGTGATTTTTTATACCTCTTCAGTTTCATTTTTGCGATGCATGATACACATACTCGGTTACTTGGCATAATCAGGCAAATAGCACGATTATTTGTAAATGTAATTGGCTTCATACTTACTCTTCTGGCCGATGTTTTATGTGACGTACTGAGGAGCATGACTTGCATTGTTTGTGTATTGTAGGTAGTTTTCTCTTATTGAATAAAAATATCATTATGTTTTACTTTAAAGCTGAAAATTTCATATTTATCAAGTTATGTTTGAGTTTACGATAGGTAATAACATAACGAACATAATAAGACAACAAATTTACTCGGAAGGTAGGGTGGGATAGGCCGGTGGTGGTGGTAGTGACTAGTGACAATGTGAATAATAAGTAACATGATAATTACTATGTACTACTCCAAGTAGATTAGGTTAAGCAAAAAATTAAGTAAACATCGAGGCTTAGAATCTGCCCGTGAGGTTAAAAAAATAAAAATTCCACACTGGATACTGGATAGTCCCATGAAACAAACCAGGAGAAGAGTATGACTGAACTTTCTGGCTGTAATGGTGAAAATTGTGAAAATTGCCTATCAAGAAGCTAATACTCCTGATTGTTAGAAGCAGATCGTTCAGGCTCGAAAAGTTTGATTGGTCTTTCATTGATTCTATTCCAATTTTGTGGAGAAGATCTCGAGTTTTTGACATCAATTAGTCTATGAGCAAATTCTACTGACTTCACAGCAGTTGAGGAAAAAAAAAGGGCAAGCATGTACAACCGTACAGGTGATGAAGAATTGAAGACACGAGAATGAACACCAAGTAAAGCTCATGATCCAAAGTCTTTTATGGCTTCACACGTTGTGTCGTGTTTCTCCAATCTTAGAATGCTCAAGGGGAGCATTTAGATGATATTAACAGAGACGAACGAAATTCCATCCCTCAACGTCAACCTCCCTAAGTGCACTCTGGATTTCGGTACATAACTTAGGATGTGCACTGCTGAGAGCGCAACACTCGGTATCAGGTACAAGTGTACAACCTAATCTTTTGTGGCAATGTACACGTACCATAGGATCAGAAGCGGACATCTCCAATACATGTCATCAATGTAGGATCTCCCCGGTCAAGGCGCATCATCAAACAGTTTCATTTGGACTGTCATTCAAACCAATGGTGCCAACAATTATGTCCTTTTGATTCCCTTCAGCCCTGTACAACAACGGGAAATGCAAGAGCAAGAGTAATTATGGCTTCAAGAGTAACTATGGCTTCATAGAAAGCACTAATTACTAGTGAATATACTATGGCTAGAGCTTCCCGCTGCTGATTACAGTCTCAGGCGGCCACTAGTACTACTTTACTCCTCTGAACAGAGCACGCCTACTAAACTGCCTCCTCAATCACAGCCAAGAACAATGTGCCCAATGTCTACTTATTGCAGGACTGAGGTCAGATAAAATCAGGCACACGCAACATTTGAGAAAACTAATACACACGGCTAAAGAGACGGAAGAATACATGACAGATGGCCAGAAGATATTAAAAAAACGGAAACTGGACGATACTAAAGAAACATAGGGAGTATGGCAAAGCAAACAGAAAACAGGAAGTAACACGCTACAAAAACCATGAAGTAAATTATCCCCATCACATAACAAATACCCAAAGCAGTAACTAAGTAAATATTGCCCAGCACAAAGCTACTATTAGCCGAGTACTAGCTGAAGAGCTACTGTATACTGCTATCTGGAAGAAAAAGAAAAGCAAGCCAAATAAAAAAAGTAGAGAAAGAAAGAAAAAAAATGAAAAGTACTCAGAAGCAAGCAAGAAATAAAGGCAGGATCTTTTCAGGATGTCTCGAAATATCCTCTGCAGATATACAGTCGGATATGACACTCCGGATTACTATTGTTGTCCCTGCCAGGATTGAGCGTCACCATAACCAGCATAACCTGCATTTCTGTTATTTTCGCCGTAACTACTTCCCATGTAACCACTCCCAGCTGCTGCTTGCTCTCCACCATCACCATTGCCAGCAGGCCCACTACCTGCGCGACCACCAACAGACCCATATCCACTACCTCCATAACCACCACCATATGCTTGGGTGCCATACGCAGGACCCCCACCAGGTGCTTGACCTGTTTGTGCAGAAGCACCACTTCCATAGCCTGCATTGGGTCCGTAACCCGCACCATACCCAGAAGACCCATAACCAGCAGTTTGGTTGCTCCAAGCAGCTTTCATAGCATTTGCTGGACCACCACCATAACCTCCAGCCTGAGCTGCATAAGCAGCTGCACCACCTCCATAACCACCACCATAACCCCCATAACCACCATAACTTCCTGTTGGAGCACCATAGCCTCCGCCATATCCAGCAGCAGCAGCAGCAGCATTATAGCCTGGGTATGACGAAAAGTTCGCACTTTGCGGCTGTACGTATCTATTTCCATCCATACGATTCTCGTATGAACCTGAATTGCCTCTTGAAGAGCCGTAGCTCTGATAGCCTCCACCACGGTTGCCGCTCGCGGAATTTGCATCCTTGGGAAGTGCCCGTTTAACTTCTACATCCTTTCCATTCAGATCATGAAAATTTTTCTGCAATACTCTGTCAACAGCATCCTCAGTATCAAAAGATATGAACCCAAAACCACGCGGACGTTGGGTTGACTGGTCATACATAATGACAGCATCAGTCACCTGCCCAAAATTATCAAAATATTGACGGAACTCTTCATCTGTTAGAGTGGGGGGTAATCCTCCAACAAAAATCTTTTTCGTCCTAATATTTCCACCACCTCCAGAGCCTCTTCCGCCCTGAGATGAGTCCTGTCTGAAGGCACTTTGATCTTCCCTTGAAAGAGCTCTTTTAGCTTCCACCTAAAGTATTTGAGCACAATACACACTATTAAGAGTTTCACTACAATGAAGAAAGAATATAATTTAATTTAAAAGCATATCACCAAAGAACCGGTGCTTGATTTGATGTATCTATCTAAGAACAGATGCAAAGACGACCATCTGACAATTCTTATCTAATATACCAAATCGAGCATCAAATAACGTAAATAACACCTTGTGTCCTACTAAACAATTTTTTTTAACGAAAACTTCCAAAGTTGTGTTCCCTCATCAACCACATCACCTAATTATCAGACATTAAAATGTACTAGTAGAACACTAGATCCTCCTATCCCAACCCTTTCCCTCAAAACAGCTAAGTCGCAAAGCAATATCTACCGTGCTAAGAAAAAAGTACTGTAGTAGACGATAACTTATAGCCAAATTCTATTGCACAAACCTCACCATCCTTCATCTAAACACTACAACTCCCTAAATTCATGATTTTTACAGTAAAGAGCACGCACCAAGTAACCTACACGGCTACACTGAACGGTGTTCTAGACTCCCCTAGGCCGTGAAGGTCCGAATGATTAAACCTTATCGAAAAAACCAAATCCTAAAAGACAACATAAGCCACCCTAACTTCAAATCCTAGCTCCATCAACCACATCACCTAATTATCAGACATTAAAATGTACTAGTAGAACACTAGATCCTCCTATCCCAACCCTTTCCCTCAAAACAGCTAAGTCGCAAAGCAATATCTACCGTGCTAAGAAAAAAGTACTGTAGTAGACGATAACTTATAGCCAAATTCTATTGCACAAACCTCACCATCCTTCATCTAAACACTACAACTCCCTAAATTCATGATTTTTACAGTAAAGAGCACGCACCAAGTAACCTACACGGCTACACTGAACGGTGTTCTAGACTCCCCTAGGCCGTGAAGGTCCGAATGATTAAACCTTATCGAAAAAACCAAATCCTAAAAGACAACATAAGCCACCCTAACTTCAAATCCTAGCTCCATCACTATCCATTGATGGTAGAGATTCAAAGGAACGCATTAAAACCGGGTTTTTCGAAGTCATGCCTCATTTGTAGCTATTCATTACTGAAGCTTCCCTCCAAAACTAACATAACTTATTCAACAACACTCCCTCAATAAAACCCAATGTTTCATTGCTCGAACAAAATTTAACCAATTAAAAAAGGAGTAAAACCCTAAAATCAACAGTTGACACATCAAATATACAAAGAATTTTCTATCAAACGAAAAACCCAGGAATCCATATAAGAAAAAGGGGGAAAAAGAAGAAGAAGGAGAAAATGACCATTCTGCCATCGATGGTGTGCTTGTCCTGGAGAACGGAATCAAGGGCAGAAGGGTCAGAAAAGTGGACAAAAGCAAAACCGCGAGGGCGGCCGGTGGTTTTGTCACGCATGACGACGGCGTTGGTGACGTCACCGTACTTGGAGAAGTGATCCCTCAAAGAGTCTTCGGTAGTTTCCCATGTTATCCCTCCCACGAACAGCTTTCCTTCATCTGCTTCCATTTTTAATTAATGAATGAATTTTGCAGAGTGTTGTTTTTTTCTGGGGAAGGAGATTAGGGTTTTAGAGGATGATTTGGGGGTGCAACTCGCAAGACAAATATCGGCCGATTCTGGTTTTGTCTGAAAATGTTTACTTGTCCATGTGCTTTTTACGGCGTCGTTTAATCAATCAATCACCCACTTTTTATTTTCTTTTTTCTTTTTTGACTGACCCGTCCGTTTGTTATTTTGGATTCTTCTACCTGCTACGTGACCCGGTAAAATTGATGTGATCCAAATGATACGGCCTGAATCTGAATTACCCCACATCCGAATTGAAGATCAGAGCTTCAGCTGTAATCCAAATTAATCTGACTTAACCTGAACTCGAAATGACCTTACCATTAACAAAAATGTGAGTTTTCAAACAATTAATTTTGTAAGAAAAAATGTTTATATTATTCTCTTGATTATTGAGTAAAGGATATTTATTGTAACGTTTTGTAAAATTACCAAACAAAAAAAAAATTAGCATCTAAAAGCAGTGAATTAGAGCATTTAGGGTATTTTAAAATGTATTCATAAAATTTAGGACTGTCATGTTTTTACTAAACGAAAATTGCCACATTGGTTTCGAAAAATTTGTCACGTGGCAGATAATTAATGCTTAAACAACCCTTTTATATTTAAAGTTTTTTTACAATTTTTTGCCTTTTGATCCATTTATCCTTATTAAATTTTATTTTCTTAATTATATATGTGTTATAAAATTTTAGTTTTATATAATTATTAAATTTAAATGTTTAAACTACCCTTTTTATATTTAATGTTTTTTGTTTTTACACTTTATTTTGTTTTTTTTTCAAATTTATTCTTGCTACATTTTGCTTTCTTGATTATTGTTATTTTCTTAATTTCTTGATTATTGTTATTTTAAAATTTAAAATTTATTGATTTTGTAAACTTAAATTGTTAATTTTTTAATGCCAAACTTTTCATTTGCAAGTTGTTCCTTTAATGTTTTTTAACAATTTTTTATTTTATTAATAAATTCTTTTAAATTTTGTATTTTTTATTATTAATTATTACATTATTAACTAATCAGAATATTTTCAATTATCTTCATTTAATAGTTTGTTATGATAATTAATGAAATTAATAAATTTTTTATCAAAAAACTTTTCAATTGTCTTTATTACTAATTTTAAAATTAAAGATTTTATTAAGTATTCTTCACAAACATTTATTTCACTTTCTTAAGAAAAAAATTAGTAAAAATGATATAATAACTTTTTTAAAATTAACAAATCTCATTTGTTAGGTTATTAACTTTTTTAGCAAAAAAATTTCACCAAAGAATATTCGTTTACCATAACTATTACTCTACATTTTTTTAAAAAAAAATTTACTCTTAATTACATTTTTATATAATATAATTAAAAAAAATTAAAACTAAATTTTATTTCATATGTCAAAGAAAGTTTTTTTTTATATATTTTTTTAAGGAAATGGGAAAGAAATCGATATTTAAAAATAAACTAGTGTGTTACCCGTGAAAAATTTCACGGGTTGTCCATTTTTATTGATATTTAAAGATAAAGAAAGCGACATTGGTTTTTAAATCACGCGAAAGAGTGTGATCATCAATATGTGAGTTAGTTTTTAAAACATAATCATCTTAAAGATTAATTTTGTTGATATAATAAAACAATTTATTCTTTACTTCATACGTTACTAATTATACAAAGTACAATCAAATCTACTCGTAAACAAAACTAAAATAGTTAAATACTATATCATTTGACCCGTCTTGAATATAGTTTGATTATAGTGAAATAATTATAATGAATATTTTGACTTCGTTTGATTATAGTGAAATGTTACTTTGTACTCCCTCCATTTCATTGAAAGGTTCCACTTAAAAATGGACACATTTTTTAAGGATAATAATAAAATATTCAAAAGTAGAGAGAGTGTAAAGTAGGTGGGCCACTTAGGTAAGAGTGAAGAGTTATACCAAAAAAGAAAGTGGAATCTATCAAAGAAATTTACAAAAAAGAAAAGTGGGAGCTTTCAATGAAACGGAGGGAGTATTACTTACTTCGTATTAATTATACTAAAATTTTATCTACAATTATTTAAAAAATATATCGTTATAAATGAATGCACTTCTAATCGTGTGAAAAGTACTATTTGTTGCGTGTTTTCAAAGACAACATAATGTAGACCTGATTAAGCGGTCATGAATAAGATTCAAATCAGTCCATAAAAGAAATACTCCCTATGATTTATTTAATACTCCGTATGACAATTTGACTCTTATATTGTTGATATTTTCAATCTTATTCAAATTAGTTACACCGTATCTACAAACACTTTGTAAAAGTATTTAAACAAATAATAGTGTAACACCCGTGAAAAATCCACGGGTTATTTTTTTTATTTTTACTAAAAATAAAAATATCACAGAAGGACACGTCTTGTAGCATCCTCGGACTTCTAACTTTCGGGGACTCAATGCTAACTACAAACCACATCAAGAAAAAAAATCAAATTGCAATACGTTTCCAATGAATTAGAGCCAAAGTTTATGAAAGAAAAAGATAGTGGGCGCTAATTCTAAAATATGGAGGGAATATATCGTTAATATATCAAAAACATGTTTAATCTTACCAATACTACGTATCTACTCGTATTTTTTTTAAATGAAATTTAAAAACTAAGAATAAAATTGTATTTGCACTTTAGAAAATTGAAGACAGTATACATTCTTCAATTGCGTTAATAACTCGTAAATACGATAATTGTGCGTTAATAACTCGTAAATGCGATAATAACGCGTATATGACCCGAACCCCGTCTCAAAATCTATATAAACCCGATGACCCTTATATATATAAATAATATTTCTAACATGCGTATACCATTTTTTCACGAAATCCCTTTAAACCCGTGTTTAACCCGAAAGCAAACCAAAACTGTGTAAATGCAATTTCATGTAACCCGTATTTGACCTGAAGACGGTACTTATAGGTCAAGTATGAGAAATTGAGTTATATAAATGCAATTTCTTGTTTTCAAGGGTTCTACTCCCTATAATCAAGAATTGGGTTCTTATTCTAAATAATTTCATTTTGTTTTTTTTTTTTCAAAGGTTTCATTTATTATTACTCGTAAATTCAACCCGTATAATTAATGTTTTTAATGTGCGTTAATAAACCATTTGATCTGAAATCCGTTTAAACCCGAATCGTATAAGTAATGTATTTAATATGCAACCCGTAAATGCGATAATAACACGTATTTGACCCGAACCCCGTCTCAAAATCCATATAAATAAACCCGATCCTTATAGTTAATATTTTTAATATGCGTTAATAAACCGTTTTCTCAGTATTTGACCTGAAGACGGTACTTATAGGTCAAGGATGAAAAATTGAGTTATATAAATGCAATTTCTTGTTTTCAAGGGTTCTACTCCCTATAACCAAGAGTTGTTATTCTAAATAATTTCATTTTGTTTTTTTTTTCAAAGGCTTCATTTATTATTACTTGTAAATTCAACCCGTATAATTAATGTTTTTAATGTGCGTTAATAAACCATTTGATCCGAAATTCGTTTAAACCCGAATCGTATAAGTAATGTGTTTAATATGCAACCCGTAAATGCGATAATAAGGACGTATAACGCTGATTTCAATTTGTGTTCTACTCCGTACGATTCAAGTCACCTTGGCCTCAAAAGTCAAACACAAAATCATGGGAAGAGCTGAGAATTAAAATTTCCCTAGAGATACAAAGAATAATTTTACTTCTACACTTTCTTCAAAAAAAAAGTCAAGCAATTAACAATTGCTATACACAAAAAAATTTGATGCCAAATAAAATTAAAACGGTACCAACTAAGAAAATATTCAAATATGCGATTAGAATATAAAAAAGAAAAGTTAAAATTAGAATATTAGAAATAATTGTTTTTAAAAAAAATTGCAAAGTATTTAAAAATTTTAAAAATTTGGGGAATCAAAATGCAAGTGATGAAAAATGAGAAATTTACGGGGAAGGTTGAAGAATTAATTACAGGTTGGAATATGTTATTAGTTATGTCCGTATATTTATTATGATTATGTGAACCGTGTTATTTAATTGATGGTTATTTTTTACGGAGTATTAATAGTAATTGCATAATACAATCCACATTATCGAGATACCAAGAAATCATGGACAATGTATCACGTTAATCACAATTATTCTCATATGACCCCGTCTTTTATTGTAAAAATAGGTCATTAATTCATGATGTATCCAGTAAATTTTTTAAACGATAGACTGAATTATGAAAATCATTTATGTTGAGAGATTAATTATAACATGAGAATTTATTTTTAATTTATTAAAAAAAGTACTCGTTTTTTTCTCTTTATTTTTTTTAAATAACGTTTTTTTTTTTCTCGAGTAAAACTTCAACTTTCACAAAATCACAACTGCATAACACTGAATAATTGAATATCAAAAATAAATTTATAAATATCACATTCGCTTAGGCAAATGTGTTAGGCAAATATTTCAAAAAATTATTTTGTTAGAATTATGTCGTTGATAGCAATTATTCCGTATATCTTTACTGACTGACACATGAATTATTTATGACCCGAACTCGACTTATAATCTAACTTATTATCGGAACGCAAAACAACAATTGGGCAAACTCGACTGATAAATGAGTTAATCGTAAATCTAAACTTTTCACTTCAATAAGTAACTTATGATCGTAAATAAATTTTTAATCCCTACTTGCAAATTAAACACCACAATTTAGACTATAATCTTCAACTAACCCTTTGATGAATGTCTCTTCAATTAAATTACTCAACTAATTTTTTTTTTAAATCTAACAGCAACAACCAAGCTCTTCAGTTCTTCATCCAATCTGAGAGATTCTTACCGCTCTCAATCCATTATCGACTAACGTTACTATAAACAAATACGGAAAGAATCAAATGAAACAAAAAAAACTCGATATTAAATGAGCATATGTTAATAACTCAATTATGGTAAGATTATCAATCAAATAATTATCATGAGAAATTAAAATATCAACTTATATGGAATAATTACCGTACATAAAAATATGATTAATAAGAAATCATTCCATTCGTAAAATATGATCGATAAGACGTTTTTTTTATACTCTAATTATATATTATGATTCGTAGACAATTCGTAGACAATGTTACTATATATACTCTGTATTACATTTCTTTTTAAAATTGTTGAAATACATAATTATGGAGCATAATTTGTGATCCTCGATATAAGTTGAAATAATCACAATTGAAAATATTAGAAATCATAACTCGATATTAAATGAGCATATGTTAATAACTCAATTATGGCAAGATTGTCAATCAAATAATTATCATGAAAAATTAAAATATCAATTTATATGGAATAATTACCATACTTAAAAAATATGATTGATAAGAAATTATTCCATTCGGAAAATATGTTTGAAAAGACTTTTTTTTTATACTCTAATAAATTGAAAATATTAGAAATCATAACTCGATATTAAATGAGCATATGTTAATAACTCAATTATGGCAAGATTGAAAATCAAATAATTATCATGAAAAATTAAAATATCAATTTATATGGAATAATTACCATACTTAAAAAATATGATTGATAAGAAATTATTCCATTCGGAAAATATGATTGAAAAGACGTTTTTTTTATACTCTAATAATATATTATGATTCGTAGACAATTCATTGGCAATGTTACTATATACTTCGTATTACCTTTCGTTATAAAATTGTTACTATACATAATTATGATGCATAATTTGTGATACTCGGTAATTAAAAATAATTACTATTGGAAATATTAGAAATCATAACTGTAAAAGTTAGAAATCATAACAATTGGAAATGATCAGAAATTAGAAATCATAACTACTCATAAAAATTAGAAATCATAATCAGGAAAAAAATATTAGAAAATAACACAATATTATAACTATAATCAAAATTAAAAATAAAAATTCATATATACCATCCTTTGAAATATATCACACAAAACTAATTAAATAAATTTTCAAATAGTTATAAAAAATTAATGGACTTTAATACCTAAAATACCTCTATGAAATTCACTATATATCTTCGTCCATCATCACCTGGAAAAAAAAACTTCCTTATCAAAAATTAACAAAAAAAATATTCTTATAAAAAATTAACATCACCATCTATATCGTCATATTTTGAATAAACATAAAACCTACAACGTAAATCGCAAGTATACACATTAACAAACATGCATCATAAACCCATGATTTGTTCAAAAATCTTACAAAAAAGAAGAACTTGAACTTTTACGGTTTTACCTCATCTTTTTTCTTAAGAAAACGGAAATTCACCAAAAAAAATCAAGATAATTACCAATTGAATGATGGTCCTCATGATGCCTTGCTTTTTCGCTGCCTTCTTCTCCTTTCTTCTACCTGGAAATTCAAGAAATAAATTGAAAAAGAAGTCAGATTTTTTAAAATTCAATTACCATTACCATCAATAAAATCAGATTTTTGATAAAAAGAAGTCAGATTTTTTACAAATGCTCAACATAATATATAGACGATTCATAGAAGTGACCGAGGAAGGTGAATGAAGACGATGAGACGCCAATAAATTAAATCACCATTTCCGGAGAATACTGCTCCGATACCCATGTAGACGGCAATCGAGGGGGCATCAATAAGTATCCTTATTCAATATTAAGGGGGATTAATCGCTGATGACGGAGCATTGAACAACTGATTAATGTTCCTGATTACCGAGAATGGGAAGATTAATGATGACTCAAAACATTTAATGAGCTGGGTTGTTGGATTGAGGTGGTTGGGATTTAATTGCAATTGATGAAGTGAAATTGGGTGAAGGGTTTAGAATTGAAGTGGTAGAAATCAAATTGTGTAAAAAATGAGACTTATTTTGAAATGGATAATAGAGGTCGCCTTGAAAATTGTTTTTTTGTTTCTGATTTAATATAGAGAGGATGGTTTTTGAAAAAAAAAACTTAATTATTTAGATGTTACATCTTTTCAGCTACTTTTGTATTAATGTTCAATCAAATTTAATGTTAATAATTATATTATTTATTATGAAGAATCTCATATTATACCTATAAAAGCAATATAATGAAGGGATGACAAAAACCATTTTTATTTTGTGAGATCTTGTTCACATTTCAATCGCTTTATTTTATGTATACTCAATTCAATTTTGTAAGAAATGAATTTTCATTATTATTTTTTTATTATATTTTTATTTCTGATTTTATCTTTTGCATTTGTTTTTTTAGAGAACTTATGCAAAACCAATAATCAAGTCTGTAATTTCTCATTTTTCAGGTACAGTAATCTTATTTCAATATATATATTTGTATTGATTATTTTATAAATAAATTTTGAGTAATTTTAAATCTCATATGAGTTTTGTGTTCATAAGAGAGAAGATTTATTTATCTTCAAAGTTGAAATAATTTACAAAATATACATGATTGAGAAGAAGTTGAAATATTTTGAGTGTTAACCAAAGTAACATACTAATGATGATAATTATTTTGGTCTATTTAATATTTGATTTTAAAGTAAATCATCAATAAATAAAAAAAGTAGTAAGAAAATTAAATGACAAACAAGACTTAATATTTCACTTAAACCATATAATTTAATAATCTCGAGCAAGCTTAATATTTTTCTAAAAATAAATATTGATAATTTGACTGTTTAATCATTTAATCCACTTCCGAATGATCATCAGTCAAATTTAATATAAATACTTACTAAAAAAGTTATATAAAGCAATGAAGAGATTAAAAAAAATGGTGGACTTCGTATTTAAATTTCATTCACTTTAATTTTTAGACATTACCTTCAGTTTTGTAAGACATCAATTTGCATTGTTGTTTATTGATTGTAAATAATTTAGTTCTAATTTGAGCTTTGCATTTTCTTTAAAGAATTTATGCGAAGCCGGTAGTCAAGTTCTCAATTTCTTCTTTTTCGGGTATAATATTATAAAATTTTATTTATCTTTATATTGATTGATTTAATAAGTACATTTTTCAATTAACTTTAATTCAAATTGATTTTCTGTTGATAATGGTGAACTGTTATTTATATTTAAAGTTGTAGTATTTTACAAAATATGATTGATAAAAGTTTCAATATTTTGAGTGTTACTTTAAAGTAAAATACCCATGACTAGCAACTATTTAGGAAAAACAAAACTTGATATTTCATTTAAAACATAAATTTATTATTATTATTAAGACAGCTTAATAGTTTTCTAAGAAAATCTTAATAATTTGGTTGGTTTACCTTTTCATCTCCTTTTGTATTGATAATCAATTAAAGTTAATATTAATCATTATATTGACTTGCATTAAGAACTTCATATTATAACTAAAAAAAATGCATAATATTATATTTTCATCTATTTTATCTTAATGATTAATCAAAGTTATTTAAATATAGCATTAAGAACATCATAGTATAACTAATATATATATATATATATATATATATATATATATATATATATATATATATATATATATATAGAGTAAAGATCAAGTGAGTCCTCTTTTTCTTTTTGAGTCCATAAGTCCTATTTAGAGCCATTGATTTAGATGGGATGGATGGTGGTGATTGAGACTAGTAATTAAGGTAATATATAACATATTTAGGAAAAAATATAATAAAATCCTCTCTCCTCCCTTAATTATCTCCAACCACCTAACTCACTTGATTATGTTTCATCACATTCAATTTTTTCATTAAAATTCACCCGCCTAACTAAAACTCTTCATCTTCATCATCCCAAACTCAATCTCTCGACTTCTGATTTCTTTCAAAACACACACCCGCTCATTCTTTCATCTTCAACTCAAGCAAGGCTACACACCCGTGTTACATTGACGTATTATAAGTGTTACTTTAATGAACAAATGATGTTACTCCAAGTAATTAATGGTGTTATTCTTTGTCTCATAGTTAAACAATGTTATTATCATCAATTACTCTGACGCATTATATATCGTTCTTTAAAGAACGACAATCGTTAATTTGGTAATGAATGGTTCCAATCCAAGTTATCATCAATTACTTTGGTAATCATTTGTTTAAACGCTGCTGTCCTCAGTTACTTTAATGCATTATGTCTGTTACTCTAACTGACGGAAGGTGTTACTCCAATAGAACAAAGATGTTACTCTAACCAAATGCACATTCATTAAATAAAATATAGAGTTAATTGCTACGTAGCACAATGCTACTTGTAAAAAAATGTGTACAAAATCAGTTATTCTTGTAAACAAAAAAAGAAAAATATTTTTATCATGACCAAAAACACAAGTAATCTCAAAACACATGTTCCTCCTTATTTTCTTCAGTGTCTTCCTCAGTTTCCTCATCTTCGTCGTCGTCGTCATCCACTTCATCCTCCTCATCCTGATCCACCTTTATCAATGTTGTCCTGTGCATTCGCATCACTTCCAATATCACCTGCACAAAAGTAAACAACGTGTTACTCCCATGCAGCCAATGTGTTACTTCAACTCTTACGTTGTGTTACTCTAACTGGTAAAGTACGTTACTCTAACATCATCATCAAAAACTGTTTCTCAACGTTCAGTGTGTTACTGTAATTGCAATTAAGTGTTACTGTAACGTTAATACATATGCGTTACGCCCATGCAGTCAATGTGTTACTTCAGCTCTTACGTTGTGTTACTCTAACTGGTAAAGTACGTTACTCTAACATCATCATCAAAAACTGTTTCGTAACATTCAGTGTTACTGTAATTGCAATGGAGTGTTACTGTAATGTAGAGCGTATGTTACTTCAACGTCGTGACTGCGTTCATAGAAAACAAAGCAATATTATTAGTGGACCTCATTGAAAACCCAAATAACAAGCATAAAACTCTGGAATCAATATCAATTAACCATCAATATGAATCTATAATGAATGAAATGACAATGAAAACAATATCAACATGAAAATTGACGTAAAAAGGGAAGCCAAATCGACATGAAGTATCAATTAACCATCGATATGAATCTATGATGAATGAGATGACTGCGTTCATAGAAAACAAAACAATATTATCAGTGGACCTCATTGAAAACCCAAATAACAAACATAAAACAATGGAATCAATATCATCAAAACCCTTTTCCTGAACGTTCATTTGTGTTACTGTAATTACAATTAAGTGTTACTTTAATTCAGAAGGCATGTTACTTCAACGACGAATCTGCGTTAATTGATATCAAAAAAATAGTATCAATGGATATCAGGGAAAATCTTGAAAAAAACCATAGAGACCTGTAATCTATGGAGATCGAGATATCAAAATACCATTGATACGAAACTATGAATCAAAACGCAATGACATCAAAAAGACGCAAATTTGATGCAAATAAAGTCGAAATGTCAATGAAAGCACTATAAACATGAAGATCGACGTAAAAAAAAAAACGCAATTTGACGCGATAAAACATTGATATGAAAACGCAGATTGAAAGCAATATTACTATTGAAATCCGTGAAGAAAAAACGAATAAAAACGTGAATGAATCACTGAAACTCACCATTGTTATAATCGATTAGTTGCTTATCAACCGTTGAAGACGATGATGCGGTCATTGAATCCATTGTAGCAGAATTTCGAGATCAAAAACGATGAATTAGCGTGAATGAAGAAAGGGTTTTTTGGTTTTTAGGTGTGATTGTGTGAATGAACGTGGAATGGAAATGAACGTGAATGAAAATGAACGTGAATGATATGAAGTTATTTGTTTCCTAAATTCTTGTGAGTTATTTTAGGAACGTAAATCTCCCCTTTTTTTTTCTTTTTTTTTTAATTGGATGCATCTTGTCCATCCATCATCATCCCATCCAATGGATGGGATGAGGACTTAGGGACTCACAAAGAGTAAGGGACTCATAAGAGCCTTACTCTATATATATATATATATATATATATATATATATATATATATATATATATATATATATATATATATATATATATATATATATATATATATATATATAAAGCCATGGAGATGATAAAATAAAAATTTGGGAGTTTGTATTCACATTTCGATCGCTTTATTTCATGAATACGACAACCGATTTTTAATATATGATACTCCGTATGAATTTGCATTGTTGTTTGTCCATTCTAATTTTAGTTCGAAATTTTATCTTCAGGATTTATTTTATTTATCGAAATTATGCGAAAACAATGACTGCACGTCTAATTCATAATTTCTCATTTTAAGTATAATATTATATTTTTATTGATCTTTATATTGATTATGTTTATAGACACATTTCAAGATAACATTAAACTCTTTGTTTTTCTTATGAGATTGACCTTTTAATAATTTTCAAAGTGAAAGTAATTTACAAAATATGATTGAGAAGAAATAATTGCTATATTTTGAGTGTTAATTTAAAGTAACATTTTATAGAATACAAGTTATTTGGTTAATATATTTGGGTAATGAACATTATACAATATACTTTAATCAACAAAACAAATAACACATGATAATAGGGAAAGTGAATATAATAGTAATTCAACAAACAAAGTGTAGAGTTAGTAATCCCTCCGTCTCAATAAATAGTTCACATTTGTTTTATAGACAAAATTTAAGGTATTGAGAAAAAAATTAATGTTTATTTATTAAAAAGTAAAAGTAGAGACCAAGGTAAAACTTACTCAAAAACGAAAGTGTGAACTATTGACTGAGACAGATGGAGTATAAATTAAAAAAGTGAAAATGAATATCTCCATGATTTTCACGGGATTAAAACTAGGTTTCTTTTGTTGAAGGGACGTGCATAAATCAATGGTTAGTACTACTTTTACAAAAAGTAAATATTAAGGTTATAATAAATAAAAAGATTAAATTAAAAATAATTCTCTTTTAAATTACCAATTTTAAAATTTACTCTCTTTTGAAAATTTTGTTAAAAATTACCCACAAAATCTATTAAAAGGTCAAAAATTGTTTTTAAATTTATTTTTAGGACGAAAATGCCCTTGGCTAGAGGGTGGGATGAAGTGATATGAAATAAAAAAGTTAGGATAATTTTCATCCAAAAAATAAATTTTGGAACAATTTTTGAACATTTGATAGATTTTGAAAATTATTTTCAACAAACATTTCAAAAGAGTAAATTTTAATATAGATATTTTAAAAGGGACTAATTTTTAATTACTCAAATAAAAAACATATCATTGAAATTGGTGGATATATATGTTTTGTAGTTTAGTGACATTGTTGAATTGGTGAGATTGATGTCTATAATAATCGGTGACGACCTACAACTTTGGACTCAATTATTGAAATTGAAACTATAGCTAAATTCAAAGCGCTAACTATCCACTTAGGTATGCAAAAATCGATCGGCACATATTTTCGAACCAACATATTCAATGAATTAAAGACTTGGTCATGATTATCAAGAATCCGTCCACAAAATTTTGAAATAGATAAACCTGTGAATTTCACGGGTCACATACCTAGTTAACAAACTAGTAAACCTAAACTTGAATTCGAACCTTGAAGATAACTACTACTCCGTACTCAATCATACGGCAAATTTCAACATCGATAACATTATCCTGGTATCTTTATGGGTATCCAAGCAAGGGGAGATCGAGTGGGTACATAACCATAACCTCCAACTATCTTCGAACCATGAATGGTGGTTTTGAAATGCGAATATAATTCTAATTACAACCATATTTGTAAAGATGTGATCAAATCGACATTGTAAGAATGATACTACTTGTTCATCAAGGGCCAATTGGAAATTTTCATAATAGTATAAAATGTCAAAATTTTGATCCATGACTCCTAACCAACTTTACCTCTACCAAGAAACAGCATACCCGAAACGACTAGTAATCAAACCTCATATCATATGCTTGTTTGTACTGTATGTATTTGCCAAATTCACCTATAAGCTTGCAGTGCACTGCGTGCAGCTGCTTATTTTAACCCTCCTGGTAGATTCGGCACTACTGCTCCTCCAGAATTTTATGTCTCCGCTAAAAACTAACTTAATGAATGCTGAATGGAATCCAATGCGGCAGCCTGCACATGTTTTTTAGTTAGCGTATACTACTTCAAAACTAAACATTAAGCTATGTTAGTTACCAAGGGAAAAAGTGAAATGACTCCCTATATTCTTTACGTGATTTGCACCAAGGGTCATTTAAAAAAAGTAAAACGAGGATGGTTGCATACATCTGATCCTCTCTTACCCCACCTCAAGCAGAAGCGCAGCAACCATTGAAGCACTAGGAAAACGATGATGGATCCAATTGTTTGAGTATCAGTGTGTTTACTTCGTCAAAAATTTGCAATATTTTGGACTAACTTACCTATATTCTGTGATATGAACTTTACATACTTTGTGACATGCTGTGTGGGAGAAGTGTCCCCATGTGACACAACCAAACTGAAATGTTAAAGTAATATAACGAGCAAAAAATTGAATGAAAAAACCCCCACAAAAATGAAAAAAAAAAAGGATTCATGGATACCTGTTCCAGCAGAAGCATTCAATCACCAGTAACGTATGTTTTACTCTCATAATATCTCTTTTCACTCTCTCCCTTCTTCTCATTACGTTTCTGCACAAATTTCGGCAATCACCAAAGTGAATTCCAACAAGTAGCTAGCACAAAACATATAAAAAGCCACGACCAACATTTCCCTTTTATATACTCCGTATACACTTTCTTTTTCCTAATACCAGGGCAGGGAAATTCCTACAGGCAGGAAACACCTTAGATGTTTGGAATGAAGACTAGTGCACTTAACATTCCTAATAGGTACATGAGATTCGTTAATCTGTAGCATAATTGTTTGGTTTTTTTCTGTGCAATGCCCCGACAGGAGAAACATAATAGTTTTAGTGATGAGGGATTTGAACCTGAACATGAGTACCCGACTCAATGACTTTACAAATAACATCTTCAAGTCGTAGCATCAACAATTACTTCTGGTCGGGTCACCTAAAATCTGCTTGCATTTGGGTTCTAAGTCCATTCAGAGGGGGTCATTTCCGTCGGCCATGAGTAGGTTAAGGGATGGATAGTTGTGTTGAGAAGTCGATGACTCGGGCAGAGATGGAGATATGATGATAGATGCAAGAGTCGGCTACTTAGGTGTGCGAAAAAAAGTGTACCTGGTAGGCTTCATGATTCGAAACTATTCTCCTAATGATTGTTGTTGTAGTGATGTCCAGTGGACTTTCTATGACTTTGAAGATTCCCATGCTTATGGGAACTGCATACGGGTTGTCTTTTTCCTGCATATTAATTAGAATCTCGGTCTCAACTCACCGCATGAATCACGTAGGTAATTTACGTTATAGAATATGAGCTACTTACCAGCAGAAAATCATCACCCTCGGCTATGGTTCCATGGATCACCAATGAAATGTTGAAAGTTGCAAGCTGCAATATCATGACAACTTACTGATGTTAGTCGACAAATATACTCAGCCTTACTAAATCAACCTTAGCAGAAGTAGACAAGGATAAAGCAAATATCTTTGTCCAAATTAATCCAAATAAGAACTGTTTTTAAAGATAAATTGGGTGTAATATTGTCACTGCTCTCCAAAGAGACAGTGTGTAGAACTGTCCATGAAAGCAAAACGAGTACTATATTTCATATTTTTGTCATTGTAGATACTCTCTAATGCTCTTTAGATGATGTCATTGTAGCCTGTAACTCTGAGACATCAACAACAGACTGAAAGGAAAGAAGATATTTACGCCAGATTGAGAGGGGCATACTAACCATATCTTTAGAAACTTCCATAGGAGCACCAATGATTACTTCATCTACATAACGACAAGCTAACACGCTCAAACTTCTTTCGTGTAAATTCATGATCGGGCGATGAGCTCCTCTTTTAGCACTGTTTGTTGCAACATACAAGTAAAAGGAAAACTTAGACAAAATCCTATATAATAAATTTATACTACGTAGTTGCTTTTTAAAAAGTAACCATCAGTCGGCAAGTCAAACAAAAACAAGAAAACTGACACCCATGCCTAATTGATAATGGCTCGGCTTTACAGAGATCGAGGCGTGGCCATTTCTAAATATTCGCTTATTTTTTTAATGGCACTAAAACTCGTTCTTCTCCATTGTAATATATCACAGGGCATCTACAAACGGACTTTATCTGGTATGAACACAAAATAGTCTGAGTACATCCGGTCATTATTATTCCGGCAAAGGCACGAGCCTTGGAGACATTGGGGTCATCTTGTTATAATTTCAATAGAGAGCAGAATATTTTGCTGTTAAAGAATGTGACACATTGAAGGACAAAGACCTTTCTACCACATTACAAAAGGACACAAACCATCTGAGTAGAAGATAGTCGGAAAATCCTTGGAGACAACCACAGACTTAACCGAGGAGATGCTAGATAAACTATTGTCCACAAATCTATTCGAAGGGGTTGGAAATCCTCAAGAATATGTAGGAGCTCCAATCAACATTCAGCAGTAACCATAAATAGTTTAGGAGCAGTAAGAGAACAATCTTCCAAGATCCACGCATTCATTTATGATCTTTAACACGGTTTATATAATTCAAGAGTCAGAAAAATGAGCATAATATTCATTTCTAGCTACAGACATGTCACATACTCCAGGCAGCAATTTGAAATACATACATGCATGACAAATCTAGCCTACACGGAAGATATATCATAGGGAAATTTATGTTAGTAAAATTACTCTAGAAGAGCATGTTACCTGACAGTCTGATCCGTGTGAATCCCCACAAGAAGAAAATCCCCGAAGTCTCGGGCAAGCCTTAATATCTATAAGACCAAGGATCAACACAGGTCAAGTTAGCAAAGAAATTGGAGCAAAAAGGAAAAAGAGAAATCAAGGCAACAGTTACATCCATCGAGATATTGAAAAGTCAAGAATTCCAAACACTGTAGAATAATTAACTATTGGCAGGAAAGTTTATGAATCTCACAGCATGAGCAATGAACAATCACAACCTAACTTTGTCATACCTACTAAGGGGGCGTTTGGTTCGCGAGAAGGTATAGGAATGGAATCAGGAATCAAATCAAGGTGGTATGGGGTTGGAACTTGATTCCTTATACCCGGTGTTTGGTTCGTTTTTTAGATGATTAGGAATCAAATTAGAAATTATAGTTTTGTAGAGTACTCCGTATTTAATAATCTAATTTTAAATATATAAAGCTTAATGTTATACTACAGAATAAAATAAAAATCACTTAAAAAAAGTAAAATAAATTTCATTAAAAAACTAGTTATTGGGAATATGAAACCTCAATTATATTTAATACGGAGTACTAATTTTCATGATCTTTTTTTTAATATTTTTTTTATTAATTTTCACAACAAAATATTTTAATTAAGACATTTTACAAAAAAAAATAAAAAAATAAAATAAAATATCAGATGCATTGCATATATATGAAGAGTATCCTCCACATATCACATATGGACACAGAAAATCGTGAAGCCCATCATTATAAATCCTAACCCCACCTTTGGAAAATGGGTAACATGCTCTTTATGAAATTTTGTTCGTTAGTTAAGAATCTTAAGATCAGGTAAAGAGGCATATGATCCTTTGCTTGACAAGACTAAAATAACACGACCCTGTGAAAAAAAAAGTCAAATTGAAATAAGACCAAGAAATGAATGAGGGCTAGCTTCCTCAATCCTTGACTAACTAGGGAGTACTTGATGAAGAAAATTGTTAAGTTCCTTAGCTGACACTCCAGATACAAGTTAGGGAACAGAAAAAGGCAGCATACCTCCACGTGGCCTGCATGGAAAAGATCGAAGGCACCATCAATGTAAATGACTCGTGAATTTGGTTTGGGACCCTGTACATGAAAACCACTGAGAAAACATCAATACCAGTAGCCTGGTTTAGCCATGTAATATTAAGATTAAAATCTAGAATTATGATTCAAGCAATCTCACACATTTAGTTGCTCTTTTTAATGATATTGCTATAAGATCACATGACCCGAAAACATTATGATTGACCTCCAGTTAGCTTTTATGATAATTAAACATAGACAACTTCAGATACTGTTACTAAATATATCCTGAATTTATCATTAACAAATTCTCGTAATGTAGTGATTTAATTACATTTCCATCTTGGCAAATAGCCTCCGCATAAATAATCATAATACTAAGGGGAAATAGTCAACACAAACCTACATATAGTGCTTTGTAGTACAATTTAGTACCTAATGGAAAAAAAAAAAAAAAAAAACTCAAAACTTAATACCCAATAAACAATTTAGTACCTTTTACCTTGCAGTCAGTTTTTTCCCACTTTCCGACGATTTCTCTCACTTTTCAGGCATTATTTTCCCTTACTTCCCTAAACACCCCTCCATAAAAAACTATTCCTTTGCTCTTCCAATGAAACCCAGAATTATTTCTCCACCAACATCATCTTGTTCCTCCTTCATTAAAATACAAACTTCAACCCAAAAATGTGTTTGCTCTTTCGTCTCCTACTTCTATTTGAAATCACAACACTTTTCGTCTACTTAATTTAACACTCGGAATCTGAAAGTTTTTCCTCCAAGTTCATCAAAACTCTCAATTCACAGAGTATAAAGTTCAACCTTTAAATCCAAAATAGACAACAGCCAAAGATTCACAATTTCACAGCCTTGATCGACAGAATAGACGAGGAAATAATCAAAATCATAACCTAGTTACCATAACTAATTTTAGTATACTGAAAACCTTTTGAAATTTCTTGTGTTTGTGATTGTTACATTGTACTCGTAACTCTTTATCACCTTCATTTTGTTGTCCTTAGTATATACTAGACCCACCAACTCCTTGAAAGAGGGGAAGACAGTTAGACAAGTACTCTGTATATCAATATTAGTACGAAGTAGTTTGGTAAATTGAAGATTTAATAAAGAAGGCGTGAAAAGAAGAAACATGTAGTTTGGTAAGACAAAGATAAAATGGAGAGCGGGGGAAGGGGGAAGGGGGAAGGGGGAGAAAGATCGTAATAGATGTTTTAACAACAGAACTTAGATGTTATATCTGTCGGTTTAACTTTTTTTGCTTGAGATTCTCGTATGATATCGATTTGGAAAATGACACTTTGGTATTAAGTTTTAAAATTTGTTTAGATACTAATTTGCAAAGAATTTTATGTATTAGGTATGCACTATCAAGTGCCAATTAATCCTAATTATAATAGGCTTTGAAATAGCCAGCTTACAGTTTCAGAAGTATAGCTCATAAGTGCACACATATCACATTCTAAATAAGCCTAAATTGGTTAATAACTACTCCGTATCTGTTTCATTACCTTTCCATTAGAGAACTGAACAATTCTACGTGACGTAGGGAGAAAATGTGAAATGCGAGTTTCACCAGCTGCTATCCCATCCTCAAACTTCTGGCTATTATTACCATGGCTGAACTGTCTCTGAAGGGATGACTGATTAGATTTGTCATCGAGTGACCTTTCTCTGACACAAAGAAGCATACGGCCTGCACACACATACCGAACATGTCTGAAAATCCCAGTATTAATAGTGCGATATATAGAAATAATAATGCGTCCAAAAGTATCTAAATCGATAGCCTAAACAGCATAATTGCACATTGGCAGCCATGGCAGGGCACAAATCAACCAATATCACATACCAAGCACAAAAAATAAAATACAAACTATGGTAATATACACAAACTGTTACGTACATAATTTTAGCCAAAGAGCAAAGTCAACAAGTCGGAATAGAGTAAGTACCAACAATGTCAGTGCTGGACACACCCTCTGTACGTTTGATCTGCTTAAATCGGCCAGCTGTTTTGGCAAGAGCATAAGCATCAGAACCATCAGGAAGAAGACATGGGTCGTCTCCATGAATGATGTAGTCAATGTTATATTCATCAAATAGCTTCTTCATGAAATCTTCAGAAATTGCGTAAGGTGCATCAGGAATGACCTCATCCACCCATTTCACAGCTCGAACCATAATCACCCTGTGGAGTGTTCCATTAAATTTGATTAGTTTTAGTTCCAAATTTTTTGTATATCCAATAACATCATTTTACAATATAGGTTGGAAACAGGGAAGAGAAAGGAAGAGAAATGGAAGGATCAATTTTATAAGGCCCTGTCCATTAAGCCAAATTCTTCACCTCCAACTCTTTCCTCACCTATCAGTAGTTTTTTATCCAAAATAAATCTAAATCATTTCACTGCAAGAGATATAAGACGATTGAATATAATTGACGCCATAAAAACAGTAACACCAACACCATCCAGGCTATAGCATATCATCAACAAATTTCTCAAGAATTTACACCAAGACACATCTACTGGCTGAAACCAATAGGTGAATAATACAACCAAATGTACATTAGTGATCAGCACACGTAAACCAAGATAAACTGAACAGCTATAAACTGAATACTGTACAATAAGCACACTCAGCAACTACAAACAAAAAGTATACTTCCTAGTTCCTTCACTATTAGGCTCAATCTTCAAATAATATATTCAGAAAAGTCAAATTCGGCAAAACCCACTAACCATTATCATCATGGCTCTCCATTCAAGCTAAACAACAAAAGGAATATGTAACGCATATAAAGATCTCACATCTCAAGATTAAGAAATCAAAACTTGGTTCATTAATGTCTGGCTTTTGAGTAGGAAGTCAAAATAGCTCACTAAACAATTTGCTAGTAGCTGTCAGCCGATGCAATACATGAACAGGTTCCCGGTACATGTAAATCCAATACATCCTTTTACTACAAGGAAAAGGTCACCCACATCAGATCTCCCCCCTACCCCACCACAGTCCATACTCGTAACCCATTGGAGAATTATGTAGGGCTGTAAACTTGTAATAGATTAAATTTTGGTATAAGCTCAAACACCACAAAAAATTAATTTTAAGAAATCAGCTCTCTTTCTCAAAACAGTTTTTAAGTTCCAGTTCCAAGACTCGAAAAGTATATAGTAAGTCATAGGTCACAACATAATCAAGTTCCCAATCCATATGATAGAATAACAAACCAAATATACCGTATTTAAGTGTCGAGCTCTAGGATTACAGAAGCTACGTCTAGAATCATCATACAAAACCACTTGCACAACATAACCTCCCAAGTTATCAGCTAAAACAATCTATGTCTTTCATGGGAAATAAAGTATTAGATTCAGTCAATAAGCTCAAGGACCCATGATGATCTCAATTAAACCAAAAATGGCATCTGCATAGCCAAACTAATGATCAAAAACAGCTCCATTCACTCCGAAACCACAACAACAAAAGAACCCACCTTTCCATGAACACACGACACAAATAAGTGTCTAAGGTCAAAGATGACACCAAAGACACTCAAAAACCACCAAACCCGCACCCCAAAATTCAACAAAAACTCCAAAACTTTCAGCTACGAATAGAGGGCAATCAAGTAGCTACAATAAAAAGTGGTTAAAACTTTCGACTTTTGCTACACAAAAATTCGTAAATATGAGACCTTAACATTAAGTATAAACGAGATGAGGAAATTCGCTGCCCAAGATTTTAGTTCTAGATTCGTCCCTAGCTACAACGACTAGAAAACAAGAGCAAGGGATCACATAAGAAACAAAGAAAAATGGATGACCTTTCATTAAGAGAGGTAACAGGAGGTCCCTTATTAGCAGTAATTTCAGCATCACTGACAACACCAACAACCAACTGATCACCCAAAGCACGAGCTTGACGAAGAGCGTTGCAATGTCCATAATGCATCATATCAAAACAACCATCCATGTAAACTCGTACTGGTTTCTTCTTGTTCTTCTTCCTCACCCACATTTCTAGGGTTTCTGACAACCCAGACGATGATGAATGCTGCTGAATTCCCCAAATTGATAACCCTAATGCCACCCCTGTTACAACACATTTTGCAGCGAATTTTAACCTCAATTCTGCAGTTTCTTTTGCATCATTGGATCCCATTTCTTGTGATTTGTAAGCAAAAGATCTGGAGTATGAAAATTGGGAATCTTGTGTTAATTTGTTAATGGTTCGTTAATCTGGGTGGGGTGGGGTGGGGTGGGGTGGTGGGGGAATCAATTCCCCTTTCTTCTACTTCTTAAAAAATAAACAAAAATGCAGGCAGGCTTTTTACAGGCTGTTCTAGATCCTCAAACTCAACTCCCCTTTCTTCTTTTTCTTTACTTTTCTTTTTTTTTCATTATTAAGGAGCGTCGAACTCGTAACCACGATTATTTTTCTTATTTGTTCGGTTTTGATCTTTCCGACTCATTTTCAGTTTGTTCAATTTTAACTTAACCTTCGGGCGACTAACTCGAAGATGGTTTTGCAGGGGCTAACTTGAGACCCTGTGTGATAACCACGAGTTTTCGTCACTAGACTCCACCCGCCACTTATCATATCATTCCGTCACTTACATTTCAATTCCGTCACTTATCATTTGGAGTATTTGTTTTATCCGCATAATCTTGTTAGAATATACTCTCTCTGGTTCTTTAGATTCGCAACGTTTACTATTTGCACAAATAATAAGGTTGTGAGTGGAGAGGGTGGGTCTCACCAATAAAGTAAAAAGTTAACCCAAACAAAAACTCACCTATTATAGAAATGTTGCAGACCTAATGAATTTGCCAAATATGAAATATGTTGCGAATCTAAAGAATCGAATGGAGTACTATTTTTTCGTATTTGAAAATTTACATTTTTCTAGTGAAAAGTTTTCAAAAAAAATTAAAATGAAATGACCTTGACCCGACCCCACCTGCCCGAATTCCAAATTCAAATCCAAAATTGTTGGATTTGGAATTTAATACTAAAAATTCAAATACAAGAATTGAATTCATGATATGCAAATCAATTCTAAGTATTCAAATACAACCTAACATTATTGGTGAGTCTTGAGTAAGTCTTGAGAGAGTCTTGTCTCAAGACTCACGTGAGTCTTACTTTTGGTAGTCTTGAGAGTCTTGAGAAGATTATTGGTAGTCTTGAGATGAGTCTGGTCTCAAAGACTCGCGGTTGCATATTTCTCGACATATTATCCAATAAACGATTCGTATTTATACATTTTTTTTAATTGTCTATTGCTTTTAAAGTCTCGTCTTTGTTTAATTGTCCTTTTTGTTGTTCGACTCCTAATACGAAGTGCATATTTAACTAATAAAATACATAATTATCCAATTTAACGTACGGAGTAATTACATAATTAAACACTTAATTAACTAATTAACCGAGTCAACGTAATTACACACTTATTTAACAAATAAAAATACAATTAAGAAATTATACGTAATTAGCTAATTAAACCCAAAATTAACATGAAAAAATAATTATTAAAATATCGTAAATTAACATAATTAAGACATAATTAAAATATCGTAAATTAACATAATTAAGACATAATTAAAATATCGTAAATTAACATAATTAAGACATAATTAAAATATCGTAAATCATCTGGATCTATAATATGAACGAAATCCAAAAGACGTCTACCCGACATTTTGCATATCACACAAAACCAACAACAATAAAATAAAACAAGTTAAATTTTTTAATTAAACTAAATACTCCGTAATTTGTACCAGACAAGTAAATTGTACTCCCTTCATTCAAATCCACTATTCACTATTCATTTTGGCACATTTGTCGAGGCGGGTTTTGCACTAGCGATATTTTTTATTTTACATTAGCAAAAAATATAAAAATTTGATATTTTTAATGTACTCACAAGGACGAATCAAACAAAATCCCACATGACTATATTCTCACTTGTAGATTGTCGAGAATATCGAAGATTCCCCTCAAGTGTGAATAGTGTCAAAAAAATAAATAAATATGAAGAGTGGATTTGAATGGAGGGAGTAATTGTTTAATCACAAAATAAACCAAATTAATTAACTTTTTTTTACCAAAAGAGAGTAGGGTGAGTTTGAGCAAAGTCTGATTGATAATGTATAAAGTCTGAGGTGAATATAAGCAATAAATAAATAAATAATAAAAGTTAATGGAAAACTGAGGTGACAGAGTCCTAAAAACAACCACAGTGGTAGAACTCAAAATTAAGTTCTTCTTTGCTATGTCATTTTTTTGACAAATTCAATAAATTTAAAACTTTCACTTGCAATGGATAAAGTTCTTAGGGAGACAGGTTTAAAAAAAATAAAAAAATAGTGATTTGTCACTTTTTATAGGATTTAGGACAAACTTGGTTTGTGATTATTATTTTCAAACCAAGTTCTTCAAATATTGAGCAAATTTTTTGTCACAATGGAGTGATGGACAAACTTTATGAATAAAGTTCTTAATTGACAAACTCAATGTAAAGAACCACCCGTTGTGGTTGCTCTAAGACTTAGCACAGTCTTATTGAGAATGTTACCCTAAGTTAATTTACATTAACCATCTTTCGTCGACCCTTTCAACGAGGAAAAGGCGCTAGACAGTTAGATTGTTCACGTGCAAAAGGTCATCCTAGGCAATTTCGAGATCGAACAATTCATTTGCGCAAAAAATATACATAAATTTAGCAAAAGATACACGAAAATTTATTTCTATAAAAATTAAAAACTTGCCAACAACATTTAGTCAATTGAATTTATCATTTAGTATACTCCTACTATTTTAGTGGCCCGTGAAAATTCACGATATTTATCTATATATACCCTTCTTAGTTTAGACTTTTTATTTAGCATCGGAATTCCGCAAGTTTGTAGTCATATATTCTTACAATCTTTCGATTATTCTTCGATTCTTCGTAATTGATTTTTTTTTTATTTTTTTATTTTTTTTATTTATTATTCTCATGTTTTGGGGATCTATGTATACGAAAGGTCATGTCCTCAAGTAACTTTGATTCCGAAAGTAGAAAACACAAGAACCCGCTGCAAAAAAACAAGAACCCTAAAAAAATACTCCGTACTACTGATCAGCCTTTACAATAATAGCCTTCATCCCTTCCGCCTTGATTCAATCCATCTTTCTTCACCTTCGTCGCTTCATACTTGCATCTTCTATTCTTGTTTTGATTTCAATTACTTACTTACTGTTGAGGTACGAATTTTATTTCAGTAATTTCTCAATCACGACCAAGGTTGATCTTTACAATTACGCTGTCGTAATTCTTGTCGAATTTTGTATACTCTAGATCGAAATAAGAGGCCAACAACCGTCATTTTTTGTTTCAGTTTCATGTTTCATCGCACTTGTTTTGAGTGAGTATGCAATTCAAGAATTGAAACTACATGAGTCTGCAATTCGGTTCGGTCCAATATCATTTCGGGTCCTATTGAGTTCTCGTTATATCTTGGCGTTGGGTCAGGTTGGGTTCAATTAATAGTATTTCAGGTTGGATCGATTATTGGTTCGGTAATCGTAATTGTAATTGTAATTTGGCGAAGGAATTTCAATGGAAGGAGGAAACAATAACAAGGATAACGGAGGGATGTTAAAGACAGGGAAAGAGGAAGGCGGCGATGAAAACTTAAGCGAGGTAATCAAGTCCATCGAGAAGACACTGGGCCTTCTCCACCAGCTACACCTCACCGTCTCTTCCTTCAACACTGCCTCTCAGCTCCCCCTCCTCCACCGCATGTAATCATATCGCTATTGTTATTGCTGTTGATTTAGTTGAATTGTTGTTGATTTAGTTGAATGACTTTTTTTGTCGTTTTGTTTGTTTTCTCAAGAAATGCATTGGTGGCGGAGTTGGATAACATGATGAAACTCTCCGACAATTCCAACATTCAGATTCCCTTAGAGGTGCTCAATTTAATCGACGATGGTAAGAATCCAGACTCCTTTACCAGGGATGTCCTCAACTCTTGCATCTCCAAAAATCAGATCACCAAAGGCAAAACCGACTCCTTCAAGGTTCCCTCAATGCTTCTATTATTCTATTTCACTTCCTCTGTATTATTAATTAATTCAAACACCGACACTAACACTCTCTTACACAACTTTCAGAGTTTGCGCAAGCATCTCCTTGAGGAACTTGACCAGGCATTTCCCACTGAAGTTGACGCATACCGGGAGATACGTGCTTCATCTGCTGCTGTATGTTCCATTTTCTGTCAACTTATTGAATAGCTTTAGCTTCCCCCTCATTTCTATCCTAACAAAAACAGCCGATTCATTCATCCCATATCGTGCCTAGATGCAACTTTTTCTTCAAATTATCCCAAGTCTTTATATTAAGTATTGAGGTTTCGTATACTTGAAAGTTCTTAATATTTATATGTATTGGTATCATCTTCGAATTTTCTTTTTTTGCACAGGAAATGAAACGGGTGGTGCAAGCCCAGAGTGTATTGCCCAATGGAGACTTGAAGGTTAAGAATGAACTGTAACTTCGAATGTCAGCTAGCAATTTGTTTTTCATTTCACATGAAAGATTTCTGCAATCTACCTTGAGCCTGGCTATGTATGTTTGACCTCTCTAATGAATTGATCATTTGTAAATGGTACTCTGAAATGAACGTCTGTGTATCCTAATTCCCCTATTTGTTTACTTATTTCTATTTACGTACGATAATTAATGAGTATAAATATAATATTAATATTAAATATAATAAAAATTTTGAAACTTTTTCTCTCGATATTATTAAAAGTAAAAAGGGTTGAAAAACTATTTAATCCATGTTTTGTTTCTCTTCTTACCACAAAACCCAGTTCATTCCTGAAAATTCTGGTGATAGAGACGATAACTTTGATTGTAATTCTGCATTATCTTACTTTCCCTCACACACTGTTTTCATTTCAATTCTGAAACCCAAATTTAAAATGAGGCAATATTCAAGTGTACTGTGCAGTGTAAGAAGCTTGATTTGTTTCATGTTTTTCCGAATTTAGATATGCTTAACATGATATTGCCAATTGGGTTTTGCTCAATTAGGTCTTTCCCTTGTTGGGAAGTTCCTGAAACTTGGTTTACAGCCTGATATTGTAACTTTTACTCCGTACTAGTTTGATCCATGGACTGTGAGAATAATGTCAATATGAATGTGAATGTCGATGCTGCTGTCGCGATTTTTCACAAGGTTGGCTATTGAGTGTGTCAGCGTATGGCACTTTGATTAATAGTCTTTGTAAACTAGGTCAGGTTGATTATGCCCTTAAGTTGTTCAGGGTTATGAGACTTACCGGTGTTGAGCCGAGCGTGGTCGGTTACAATGCAGCTCTTGATGGTCTTGGGATGAAGATCTATTTTCTGAAATGATGAGAAATCGGGTTACCCCTATTCAAAGTTAATATGGGGTTACTGTAATTTAGGGCAATGGAGCGTTGTTCCAAGAAATGTCTGATTCTGGAACTAAACCTGATGTGTTAACTTTCAGTGTGTTGCTTCACGGTTTGATTAGAGAAGGAAATGTACGAGTCGTTGATTCAAATACGTTTTGTGCTTTTGATCTAGATGTTGTTTGTTTGTTACTCCCTCTGGGCTCTGGCTCGTTCAAATGAATGTGATGGAGGGAGTATAATACATGGATTAACATCGGCTTTTGCAAGCAAGGTCTAATGGTCACAAAGCTGAAGGTAAGTTTTAGAATTCGTGAAGGCGAAAGGAATCAATTGGTGCATTATGATACACATTTTTCCTCACAATTTCAACAAAATGTTTTTAAACAATTGAACGTAGTATCGTGTACAAATAATACTACTCCGTATAATTCAAGACTAGTTTGTAGATATGGAAATGGTGAATACTAGATTTGGAAAGCAAAAATTATGTGAACCCTCTTCCCTACGGATTACGCAAATCCCACTCTCTTTTACTCCTTTTCGTTCATTTGTTTCACTTTGATTAAAATATTTTTCATAAACGAAAAAGTATATACGGGTAATATTAATTGAGCTTGTAAACAAATTTCACTAAGTAGCCACTCCAATACGCAATACTTCAAATTTGGATCAATTGACAATTGTAGTGTTTCATTTATTAACTTGACAATTGTATGAGATCGTCCCATACAAGAAATTGTGCTTGACTAATTACAAATTAAATATGTTATCATCTTTCCATTTTATATAATACAATAAAATACAGTAGTGATTTACTCCGTACAATACAATCTCTCTCTTGATAATCATTTCTTACAATTTTCTAAAACAAAAAAATATACGAGTAATAAAAAAATAGAAAAATGTCTGAAATTAAATTAGTCTTCGTGCTTTACGGTGTACACTTTAATAAATAGTGATACATAAATTCTTGTGACGGAATTATCTGTCATTTTTCTACAACGGGTCAAATATCACTGTTTACATAAAAAAGACGAAATACTCCAAAAATACTGGATTGTCTTTCTACCCAAATAAATAGTGGAGTATTTGACTTGTTACACTAGAGTGATGAATATTTCTATCGTGGCGAGATTAGTTGTGAATATATGATAGTACTAATATAATTTTGTCCCTATTTATAATAAATAGAGATTTGTTTTTTTTGAGAAGAAAAGATAGTTGAAGGAGAAGAGCAGTTTCCAGTTTCGAGCTTCTGCAATTTACAGGGTTCGTTCAACTTCTATGTCTTCTGCTTCTTATAACTGTTTTCAATTTTCGTCCTCACAAGTTCTTGTTCAAGACGGTTTTATCCGTCATAAACTTAAACTTAAAGACGGGTGAGTACTAAGTAATGAACCCTGTCTATACGAAAGCCTATTTGACCCGTTTTATTCATGCAACCCGTCACCTACTGTTTCATCTTATGGTCATGGGTTTGAGCCTGTGAGTATATAGTTGTATAATTCCTTCATTCATATGCTACTTTCCTTTTGAATGCAAACTGTTTGATGAAATGTCTAACTGAGCTCTTATGTATATATTGCGCGATTTGTTAGGAATCTGGTAACCCGTATTTCAGTAGCTAGTACTCTCTATATATCATCAGCTAAGTCTTAACAGTTGGAATGGAGGGAGTACGATTATACAGTCGAGTTTTTTTTGTCGGTTTTCATTCATTCATTTCACCCTTTATGCTGCAGGCTACTGTGGTTCTGAGTTGACATTAGGGAGGTAGTAGTCTCCTCGTCGAAGGAAAAGATCTACAAGCGGGTTGTTGCATGTTTTGGTGTTGGGAGCGAGGCTATATTAAGAATAAGCTCTGTGCGACCGATTGTGTGAGTGAATGCTTTTGGGTTTGAGGAGCAACATTTGGTCTCAGAGTTTACGCTTTAATCTGTATGATTGTGCAGATTTTGAGTAATATTACAGAAATCCCTTGGTTATACTTTGATTCGTTGCCGTATTGTTTGGTAGTATCTCACTGAAGAGACATGTCTATCTTTATGTCATATGTGTTTCCTCAAGACTGCCTTTCTTTTTGCGCTACCAAATCCATCAATCAAGTTCCTCCGCCATGTTTCTCTTTACCATTCCGTATCCCATCATCTAGCGTAAATGATTACAGTTCACGTCTTCCCATGTCAACTTGTCTTGCTTGGAAGGGTGTTCGACATGCCCAGCTTTGTGCGGCTGTAGCACAAAACTCTGGTGTGGAAGGGGAGTCAGATTCTGACCTCAAACCCAAAAAAGTACGAAAAGGACAGTCAAATAAAAACAAGGGTTCTCAAACTGAGATTAATAGTATCGCAGAAGAACAACCGACAACAATCCCAAGAAAGCCTCGACGTGGTCGTAGAAGTGAAGCTGTTGCTGTTGAGGATTTTGTACGCGACTCACTTGAAAAGACCTTTGCTTCCATTCGAGAGAAGAACCCAGATGCCTTTGCAAGAAAAGAACAACTTTTTAAAAAAGCGAGAGAGAAAGCCGAAGATGATAACGATGATGATGATGATGACGACGACGACGACGATGATAACGAAACTGAGAAGAAGATGGTTGTTGAAGATGATGATCCCAATTGGCCAGTAGATGCCGATGTTGGATGGGGTATCAGGGCATCAGATTATTTTGAGAAGCATGCTATCAAAAATGTGGTTGGAGATGATGGTCTTGAAATTGACTGGGAGGGAGAAATGGAGAATAGCTGGGTACAGGAAATCAACTGCCTTGAGTGGGAAACTTTTGCTTTTCATCCAAGCCCGCTGATCGTCCTAGTATTCGAACGATACAACAGGTACTTAAGTATGCATCTGACGTTTGATCACATATTCTGTATATTGAAGCCTGAGATCACACATTACTGTTTGGTAAAGTTACAACTTTGAGAGTATTTTGCGGTAGCACCTCAAAAGAAATACTGTTATTAATGCAGGCCAGCTGATAACTGGAAACTTCTGAAGGAGCTAGAGAAGGCGTTTCTGGTTTATTGGAATGCTAAGGATCGATTGCCTCCTCGTGTATGCTCCCTGATTATTTATTTGGCATATCAATATAGTCATTAACCGTCTACTCCGTATTTCACTTCTGATATATTAGAGACTAATTAAAATGAGTAAAAGATTATTAAAAAAAAACTTTTTTAATAATGTTTTTCTATTTTTTGATTTATCATAACTGTTGCTTATAGTTTGAATTTTATAATTGTAAGGAGTTAAATGTTAATTAATTTCCTTAATTATTTGTTTCCATAATTAAAAAACTGAGTGTTTTGAAGGGAAAATTCTGGTTAAGAGTTATTCTTTTAGTAGTATACGAGTATTTTTTTTTATTATCTGTGTGAAACTTTTAATTCCTTGTATAAACATCAAGGCCAATTGAGGGCTACAAAAACATGTCACAATTTTAGTAGAACTGTCATAAATTTGCAATGGACTGATTTTACCTATATTGGTCTGACTCTTCATATCAACCCATTTGTGTATGTCCAACCGTCCGATTGTCTGACACTCCACACATGATGGGGAAATGCGTTCGCCACTTGTTCACTTTATCATCGACCAAAAACATGTCAATTCCTTGTGAATTAACTAGTTTGGTACTTAAACAGGCTTACATGCTATCTTGACTATTTAACATTGGTTCATGGCCGATTAATTACAATTCTCAGAGAAATACGAACAAATTGCTATAGCATTTGATTAAATGCAAACTTCATGATCACGAAGCTCCTTGAAACAGGCTGTTAAATTGGACATCAAGATAGAAAGAGATTTAGCATATGCTCTTAAAGTCAAACAATGTCCGCAACTATTGTTTCTCTGTGGACAGAGAATTTTGTACAGGGAAAAGGGTAAGAACTTGCATTCCTTTTTTCCTTCACATGTCTAGGGTTCCACTGAGCATGATTTTGCTTATGTAATTTGATTTCTTGCAGAGCTCAGAACTGCAGATGAGTTGGTCCAAATGATTGCATATTTCTACTATAAAGCGAAGAAGCCCTCATGGATTAATGATGCAGCTCCTGCTTTCTAGAGTTAATTCAGGTTTAGCTTGGTCTATACTATAAATGCTCGTTTAATTATATATTTATATCACATTTTAATGTTGCAGTGAACTGTAGAAGAAATCTGAACTAGACTTAGGACACTTACTAGTTACTACGCAGTTATACTTAATCTAGAGAAGAGGGTATGCAAGTTAGAGGTGTTTGAACAATGAATGGATTATTACGTTTAAACAATGTAGTATCCATGTGTTAGAAATATCCGAGAGATGGTTTTTGGATAATGCTAAATGGAAATCAGGGTGAGATTTGCATTGGTCAGTTACTACTTCAAAAAGAAGTATTCATAGTAAAGCACTATAGTGAGCCTTTTTTCATTGTGCACTCTAGATGAGGATGGTATGATTTGTAAAGTTAGTAGTTGTATGCTTATACAAAAGACGTATTTTCAGTATGTGAATAGTTTTTTTTTTGAGTTTTTTGTCAAAAGGCACCTAACATTTATGCCTTTTGTAAAAAAGGCACCTAAAGTTATTTTTTTTGTCCAAAAGCACCTTAAATTTACATTTCTTTGTTAAAAGACATCAAACATCAACTTCCGTCAAAAAATCGTCAATATTGACGGTTTCCATCCTTTAATCTTCTTCCATCCACCCTTCCTTAATCAACCTTCATTCCTTAATCAAACTCAACAAACCCTCTTTCTTTAATTCAACCATCTTCCCTTAATCAAACTCAATCAATCCTTTTCCTTAATTCAACCTTCATTCCTAGCTACTCTTTATTTGCATACATCTCAATTATCATTCCCCATTACTTAAGGAAAAACCACCAAGTTTTCGCTCAATCGGTAAGTTTTTAATTATAGCTCTTCATTCTAAGAACAAATTAAATTTTTGAATTCAATTTCCATTTTAATGTTATTTACCCTTAATTTCGAGTATAATTTTAGGATATGTGTATGTGTTAGAGTTTATTAGATAAATTTTTGAGTTAATACTGAATTGAATGAAGTTTCTGTCTTAAGAAATTAAGAATACTAATTTTTGTGTTTAAATTTGTGAGTTTGAGTAATCATCTGTTATTCATTTTTTGTATTTGTCAATTCATTTTTGGTTTAGTAATCATTTGTATTTCATTCTTTATGTGTATCATATAAGAAGAAATACTTAAAGATGACATGTTAATTGAAAATATGCAAAAGTGGAAAAAAAAACGTGGTTCAATTAAGGGGAGAAACGTGGTTCAATTAAGGGGAGAGTATGTAAAAGGGGTTTTGAATGGAAATTAAGTTTTTTTGGGAGGAAAAATTGAGTATTGTGGAAAAATAAAGAGAATGGGAAAAGGAGATAATAAGGTAATGCAAAGGAAGAGGGAAGGAAGATGTTGTTGAGTTTGGTTAAGGGATGAATGTTATTAAGGGTTGATGGAAGAAGATTAGGATGGAAACCGTCAATATTGACGGTTTTTTGACGGAAGTTGGTGTTTGGTGCCTTTTAACAAAGAAATGTAAATTTAAGGTGCTTTTGGGCAAAAAAAAAACTTTAGGTGCCTTTTTTACAAAAGGCGTAAATGTTAGGTGTCTTTTGACAAAAAAAACTTTTTTTTTTGGCACAAGAGAGGGGCAAGCCCCAATAGTATGTGAGTGTGGGTGTCTGGATACAATTTCTCTCCGATTCCCAAATCTTTGAGGATTTTTTTTTATAATTTCCATGGAGGAGGGAAAATTGATCCCTCCAAACATCCCTTCTCCATTTCGCTTCATTGTTACTCCTTATCCAAACAAAGAATTCTCCCCCTCCATTCCCTCCAAATTCATCCCTCAATCTAAACAAGCCCAAAATGAACGTAAATCTGACAAGCATGCACCCATTTCCAGAATATGCAATTCAGATGGTAAAAGATGGAGTATTCTAATTCATACACTCGAATTTTGAATAATGACCATATCCTTGAATTATTGTCTTTGATTAAACTTCTTGGTTTTGTAAGAATAATACAGAGTTCTAAGAATACTGCATTCCAATTATTGTATAATGTATATGTATATTAACATACTATAGAGCAACCCGACTTTCAGTTATTAAGGAAATTCTTGAACCACTTTGCTGAATGTTTTGGGTATCGTTCCCTGTCTTTGTAGTCGACATAATAGATGCCAAACCCAAGTGTGTAACCCGACTCCCACTCGAAGTTATCCAACAAGGACCAAGCAAAGTATCCTTTCAAATCAACGCCATCCCTACAATCACAAGTTAATTTCACTGAGCGGCTGAAAGGTAAAGGTTTAAAGACCATGCTTAGAGAGTAAAGCTCAATCAAATGATGTCCAGAAGTTCTAAGTTACCTGATAGCATTTTGGATGAATGATAGATGTTTATGGTGGTAATCAATCCTCATGCTATCGGCCAAAGCTTTATCTAGTGGTAGTTTTGGATCATTCAACTGGTCAATTCCTGTAGTAAAAAGGATTGATTCACGTCGACTGAAGTGCAATTTAGAAATTTGACAAATATTCACACCATATAACCTCAATTATCTATAGTCCAAATTGCTCAAGCTACGTACCGTTTTCTGTGATATAAATAACTGGGTTATTGTACTTTGATTTTATATAAAGTAGGAGATCATAAATTCCTCTTGGATAAACGTAAAGCCACTTTGAAGCTGCCTGCAGAGAGTAAAGTAGCAGGTTTTAATAAACATACTAACATAATACTTCCTCAATTCTTTTCCACCAAAACATGATTTACTTGAAATGTGCAAGTGTTCATGGACAAACCTTTGGACCGATCGGAATCCCATTCCGTTCAGCTGTACATGAAAACAATATCATGTCATGCTCTACTCATACTTTGATTAGAACTTTAGAAGTATTTTCATATAATTCTCGTCTTTTTTATTTAAAATTTACTTGTAGTATTTAAGTGTCCTTCCTTGTAAGAGAATCAAGGGTTAGATACATGAGTGATTTGGGATGGACTTACAGCTGATATTGACCCGGGAATCAGTTAAATAGCTGGGAGTCGCATATTTGGAGCTAGGAGCATCTGCTGCATATGAGCTTGTGTAATAGTTTAAGCCTAGAAAATCATATGATCCTTTTAGCAAAGTCGACTGTTTCCTTGTAAACTTTGGTAAGCGGCTTCCTACCAAAGACCGCATTGTGCGAGGGTAGTCTCCATTTGTTACTGGGTCCATATACCTGTTAAGATGAAATCAATGGATTACATGATGTTCTTATTCTGGTGCAGGTAACTGCAAGTGCAACTTATCATTCTGATAGGTTTTGAGATAAAAAAAAAAAGAGCATCACTTTTGGTAAAAGAAGCCATATGCAGATATACGGAAAGAAGTCTAGGATGCTTATTAATATCCTTCCCCCCTTCTATTCCCGAACCTAAGAAAAGGTAAACAATGAACGAAGTTGCATCGGGACTGGTGAAGACGGTATAGAAATTAGCATTCTGATGCCTAACAATATATTTATCCGGCAAGTCTCCTGTATAATCTACGACAATGGCTATGAGTCCAGGTCCTTTTCTTTCTATCCTTTTTTATGCACATTATATTTTTATTCGGTAAGTCTCATGTAAGATCTACGAGTCTATGACTTGCTGATGATGCCTAAATATAAATTAGTGTTCAACAGTCTTAATGACAATGCATCATCTTTAAGCTGAAACTTGTGTCAAAACTAAATACTGTAATTCGTAAAATATAATTACACAACAAAATCATCGTACCAGCCAAACATGAAATCCAGTACTCTAAATGCTGCATTTTGGTCATGCTTCGCTTCAGAAAATGGAACGAACCAGTTGGAATTCAGAACAATGCCAATCACACCTTTCTGAGACTTCTGTGTGAACGCAAGTATATAACAAACGCCGCATGAAACATATATGATCAACTGACTAAACTAGTTAAGTTATTAAGATGTGCTGCATATGATCTGGGTATCGTCATGAAAAAATGACGGTATGAGAGGATTGATGAATGTAATGAACCTGATATTTGTGCCTATAGAGTTGGACTGCAGCAGCATGAGCCAAAAGCTGGTGATGTCCAGTCAAGTAAGGTTGTGTGGCATGGTCTATTTTGCAGTCCTGTGGTTTAGACTGAGGGCATCGGTTGGATGCATATATACCAACTTGTAACAAGATTGAACTGTAACTCCACGGCTCGTTCAGTGTCATCCAATGCTTCACCTTGTCTCCATACTCTTTAAAACAAAGCTCTGCATAGTCCCGGAAGTCATCCCTGCCCGATTCCATCCAATGCCAAATTCATTCTATGTTACATCGAGAACCTAACCAACTCATTCTTACTCATTCCTCGTTTAATAATACGGTTAATCAGGTTGGTCATCGTCGTAAGGTAAGTGTTGAGGAGTGTGATTTGAGTGACTTACACAATGAGTGGGCTAAGAAAGCCACCATATTCATCTTGTAAGGTCTGGGGAAGATCCCAGTGGAAAAGAGTGACGTATGGTTGTATGCCTGCATCATCCATGACCATGAACGGGAAATTAAATTAAATTAAATTAAATTCACAAATTCTTGTTTGTGACGAGGATACTCAAGCCACCATATTCTTGTTTGTCTTATCTGTCCATATGAGTGATATTCGAATCGTTATAGATTTGTGATGGATATACTCGTTGAACTAAATGTGGTAATAATGGAAGTAATATAGTAATAGGATGATCGATCACCTTTGGCCAAAAGATGGTCAATCAGATTGTGGTAGTACATAATTCCTTTCTTGTTCACACCTTTGCTCACTTTCCCATCTAAAACAATGTCAACAAGAAACCAACAGTTATTTGCTTTGCTAATCTTACGGTACCTACCAAAAATATTACCACTACGTATACTCTACTTAATTGCATGTAATTCGTCCTTAATTAGAAGGTTAATGTAGGTCGTACGTACTTACGTGCACACATTTTTTATCGTCTTTGCATTACAATAGAGTGAAGAGGGAGTTTATCGAGTAAGACGACACATAAAAGTTGATCTCATGTGTGGAATTGAAGGGAAGGGAAGACGTACGGGGCAACAGCCTTGGCCATGAAATAGAGAACCTGTAAGCATCCATTCCCATTTCCTTCAAGATCTTCACATCTTCCTAAACACACACATTCATAACCAAACATGACCAAATAAACGTATGTTAAAATATGTTGTACTTGTATTATGTATTTACATAATCGACATATATATATATATATATATATATAATTATATCCGTATTATTTTCTTAGTTCGTCGTAAGAGGAGAAGATGGAGGAGACATAGTAAAATGAACGAAACATTATAATGTACGAGGGAGCATGATATGAATCATTTATTTAATACTCCGTATAATGTATAATGAAGCAAGAACCTTGTAAAGGTGGTACGAATCATCTGCCACATCTCCATTTTTCCCGTCTAATATATTTTCTGTTCATACATTCATTGCAAACGTAACTAAACAATTTTTTTTCCAAAAAGTAAATAAAATAAAAACAATAAACAAATACATACGGGCAATAAACATAAAATGGTTCGAAAATCCAAAGAAATAAAATAAATCCACCTGAAAATTTATGAGTGTATATATCCCATATGCTTGCTCCTTTCCCATCCTCTCTTGCTCCTCCTTCATACTACAATTTACCAACTTAATTACCGTAAAATCGTCTCCCGTGTACTAATTAATATTTCATGATTAAACAACTAATGTAATTAATTAATTAATTACTTTTGAGATTAAAAATATTAATTTGAAAATAATTATAGGCCAAATAATTTTAACATTAAGCCAAATAATTACTACCTTTTCATTTATTTATCTTTGATTAGGAAAAAAATGTTACGTACCTGATAAGCAGAAGAAGCGGAACCAAAGATAAAACCCGGGAAATTGGAGCGGTTAAAGGTACTAATGCCATAATCAGGTCCAATAGGCGTGTTGTCAGCATCATTAACATTAACATTGTTGTTGTTATGAGTAGTACTATAAACAACGAAAATTTCGAGTGTGAAGAAGAGAGGTAATACAATGATAAAGCGCGCCATTTTTGTAAGTTGCATTATTAGCTTGAGGGATGAGAATTGATGAGTTGGGTATAAATGAAGTGATTAAACGGTCACGATGATTCGATGTGGGTTGCCCTATAAATAGAGGGTGTAGATTTGTGTTCATTCGTTCATTGTCAACCTACCAACTTTATACATTCTCATGCTTTCTTGCTCACTTCCCCCACCACCTCACCTGAATCCATCACGAGTAAGTCGTCCTTACATGAGTTTGTCTTTTCTAGTAATTAAAGTGACAGATATATCTAGGCGTGTAACTTTGTAAGCAGTATATGAGTTTGTCTTTTCTAGTAAGGTGAATATTATTTGACATGTCAAACAAGAATTTACCCTCTATCGCTTGCACTATATATATACTCCGTATGCTGCATTTGATTCGATTTAATTAAAGATTGTACGTAGTGAGTATTAATCAATGTTAATGTAGTTTTTAATGAATGAAGGTAACCTGCCTGCCCACTGGATGGGATGGGAGTTGATCTGAAGAAATATATTGTTATGCGTCGTATTGTAGGGTGACAATATAATGCAAGGAGTGTAACTATCTTTAGTACAGTGTGTGCCGTCTTACATATAAGTATATAACTCTATGGTAAATATGAAACGTGATTCACATTTCAGTCATACTCATTTCTCAACTTTACGTTTAATACTGTACTCCTTCGTCCAATCCATTATGATTTACTCATTTGTTAGGATAATGTTGAATATGGGAGTCGTCTACTCAAATTAAACCCGGAGTTGCGTTTTTCTTGCATTGTGACGGCCTGACGGGATAACTGATCTGTTGTAAGGTTAAACCGTTGAAATAACATTTCAGATGTACATACATATCGGAGTGTATTTTTTGAGTCTTTGGACACATTTTTTTTAATCTTATCCAATACTTGATTCGTCATAAAGGTTATATATATCTAAACTTATACTCACCCCAACCCACTTTGATTTATCCACTTTTATTCAAATGTGACTGAAATTGATTGAACTGAACTGAACTGTATGAGTTTGGAGTGAACGTGTCTGAATATAAGTCCAAAAGAATAGTTGATATAAAACCATACGAGTACTACCGAAATACATAGAGCCGAAAATGGTAAACAAAAAGAAGCCAAGCAAGCAAATTCCTCACTAATTTAATCAAGAAGATGATCTCACCTACTTGGCTTTTCTAATCCATCTACGTACATACCCACGACACCTTCCTTCATTAACGTACGTATGTTCGTTCGTTCCGTTCCATTATTATTCCTTCACCTCATCTTCGTCAACAGACGTCACGATCGAAGTATTCTCATGGCTATGCTTAGACCCGTCATCAGATTTATGTCTCAACCCGTGTTTTGATCCTTTCTCCTTCGACTTGGAAGACGAGGATGATGATGATCGGACTGATGAACCGTCCTCGCTGTCCTTAGACTTCTTCCTTCTTGATTTCTTAGGTATATTCGGAAGCCCTACTTGGGTTGAGGACGATGAGGATTCGGCCGCTCTAGGACTACTGTTGTTGTCGCTGCTGCCGCTGCTTTCCTTTTGTTTGGACCGTCTCTTTGACGACCTTGTCTTTTGAGTTGGACTTCCCACGGGCGACTCTTCTACTGTTGATCCTATGCTGTCCGTTGATGCTTGTCGTCTTGATGACTTTGGTAATGCTGGTAGGTCTCGCCCTCCTGAATCTTTCACGCTTTTTGTGCTCGTTGAGTCTGTTCATTACGAGTATATATATATATATATATATATATATATATATATATATATATATATATATATATATATATATATATATATATATATATATATATATATATATATTAGTAATACGACTAAGTGCATGTTGGAAAAAAAACAGATAAACCCTATAATAACCATGAATAATCCAAAAACATAATGAAGAATGGAGTAAGACGTAGGACAGCATAGACAAAAACTTCCTTTACAAAGACGATCAAATATCAACCAGTTAAGTCGATGAGTTATAAAGGTGGTATTATAGGAGTACGATTTGGGGTCCAAATCTTGTCAACAGAATGTATAGCAAATGAATAATGTTACATTGTGTAGGTTTATTTTAGGCCAGGTTTCGGAGAAACATCTATTGTTCTAATTGAAACCCGTCTCAAAATCTCTAACACGATTTAAAGATGAGATTGTCAAGTGAGATAGAGAAACACGAACCTTGTGATCCCCATCCGGCCTCGTCGACATTATCCCTATTAGAGTCTCCATTAGATGAAGCATTTTCTTCCGGAACTGATTTAAAATCGTTCATCTAACGATAATAACAACCAAATCATAATATTATTATTGTTCGTCCAGTCTATCTATATGCTCCATAATCACATACAATAATATAACTAATAGAAGATGAAGTTCTATCATACACGTAGTTTTATTTATTTATTTATTACTCCCTCTATATCTATATGTTCTATACCCATATATTAAACAAAGTGGACGAACATATAGATACGGAGGGAGTAGAACAGTAAGTGAGTAACGTACCCAGCTTGGAGAAGTTACGGCTGGACCATCCCACCCGATATGAGCTACATGCTTTACATCCGTAGGAAACCCTATTTGCATCTCCTTCTCGTCCTCCTCCTCCTCTACCACCCATTATATAAAAATCGTAATCAATTTTTTACTATTAAACTCCACAATTATTACAGTTAGTCTCACGTGAGACCTACTAATAATAATAAAAAAATTAATAATTTCTTGTATGAGACCGCCTCATACAAGAAATGATGTATTAACAATGAATGAGATTAATTACGTACCAAAAATCTGAGAAATGTATCTCAGTCCCTTCATTAGGCCCTTCATGTTTTTTGTCATCATAAGCTAATTAATCAAATACACTTATGTACTCGATCTCTTTTAATCTTGTTTGTCGAACCCCACGCTCTTCTATTGCCCACATGCATGCATTACCTAATTAAATCACAAATTAATTCAAATCTCATTACAAATATCGATCATAACCTACAATATTTTTTTCGTTTAATTAGATACGTTTTTAAATCGCGTCTCTTTACTCCACCAAGGATGGAACCATATGGTGGATCCCCTGTCCCACCCGTGTACCATACCATACATACGCACGGAATGACACATCAACCAGTTATAATATTGACGGAATATTTTATTTATACAATAGACGATGATGTATGACCTCATGTAGGGTGTGACACACCAAAATGAGACATGAGATCTGCAGTGGCATATATGAGGCCGACTTCGTGATTACTTAGTTAATTAAAATTAAGCTAAAGAATAATAATAGAAACCTTAATGGAAGATGGTGGCATGCATCAACCATAATCATCACGTAACATTGCAAGCAATAGAAGGAGACGTGTTAATTAAAAGGAGAGGGCCTATGTTGGGTTCTTCAATTCAACAATAATAATGAATAATGATTTGGAGGAGGATAATTAAGAGAATTAAAATGAATAAAATAAAATAATAGGGATGATTAGGGTGAGACTAGTAGTTTAATTAATTAATTAGTTTGAAGCAAGAAGATTTGAACAAAAAAAGAAAAGAGGATTAACGAAGGCCGTAGCTTTCGTTAATTATTAATTATAATTAGACTCGTGTGTTTCTTCTTCTTCCTAATAAACCCTTAATTAATGGTGGCCATTCATTGCTCGTAATTTTAGCATCCTTTTTTGTGGAAATAAACGAGTGGCTATACTTTTATTAAGTCACTCGTTTAGATTTAGGTTTAGATTCGGTTTTAGAATAACAATAACCCCTTTCTTTTGCATAATTTGTGGATAAATGTGGACTTATAATTTAGCTACTAATTAATTGCACTTCACAAACTCATGGGAGAGACGGTCTCTTACTAACTTATTGAGAGACCACTCTTCAGTATCACTTTATGTTCTATTCGTACCCTTGAATGATAACTTTGTTTTGTACCTGTTTTTATAAGAAGCGTACCCTCTTTATATTTATATACTTTTTTAGGTTAATCGTACCTACTTCTATTAGGTTTGGTACCACTGTTAGGTCCATTTGTACTTAGTCTCTCAGTAAAGTTAATGAGAGACCGTCTCTCAGGAGACCTACACTTTAATAGGACTTATAATTAACACGTTTGGTTAGGATCGTTTTGACTTTTTATTGGTTTATTACCACTTTATCGAACATGTTTAATCTAGTACTCGTACTCAAGTAGTTAAAATGTGAAAATAGGTTCCCCTATTACTTTGTAATGTGACTAATGTTGTAGGAGTATTTGGTAAACATCGCATTATTAATATTGGTAGAAATATACTCTTTAGAAAGCAAATTTTTTAAATACTTTCCGTTTTAGCGTTGTTATTATCACAGATTTTCCGGCTAATGAAATTTATGGCTCCAATATGGGAGTAAGATTCAATAGTACCATTTTAAACACATGTATAAAACCGTTTACATATCGTTATTAACGTCAAATTTCTAATACGATGGATTTTTGATACCAACGATAAACCGTTTTCTCAAAACAGATTTTCGCGTCATTATAATAACCGATTAGTCAATAAAATATTGAAACATCAATCTCTAACACTGTAAAATATATCGTTTAACACTTAAAGTTTAAACAACTTTTTCGTTTCCCACGTTATTATCGTCAAATTTGTAAGCAATACTGATGAGTTGGGTGGCACCGATACGGACAAGGGACACGGAAAAAAATCAATAAAATGGAGTGTTCGTGCAACTTAACCGATGAGAACCTTGCTATACTAGTATCCTCAAATGGAAAAGGGGAAAATAGCGAACATATGTACCAGTCACCCAAACACCTATTTTCTCGATGTGGGACATGTCAAATAAGAAGTTTTGTATAAACAAGAGCGTTAGTATGGTCTATATGTGAGACAAAAAACCCAAGAAATAAAAGATATAGGAGTACTTAGAATATTGGAATATCCTTACCAATTTACCATCATATACCTTAAGGTTGTCTGAAAAGTTACAAACTTGACATTTGAATGAAATCTTTTGGTAATTTTCCATTCAATAAATTAAAAACATTCATAAGTTGACGATTTAAGTGACTTTACATGCATATGAAAGGTAATTGTCTCGAATATTTTTTGTGATATACACATGGTAATTGGTAATCCATATAATTAGGATACATAAATCAAACCTCGATAAAAATGAAAGCTTTTGAGGCACTGTAGTAGTAACGTTATTGTTGATCTTGGTACGAAAAATAATCATATCGTGACTGAGGGTAATTCTTAGAAATATAGCCCCTGCTGCTGCTGCTGCTGCTGCTGCTTCTGCTTCAAGGAGCTTTCAGATCATCAACTCCTACACTAGCCTACAACATTAAACAGTGTAGCTACTTAATTGATTCAGTCTACATTTTCATTATGAAAACGAATGGATGATCTGATTTACTTCTTGCTTACCAAGAACTTGTGATTATCTTCAAGCACCGGGGCAAACGTCTTGCATAGTTTATCGATCTCTGCATTTGTATCGCTACTCATGCCTACTGATTCCACAAACTTCCTTCTTTCTGGTACAATCTTAACCAGCACCTGTCAAAAACTCGACTCGACTCAAATTGGACCCATTTTGAGGATATATAGGATTAATTAGCACGATTGCCTGCGCTGCGTACCTTGAACGTGGAGATAGCCATCCAACCATGCCATTTCTTCAGTGTTTTCTTGTAGGAATCGGTACAAGCCTGCGTCATTGTCCATTCAGGATGCTCTAACAGGTTGCTGAAAAACTGAACCATAAAATCCATCGCCCTGAAAAGTAGTTTAAGACATGATAATAATTAGACGAAAAACAAATTAATGAGGGGATATATTACGAATTGTGAATAACAATAACGTTAATGAGAAACCTACCTGTTCAACCAGACAAACGCGTTGGTACAGCTTGACGAACTTCTAGCGACTTTAGTTAGGACCTCCTCTTTTGTCATGGTGTTCATATCACTGTATTTCGTTGGATTTGAAGCGAATTTGGATTCCAATTTCTGCAAACGATATATCAAATTAAAGCTCATGCTACATCCTACACGTCCCTATAACTGAGAAGGAAGTGGACAAACTTATATTACCACAATGTGATGCTTGACATCGGCCTTGATGCAGGACATAGACGAGCCAAAATGGTCTGAAATCACATCACATCAAACAGTTTGTGTAGTAGCTCGGAATTTTGGTTAAATAAAGCGAGCGAGCGAGAGATTAGTCGCAATGATAATACCTATAAGGGGCAGGAGAAGTTTGCACAAATCTAAGAAAGGCTTAGTCAGGATATTCCCCTCTTCGGATTTAATATGCTTGATTGCATCCAAGGCTCGGCTAAACACGTTTGCTTCCATTTGAACGACTTCCATTTGAACGACTTCCATTTCCCTCTTCATCATAGTTTCACCATCCAACAGCGCGCTTCACCAATTACTCATCTGCAACATCCACCGCGATAATCCACAAATTAGAGTTTTCGACACGTTTCCATCAATTAATCTTGTAATATGATAAGAGGGGTTGTAGTATGTACAATAGAACATGTGCACGTAATTATTATAAGACAGGGTTTTTTACGTAATGACGAAGCAAAAGAAAAAGTGATGGTGATTGAAGGAGAAGGAGACGAAGACGAAGAAGTGAAATTACCAGATTTGGAAACAGACGTAAACTACAGACAGAGAGATCAGAAGGTGAGAAGCAATTCTGGATCACAACAACAGTTAGTTGTATCCTTAACGGCTTTTTAGTGCTGCATTTTGGCAATGATACGGTGTCGTTTTAAAAGGGATTTGATTTGTTTTTTAAAAAGAATTGGCCTATGCAGGTCTCGAACCTGCGACCTTCGCGTTATTAGCACGATGCTCTAACCAACTGAGCTAATAGGCCTGTTGATCTCTCTTGACCTTAGTAACATATATAATCGGTTAATTACTTTTGTTTGTTAACAAATACTGTACCAATACTGCCCATTAAAGTCTATAGAACAGATCCTGTTCAAGTAAGGTCGTGCCCATTAAAGTCAATTTAAGAAAGCTACGTAATGTTTTTTCCTGTAAGTTAAAACTTAAAACTCGATAATGATTTTTTTTTTAAGAAATAAAAAAATCAATAATGATTTGTGTGGACATGACGTAGGTCCACCCCGACGCGGCGAAGCGCGGGTTTGGGTAGGCGAATGAATCTCGTGGTAAGATTGTTCTCGGGTTCGAAATTTAAGTCAAAATGGAGTCGCCACCGAATTTTGTGGTTATTCGGAACCATACGAGCCCACTCTATGTCGTCATGGGCTTTACACAAAGTAAGCCCACTCCGATTTCGGAGTTCATGGGGCTCGTCCCTTTGCATTGTTATATCGATACCGTTTACACCGGCTTTCGTATATAAAATGACTCTCGTGTGCCAAGGGTTTCGGACATCCGGAAACCAAAGGTTCTGAGTAAGGGGTGAGAGTACGTGTTGGGAAGCCCACTAAGGACACCCAACCCCGCCCGCACATGGCGGCCTCTACTAAGACACCGTTCGTGTTCGTGTACGCGCGCTAGTAAAACGACTAAATGATATGCAAACAGCGTTTTCGGGCTAAGCATGTGAGTTATTGGTTAACTACGTCATTTAATGGATCTTGATTCACGTCAAAGTGATTTAGCATGTGATGTTCATTTAAGGCAATAAATGGCAAACATCAAGAATAGAAAACTCGTAAATAAATTACAAATTACACGGGCGGAATACAACCCGGAATTCACAATACAACGAGCAATAAAATAGAATAATTGAATTAAATAAGAAGAGCGATAAATAAATACACGACTCGACAAAGACCCGTATACAATAAATGCACACTAGATCGTGAATTAGTTAGACGGACGAACCTTAATTAATTACGCATTATATTGCATATTAATCAAAGGACGGAGGTTCGAGACCTAGGTGTGGTGCTAACCCGATCTCGAACCTCGATGCCTTGTCCCGACTTATCACCTCGAGAAATGGAGTCTAAATTAATTATGTGTCGGATACGACTAAAGAATCGTCGACATAAAATTAATAGTGCGAGACCGTCGATCAAAATCGTTTTAGGTGTCGTGATATGCATGAGTTTGAAAATTAGAATTACGTGATTGATTATGCACGTGTCGACTAAAAGTCGTAAAAAAATGACGAGGCTCAAATGTTGCATTAGAGCTCTCGGTTTTCTGGGCTACACGACCCACTCGATCGAGTCATGGTCTGACTCGGTCGAGTGCGTCTTTAAAGAAGCTACTGTCCAGATTTTTGGGTGCTACTCGATCGAGTAGCCTATGTACTCGGTCGAGTGTCCCCTGTACGAGGCATGGCTCGTTTAATTTTTATTTGTTTGAATTCGATAATTGGCCGAGTTAAATAAAAATATTGCATTATTTAAATTCAACTCGGTTCTCGATGTCATAAACGTGTATTATACGATTATGAGACCGTTATCGGGATTTTATGAAATATGCTATTATGTGATTGAAAAGTTTGATTAGTAACGAAATTGCATCCCTCTACGTCACGACATCGAAACTAATCCTTTCGGATTATGTGATGTCGGTTTTCGTGTCAACGGGTTCCGTGCTAATTGTAGAAATGGGACCAAATATGTTCAATTATGACCGATCACGATCACATCACGTCCTTGAGCACATTGGGGCGGCGCTCCTCGAAAGGGTTCCACCTCCGTCGTTACTCGTAAAGGAATTAGATGGACTTTAGGCGATCGTCACAGTCAAACGTATTCGAAACCGAGATTTTGATATTAATATGTATATATACATGGTATAATAATGTTAGGTGTTAGAATGCGGAATTAAAGTGTTAGTATACAAAAATGAAAGTTAGTGTTAAAATACATAAATAAAATGTTAGTATACAAGAATAAATAAAAAGTTAGTATGCACGAAATTAAAGGTTAGTGTTAGTGTTAGTGGTTAGTAATAATAATAATAATAATATATATATATATATATATATATATATATATATATATATATATATATATATATATAGAGTAAGGCTCTTATGAGTCCCTTACTCTTTGTGAGTCCCTAAGTCCTCATCCCATCCATTGGATGAGATGAGATGGATGGACAAGATGCATCCAATTAAAAAAAAAAAAAAAAAAGGAGATTTACGTTCCTAAAATAACTCACAAGAATTTAGGAAACAAATAACTTCCTATCATTCACGTTCATTTCCATTCCACGTTCATTCACACAATCACACCTAAAAACCAAAAAACCCTTTCTTCATTCACGCTAATTCATCGTTTTTGATCTCGAAATTCTGCTACAATGGATTCAATGACCGCATCATCGTCTTCAACGGTTGATAAGCAACTAATCGATTATAACAATGGTGAGTTTCAGTGATTCATTCACGTTTTTATTCGTTTTTTCTTCACGGATTTCAATAGTAATATTGCTTTCAATCCGCGTTTTCATATCAATGTTTTATCGCGTCAAATTGCGTTTTTTTTTTACGTCGATCTTCATGTTTATAGTGCTTTCATTGACATTTCGACTTTATTTGCATCAAATTTGCGTCTTTTTGATGTCATTGCGTTTTGATTCATAGTTTCGTATCAATGGTATTTTGATATCTCGATCTCCATAGATTACAGGTCTCTATGGTTTTTTTCAAGATTTTCCCTGATATCCATTGATACTATTTTTTTGATATCAATTAACGCAGATTCGTCGTAGAAGTAACATGCCTTCTGAATTAAAGTAACACTTAATTGTAATTACAGTAACACAAATGAACGTTCAGGAAAAGGGTTTTGATGATATTGATTCCATTGTTTTATGTTTGTTATTTGGGTTTTCAATGAGGTCCACTGATAATATTGTTTTGTTTTCTATGAACGCAGTCATCTCATTCATCATAGATTCATATCGATGGTTAATTGATACTTCATGTCGATTTGGCTTCCCTTTTTACGTCAATTTTCATGTTGATATTGTTTTCATTGTCATTTCATTCATTATAGATTCATATTGATGGTTAATTGATATTGATTCCAGAGTTTTATGCTTGTTATTTGGGTTTTCAATGAGGTCCACTAATAATATTGCTTTGTTTTCTATGAACGCAGTCACGACGTTGAAGTAACATACGCTCTACATTACAGTAACACTCCATTGCAATTACAGTAACACTGAATGTTACGAAACAGTTTTTGATGATGATGTTAGAATAACGTACTTTACCAGTTAGAGTAACACAACGTAAGAGCTGAAGTAACACATTGACTGCATGGGCGTAACGCATATGTATTAACGTTACAGTAACACTTAATTGCAATTACAGTAACACACTGAACGTTGAGAAACAGTTTTTGATGATGATGTTAGAGTAACGTACTTTACCAGTTAGAGTAACACAACGTAAGAGTTGAAGTAACACATTGGCTGCATGGGAGTAACACGTTGTTTACTTTTGTGCAGGTGATATTGGAAGTGATGCGAATGCACAGGACAACATTGATAAAGGTGAATCAGGATGAGGAGGATGAAGTGGATGACGACGACGACGAAGATGAGGAAACTGAGGAAGACACTGAAGAAAATAATGAGGAACATGTGTTTTGAGATTACTTGTGTTTTTGGTCATGATAAAAATATTTTTCTTTTTTTGTTTACAAGAATAACTGATTTTGTACACATTTTTTACAAGTAGCATTGTGCTACGTAGCAATTAACTCTATATTTTATTTAATACATGTGCATTTGGTTAGAGTAACATCTTTGTTCTATTGGAGTAACACCTTCCGTCAGTTAGAGTAACAGACATAATGCATTAAAGTAACTGAGGACAACAGCGTTTAAACAAATGATTACCAAAGTAATTGATGATAACTTGGATTGGAACCATTCATTACCAAATTAACGATTGTCGTTCTTTAAAGAACGATATATAATGCGTCAGAGTAATTGATGATAATAACATTGTTTAACCATGAGACAAAGAATAACACCATTAATTACTTGGAGTAACATCATTTGTTCATTAAAGTAACACTTATAATACGTCAATGTAACACGGGTGTGTAGCCTTGCTTGAGTTGAAGATGAAAGAATGAACGGGTGTGTGTTTTGAAAGAAATCAGAAGTCGAGAGATTAAGTTTGGGATGATGAAGATGAAGAGTTTTAGTTAGGCGGGTGAATTTGAATTAAAAAATTGAATGTGATGAAACATAATCAAGTGAGTTAGGTGGTTGGAGATAATTAAGGGAGGAGAGAGGATTTTATTATATTTTTTCCTAAATATGTTATATATTACCTTAATTACTAGTCTCAATCACCACCATCCATCCCATCTAAATCAATGGCTCTAAATAGGACTTATGGACTCAAAAAGAAAAAGAGGACTCACTTGATCTTTACTATATATATATATATAAAAGAAACAAAATAAGAAGAAGGGAGAAAGAGATGTCGGGATTTGAATTACACCCTCAACCTACATGCTTAATGGCCTCGGAAACGGACTCGTAGTAGCGGCGTGTGCGCGGGAGTGTCGAGATATGTAGGGTGAGTTAGGGTGTGTTTGGTTAGGGAGAGGATGCTCTCGGGTCTTTGGCGAGTTTTGATCTTGAGTTTGATTGTATGTATGTGTGTGTAGAGAGGATATGAGTGTATAGGTTGAATATAGTAGAAATGTAGGGTTGAATGTTATGTAAATGTGATGAAAAGATGGCTGAAATTGTGATGTAAAAAGTTGTTTAATGTGATGGGTTGATGGGGTATTTATAGGAGAACCCCACGACCTAGGGTCACTCGATCGAGTGGCCCTAGTGCACTCGATCGAGTGCCCTTGCAAACGGGCCAAACCCGGTTTTTGGCGCTCCACTCGACCGAGTGGGTCTATCCACTCGATCGAGTGGATCAAGCAAATCGAGCTATTTTAGGGAGGGGTTGACTTTGTTGATTTGTTTGTTTTTATTTGAATTTAGACTTGGCGCCAGCTTCTAGAAGCTGAATTTGGCTGATTTTTGTGTCGGATTCATCTTTGATCGGGTTTTGACCAGGTCGCCAAAAGACGGTTTTATTTTCGGTGTCGGTTTTGGCCCAAATTAGTCTCATTTGACTCGGAATGACCCACTGGGCCTGAATTTGAGGTCGGTTTTGAGAGATTTGCACTCCGCTAAATGCCCACGTCGGATACTATTGATTCTGAGTCCGTATTCGAGCATATTAAGTCACGTTGACGTCCGATCATCATCGGGTGTTTTGTCGGGAACTGCTATAGACACTAGCAGGCAAAATGCGGGTGTCTACAATTTGTTATCGATGATTGACGATTTCCATGTTCGGCTTTGCTCAAAACTCCGACAATATTTTTAGCTTAGAATGAAATAAATTAAAATAACACATTAATTGATTATTCTCGATGCATTTTTCTTTTTGGACCCTTCGTAATTAAATTATTTTCAGCATTTTCCTCTCGCATAAGCCCTCTCACAGGAGAATTACTGACAGGCGAATTTTGTTTTATTCAATAAGCGTTTTATTATAAAGCTAAAAAAAGTCGAAAGAGCGAGCGAGCAAGCAAGCCAAGAGGTATGTAGTGTACAACATAAGGTAAAGAAGCAAGCTTTGCAGAAGAGCAGTAGAGTCTGTATTTTCCATTGAATAACAAACAGTTGGTAAATTCTTTAATATACAAATTCAAGCTTCAAAATTTTGAGAACAAATTGTAAAGTGTGCATGTATGTATCTATGTATGTATGGAGTATTTCTTTTTCCTGTCATTGATATTGATGTTCTTCCTGTAAGTTTCCGTTGTTTCCGTAACAAGCAGTACAATCCTACTACTCACACTTCCTGCAACAAACTGAGGATATAAGTTCACACCTCATGATCATGATGGCTGCTGAGCCTGGAATGACACCGAGAACACATGTCACACATACACATACGCTTATTGAGTTATCAATGCAATGTATCGAATTAATAATACTGAAACTGACCCTTTTAAGAAACTTCTTCTGAATCTCCAAGGCTTCTTTACATGCTTTTTTAGCATCTATACTTCCAGTTACATCAGTCAGAATCTGAACGAACCAAGAGATCGAATTTATAGAAGAAGAAGGAAAGGAAACGGAAACGGAAACATGATTAGTTGTCAATGTCAAAATATACAGTAGGTGAGAAAAATGTAGCAAAGTTAGTCGTAGAGAGAAGAGTAAGGGAGGAAAACAACCTCGACAACGTCGTCTAGACCTTTGGCTTCCCTCAAGATACGCTTGTGCTTGTTCTCAAGGATGCTTGCGGCAAGGAATACAGCTAAGGCACTTTGGTAGTCTTTACATCCAGTTCTTACGTTGTACCTCTCAAATTTCCCATAACGTTTCAGCATTTTCTCATTCAAGTTAGCAGTTGTTGCGTCTGCAGCACTTGTCTCATACAATAAGAATGTGTTCGGGTTGTACTCCATGGCCCACATCAACTGGAATCAACTTTAAAAATTAAGTAAACTACTACATGGTCAAATGACGAAGCTAAAAAGTTATTCAAGCTCGACCTCTTCTCACCTCCCAAAGATATAAAGCATCGACAAAGCAGAACTCTCTGCGGAAAAGCACCATCAGCATGCGAAATGCAAACAAATACTCTCCTCCATCTAAGTCCTCTGCCAAAAATAACACAATACAGTCAGTTCCATCCAAACAGTTAGTTACTAGCTCTCTCCTGAAATATTGAAACAACCTACCAAGGTGCTGGTGTAATTTAGGGTCGACAACTTTGATTATCGCTGAAAGTGTACTTAGGCGAGCTTGAACACCAATCGAAGTTGAGCTTGTCTTGAAATTGTCCCTCTTGACATGTCCATGCATGACCAGAAAACATGGAAGAGAGTCAACTAAAGGTTACAAGAGAGTAAAATGTCCAATCTTCACACAATGGAGAGACACTACAGTCTACAGCAGATACACAGTTCACTAAATACTTAGTTTCTTACCAATCTACGCATAGCACGCTCAAAACACCAATAGGCATCTGCTTCATTTTCAAGTAGGATAACCATCGGAGAACAAATGTCGTTCATCCCTGACCACAGGTTGAAGTAAAAAGTATCAGACTCCATAAACCATAGATCAAACCGAACAATCGATGGATTGAAATTCTAATCTCACATGAAAAAGAAAAACCAAGTTGGATTCTATTTACAAAATTTCATACAGAAAACAACCAAGGAGCACGTGTTAGAGACGTCTAGTAGCCAAGCAGTGGCATAATTTGAAATATTTCCCCTTACGGTTACAATGATGAGCTATAATTATTCTATACGAGCTAGCTAAAGGAACTTTTGTAGAGGAAGCCAATAAGTTACCTTGAACATAGCTAATATCACTATCCAACCAAGCATATATAGCCAGAATATTCCACAGTTTTGCCTGGTTAGCTTCATTTTGATAAAAGACAAGCGCCTGATCTGTTCGTACAACATCCAAACCTGCAACAAAGAAAATCAATCAGCAAAGCAGCTTTACAGAAAGACTAGCTTGTGACTTGAAAAAAATATAGAGACAAGTTTGATGAAACATTTAAATATGCAACTTTTCTCATGTGAGCCTCTAAATCTGTCTAAACTTGGGAGAAGAGATGGATTAATAAAGATCAGTATGGATTCAATACCCGTATCCTAAAGCCCAGGCCAGTTTGGCAAGCAAGGGACAACACATGCGCTTCTAGCAGCTCAGTTGTTGAGGAAAACTAATACGAAATGAGGATTTATAAACACTCGCAAATACGGTGAACAGTCATCATGATTGGAGATATCTATAAAGCTCCTTAAGCCTCATTTTCTTTACACAAACGACCTACCAGTCTACATGAAAAGTGATTTTCACGTCCCAATTTACCCGTAGTCCGTAGACAAATGGTTTAAATATTCATCAGATGACAAAAGGAGCAACGTGAGCACACAAAAAAAAAGCAACACTTATAAATCTTGTAATTATATCAAAGAGAGTGTCCGAATTTCTTTGAATACATACCAATTTGAGGCAAAACCTGCATCCACTGAGTCACTTTCTTTTTCAAAGCAGGATCACTAGAATCAGGAAATCGAGCACCCTCAGCATTTTCCGCTATTTGACCGTCATCAGTTAGAATGGGTGCTGTGAGAAACTTTCCACTACCGACCATAGGTACCATTTTCTGACACTGCGCTTTCAACTCATCATACTGCTCTCTAATCCAATTTAATGAAGCAGATCGGGTCAATATACACAGATGTTTGCACAAACACATGCTCACTCAATACTAGTGCACTAATCCCTCGAACTTCTTGACACTATTTCAAGCAATAGTTTTCCATATATTAGGGAGGGTTCATATTGAAACACCGATGGTTCTTATTAAGAAACATAAATGATATTAAAAAAAAACTCTCCATCCTCCAACTAGTCTCTTGAAAGGCGTTCTCGTGGTAATAATTGCTCCATTTAACTACAAACCGCACCTATACACCCATCAACCCACTTACTCTAATAATAACTAGCACATGTTATTACTATCATCTTAAGGTTTTGGTTGAGATAGTTCATCTAACAGATTTTGATGTGATGAAGTTTCCCAGGTGATTTGAACTTGTTTTGTTGGTGAAGCACAATAAACTTTGCTCTAAAACATGATTAAATTTATAATGTAGTAATGTTAATTGAACCTATTATATACCACCATCAGAACCACTGCTACGATATACAACCAAGAACTTGTATTCCAGAAAGCCATACGTAAGTTTGAATTTTAAGGTATAGGATCTCTTGCAATATATAAATAAAAGTTGACACCAAACATATTCCAATACCTGCGCCGTTGCCTGATCAGACTGCGGTCATCAAACGTGCTATTTGGATCGTAACAGCCCAGCAAAAATTCCCACACGGCACCTCGGACTGAGGGGTGGACGCCCTAAGATAGATGCAAAAGTGAATAAAGGAGAATAACCCAATATCTAAGTGGAAATTATGACTGTTCCTAAACGAAAATATACCCCAAACCACCTGGTCACAATTACACACAGACGGAATTATGAACAATGAGGTCAGTGACAAAACAATTTCCAGTGACGGTTATCGGCATACAAAACTGAGAGAAGAAACTAACAGACTAACAAAATGATTGTATTATTGTGAAATCTTGACATTTTGGGATGAGTGAACTGTGAACAAACCATCATGCAAAAGATGCAAGAAAATCTATTGAGGCTAAAGGGTCCGAATGTCGCTTGCATGAGACTCTGCCACCCTCGCCTCCTTCCATCATGAGACAATAACAAATACGTAGTACTTTGAGTCTCTCAAATTGAGGATGTAAAATTATTAGTAGTTGATACGAAATACGTAATTTATGCCAATAATATGCTTACTCCTAGTAGATGCATCAAGTATGCTTCCCGCTAATAACTCTGGGTCGTATCTTTCTTCGTAACTACACAAATATGCGGTTAAGGTACGCACACACAAGACAACCCATGACTTGCAATTAACTTGCCCGAAAAACAAACTTTATGATAACTCTTAAATAAATATAACCCCAAAAGCATAAAGCTCATCATGCAATTCATTTCATAGTCACACCCACATGTAACATTATCCATGCAAGAGCGAGAAAGTAAATGCAGTTTAAATAGAACAAGAGATTTCTAAACTTCGGCGATAGAGACAAGGTAAGAACCCATGAATACAAAATAACTACGACAATGAGCAGTAAGAACTTACCCCGCGCTGAATCCGTCTTAGCGCACTAGCAATGTCCAAATTACCGTCTTGAGAGAATGAAGAAAGCCACCTTCTTTCGCTGAGAGTTTTTCCTGCCTGCGAAAAAGGGTTTACGGAAAATTTCTGTACAGGGATATATTACTTACCAGATACAAAAAAATATTGGTCGCAGTTTGGCATTAACCATCACTTGAACTAATAAGGTATCTGGCACGACTCGAAGGTTTGCCATATTAAAGGTAGTATCAATACAGCAATTTCGTGAATAAATGATAGTGATTACTTAAAACTTGTAGCTACCCAAGGATACGAAAAATCATATGGAGTAATTAATAGGTGTCAAGGGCTCCTGCAAATAGTAACAAGGTGACCCTAAAAGAGCAACCAATCCAGTAAGCCATTTTTGCTTCTTTATTCCAAGAGAAATTCACAACCCAAAATACAAAGTCAATACTTGAGAGAAGTAGAAGAAAATGTTGTGAGTTCTCACCCTGAGTTTGAATCGCGGTCTTGGGACGCTGTCTTGGCACTCGGGTCGTATAGGATAATATGTATCCAATCCTGCTTGGGTTGATCTTCTTAAAAACATATCTATCAAAACAAAAACAAAAGAACATGTTATACATCCCCAAACCAATGAATTCAAATGACCCATCTCCAAACTTCACCAAAAGACTAGAATAACGGTATTGAGAAACCGTCTCTCTTTAACGATTTTGTACCATGATTATGACCTTCAACTTACCACGGAAGTTGGGGAAATCCCAAAGGTTAGATCTTTTTTTCATTCCTTTTCTACAAATTTATAAATTTATTCAATAAAGCTCTAAACTTTCTATATAAATACCAATGATTATAATGGGACAACCAGCTTTATTACGAAATTAATGATAACAACATTCAAAAATGAAAAGATTAAGAAAAAAAAATCACATCCCAATTCAAAACCTGCAAATTTAAACAAACATTGAATGAAATCCAATAATAATTAATAATGGAAATGCACCTCTTATTGAGAGCTACGATTGCGAATTAGCATAACAATATCCTCGTACTTGTTGAATTGAATTCAAAGCTCCTAAAGTACATATAGCTTGATGATCTATCAATGTATAAATTAAAATGAAATAATCATACAAAAATGGGGTTTTCGTGAATTGGGCGAAAATGGAAGAGGAGGAGGAAGGGAAGATGAAGATGGAGGAGGGTGGAGAAATTGGAATGATGAGGTGGGTATTACTTGGTTTTTATTATTGTTAACGGTTATATTGGCTTTCTTAGACAAATCCACCATGGTTGATCTGCTGTAAAAAATCGCAACTCTGCCTTATATAGAGACGGACAATTATTTTGCTACCGTATTTTCAATGCGTTGTCCCTGCGACTGGCAAACGGGTCAATCGGATTTTTAGTTGTACCTCATTTGTTCATTTTCGAGTTAGTAAGAATTGTTAGTTTGAACTATTGGACTTCTACAAGTAAGTCTTTAGGGTATTAATGGTTATGGTAATATGTACCCCTCCGAAGTTTCTAACATTGCCCCATTTTAGTTGTGGTTCACATCCAACCACCCATTTCTCTATTTTACTTCTTCTCCTTTTTTAACTACTCGGAGGGAGTAAGTAATAAACAATCAGGTTGAGATGGATAAGGTCGGACTAGTTCGAGCTATATCTCAAACTCGACTCTTCAATCTTTGTTGGATACTTGGATCTCATATGGGTCATGTTATGAGGTTGGAGTTAGTATTGAGTTACTAACCGGTCATGATTAATTCATGCTTTTCAGGTCGGAGTAACGCTCTAACACGATACAATTGACCCTGTTTGGTAAACAACATATTGAGTGGACATTAACAGATTCCGACATAAATAGTAGATTGATGTCAATCTATTGATTTTTTGTTTTTGATAAACGACATATTTCAATAGCATGTTGACCGGAATCTACTGATTTTGAATATACTGCTAATAGGAGCATATTGAAACAACATATTCAATTTATACACGAAAACAGTTCGATTATCTTCTAATTTGATAATTCCTAAATAATTTTTTCTTAATTTTACTAATTTAATTTGATAGTCAAACATGATAATATAATCTTCTAACCGTATTCGATCAATGTTATCCGATATTATAAATCCGGTTATTTGACAAAGAGGACCTTGCAGAAATTGAGGAGCCGGAAATAGCAGGGAAAAAACACAACAAAAACTAAACTACAAAGACAACTTCAGACCGTTTGAAACACACCAGAAAGTCTCCACTTCTCTCTTTCAAATAAAATCACCCACACCCAGACCAGACCCGACCCAGTTCCTCCTTCAATTTCGTAAAACCCCTGCAAATCCAATTTACCAATTACTCTAATTCACCATGAACATCTTCAAGAAAGCACCAACTGCTAAAGGTTCAATTTTTCCTTAATTAATTCCAGCTTTAATTTGTGACCTTTTCCCCCCTTTTTTTAATCCAATCTAATGAAGTTTAGATTTGGGAATTAGTTTGAACTTTGAATTAATTTATTTTTCTTGTAATTTTTGTTGGGTCTTTTGATTTTTTACTGATTTGTGTGAAATTGATATATCAGAGGCTCTTAGGGAGAGTAAGAGAGAAATGGCCAATGCTACAAGAGGTATGCTTTAATGTATTTTCTACTGCTGTAGTAATTTGTTGCATTTTCCAGTTTTCTGATTGTTTTTTTTTTTTTTTACTTTGGTGGGTATTGCTGTTTTTATGATAAGATGGGTGTTTTACAAATTTATATTGAAATTGGAAGGATTTTGTGTTTACAAATTAGCTACTTTGAGACCTCAAGAAAGAGGCAAAATCATAATGTTTGATCTTAGCTAGTCGCGCTCACGATCATGGTTATTGGGTTCCCTCGGGTATGAATTGTTAAAAGTGAATTTTATCATGTCGCCTATTCATGGTGAATCTGTTGCTCTCATCTCTTGTAGGTAGCCAAGGTAGGGTAAAGAGTACTAATATATACAGAAGAATTCTGATTAGGCACTAATATTCTAGCTAAAGATCCTCACTTTTTTTTAGGGTCATTACTGCAATGGTAGTCATGTATGAGACGGTCTCACGTGTTTTATCAAACAAAGTTGTAATGTTGTATGTGCTCCTCATTTAGCGATAACGGTAATAGAGTGTGAATTATGTTAGGTTGCTTGCATATGAATCACCTTATACCCTAATGAACAGCATACCTTAGTGCCATTAGGGTATTTCACTGAGGTATGCTGTTCTGGAATTGGGTGTAGATATTGAAAAAGATGCCTTCGGTTTTGGTAGTTGGAATTCTCTTGTTTAGAGCTTTCGTAAATCCTGGGAACGGAGTGAAAAGTTGGAATAATGACTTAATTGTTTGATTTATTTCAGGTATTGAGAAAGAAATTTCATCGCTGCAAGTAGAAGTATGTCGAGCAAACATTCATTTCCGTTTTGGTCAAGCTTCTTGAATGCTTACTGCTGAATTCTGATATGTGCTGTAATGTGGTTTGCTGACAGGAAAAGAGGCTGGTTGCTGAAATTAAAAAGACTGCAAAAACAGGCAATGAGGTACTAATCCGCCTTCGTAAAAGCAAAAGATTATTCATCAGAAACCTTTCCGTCTTTGTTGTACATGTCATAGGTTTCATTATGCCCGTATTAGCTACTCAAAGTATTAGCTATTAATATTGTAGGCTGCAACAAAGATTCTTGCTCGTCAGTTGGTAAGACTTAGAAAACAAATTGCTAATTTGCAAGGCAGTCGAGCGCAAATGAGAGGTATATCGACCCATACACAGGTGCGCCTTTAGACCCTCCTGTCTCCTCTCTTTAGATCCATTTGACCAAATTTCAGAATTTTCATTCACTTTGTTAAATCTCATTGTCTTTTTTTTGGGGCCAGGCTATGCATGCTCAATCTTCTGTTGCTTCTGGATTAAAGGGTGCCACAAAAGCAATGACAGCAATGAATAAGGTGTGACATTTGGCTGGTTCATGGCTTTATTAACCATATATACTGAGCACTCTCCCTTGCCTATATGGGTTCTAAATTTGCATGCTATTTTTCCGACCTATTTTGTTTGGCAGCAAATGGCACCGGCAAAGCAAATGCAAGTATTGAAAGAGTTTCAGAGGCAGTCTGCGCAAATGGACATGACTGTAAGTTTTTCCGACTCTACCAATAATGAGAGTTCTTAGCTTCATGACATCTAAGTCATGACAATATTATTCGTTTTTTCAGACTGAAATGATGTCTGACGCAATTGATGATGCTTTGGACAATGATGAGGCCGAAGAGGAAACAGACGACTTGACAAACCAGGTCTGATTCTTTCTCTAACCTCTGCGATTGGCTTCCTGTTTTAGTGTAGCATTGCGTACTACTCCGTATATGATACTTTCACTTGTATTGGAAATGGGTGTCGTGTGGTCTTCCCAAATGTTACCGTGTCTTACTCTTTCAGCCTTTTGTTCTTGTTTATTAATCATTCTGGCTTCTGATAGTCGTTGTATCATTATTCAGGTGCTCGACGAAATTGGTGTTGATGTTGCTTCACAGGTTGGTGCAGGGAGAAATTTTTCTACAGCCTCTCACTCTAATTGTGTTGACACGATATTAATATTGTTGGTCTTTTTGCAGTTATCTACCGCTCCAAAGGGAAAAATTGCTGGAAAGAAAACCGAGGAAGTGAGCACGTAAGTGATCATTGCCATCTCTTGTCATCTTGTAGAGTTGTCATCATCATACTGTAATCCGGTAGTTCGCGCGCTGCTGGCAAGTGTATAGTTTCTATTGTCTTTTAAGTGTAAACTTAGTTTTACTCGTGGCCTATGTTACTCGAACACCTCACTTAGGTTTTGTGTCACATGTTCAACAGTGTCGTGTCCGATACAACACTAACACTTCATTTTAGACTAACAAATTGAAAACTTCACCCAAAATAGCCATATCCCTAAATAGAGTGTGCAGCCGTCTGTCTCATCAACCCTCTACTAATTGTTGTACCCCATCCCCTGAAGCAGTGACATTTTATTTTCTGTTTCCAGATCGGGCATTGATGACCTTGAAGAGAGATTAGCTGCACTACGGGGTACATAAGCCTGTTACGTTGGAGAGTCAATGTCGTGATCCACTGGTTACTGTCTTTCCCTGATTTGTGGTGAATGTGCTTCATGGTGATTAAGAAGGCGTATTTCAGCTTGCTTGTTTGCTTCCTGTTAGTCAATTCACTACACTTGTACAACTACAACTACTATATGCACTCAGATCTTGAATCTCTGCTGATCATTTAATCGTCTTTCTGATTTAGTAATATACTACCCTACCCATGTAGTTCTTTTCTTGTGTATAGTAAATTCGAAACGTGTGTTCTTTGCTTTATTAGTAGAGTATGAAATGGCTTCAATTGAGTCAAGTTTCTGTGTCCGATTGATCTCGGCTAAAAATTGGTTATAACTATCAAGCAGTTACGAGTACAATGTAAGATGGTTTTATACAAGATATTGAAACTGGCTCTTGATGAAATTCGGTACAGATTACTGATAGAACAAAAGTTACTGAGAGGGTAAAAACCTAAAACACCAAACTTAACAGGACAGTTCAAGTGTTCAACTGAATATCCTAAATCCTAAATTTTTACTTGCAATTTCTGAAATACTCCAAATGATCACACTATATTATGCAACTCCTAATTGATCCCGTATCGACTGAAATGGTTAACCTGAAACTTCCAGACCCGATTAACAGCATCATAGGACACGAACTCAGCTCCCTGGTCTTCACCCACTTTCTTCAGCTTCTCCACAAACTTATCAACCATCTTTCCACTCTTGTATTCTTGTCCGGTCTTATCGCTGCATTTTACATTCAGGAGAGTAACCTCCGCTCGCTTATTTAGGCCTTCTCCAATCTCCGGCTTCTCATTATCGCCCTCGTAGACGACTACCTCCAGCTTATTGAAGTACACTAGAGCATCAAGGTCCATCCCGCGTACATCTGTCTCCCCTTCAAACTTAACCTGACCATACCCGTGTCGACCCACCACAAAATCCTTTACATGACTGCAATAACCAGGGTCATGACTTTCAGCTGATCCTAGTTCCTGGATCGATGGATGTGTGTAATAATCAGGTCGATGAAGCTTTGGCACTGATGGGTTTACCCTGACACATTTCTGGTTAACGGGTTTTCGATGCTCCATCTCACAGGGCGGAGAACTGCTAGCTTGATCGTTCAAAGATTTGAGTACACCTGTAATTGTCAAATGAACTTTAGAAGCACACCATGGAAAATGAAGTAGCATTACCTGGGTTTCTCAATGGTTATCTCATAATGAGAACTGTTTTACTGAGAAGAAAAACATCGACACTCTGCTACTGGGTTATAGAAGCAGTATCACGAGTTTTTTATTTAGCTACTTTCGCCTTTTAAGTCCATCATATACCAAACACTCTGAAAGATATAGCGTGTCTTTAGCCCTCATCGCGAGGGAAACAGCAACGAGAAACAAGAAAAGAATTCATAAAACAAATCCACACAAATGACCGGGGTAGTGCAAAAGGAACTGCTATATTAGAAGGAGAAAAAGAAGAAAAAAATTACCATCCTCGTGCAGTAAAGCAGATGTATCAGTGACTTCGACTTTGGCAGAATTGACACCGGACAGCTTAGAGGTAGCCTCAAACATGGACCTGGGATTCTCCCTTGGAATGATAAAAGTAGACTCCTTCTGTGTCTTTTGTGTTTCATCAGTGTGATCAAAGAAGGCGACCTGAAATGGTATTTAAAGATTGTTAACTAAGAGCAACTAAATGTAATGGGGAATGGAAATAGTAGACTCGTTGTATTGTATTTTTCTCACCTTTGGCCCATCACTTTTGGGATGGTATTTCCTGGAACGCAATGTCAATGGCCTTTGAGAAACATGTCTCGAGATAACAAGAGGTGAAATTCTGGTTGTTGCTGGTTTATCGATCACCTGTTTGAATGATGAACAAAGCTCATAAGAGTTTTCACATACTAGCTATACAGCGTATAGACCACGTAATAGGCACAGTTGGATCAAGACTTTTAAAGAATGACTTACAGGCATGGAAGATATTCCATATCGAATCATAGGAGAGCTGACGGGTTGACTTATCGAAGACTGAGTGGATACAGACTGAGAGCCGAAAGGATCTTTAACAGCTACAATGCAATCAACTACCTTGGCAGTCGAACCTTCGCTATTGCCTAACAAAGACACAATATTAGCAGGAGCAGTAGAGAGTGTTACTGAAGATATAGAAGTATACTCGAGAAGATTTTAACAGAAAGTGAAAACAATATCAGAATACCTGTCGAATTATTGGATGCCCAGGACAAACTTGATGGCTGATGAAGAACAAGGGGAAACAGCAATAGGAATTAAGATGAACTCAAAAACGCTGATTAGTGAGCGACAACAAGAAGAGGTTTTATGGGTTGAAGTACTTTCACTTACATTTGTTAGGCTCTTTTCAGTATCAGTGAGTGTTGATGGCTTAGTTAACGGCCATGTAAAAGAGGCTTGGTTTTGTACAGAAGAAACTGGGATGGATGATGGTGTCGAAGAATTGGTTGATGAAATTAGACTAGGAAAAAAGGAAATATTTGGAGCAGAAATTCCAGTTGAAGTTACTGGTAAAACAAAAGACGGGGTTGAATTAGATGATGGAGCTACAATGGGAAAGGAAGTGCTTAGGGAAGGAGGTGAAGGGTATGTGAGTGCTGGTGTTGTGATGCTAGATGGAGTATAATTTGATGGTGAAAACGGGTTTTTCAGAGTAGGAGTTATGTTTGTCGATACTACAGGAGTAGATATTGGAAACTGGGGAGTTATCGGACTGGCAGACGACCCTGTAGAACCAATAATGAACGGGCTCTGGGAACAGCTTGAGGTGCCTGTGATTGAAGAAGAAGAAAAAGAATCAGTGAGTTTTTTTTTATTATTGCATGGAGACTTAAGCAAAGATAGCGTAAACAAATACGGAGTAAAAAATAATGAATCAAGCATGGATACAGGATACCTGTTGATTTAAGCTCATGATCCTCCCATCTCAATTCTTCATGACATTTACTTTCGTAAACGGGCATACTAGAGATTGAAAGTAATTTGCATTTATTTTCAATCTTGGTGGGTGAATATGGTTTGATCTTACTACCTTTGTTCAGAGCAGAAGAAGCTTTTGGGACACCTGAAACAATTTGCAGACGGAGTAAGCGATAAAATGCTGTTTTTTTTTTTTTGAGAAAACATGAAGCTATACAATCCACCATAAAAAAACTTTACACAGATGTAAAGGAGTGCCTAAAGACTCTACTATCTGATATATACTCACCAAATGAAAACGGCGGACTGCTGTCAGATGTAGTGGAGCTAAGGCTAAATGGTCCAGCAGTTGAAACAGAGGCATTTGTACCTAACAGTAAAGCAACAAAATAACAATAAATGTCCATAAATCAAGGTGCCGAAAACTCCAAATATCTCTCCGCTGGAGGACATAATTTGCAGAAAATCGACAGCTTCCATAGTTGAAACTTGAAACAGTGAATCAAAACTCTACACACTTACCAGGAAATGTTGATGTGATAGCCCCTTTATTACCAAAGATATTATTATTTGTAGAATGCCCAAGTATTGGTCCAGAGGACTTTGAAAAAGAGGAAGGTGCACTTCCAAGAGGCCCAACACCAAAGGGCTTGTTAGGCACGTGGCTGGTGAATGCGGAAAGTGAACCCAAAGTTCCTGTGGAGGCGGTAGCTACAGTTCCTATGACCGTAAATTTAAAATGAACAATGAACAATAGATATTATCGAAACATTAGCAATCATGATAACTGGCTCCACTGAAGCCGTGAAGCTAAGTGTGCCGTCTCAAAGCAGACCATGGAAACTAACAGACATCATCGGATAACTCAAATGAATGACATTAGAAAGTACAGAAGGGATCAGAGGAGATCTATGCATTCATGATTTCCAGGCTTTCTGATACTGTCACAATCAACATACACTTGAGTGGGACAAAGATACATAAAGCACAATTACCAAGGAAAAATTTAACACATCATGTAGTCTCATATTGGGTGGGCGGGCGGAGAGCAGGAATTGAACCTGCATCTTCTCTGTGTAAAGAGAAGATCTACCTTCTCGTTGCATCCGCATTATTAATGACATAGTATGTAAGATCAAACTAATGAAATCATAGAGATGGAACAGGAGAAACAAAGTTTGCAGAAGGCGGTCATAGTAGTCCTTACCGAAGGTCCAAGAAGAAGGCGTAACTGAGGATGGCGGTGCTCCAAAACTTCCAGTCGAAGTTCCATCAAAAGTTATTCTCTTAACTGAACAAGTTGGGGAGGTTGAGTTGTTTGTATTCGGAAAGACTGGCACAAACGAGTTCTGATTTGTACGAACAGCAAAAGGATTGGGAGCTGAGTTGGTTGGATTCTCAAAGACAAACATATTGCCAGTTGCATTTACGGGAAATGGATTATAAGTCGAGTTGGTCATACTTCTAAAAGGTGAGTTGCCGGTGTGATTGCAAGAAAAGGGATTTTGAGTTGAGTTGGAATTTGCATTAACAGCAAAAGGATTGGGAGTTGAGTTGTTTGGCTTCCCAAAGATGTCAGCGGAAAATGGATTATGAGTCGAGTTGGTCATATTTCCAAACGATGACATTGATGCACAGCCGTTTGTATTAACAGCAAACGGGTTTTGATTTGAGTTGGTTTTACTCCCAAATGCCGACACTGACCCATTGTCAGCTGCACTAACAATAGCGGAAAATGGGTTATGAGTCGAGTTGGTCAGATTTCCAAATGGTGACGTTGATGCATTGCCCTTTGTATTAAAGGCAAACGGGTTTTGACTCGAGTTGGTTGTACTCCCAAATGCTGGCACAGGCGCAGCTGGTCTAACAGCGGCAAATGGGTTATGAGTCGAGTTGGTCGTATTTCCAAACAATGACATTGATGCACTGCCGTTTGTATTAAAGGCAAAGGGGTTTTGACTCGAGTTGGTTGTACTCCCAAATGCCGGCACTGAAACTGAAAATGGATTTGGAGTCGAGTTGGCCATCATATCGCGATGATCACAGGAGAAGAAAGAGAATCAAATCGATCAGGTTGTCCAAAACTGAAACCCTGCAGACACAGAAACAAAGAAAATGAATACACAATAATTATCATATTACAAAATTCTGAAATTTTGATTTAAGAAGTCATCTTAAAACAAAAGAAAAAGAAATAATTGACTATCGGGAGATCAATGTTAACCTCCACTGTCTAAAGTCTTGTAAAATTTTGACATCGATTATAATTTAATTACTTTGTATAACTTTAGTTTCAAATAAGTTTAATAGAACAACAATTTCAATTCACAAAAAATTAATAATATACAGTACAATTGAAGAAAAAAGAGGTGACAATTTTCTTGATTTTTTTTACGATAAATCATTAGGTATACTAACTGAGACGACGTAGATGAAACCGAAAAAAAATCAACCAAAACGATCGACAAATAAAAAAAACTTACAGAGTATGCTATGGTGGTTGTAGTTGGGAATCTTGGGATATGAAAGAGAGGAAGAAGAAGAAGGAGGAGGAAGCAGTATATATATAGAGAGAGAATGGTAGCTTCGAAATAAAGCTGATTGATTTCACTTTCAGTTTCTGTTTCCAATTTATATTATATGTTGGGCGTCTCTAAGACGCAGAACAACACGCCCAAAACTCGCTTCAACTGCTTTCAACTACCCAACTCTACCATTTCCCGCCTTTTATTTAATAAGGACAATATCATACCACTAGGTTTCAACAAAAATACATTGTTATACTTAGAATAATATATTCACTTTTAAAAAAAAAAGAGAATAATATTAAAATATTCTAAAATAAAACAAAATAGCTTTACTTATTACTCATATCGTATCATTTTAAATCCGGGGAAACAGCTTACGAGTTTGATTTAGTAATCAACATTATCGCGATAAATCTGTTGTCAATTGATTCATCACCCACAGACGCACAGTAGCGCTTCCAACACAGGAATTAAGACAACATTAGTGGTCGAGTCCTGGTGTTGATCATATACTCCGTAAGTTTCTATTTTCGCGGTGGCAGCGATCATAGATCGGGTGTAGTTGCTGAATTTAGAAGCATCGAGTCACAAATTAAAAACAAAAGCAATCATCATGAGGAGCAAGCAAGGCAGATAATACATTTCGGGTTGAGTAAAACAAGTACAGTATACTGATGTTCCGCTAAAAACAATCTAGTGACGAGTCATCACTTCCTTAAAATCATCTTAGCAGCACCAAACTGAGGTCCTCTAGCCCTGGTCACGGCTCTCACAAGCTTCTCCTTTCCCATGTTGCCTACTTTAACCTTATCCCGTCCCATCTTTGGCCACCAAGACGACTTCTTTTTCCTTCTTTTACTCTTCTGCCCTACCTCGTCTTTCACCTTCTTAGGATGCCTCACGTGCCGCTTCAACCCATCTACTAGTGCTCTGAAATGTCCTCCGCCTTCCTTTTTCGTCACAGTTTTAGTCATACGTTTCGCAGACTTCTCACGCTTTAGCCTCTGTCCGTCACGTTTGTTGAACTTTTTCCTGAGGCGTTTTAGAAGACCCACATGACCCCATCCTGATTCATCCTTATCGCTGTGATGATGGTGGTGATGGTGGTGATGATGGTGGTGAAAAATCATCCCAAGTTTCTTCCCTAATTTACTAATTCTCCCAGCTTTCTTACTCTTAGCAGGAAGACGGTCCTCCCTTTCGTGGGGCCGCTCTGAACTCTCCTCGCTTGCCGGGACTGGGCCTGAGCTTGTATCCGAGTGCTGATCACGGCTGTTGTAGGAAGATGTTTCATAATCAGTACTACTCTCAGTTGACAACTGGTCTGCTTTCTCATATCCTCCATCACTTTCATCACTTCTGCTACTGGAAGTGCTTACACTTGTAGAATCAGGATAATGATAATCATTTCGACGATTACTTGTTCCACTGGAAGAATCAAATGAACTCCAGCTTGTCTTTTCAGAAAAACTCGCTCTAAGATCGTGTTTATCAATACTACTAGTTCTTTTGGGTCTCCTCAAACTTGAGGATGCAATGGAAGGAGTCCGAGTCTGAATCCTCAATGATAAATCTTTCCCCGAAGCCTGTTTGCCGGTTTGTTTCTGATTATGTATTTTCTTACAACACTGACATGGCATGATTGTCGATGCTAGTAAATGTTCAGGGTTATCATGGCCTGTCATAGATTCATTCCTACTTGATACCCGTCTGAGTGACTCGACTCTATCCATCGGGCTTTTTACAATTACAGAATTCTTTCCCGGGTCCAAATTCATCCTATCTGTGAGTTCCTGAAATTTGCTCATTCCTAATCGATTCACGCGACTATCGGCAGTTTCGGCACAAACTGAAGCGTCGTTATTCTGCAACCCCAAATTAGGGACACTCTTTTGATCAGTTGGCGTGTGAACGTAACTCACCAACTTTTGAAGCGACGGAATCAACGACTCAAGACTATTAATTGTGTCGTGAATTTCCTTGGAAAAATCATCACTGCACTTTTCCATGTCTTTCTCACATTTCCCATCATTTCCAGCCATTGGAGGAAGCATATCCCCTGTCAAAAAGCTTTTCCCTGAAGATCCATTTGAAAAAACATTTTTCGTGGAACCACCTTTCCATTGATGCTGGTAGATATTATTAGAGAAAGTAGGAATGCCTTTCACTTCAAATCTTGTAAGGGGCATACTAGCCCAGGTCATCTCATTTGGGGTTACGTTGAACTTTTGAGCCGGAGCTGGTTGCTGCAGAACGGGGTGATCAGGAGTCCAAGAACGTTTCCTTCTTTTCCGTGATTCAAAAGGAGAGCTACTTGTCTCTGATGCAGTAGGAAGAATGTTCATGGGATTCAACTCTAAACGTGATCCTATGTCTTGTTGTGGACTACTTGTTTCCTCCCGGAATGCTTCAGAGTCGCATGCAACAGGAATGACACTGACACTGGATTCAACAGGCATGATCGTCTATGAAAAAAAAAACGCAGAGTAGACAGGCAACGTTAACATCTACTGACACCATATCCAGCAAAATATACACATTTAGTGATAGGTATTCTACGAGATGCAGAGCAAGGATTTATAGTTTTTGAAATTTTGTTGCATGATAAGCAGCATCAGACATTCAGTCCAGTGAAAATACATAGCGTTATCAGATTTCAATTATTGGCTATGCGCCTATGCCCAATTCAGAATCATTTATACCCTATATCACTTACAGTACTTTAATTGGCTCCACAAACAGCGACCACGACCACGACCACAACCACACACATATCGATTATTACCCCTGGTTTTACAAAACTGGCGACGCAACAATCATACCCTATATTCCGTATTACTTACTTAAACTGCCTAGAGGCTATGCAAAGATCCGCATTTTCTTCTACTCATTCAATTTTGATGTAAAAAAACAATGTCCCTTAATTTAGCGGGATAAGTAAGTTGAATACAGTTTCTAAATGCCATTGCAAAAATTGCGATAAGAATAGCATCAAATTAACATACCTCTGAGCATGACACAAAGATTCTTTCAGCAACAGCATCGAGCATACTCAGAAATAATCTTGAATCTTCATCTTCCTCCATAACTGTGAACACATGTAAAAGAACAATTGTGATGATGTCGAGTTTATTGCATTTCAATCAACCCACACAGTTTTATCGACACATACTAGTGTAATACCCGTCAAAATTCACGGGGTTATCAGCTTCATTTACGTACAACAATTCTCGGCAAATTAACTGCATCTAATTTAGATGGTTCTTAATCTGTTGCCATGGCGCCTATATCAATTGGTGTCTACTCCAATTATCATTCTCCCTCAAAATAATGTCAGTTAAGTAACCAAAAAAACCCCCAATTTATCCAACCCTAATCCAAAGTAACATTGAATTTACAAAAAATGACCAATTATATACAAATTTGCGTGTAAATAACAATAATAAAAGCAATTTGGACAACATAGAACAATAAAATCGAGTAAAAAACATACCTTGATCAATTTAGGGGTTTAGGGTTCAGGTTACTGTCCGATGGTGAATGGCGACGGAGATGGAGATGGAGATGGCGATGGCGAACGGAGAGATGGAGGCGGGGGGAAACGGTGCGACCGGCGGTGGTGAATGACAGATTTTTTCGCTTTCAAACGGAGTGACATATGTTGAAATGAGATACCGTATAAAGTGGCGGGGAACGAGTTACAAAAAAAAAAATAAAAAAATAAAAAAATTATCACTAATTACCCCTTTTACCCATTTTTCAAATTATCCCGTGAAATATTTCCGTTAAAATTACTCCCGTGAAGTTATAAAAAAATTAGATTTTACTCCCAGGCGTCCTTCTCTCCTCTTTCCGATGACTTATGCGATTTTTCTTCCTGTTTTGCCCCTCCCCTTACTAACACACTATCTCCTCTCCTTAACCCTCTTTTTTACTCACTCAAACACACTCAACCCTACCAAAACCCCCAAATTTCTCCAATTTCAAGAACCCTAACCCTAATTCCCAAAATCGACCCAAAATCGAGCACGACGACCAATCTGCAGACAATCGATCCATTTCTTAAGGTAATTTCTCTTCCTTCCTCTTCCCATTTTCGACTCTTCTCTTTTCGCAATTTTGCAAATTCTTATTAGGGTTTAGTGTTCGAAATTAAATTGAATACTACTGTTTATTGTTTGGGGGCACCTGTGTTTATGTCGTGGTTCAATTGAAAACTATTTCAGTTGGGTTTATTTTGCACTTTCAATGTACGGTTGTGTTTTGTCATGAAGGAAATGTTAATTGAAGTAATTTTGTTTATATTCTGATTAGGATGGAGTTCAATCTGCGAACATTCTTTGGTGGTGAGTTTGCTCTAGTCAATGGTAGAATTGAATATGTTGGGGGTGGTATGCATCTAGAATGTGGGTTAAATACTCGAACTCTGAATGTCCAATACTTTAGAAATCTAGGAGAGCGTTTAATGGGAAGAAGAGACTTCGAAATTTACTATACTAGGGCCGATCCTAGACTTGCTCAAACCATGGGGAAGGCAATGGTTACATGTCCACATGATGTGGACTGTTTGTTGAGGACAATGACAAAAGAGAGGTCAATTACGGTGTTCATGGCAATAAGGAAAAAGTTGAATTACGTGCCCCTTCCAAGGACCAAACGTCCAACTGTGGACCAAGTGGAAAAAAATCAGCAGCACATGCCAAGGAACCACTTCCCCATAAGGGAATCTTCCACATTGAAAGCACCCTCAACAAAGCCACCCACTCACAATAAACAACTCTCTTCACCTTCACAGTTGAGAAGAAGCCCTAGGATAAGTAAGGGTGCCTCTTCCACCTCTGTTCACCCCTCCATTCCAACTACAGAGCAACCACTTTGCTCACCTGAAGCAGCCAAAAAATATCCCCATTTAATTGGTGCCAATAAGCCGTTGGAGCATTTACTTGGGATAAATGAAGGCAAAAGAGGGCAGAAATTACCATTCAAGAGGAAGTTAGTGTTTCGAGAGTCCAGTGAATCTGAGGTCGTGGCCTTAGATAAGGCTGATCAAGGCACAGATCTAGGTGGTGGAGAGTGTTTGAAAGAACAACATCACAAGAGAAATGTTGGTGACGATGATGAAGATATTTTGTTGAGCACCTTAAAGAAAAGAGGTAAAAGAAAAAGTACGAAGGGGGTGGCTGAGGACGAAGTCGAGAAAATCATAGCAGACACTTTGAGAAGCTTGAGAAGTGGTGGTCAGAGGAAGGGGAAGCAAGCTGTGGCTGAGACAAAGTCCAGTGGTGACGACGAAGTAAGTGATGAAGACTTTGTTCCCACTGAGGATGGCTTACGTGGAGTACATGTTGGTGAGGATGAGGTCGATGGTACTGTACCTGTGAGGGGTACGAGAAAGAAGAGTAACACGGGTAAGGGTAGTGTAAGTAAGGCGAGTAAAAATAGGGGGAGTAAAAGTAAGGGGGGTAGAAGTAAGGGGAAGAAAAGGAAGGGGAAAGAAGTCGATGTGGATGACGATGAGTTCAGTGATTCTGAAATCAGCAGTGCTGATGAATCAGATCACGGTTTGAATGAATTTGATTTGGGTGTGAACCTTGATGAGCAGTTTTTAGGAGTAAGTCCGGAACTTGCAGCCAGAAACTCTGAGGAGGCAGTTGGTGGAACCTCCAATCAGAACAAGGATAGAGAGATATTTGGTCTCGACAACTTGACTGTATTTGCTGGTGAGGACACTGTGTGTGACGATGATGAGGTACGCAGTTTGGCTGACAGTGATGTTGATGAGGGATGCATTTACCCTACATTCAACCCCAAAACAGACTTCGATAAACCGATTCAGTTAAAGGTTGGTTTGCAATTCCGTAGTGTAGACATTTTTAGGAAAGCATTAAGAGAGCATAGCGTTTCCAATTCCTATGATTTTTACTACACTCACAACGAAAGGGAGAGGGTTACTGCTAAGTGTAGGAACAGGTGCAATTGCGAGTGGAACAAGAAGAAGTCTAAGCTCGGTAAGTGTTCCTGTGGTGTAAAGAACCCTTGTCTTTTTCATGTTCATGCTAGAAAACTACCCGACTCTAGCACATTCCAAATTAAATTCGTACAATTGAAACACAACTGTGTCATGAGTAGCTACAATAGGAAAGTGTCTGCAGAGTACTTAGTCGAGAAATACATTGAGTTCTGGAAAGAAAACATTGATGGGAAGTTGAGATCTTTTCAGAGGCATGTGACTAAGGATTTGGGTGTTTTTGTAAGCTACAACAAGTGTTGGTACGCAAGGTGTAGAGCAAAATTGATAATATATGGGAATGCAGATGATCAGTATGCTAGGGTTTGGGACTATGCAGCTGCAATTAGGAAGTACAACGAAGGATCATCATCCTTTGTCGTTTGCGATGGTATTGACAGACCCCCACCACTCTTCAAGAGGCTTTACATTTGTCTCCAAGCTTGCAAAGAGGGTTACAATAAAGGTTGTAGGCCCATCTTGGGTGTTGATGGCTGCCATTTGAGAGGTGCGTACCCTGGAATGATCCTCACTGCAGTTGGGATTGATGGTAACAACAACATCTACCCAATTGCTTGGGCAGTGGTAGAGGTTGAGAACAAGGAATCCTGGACATGGTTTCTAGAGTTACTCATTTCTGACTTGGGGAAGCCTGATGGTGAAGGCTAACCATAATGTCAGATAGGCAGAAGGGCTTGGTTGATGCTCTTTCTGATGTGGTCCCAAAGAGCAACGTCAGGTACTGTTTGAAACATATTTGGGAAAACTTCAAAGCAAGGTGGGGTGGTCCGTTGTACGAGGCTGCCTTCTGGAATGCTGCAAGGGCCTTAACTAAGGTGACATGACATTAACTTTACATTTACTCTTACTGTATCACTAGAAATGCTAACGTATTGGATTGTTTGCAGGGAGAATTCAACAAAGAACTGTTGGGGCTGAAGTTGTTTGATGAAGAAGCGTGGTCTTACTTGGACAAAATTCCTGCGAGAAACTGGTCGAGACATGCATTTGACACTCAATGTAAGTCTGATATACTATTGAACAACATATGTGAGGTGTTCAATAGTGTTCTCAAGGAGTGCAGGGACAAACCAATTATTACACAAATGGAGTGGATGAGAAAATATGTGATGAACAGATTCTGTTAGAGGAGGGAAATGGGGGAGAGGTATGAGGGAAGGATGATGCCATATGTCACGAAGTACCTCGAGTTTACTAAGAATGAGGCTAGGTTCTGCACTGTCGTTCAGTCATGTGTTGGTCAGTTTGAAGTCGACTACAAGAACGACACTGCAGCTGTGAGCTTGAATGCTAGGACATGTTCCTGCAACCATTGGAGTTTGACTGGGCTGCCTTGTGTTCATGCCTTGAGCTGCATGCTAGTGAAGAGGATGGACCCATACGACTACGTTGACGACGTTTACTCAATAGGGAGGTACACTTTGGCTTACTCAACCCCTGTCTCACCTATGCCCGGTGTCAAACATTGGGAGGACGCTGATATGCCAGAGCCACTCCCACCACCACACAGAAGGTTACCTGGAAGGCCTAAGTCCAAGAAAAGAAGAAGAGGAGCTGGGGAAGTCGAAGAGCGACGGGTTAGAAGGGGGACAAAGGTGAACAAATGCAGCAACTGTGGCGGCCGTGGACACACTAAACGAACACGCAAGAACCCAACTGCACCCTCTACATCTACAGCAGAGAGGGCTCCTGGAGGTAGGCCTTTGGGAGGTAGTGAGTGGGTTGTAGAGACAAGGAGGAAAAGGCAGGCAAGGAATGTCCAGAGAGCACGTTTGGCTTTAGAGAATCAAGCTCAATCTACTCAAGCTCAACCTGCAGCGACTGCACAAGCTTCCACCTCGAGCGTCAACCCTTCAACATCAAATCAAGTACCCAGTGGACAACCTCAGACACCAACAAGCTTTGTCGAACTTCTTAGTCAAGCTTCGACTTTAACTGGAAATATGATTTAGAACTCTTGGATGTATGACTTTGGATCTATTTTCTTATGGTTGTATGACTTTGGATCTATTTGGAACTTCTTAGGCAAGCTTATGAAACCTACTTTGCTTTTGATTTAGAACTCTACTTTGCTTGTGGTTGTATGACTTTGGATCTATTTTATTTGTAGTACTGCGCATTTGGTTTTCAGGTGCCCAATTCCAGATCAGTTATTTGAAATTTGTTCCTTGTCTTTGTATACCAATTGGTGACAATTCCTCTGTATAATGGGGGTAAAATGAAGGGTTATTTCATAACAATAATACCAACTATACGTAATCCCATTTTAATATGAACTATCTCCACATTAATCTCTCTTTAGAACAAGTTACCGGCTACCTGATGAGCCGATTCCCTTTTCCTTTTAATTTCTTTTTGAATTAAAGTCCCCCTCCCACCATACTCCGTACACTTCCTCTCTCGTTACTACGTACTCTTCTCTCGCCATTGTTGAACTCGACATCTCCTCTCGCCATTGCTTTTCTTAAATTTTTTGAAATTGTGGTAAATAAATTAGAGCATCTGACGTTTGAAAAAAAAATTCTGACATTTGAAGGATACGAATTAGAGGAGGATCCAGATGAATAACAACATCTCATTGTATCAATGAGGGTTTTGAAGATTGATAATGGAGGGTGACTTTTAGTTTGAAGAATATAAAGGGGAAGAAGAAGAAGAGGCGCACCAAAACCCAGCAGGTCACAATTACCGGTTTTACAGGTAAAAAAAGGCATTGGTTATAAAGAGAGATTAATGAGAGGATAGTTCATATTAAAATGGGATTACGTATAGTTTGTATTAATATAAGAAGCACCCCCATAGTTGGTATTATTGTTATGAAATAACCCTAAAATGAAATATTTTTACACCACTGGGGGTTAATTTTATGTATACGTAGTCTTTGGGGGTTAATTTTATGTATATGTAGTCTTTGGGGGTTAATTTTATGTATACGTAGTCTCTGGGGGTAATATTAAAGAAAAAAGAAATTTAAGGGGGAAAACAGGGATACTGAAACACAGGCTAATGTTACTCCTCCATCTGCACACCGGCATCATTCGACATTAATTAGTTAGGGATTCATGAAGTCATTTAATTTGCTGCCTAACAACCACATAGTCAACCTTGCTACTTACCAATTGAAGTTGTAGATTAGATTGACCAATGAAAGAGGTGGTTGGTAAGGGCAATTAATGCTTCCCTAAACCCTAAACCTATGAAACCCTATAAATAGACCTTCAATTGCATCCTCAACAACCACAACTCCACATATTGAAAACCCTAAACCCTAACCTAAATATGGCAACGAATGAAGTGTACTACACCGGTCCTTATACGGTTGTGCTTGCAGGGATGCCATATAATGTGAGGAATCGCCAACTTGTGAGTAGAACATTCAGTAGGGTCAAGGACTATCTCCAAGGCAGGGGGTTCGAAGTGAAGAAGATTAAATCCCTTTGAAATCAGGCTGAGTTTCGTGGGACTGTGTTGCTCACTTTTGGGAGGTCTGGAGATGACTGCGTGTCGGCATTCAAGATGGCGACAATGTTTAAGCAGAAGTCAAGGGGGAAGGAGGAATGGAACAACGGGGTGGGTGAGCACGGACCATATGCATGGGTGGCTACACATACATGCCGACAGGGCCATGTTTGATAGGTATGCTACTTACGGACCCGCACCATACATGTACCAACGTGTAGGGGAGTTGGAAGCTGCAAACGACTCAGTCGATGTATGCGGCGCAATAGACAGTATAGTAAGGCCATTGTACACCTAGACGGGATGACTTTGCAAATGTTGGTTGGAATGTACGAACTACCGTAATGGCGACGGCTAAATTTTCTAATAAAATCATCATTTCATTATCTTCCAAAATGGCTCTATCATATAGAGCTTACATAAAATCCACAATTTCAGTACATTAGTAGAACGTACATTACAACACATTACGCTAAAATACAGTTCAATACATTACGCTACATTACAATACGTAACTGAATAGTCACTTCACTAAGCAAATGCGATACCGAGTACAAGCGCCAAACAAACCACCGACAACATAATGACAACCTTCTTCAAAAGAGCATCCCTCTTAGCTGCTGACCTCAACATTGCAGAGAGGTTATCATTCCTCACATCAGTTAACCTCATAGCGTTCGTGAAAGTGTCCTTTGTCACTTCCAGAACGGACTTCTGCAATTCCAGAAACTCATTATCCATCTTCAATTGCCTAATTACATCCCTTTGCCATTCAGTTGGACGTTCGCCGACCCATTTGAAGTACGTACAACCACGAGTATTAAGCGTCCTGTTATACTCTTTGCAACACTTGAAGCGTCGACCGGGATTCCTATGTGTCCAAGAAGTGAGCACCGCAATTTCATTGCCGCAGTGACATCTTTCGTGCCCAGCTGATGACTGCACCCCGCTATGGGCGGATATGGCTGCAATTTACAGAAGTCACTATCTCGAAGAACCCAGAAACAATGACATTAACACAACCCAGAAACAACGACATTTACATAGATTGAAGTTCGAATCACTACCATTGAAAACAACAACCCTAAACCCTAGATATAAACCCAGAAATTGGGAATGATTTTAATGAACCCAGAAATTCGAGTCACGTACTTCTATTGAAAACAACAACCCTAAACCCTAAATGTAAACCCAGAAATTGGGAATGGTTTTTAATGAACCCAGAAAATCGAGATAAATTTCGATTTCAAAAACTCTAACCGCGAAAAGAGAAGAGTCGAAAATGGGAAGAGGAAGGAAGAGAAATTACCTTAAGAAATGGATCGATTGTCTGCAGATTGGTCGTCGTGCTCGATTTTGGGTCGATTTTGGGAATTAGGGTTAGGGTTCTTGAAATTGGGGGAAATTGGGGGAATTTGGGGGTTTTGGTAGGGTTGAGTGTGTTTGAGTGAGTAAAAGAAGGTTAAGGAGAGGAGAGAGTGTGTTAGTAAGGGGAGGGGCAAAACGGGAAGAAAAATCGCATAAGTCACCGGAAAGAGGAGAGAAGGACGCCTGGGGGTAAAATCTAATTTTTTTACAACTTCACGGGGGTAATTTTAACGGAAACATTTCTTGGGGGTAATTTGAAAAATGGGTAACATAAAAGGGGGTAATTAGTGATAAACTCAAAAAAAAACATAACGAGTAACGACCGATTGTATTTCGGTTGATATTTTGCATTCGATTGGGTAAATCGAGTTATTAGCGATTTTGTTGGGGTTGTATACTTGTACTATGTGTTACGAGTATGTTTTCTAAACTTCGAGGTTGTTGTCTAAGCGTGGCTTATATGTGCCGAATGTGCGTGGTATGCAGGTTATTGCGTACGTTTGAGGGTTTACTCAGAGCGCACCAAAGGTGGTGACTTTAGGTTCCTTGTTATAAAAAAAAATTATTAGCGATCAATTTAATAGTAATACGTAATGCGGACAGTAATTAATCGGTTGGTACTAAATGAGAGGAAAGAACATTGTTGAAATTCCAAAGTAGGCTTGTAGAGAACACTAGAATCGGCACGAGGTTCAACCTTCACAATATCATTGAAGTTGAAAACTCCGACAGATCGATGAATTGACAAGTGACAAAAGCAAAGTGTATTTACGCCACAAAGACGTAGAAAGGAAAGATGAATAACGAGGTCAAGAGGCCTGTCTTCGATGGAGATAAACCTATCGCATCTTGATGATCAAACACGTCTAACAAAGAACCAACGACCCGAGGCGCAAGATCAACCAACAATAAGGAGAACGCCACTCAACTATTATACGATACGGTCCTACACCACCCTAGAATATGCATGAGTCGAGAGTGAAAGTGTGAAACCAACCCACACTGGAACAAAATCAATAGCATTCCCCATTAAAGCCACTTAAATAACTACTCCACCATCCTAGTTGCAATGAAGTCTTCCATCGATGGAGATTATTTGAAGTAAAACGAAGATCAACATTAATCTAATGAGAAACAACACAAAAAGTTCCATTACAGTTGACAGAAACCACCGTAGTCAAACCATCCAAACCCAAATCAATCACAACCTCAAACTGATTAACACCAAGTTATCCCACACATGCCCTATGAGACCACAATGGATAAACAAACATCATCCCATCGAAATTTCCATGCAGACCAACCACACGGGAGAATGAACAAACAACAAAAAAAACAAGACAATTATCAAGCCCAAAAAAACAAGACGCCAAAAAGAACCCTGAGAGAACCAAACACCCAAATAAAAAACTGAAAAGAAAAAATGGGAAGAACGCTCCAAAGCAATAAACACACATTCACGATCTTACAACTATTTCAGTTTTGATCAAAACCTATAGAATTTGTCAAATTTTTGATATATGTTGTAATTATGACTAGTGTCAAAACCTTTTACACTGCTTTCTTTTCGTCCCCGCAAAAAAACTAGTGGTATTAATTAACATTCTTCTAAGTAACATACGTTAATATGTTAATTAAAGCAATATTCACAATAATATTGTATAAATTTGGTAAATACTCCGTATGAGTCAACATATCAATTTCTCATTATAATATATTCGTGTGTTCTATTTTAATTACTCCGTAGAAAATTCACGTGTATTGACAATGTTGTCAGGATCGGGATTTTACTTTTGATCGATAGGGAGGGTAGAATCGTAAGAATTCTACAAATTCACTAAATATAGTTTTTTGTTTAGCGAAAACATATGATTGAAGATCAAATTACTATTATATATCATTAATTAATTCCACTCATAAGTCATACTGTACTAATTAAGTAGTACTAGTATATGTTACTGCTCTCCTCCCCTCTTTCCCTCTCCTCCAAACCCTAAAAAAAATCCCTCTCGGGGCTGTCATCTACCAATTCTGGTAGTGGTAAGCCCCAAATTTTAATCTTTATCGTTAATTCTTAATAGTTTATTTAGATTATAATAAATCTTGTCTCTCTTTTTGGAGATTTGTCCCATCAATTGATGGGTTTGTTCCCATATTTTTTGTGGGTTTGTTCTCTCTTTTTGAGAGGTTCAAGAAGAATTATGTGCAAGATCATGGGAGCATTGAAATTTCCACGTATGGTGATACAATTGAGGTCAGATCCCGGTCTACTCTTTGTCAAAATAGAGAAAGTTCATCCTTTTGAAGACTATATCATCAGATCCATAGATTCCTTTGCAAAAGGCTGTGTCAATCAACAGTGTAACAAGGAAGAAGTAAAATCATATGTCAACAAAAGAAAAATCAACGGAAGAGGATATACTCATTCAAGCAAAGTGTCCTAACAAAGCTAGAGTAGTGAGTTGTCTTGTAATAGCTGTCAATAGAATAGAGTACTGCAATACCCACTGGGTAAAAGCCAAGGACTGATGGTATTTGACTATAGATATTAGTATGTAAGCCGCAGCAGTAAAGGCAACACTACACAAAAAAAATATAATACAATTATCAAAAACTTCAACAAACCAAACTCTTTCTTCTTTAATGTCTTCTGCTCCCTGATTCAATTTTACTCAACATGGTATCAGAGCTTGGACAGGGAAGAGGAGACTAAGCATCAAACATTTACTGATGCACAACAACCAGCATTAACTTAATTCCTCACAACCTAAAACTTCAACATAAATATACCTTAAGACAAAGCAGATTAAAATGTCTGGAGAGTTAGTAAACCCATTCTCACAACCTGAATCCAGTCTTAATACGACAACTGTGTCAAAAGCTCCCTTCTTCATGGAACCAACAGATCCATTGTACCTTCATCCAGCTGAGAGTGCACATCCCTTGGCGGTCGATACTAAACTGTCAGGGATAGACAATTATCTGGAGTGGAAGAGGCAGATGGAACTAGCCATATGTTCCAGGAGGAAACTTGGGTTCCTAACTGGTGTCACCAAAAGACCCACCAGTGATGCACTGAAACAAGATGCGTGGGACACCTGCAACAGTCTACTTATTTCATGGATTCTACAGAATGTGGAACCATCTATTAGAAAGTCAGTTCTCTACACCAAGACTGCGAAGGAGATATGGGAATATTTGCAGAAACAATTCTCTGTAAGTAATGGAGCTCGAAAATTTAGGCTGAACAAAGAATTGGATCAGCTCGAGCAAGGAAACAAGACCATCTGTGATTACTTCACGGAACTCAGAATTCTATGGCAGAATTTGGAAATCATGACTGACTGGCCTCCAGTCACACAAGTCACCTTCGAGACAAATGCTTGGCTTGCAACTTACCATAGAGAGCAGGAAGAAAGAAAGTTATTTCAGTTCTTGAATGGATTGAACTCAACCTATGCAACAATGAGAACAAACATTCTCATGATGACTCCCCTACCAACAGTGGAGGAAGCTGCAGCACTCTTTCAGCATGAAGAAGCACAAAGAAGAAATTACAAGAGTAATGACAAAATAGAGGCTGAGAATGTAGCTTTCCTTGTTGGACAGAAAGAAGGAGACAATGCACCTTTCTGTCAAATTTGTACCAGGAAAGGACATGTCAAGGAAAAATGTTGGAGGGTGATTGGTTATCCTGCAGATCATCCCGTGTCAAAAAAGTATCCTGAGAAATCTCAAGAAAACAAGCTTAAAGGGGGACATCAGGGTACAGGATACAAAGGAGCAAGATCTGGAATGAGCAGGGGAAGAGGCAATCCGTCACACAACAAGCAAGGCAGAATGGCAGGGAATGTCATGATAGGGGAAACTCAAGAGGATACTGAAAGAGCTATAACACTGACCACCCAGCAATTTGCTCAGTTAATGAGCAACCAAAGGGGAAAAGAAGTCAAGTTTTCTGACTTAGAGGATGAGTTGGAAGCCAACTTTGCAGGTATGACATATCTAAACTGTAACTATGTTACCAACCCTGCCCATGATGAGTGGATAATTGACTCAGGTGCATCAAATCACATGGTGTTTAACCTCACTAATCTAACACACCAAAGGGCACTAGCTAATAAACCAAAAATTAATCTGCCAAATGGAGTTACATCTATGGTCTCTCATGTAGGAACCTATACTTTCCCTAATGGGTTGACACTGAACAACGTACTGTATGTACCAGATTTCAGACATAACCTTCTTTTTGTGCAAAAACTCACAAGAGATGAACAATGTCATATAACCTTTTATGCTCAAATGTGTGTTATACAGGACTCACAAACCAAGATGATTAAGGGTGTTGGAAGAGAAAACAAGGGTGTCTACTATTTATCTACTAACAATAATAGAGTACATCCTAAGTTAGTAAATGACTCAACTGTAGTGAGTCAATCTAAAATATGTAATGCAACAGTTTCTGAATATGTGGCTGCTAAAGAACCGAAATCAGGTGATAATTTTCCTAATGGTAGTAGTTCATCTGATATGTTGTGTAATGAAGTATTGTCTATGAATGATAAGGAGATTAATTTGTGGCATTTAAGACTGGGACACGCACCTGAAAGCAAGTTACAATACATTCCTCATATTGCCAAACAACCTCGTCAAAATCTCAAAAGGGTATGTATAACTTGCTCCATGGCAAAACAGACTAAGCTTCCCTTTCCAAAGAGAACAGAAAAGGCTGAAAAAATCTTCAGTTTAGGCCATGTGGATGTATGGGGACCTTATAGGAAGGAAACTAGAAACAAGCATAGATTCTTCCTCACCTTGGTTGATGATCACAGTAGAGCCACATGGGTTTACCTTATGAAACACAAATCAGAAGTACCACAAATTCTGATGCACTTTTATAAATTTGTCAAAAACCAGTTCAGTACTACTATCAAAGTTCTTAGATCTGACAATGCCCTAGAACTCACTGAGGGAGAAAGTAAGAGATACCTGTTGTCTAAGGGAATATGGCAACAAACTAGTTGTGTTGATAGACCACAACAGAATGGAGTTGTGGAAAGGAAACACAGACACTTACTTGAGATCAGTAGAGCTATCAGGTTCAGTTCAGGGCTTCCATTGTCTTTTTGGGGTGATTGTGTTCTCACCGCTGCATATATCATTAACAGGCTACCCTCTCCACTTGTGCAAAACAGAACTCCTTATGAGGTTCTTTTCAAAAAAATCTCCTAATTATATGATGATGAAGGTCTTTGGATGCTTAGCTATGGCATATAACTCCACTAGAGACAAAGACAAATTCTTACCCAGGGGCGTTCCATGTATTTTCATTGGGTATCCATTGTCTCAAAAAGGGTACAAAATGTATGATATTGTGAAGAAAACTGTGTTCGTGACTAGAGATGTTAAATTCTGTGAAGGGGTGTTCCCATGTAAAATCAAAAATTTTGCTGAACACCTACCAACTCTCCAATCAGAAAGCTATGATAGCTCGTTTGTTCACCTCCTGGAAGTGTCCTCCGAGTTCATGGACATTGAACCACTTACCTTGCAAACTGAGGAAACTGTTGAGCATAACATCGAACTGCAGCAGGAAAATACAGATGAAGAACTAGAGGAGACCTTGGTCAATAGACCTCCGTCTGAAGTGGTTAACAGCAGTTCTCAGCCTGAGGCGGCTCCGACCAGACCCCAACGAGAAAGAAGGGCACCGGGGTGGACTCACGACTATGTGGTGCAAAACCCTGTGATGGCTCCCTTTAGTATTGCCAATGTTGCACAGTTGCATCTAACGCAACCCTTTGCTGGACACACAAGTCTATCAACTGCATTGCCTGATCCTACTACATTTCAGGAAGCAATTAAAGACCCTAAATGGGTAAAAGCGATGCAACAAGAACTCCAGGCGCTCCATGAGAACAGCACTTGGGTTCTAACAGATCTTCCTAAGGGAAGGAAAGCCATAGGTTGTAAGTGGATATACAAAACGAAGTACAATCCAGATGGCTCCATAGAAAGGCATAAAGCAAGGCTTGTGGTACAAGGGTTTAGACAAATGTATGGGATTGATTACGATGAAACATTCACTCCAGTGGCAAAAATGTCAACCGTAAGAGCTCTTTTGTCTGTCATAGCTATTAAGAATTGGGAGACATGCCAGATGGATGTTGCCAATGCCTTCCTCCATGGGGATCTAGTTGAGGATGTCTACATGAAGTTGCCACAAGGTTACAGTGATGGGAGTCTGCTGCCTAGTGGTCAAGGGGATTCAGGAGCAGTCCGTGATGGTCAAGTCTGCAAATTACTCAAATCTCTATATGGCCTAAAGCAAGCACCACGACAATGGTTCTCGAAATTATCATGTACTCTCGTCAATTGTGGCTACAAACAATCAAATGCAGACCACTCGCTGTTTGTTAAGCAACAAAATGGGACAACCACAGTGGTTCTGATCTACGTAGATGACATGGTCATTGCAGGAGACAGTTCACATGAAATTCAATCCCTCAAACTACAATTGAGTGCCTCCTTTCATATGAAAGATCTTGGTGAACTCAACTATTTTCTGGGTCTAGAAGTCACAAGGAGCAATGCTGGTATATTCATATCTCAGCACAAATACACTTTGGACCTTCTCAAAACCTTTGGAGTAGAAAAAGCCAGGGCAGTCAATCTTCCTGTAAATCCCTCAACAAAACTTGAACCAGGGAAAGGAAGTATACTACCACAACCCGATGTGTATAGAAAATTGGTTGGCAAACTGATCTATCTCACTATCTCAAGACTTGATATTGCCTTTTCAGTCCAACTTTTGAGTGAATTCCTTCAAAATCCCACATCCGACCATATGCAAGCTGCTAGGAGAGTTCTTAGATATCTCAAAGCTGCCCCAGGTCAAGGAGTGTTGTTTGCAAGCAACTCAGCAGCCAAATTAACGGCCTACTGTGATTTAGACTGGGCTTCGTGCCCCTATAGCAGACGATCCACTACGGGGTTTTGTGTCCTACTAGGCAGCTCTCCGATCTCGTGGAAGTCGAAGAAACAATCCGTTGTGTCCAGGTCATCTGCCGAAGCAGAATACCGAGTCATGGCCATGACCACATGTGAAGTGACTTGGTTGATTACACTATTACGAGACCTGGGTCTCAATCACCTAGGACCAGCTCATCTCAAGTGTGACAACCAAGCAGCTCTCGCTATAGCTGCAAATCCAGTCTACCACGAACGTACTAAGCACATAGAAGTCGATTGTCATTTCATTCGTGAAAAAATACAGCAAGGGCTCCTTACCACATCATATGTCAACACTAAAAATCAAGTTGCCGATGTTCTCACTAAGTCGTGTTCTATTACTCAACATAAGCATCTACTGTCCAAGATGGGAGTTACTGATTCTCCCCACTCCCATCTTGAGGGGGAGTGTAACAAGGAAGAAGTAAAATCATATGTCAACAAAAGAAAAATCAACGGAAGAGGATATACTCATTCAAGCAAAGTGTCCTAACAAAGCTATAGTAGTGAGTTGTCTTGTAATAGCTGTCAATAGAATAGAGTACTGCAATACCCACTGGGTAAAAGCCAAGGACGGATGGTATTTGAGTATTTGACTATAGATATTAGTATGTAAGCCGCAGCAGTAAAGGCAACACTACACACAAAAAATATAATACAATTATCAAAAACTTCAACAAACCAAACTCTTTCTTCTTTAATGTCTTCTGCTCCCTGATTCAATTTTACTCAACAAACAGCGATATATAGAAGGCTATGCAGAAGCGTATTATTCGAATAGCGATCTTTGTCTTAAGGATGTTCTTTATTTATTTTTAACAAATATGTATTCAGTTCAATTTGATATCGTTTGTATATGCCGTATGATTTATTATTAATGAAATTGATCCGCACTTCAAAAAAAAAAAAAAGATCAAATTACTTATTTATTCATATCTAATGATTTTAATAATCATAATATAAACTTGTTTCTACGACTTAGAAGAAATTTGAGTTTGACGATGTCATTATATTAAAATATACTCCCTCCGGACATAATTTTTCGCCCCATAGCCTTTTGCACGTAAAATAAGAAGACCAATATAAAATGTAAACAAATTAATGGTGGGCCTAAATTATTGACACATGTCCAAATATTATAGGTTAAGTATAGGATGAAAGGATAATTGAGTGACTAATCTTGTAATAAATGATAGAAAGAAGGGTAATATGGTAATTTGGGTATGATATAAAAGGAAAGTGGAAAAGTGGGGCGATAAATAAAAACCTTCTAAATAAGGAAAGCGGGGCGATAAATTGTGTCCGGAGGGAGTATACAAGTATTAGTTTTTACTACGAAGTTGGATCGTAGGATCGTATTATGATCCTACCTTTAGAAATTTTCAAGTTAATAGGATCGTAAGATTCTACAGCCATGATAGAATCGTAAGATCCAGGATCGGTCAAACATTCTTAGATTGTAAAATCGTAGAATCGTAGGATCAAATCACGATTCTGACAACAATGCTTATTGGACATGCGCTAGAAAAACAGTCAATCGTATTATGGAGTACGGAGTATAATTTACTCCCTCCGATTTTTATCTATCTTCCCCTTTGGTTTTGGGGAAGAAAATAAGGGTGTAGAAATGTGTGGTACAAAATAAAAGAAGGGAGAGAGAGAAATGTAAGGGTGATTCTAGACCACATGTTGATGGCCCAAAATAGAAATAGGGAAGAAAGGGTGTTTCAGCCCAATAAAGAAATAGGGAAGATAGATAAAAATCGGAGGGAGTATATTTTATAATACTCCGTATTAATATAATCTTAAATTAATCATAAATTTATTAATTAATGGTAGGTCAGAGAAAGAGTGATGAAACGCGACGCAAACCCAGCGGCAACGGTAACAAAAATGAGTTTGAAAAAAGCCCATTCTCACACCTCTCACCAAAATTCAAATTATCTTCCCTTCACTCACTCTCACTAACCTCATTACTTTAGAACTATAAATTCCCGCATTCCCCACTCACAACTCACACCTCACTCACTCACTCACTCACTCATTCATTTCTCCATCTCTTCACTTCTCCGATCATCGCCGCAATTTTTTCCTAGGGTTTCTACGATCTCCGATCAATCTCCAGAAAATGTCGCTGCGGCCGAACGCCAGGGTGGAGGCACGGCGGAGCGCCTACAAAGTCGCCGTCGACGCCGACGAAGGCCGCCGCCGGAGGGAGGATAACATGGTTGAGATTCGCAGAAACCGTCGCGAAGAAAACTTGCAGAAGAAGCGTCGTGAAGTTCTTCATAGTTCTACCGCCCCCGCCCCCTCCTTTGATAGCAAGGTACTTCTTCGTTCTTGATTTCTGATTTCTCACTTGATTGAAATCGTTTGTTAGGGTTTTAGTTTGTGGTTTATGCTTATAGGATTGAGATTATGCGATTGATTGATTGTATCGTTGGTTAGGGTTTTAGCTCTGTGCTTCGTTTTTTTCAGGATTGTTTGGGCGATCGTCGTATGCCACGGTTGATTTGAATTGTTGTAGGATTTTGATTATCTGGTTGATTAGTTGTTTAGGATTTTATTTCGACGATTGTTAGCTCTGCGGTTATTTGATTGCTTGTTTGTTAGGGTTCTAGTTTAGTGTTTAAGGATTAGCATTCGTCGGATGATTGCTTGTTCTGCAATTATCTTTCTGATTGGATTTTATTTGTTAGGGTTTCAGCTTGGCACTGTATTTTTGTGTTAGGATTGGTTGGGTGATTGTTGGTTTTGTCATGAATTTTGCAGATAGACAATCTTCAACAGATGATTACTGGTGTTTACTCTGATGATGCAGTTGCGCAACTCGAGTCTACTACTCACTTCCGAAAATTGCTTTCCATAGGTTTGCCTTTTGCTTATTTTATACAAAATGTAGTGTTTAATGTTAACCTTTTAGAACGTGTTCATGTATTATATGTGGAGCATTTTCAAAATGTTGGGTTGATGATGTTCTCGTATGTTTGAGATGATTGATCGATTGATTTTTAAAACTGACATACATGTGTAGCAGTGATATGATCATATATGACTGATGATCTGTGTGCTTCATAAGTTTCGTTATCCTACTTTGTTTGAATACTGGGAATGCAATTAGTTTGTTTCATGTGAGTTATATGATTGTTTTGCCCTCAATCTATTAGGTGGTTGACTGGATCAGATGCAAACGTGCGAATGTAGTATTTCAGTCTGAATTAGTTTTTCAATACAGAATTGAGTGCTGATGGATGTCTTAATTCACCATCTTAAAAATAATACTTCGTTGAATGGAATATGTCTTGTTTTCACATAATGTAGAAGTGACATTACTCTTGAGTTTAATTGTTCATAGACTTACATAGAGTGCTTCTGCTACAGAACGTAATCCTCCTATTGAAGAAGTTGTTAAATCTGGAGTTGTACCTCGTCTGGTTGAGTTTCTGGGCAGAGACGATTATCCTCAACTTCAGGTTTGTTTTTATTGCATCACTTTTGTAAATTGCTGTGATTAAATGAGAAAAACGCAGTTATATTAACCCCTATTGATCACTCGCTCTGCTCAGTTTGAGGCGGCATGGGCACTCACAAATATTGCTTCTGGGACTTCTGAGAACACCCAAACGGTCATTAATCATGGAGCTGTACCTCTTTTTGTCAAGCTTCTTAGTTCACCGAGTGATGACGTCCGTGAGCAGGTACAATTCGATCTGAATTTTATTTTTTGGAATGCTATAAGCATATAATTATCTTTCACATTATGGGGCTGGTACATGTGGTTAACCGTGAAATTGGAGGTCTGGACGAAGTTGGAGGGTTGGGCTTCGTAGCTATGTCACAATCTATACTTCATAGCTTTGGTCTTTGTAGTATGTTGCACTTTGTGTCTGTAATTGGTGAATGTGAGAACTACAAAGTGCATCAAAACTGATGTTGGTTATGGGTTGCTTGAAATTTTGTACCCAGCTCTGTCATTTTACAATTTTGATGGGTGGATTGATTAAGGGCTATGAGGATAAATGCTACGGAGCTTGTGCGCACTTGTGTTTACTAATTACTTGGTTATCTAGTTTTCGTTTCGTATTTTTGACTAGCTTCTTTCTCACTGCAGGCTGTCTGGGCATTAGGTAATACTGCCGGGGATTCGCCAAAATGCCGTGATTTTGTCCTTTCTCAAGGTGCTTTACGGCCGTTACTGGAACTGTTCAATGAGCATGCCAAACTATCTATGTTGCGAAATGCCACATGGACTTTGTCGAACTTCTGCAGAGGCAAGCCACAACCATCATTTGAACAGGTTTACCTCTATAGCTTGTTTTGAGATGAATCTCCATTTTGTATCTCTAGGTGAAGTGATCAAGAGAGCTAATTTTTCATGTGTTTAAACTGTATTTGGCAGACAAGTCCTGCTCTTCCAGTCATTGAGAAGCTTATCAATTCAAATGATGATGAAATCCTTACAGATGCTTGCTGGGCATTGTCGTATCTCTCTGACGGTAATAATGACAAGATTCAGTCGGTGATTGATGCCAATGTAGTCCCCCGGCTGGTGGAGCTTTTACTGTAAGTATTATATTACACCTTTACGTTTTGTTAATTTTGTTGTTCAAGCCCCATTGTCTAACAATGGCATTAATCTTGCAGTCATCCTTCTCCAACCGTTCTTATACCTGCTCTTCGAACTGTTGGAAACATCGTCACTGGTAATGACCTCCAAACTCAGGTACCTGCTTCTCTACTCTACTATAACAGATTAGCAGTGCTTATTTATAATTTGCTAATTACTACGAGTATTTATTTTGGTTTTGAGCACATTTGACTATACGAGTGTTTTACAACATTCATTGAACTTACCGTGTTTGCATGTGTCTTCTCCAGTGTCTCATAGATCATCAGTCACTTCCTCGCCTCTTCAATTTACTGACTCAAAATCACAAGAAAAGCATAAAGAAAGAAACCTGTTGGACCATTTCAAACATCACTGCCGGGACTAAGGATCAGATACAGGCAAGCAATTTTCTGTTCATAGTTGTGGTCATTCGTGTACACTAGTTTGGATTTTAGTTTATTTTCCAAATGCTTCACAAGTCCCTAATTCCTTGTTTTGTTTTGCGCATTTAAGTTCAAAGCTTTGATTATATTTTGCATGTCTTCTTTTTTTAGAAGATAACCCATGACACTATTCATTCTGTGGAAAAATTGCAGGCTGTTATTGCTGCAGGCATAATAGGTCCACTAGTCCATCTGCTGAACGACGCGGAGTTTGAGATCAAGAAAGAGGCAGCTTGGGCTATTTCGAATGCTACTTCTGGAGGTTCCCATGACCAGATTAAGTATGCTGCTGTTCTGTTTATTGTCCTCAGCTATTTTCTACATTACAATTTTTTTCTTAATACTTGCATTTTCTTTAGTCTTTAGATATGCTTGATTTATTGATAGTCAAATTTGAGTGTTTTCAGACAATATAAAATAGGTTTTCAGACAATATAAATTTGACTGTCTTTAAAACTGATGATATTTAAAATAGGTTTTAATTCCAAAAATAAATCAAACAACCATTTTTTAGATAATACTCCTAATATTAGTATTTTAACTCGTACTTAAAAAAATTAATCGCCTAAGCTACAAAGTCGAAATGCGGACAATGATTATAGAATAGAATGTGGTTGGTGGCAATAGCTAAAAAGTTTATCTGCAACCAGTCATCATTAAAAAAATAATGGCCTAAGCTACATAAATTGATCAGCAAAGTCAATAATGGGCAATGATTATAGAATAGAATGTGGCTGGTGGCAATAGCTAAAATGTTATCTGCAATTCAGGTTCTTGGTAAGCGAAGGATGTATCAAGCCACTATGCGATTTGCTAGCTTGCCCTGATCCAAGGATTGTCACAGTCTGCCTGGAAGGTCTTGAGAATATACTGAAGGTTGGGGAAGCTGATAAGAATCTCGGTACCACTGGAGATGTGAATGTATTCGCTCAAACAATTGAAGAAGTTGAAGGCTTAGAGAAGATTGAGAATTTGCAGAGTCATGACAACACTGAGATTTATGAGAAGGTAGTCAAATTGTTGGAAACATATTGGATTGAAGAAGATGAGGAAGCAACGCCTACTGCTGCTGATGCCTCGCAAAACGGATTTCATCTTGGTGGAGATGCTCCACAAGGTGGATTCAAGTTTGGTTAAGGTAAAGTACTAAGCTGATCTCGTGTCGTTACTTTTAATTCTTTTTGTGGTTCAAGGTTTCTTAGCGAATGAATAAATCTGCCGACAGTTGTGAATGGTGGTCTACTGGCGATGTCTGGGTATTTTGATGTTATCAGATGTCCACGAAGGGACGGGTATTTGGGTGTTTGGACTAATGTATAATGTGAAATCTCAAGATTGAGTTTATTGTTACATGTTGACTTTTATTACCACTCTTTCCCAATCTTTTTATATACTATAATGGGGCATTTTTGAAGCCAAGCCTTTTCTTAAAGAGAGTAGGTCTCTCTTAATACCCGACCCGTCTTAAGACTAAAACGGGTCAAATAACATTCCATTTGGCTAGATAAGACAATTGTTTTGCTAATCCTATGGGCTTTGCTTTCGTCTTATCATTGATATTTGACTTGTTATAAGTTTGTGATTGATATCACTGTCACAAACAAGGATTTGTGTTTCTTAAATCGGTAACATGTGATTATTTTTGGTGCCAATTCACAGGATGTGCAATTTTGATCAAGTGAAGTTTCCAAGTCTGCTGAAGGTTAAAATGTTAGCTGATGTCGAGGTTATTGTCGGGTCCATTAGTAGTCATACTTATGGTCGGGATGCTCGCTAAGCACCTCAGTGATTGTAACAACGCACCATCGTCTGGCATTCTTTCTGATGCCATCAATTGAACACAAAAAAGGGTAGTCTTAAAGAGTCATATAGATAGTCTGTAGCAAAAATACACTTTCGGGTGGGTCGGTCCACCCATCATTGAATTTTGGTCATTTGTACGGGAAGCCCTCCTCTTGAGGGTATACGCTTAAATACTCCTCATCAATCACGCTTTAACTCTATTGAGTCTTGTAATGTCATTTTTTACTTAATCAAAGACACATTTCACTACGTGCACCTCAAATCTTTTTATTATTCCATCGAAGTTGTGAAAAAAAAAGTCTTTTGTGCAACACTACCTACAATTCAGGAGGTCTCACTCTCATGTGAGACCATCTCATATGAGAATTTATGCCTACAATTTGTGAATTTGTTAGAAGTAAAGTTTAGACATTTCTCTTTTGTCAAATTGACTATGCACAGATAAAAAGGTAAAAAATACTCTCTCCGTATCTATATATTTGTTCACTTTGTCTAATACTATGTGAAGGATATTTTAATAAAAGTGGACGAACATATAGATACGGAGGGAGGGAGCAGGTGATTTTAACTTCACGCGATATCATTAGCACTGCAGAGAGTGCCAATTGTAAAAGTTAAGGATGCCGACTTAGACCAAGTTGGTTGCATCATCTCTACCCTTGAATTGCTCTCTAATTTAAAGTGAATGATGATAATAATGATGATAAACACACACTCACTCAACCCCCAACTATCCATCCGTTGAATGTTACTACTACTACTACTAAATGACAGTATGATCCCCACATCCTGTACACAGAAAGTGACCCGTAAGAGCACTGAGAGGCCGTTTCCCCACTCCGGGTCAGAGGGTATGTAGGACATGGAAGCTCCTCTCTTCCATGTGATTGTAGCTTCATTCAAGTCCTGCATTATTTTGTCCTGCCTTTAATCTCACTCAAAAGACACCTTCACCCAGTTTCCCTCACTTTTGTCATTGAACTTGTCTAATCCCCCCTTCAATAATATATATATATTGCAATATATCTTATCTTTGTAGTAGTATTAAACATAAGATGAAGAACCAAGAGCGATACGGTGAGGTAGAGGTGGATGATGAATGCAGCAGCCTGCCAGACCACGACTGTCACTGGTGGCGAGGGTGCGCCACCAGTGAGGAAATGTCGATGCTGAAGATCAACACTGTGAGTGATGTCGCGGAGTTCAGTCCGAGGCTTAAGGTGATGAGGGAGTTGGAGAGGCTGGCTATGGTGGCACCGGACGGGCTAGATGATCTTCGACATAGGCTCGTGTCGTACAGGGCGGGTGACTTGTGGGTCCCTGTTGGAGGGGTGCAGAAGGAGGGGATGGATATTCCTCCTCAAGTCACCATCCTGTTGGTTGGCTTTGCTGGTGCTGGCAAGAGCTCTTTCGTCAACCTTATGTATAGCGTCCTTGGCAGAGCTGGCATCATACCCTTTGCTCAAACTTCAGGTATATATTACATTACTACCACTCGTTTTCACAAATTCTTGCTTAAAACGGGAATATTACTTCGTATACTTTGAAAGCATAATGCCTAAAAACTAGCACAACGCTTGTCTTATTATCGATCCATATAGGGTAGGGTGCTATATTGCTATTTGACTCGTCTTAATCTTAAAAAACTAGTGTATTTTTTGAAATTGGTAGAGAAAATTACAGGACGATCTTATGTATAATTATATGTGTAAGACGAGCTCATTAGCCCTTTAGGAATATACAAGACCGCAAGGATTTAGTTAGAGGATCATACATGAGACGATCTCATACGAGACTCACTATGTTACTTGAATTTGTGTCGATATGTTAGTTGTCAGTGATGTTGCATCTTTCTCTAGAATCACATTTGCAAAAAGTCTAAAACCCGTAAATAAGTTGTTGCTTGGATTTGAACCAAGATCATGAATATCACTGCTCGTAATTTTATCGGTAGCTGATATGTGCTATAAGGATCTATGTTGATTTCATATTAATAAATGTGAATGTGAATGTGAATGAAGATTGAACGGCAAATGTAGATGAAAATGTGAGAGTTTAATTTTGTGAATCGAATTATTATGTAGGGAGCTCGTCGACTTGTGGGTCGACAACAATGGTGTTAGAAGAACACAATGTGACAAGATCAATGAGGGCTGGATTCTGCGTGTATGATTCACGGGGTTTCGACTACAATGATCGACATGGCGACAACCTTGTTGAGCTGTCAGAATGGACTGGCGTCGGAGTGAAACACAACCAAGTTTGTCGAAGATCAGTGGACGGGTCAGACTATATGAGTCTCGGTTCCTCATCAAAATACGCTAAGAGACCCGTGAACTGCGCAATGGTCGTTGCTAACATGGCAGAGATTTACGAGGATGTGAAAACTAATGGCGGATTTAAGCTTTTGGAGGCAACCAAAGAAGTTTTCTGCCACCCGGGTTTGAAGAAAGGCAGTAAGTTTAATCTTGGTCGTTTACTCGTTTTCACGAAGATCACGGTATGAATGAATGACAGCATTGTTTTTGTTGCAGATCAGAACCCGATACTGATCCTGACACACGGGGATAGGCTGGAAGCATCAGAAAGACTGAATGCGCGAGCGAAAATCTGTGGATACTTGGGAATATCGGAAACAAGTGGAGTATATGACATAGTATGCATGACTGAACACGGAGTGTCGCCTGAGGAATGCGACCCTGTAACATCGTATGCATTAAGCGAGGCTGTTTACAGGGCACTCCTGATCTCGGACATGAGCCACCCACCTAAGCTCAACTTCAAAGACTCGGCCATCTACTGGCTCACTTGGTTGCTGTACTGGATTGGTGTGCTGTTTGCGTTTCTTGCTCGGATTTTCAACAGTCCGAGCCAGAAATATAATCGGATGAAATGAGACCGCAGTGTTATGACATTGTAGTGTTGTTTGGGTTGATGTTTTGGCGATGATGCCAGTAATATTATTATGTTCGTTGTGTTGAAAGAAGAGAGATAATTGTTAGAATACAATTCAAATACTTTCCTATGTTTTAGGATCATGGTAGTTAGTGACCTTAGAAAATGGTCTTAGTTGTTGTTTCAATTTCCCTAAAATCAGAGAAATGTAAGGAGTAGCTCCTACTATTCTGGCATTCACTTAGACGTGCAACATGGAGTTTGTTGCTTTATTTTCCCCTTCTATTTAAGCATTGTAATCTGATTTTAATAATATATCAGTTTTTTCTCCCTTCCTCAAATTTGTTCAGTTCAGTTAAAACCTCACAAAACTACAACAAATTGGTATCAGAACATTCTGGGTTCGTATCCTAGAACTTGCTTGTCATGGCTTCAAATGGCTCAAATAATTTATCTCATTTGCCAATATTTAAGGGTGAAAAATATCAATTTTGGGAATTGAAGATGAAAACCCTGTTTAGGTCACAAGAGCTGTGGGATTTAGTTGAGCATGGGTTTACAGATGTTAAGTCTAGTGAACCAGATGCTACACTCAAAGAAACAAGGAAGAAAGATGCCAAGGCTTTGTTTCTTATACAGCAGGCCTTAGACGAGGTGGTGTTCTCTCGTATTGCATCTGCTGCTACATCCAAAGAGGCCTGGGATATTCTGAAATCTGAATATCTGGGTGATAAGAAGGTGGTCAAGGTGAGACTACAGACATTAAGAAGAGAGTTTGAGACTTCTCTCATGGGTGACAAAGAGTCCGTGCAAGACTATTTGTCCAAAGTATCAGGAGTAGTTCAGCAGATGAAGGCATATGGAGAAAAAATAACAGATGAGCAGGTTGTTGGGAAGGTATTAAGGAGCCTGACAAAGAAGTATGACTACATTGTGACTGCCATTGAGGAGTCAAATGATTTAGAAACATATTCATTTGATGATTTAATGGGTTCACTACTAGCACATGAGGAGAGGATAACAAGATCCTCTGAGAAAAGGGAAGAAAAAGCATTTCAGACTTTTCAGAACAAAGATGATCATCAGTCTGAAAGGTCTGGCAGAGGAGGCGGCAACAGAGGTAGAGGAAGAGCAGGCTTCAGAGGAAGAGGGCGTGGGCGTGGTGGCAGGAATTCTGGCCACTCATCACAGCCATCTGAAGGCCAGTCCAAGGACACTCAAGCAACAAGAGGTCCAATGAAGTGCTATTACTGCAACAAGCCGGGGCATAAAGAGGTTAACTGCTGGCAAAAAGAAAAGGATCAGAATGAACAACAGACTAACTCTAAAGTCAATGTTGCAGAAGAAGAAAGACTTTTCCTCACAAGAAATGGGGCACAAGAAGTTGCTGGAAATGTTTGGTACATTGATAGTGGGTGTTCAAACCACATGTCAAGTACCAAGTCTATGTTTAAGGACTTGGATGAATCCAAGACAAGTAAAGTTAGACTTGGAGATGATAAGCAGTTGAGTGTTGAAGGGGTTGGAACTGTTGCTGTCAAAACTGAGCAAGGTAACATAAAATTACTCCATCAAGTACAGTATGTACCTCTATTAGCATATAATTTATTGAGTGTCGGGCAGTTGTTAGAATCTGGTTTCTCACTACTATTTGATAATAATTCTTGTGAAATTAAAGATAAAAAATCAAATGAGATAGTGGCTATGACATCAATGGGAAGGAATAAAATGTTTTCCTTAGATTTGGTAAGAAATGCTAATAGAGCTTTGACAGTGAAAGAAGATGATAAGGCTAGACTGTGGCACCTAAGATTTGGGCATTTAAATATGCAGAGTCTAAGATTACTAAGCAATAAAGAAATGGTAGAAGGGTTGCCAAAATTGGGTGAACTAAGTCTGTGTGAAGGGTGCATTTATGGGAAACAGTCTAAGGGATCATTTCCAATTGGTAAGGCATGGAGGGCTGGTGAGTGTTTAGAATTGGTTCACGCTGATTTGTGTGGGCCAATGCAAACTGAGTCTCTAGGTGGAAGCAAATACTTTCTCCTATTCACAGATGATTACAGTAGACTAAGTTGGGTGTACTTCTTGCAATCAAAATCTGAGTCATTTGAGTTCTTCAAAAAATTTAAAATCATGGTGGAAAATCAGAGTGGAAAGAAATTGAAGAACCTTAGGACAGATAGGGGAGGTGAGTTTACCTCAAAAGAGTTTGCAAATTTTTGTGAGAATCAAGGAGTGAACAGAGAGTTAACCGCTCCATATACACCGGAGCAAAATGGAGTCGCAGAAAGAAAGAATAGAACTGTAGTTGAGATGGCTAGGAGTATGCTAAAGGGAAATGGACTGCCAAATGAGTTATGGAGCGAGGCAGTGTCCACTGCTGTGTATATCTTGAATATCTCACCAACTAGAGTTATTCAAGATAGGACACCTTATGAAGTTTGGAAAGGAAGAAAGCCTAATGTAGATCATCTAAGAGTTTTTGGATGCATAGCATACACCCTAGTCAATTTAAGGACAAAGCTTGATGAGAAGTCTATCAAATGTGTATTTATTGGGTATGCTACTCAGTCCAAGGCATACAAACTGTATAATCCTGAAGATGGGAGCATTATAATCAGTAGAAATGTTATATTTGCTGAGAATGAAGTATGGGATTGGTCACTTCAGATTAATAATCAGAGAACACTCACATTTGAATTTGAGAATGGCTCACAGGAGGATAATGATCAAGCTGTGCAAGGAAATGCTACACCAGAAACTCCACCAGGAAGACAAGACACATCAGAAGACTCATCTTCTTCTGATGAGTCATCACCAAGGAAAATGAAATCACTTGAGGAAATATATGAGTCATGTGGATTTGCTCTTGTTACTGCAGAGCCAATTCATTTTTCTGATGCTGCAAAGCAAGTTGAGTGGCAGCTTGCCATGGAAGAAGAAATCAAGTCTATCCAAAAGAATAGAACTTGGGAATTGGTCGATCTACCAATTGGCAAGAATGTTATTGGTTTGAAATGGGTCTTTAGGACCAAATTCAATACAGATGGGAGTGTGCAGAAGTATAAAGCAAGATTGGTGGCTAAAGGATATGCACAATTAGAGGGAATCGATTTTGAGGAGACTTTCTCACCAGTGGCACGATTTGAGACAATTAGGGTTATCTTGGCTCTAGCTGCTCAATTGGGGCTGACCGTGTTCCAATTTGATGTCAAGTCAGCCTTCCTTAATGGAGAATTGAAGGAAGAGGTGTATGTGGAACAACCATTGGGTTTTGTCAAAGAAAATGAGGAGGGAAAGGTCTACAAATTGCAGAAAGCTTTGTATGGGTTAAAGCAAGCTCCTAGAGCTTGGTATAGCAGGTTGGATGTGTTCTTTACAAAGAATAGGTTTGAAAGAAGTGAAAACGAACCTACTTTGTACATCAAAAGATCATCTAATGCTGAATTTCTAGTGGAGTTTGAAATGTCCGATCTAGGAAAGCTACAATACTTTCTTGGGTTAGAAGTGAGCCAAAGTGAAGAAGGAATTTCTGTCTCTCAGAAGAAGTATGCAAGGGATTTACTGAAGAAGTTCAGAATGGAGGATTGTGACATTGCAATTACTCCAATGAATACCAATGAGAAATTGCAAAGGAATGATGGTACAGGAGAAGCTGATGAGAAGCTGTACAGGAGCATCGTGGGAGGACTGAACTACCTCACCCACACAAGACCAGATATTGCATTCAGTGTTAGTGTCGTGTCAAGGTTTCTGCACAGTCCAAGCAAGCAGCATCTTGGAGCTGCAAAAAGAATTCTGAGATATATTGCATGGACAGCAGAAAATGGTATTTGGTATGAGGCTTCTGATTCAGATAATTTCAAATTAATTGGCTATACTGACAGCGATTGGGCAGGCAGTTTGGATGATAGGAAAAGCACATCTGGTTCAGTTTTTACTTTGGGATCAGGTGCAATTACGTGGAGCTCAAAGAAGCAGGATACTGTAGCGTTATCATCAACCGAGGCAGAGTATATTGCTTCAGGTGCAGCAGGCAGACAAGCTATGTGGTTACGAAAATTATTGGCTGATCTGGGAAATGAACAAATAAATGCTACAGAAGTTTGGTGTGACAGTAAGTCTGCAATTGCCATGACCAAAAATCCCGCATTCCATTCAAGGACGAAGCATATAGATGTTCAGCATCATTATATTAGAAGGCTGGTCAGTAAAGGGAGCATTGAATTGAAATTCTGTGGAACAAATTATCAAAGTGCAGATTTGTTCACAAAGAGCCTGTCTCAAGCCAAACATCAATTTTTCATGGAAAAGATTGGTATTCGAAGCATTTGAATTAAGGGGAGGTGTTAGAATACAATTCAAATACTTTCCTATGTTTTAGGATCATGGTAGTTAGTGACCTTAGAAAATGGTCTTAGTTGTTGTTTCAATTTCCCTAAAATCAGAGAAATGTAAGGAGTAGCTCCTACTATTCTGGCATTCACTTAGACGTGCAACATGGAGTTTGTTGCTTTATTTTCCCCTTCTATTTAAGCATTGTAATCTGATTTTAATAATATATCAGTTTTTTCTCCCTTCCTCAAATTTGTTCAGTTCAGTTAAAACCTCACAAAACTACAACAATAATGACTGAAACAATGTATGTGTTGTGTGGTTTACTGTTCAAATTTGATGATGAATTTGAGTACAGTATGTATGTATGTACAACTAACTGCACGTCTGTCGTCTGTCTGCACATGCCTTGCTTCTTAACGTACAGTCGTTCATAGCATCCGAATAGCTCGTAATGTTGCATCTCTTCCAAGACCGCCACACCGGGACCTACCCTTTCACCACTATACGGGTTTCTTTGCATTAAAAAATAAATTAAAACCATAATATTATTGTCTATGTCTAAATATGTTTTTCTTTAGTTATGATGACATACATAATACTATAATAGGAGAAAGAAGCACCTGGAGTGCATGAGTTAAAACTTGATTGAAATTCCAAAGAGTTTCTGGTTCACACCATATCGTAGATGATATCAAAAATGTTTTAGTATAGAGATTAAGATTAGGTACTCTGGGACAATAGGTCGTAGTAGAAAGAACAATGATTATCCACGATTATATTCAATTTTTTTAATGGAAAAGAACATTATTGGTAGGGAGTAGTAGATGCAGAAAGGATTTAAATAGTTAGTCTCATATGAGACCGTCTCACAATAACTTATCGTGATACCGGCTAATAGGAATTGTGGGATTCAAATTGGGGTGATAGTAAGTATTTGAGGTAATAAGTAGACTACTTACGTAAGGGGGGTGAGTGTTTATGGTGGTGGGAGGTTAAGACAAATATATAGGGCAACTATAGAATAAGAGTAGGTCTCCTGAGAGACGATTTCTCATTAACTTTACTGAAAGACTAAGTACAAATGGAAGTAACAGTGGTACCAAACCTAATAGAAGTAGGTACGATTAACATAAAAGAGTATACAAATTATAAAGAGGTACGCTTGTTATAAAAACAGGTACAAAACAAAGTTATCATTTAAAGGTACGAATATGACATAGAGTGGTAGTTAAGAATGATCTCTCAATAAGTTATCGAGAGACCGTCTCTGCCAAGAATTTGTGATAGAATAATGGATGTGTAGTGTGTCGTTACACCACCGTATATTGTGGTCCGCCTTCTTCTTTTTTTCCTCCATCATTGGATACTCCCTTTTTTTCTTTTCTTTTTTTTTAAAATTTTAAATCTTTATTTTGAAATCCTTTACACAGTTTTATTCTATTTTTTCAATAATGGTCTTCACTTATGACATTTTTAATATCTTTACATTACATGCTTGCATTGGCATTGCTACTTTCCTACTTTTCAATATTAAAAATGGATGAATAAACTGAATTGTCCAAATCCACAATATAATATACTGTAATCAAGATGGTTTAGATGACCAAAACAAATATTTCTATTGTAAAGAATGGTCAGTGCACATACTCCCTCGTGACAACAACGTGACTTTGATACCATCATGACTAAAACATTTGAAATGATGGTTGAAACTTGAAACTTCCTGTATATTCAATAAAAATGAAACGTAATAACTACTTTATATATTATTTGTATTTGTAAAAATAATTGTGGAAATACATAGATACTATATTAATTCGGTTTTTTAAACGTGTGCCCAGTGGACACACGTTAATATCTTAATTAAGAAATAAATCATCTTATATATATAGTCTAAATAGGGTAATTAAGAGTTGATATTTCAATTTATCAGGATAATATAATTATGATTTCTTCCTTAATTAACATATTAATATGGGCACACGTTAAAAAATCTGATATTAATAAAATATGTTTGTGATGGAGTAGGCCGGACAGAAGAAGGTGGAAAGGAATTGTACGTAGAGGGGCAACTAGAAGCTGTCGGATGTATAATTCAATTCAATACATAATCTAATCTAATAATAATAAGATAAGGAATCAAGTCCTAATCATGTTGTAATCATACAAACACAAATGTATATCAGTATATATGTGTGTCTGTAGATGATCGAGTTTATTTGGTCACTCGTGCATCATCGAATCTACGCCTTTTAATTCATTTATTTGGGTCAATCATTGTTTACATAAATGTGAATATATATATATATCTTCGCTAATCTAGGTTTGAAAAATAACTCGATCCCTTCTTTGATCACCTGAGACGTCAATCTCTCGATAACATTATTGAAAGATCAGCAGATCACCTATTTATTGTTTTTGTAAGAGGTCGATTATATGGTCTCTCAACAATGATTATAACATTACTGAGAGACGTCTCATATAATGACAGGATACAGTTATTTAATTTTCATTTTTCATGTTACGTCTCCCACTAATTTAGTGATGCGATCCCATGAAGGGATTATTTCGAGGGTAATGTGATTGATCATAATAAGATCATTGATCAATTCAACTTGTTTCTCTCAGCATTATTAGAATATATAAAGTGGAGGAGTATGTAGCGAAGTATTTGATGAAGGATTAAAGATGGATAAATACTCGCTCATGCAACAAAAAAAAAAAAGAGCACAAAGGCAAAACTGACGTAAATGAAAGCTTTAACTCAAAAAAGTAAATATTCTCTTCATGTTCAAAAGTCAAAGCAACTCTTTTACACAAAACCTAGACCATATATATTTCCCAAAGGAGTTACTGCCCATTTTGTAAGTAAGAGTACATACTTTCATCAAAGTTTCAACGAGTCTTCCTTGTAACAGGTATATCCGTTACAAGGTTATCACGGCTTAAATATGATAGAAAAGATGAAAATACATTGTCTTGATATTAGCAATATATTTGTCTTATTCATGCTTATGGTATGGTATTTGACCCGTTATACGTTTATGAACAGTAATTTGCGTTAAAGTTTTACGTCCCAATGTTGGAGGTCACCGTGTTTCTACGAGTATTTGTTAGGAGGAACTCGTAAAAAAAAGGAAGATAAGAATGTACGATGGAAAATAAAAGATGAAATAGAAGCGAATTTTTTTTATATAGTACGGAGTAATAAATTAACAACCTATTACCACTAAGATTTTTCACTTTAAAATTTATCTTATTAATTAAGTATAAAATTCTTATTATAGATGTGACTAGAAGATAATCCACCCAATATTTAATTTCATTTTTTTTAATGCATTTCTTAATCAATGCGTCAAAACAAAGCGAAAACATCACTGTTGAGTGGAGTGGAGGGAGTACTAAATTTCGTAAATGACGTATTTTTCATTGCAACTACATTGGAGTACTACGTGTCATATACGGTGTATCACAATAATTATTGTGTACATTGTTGTACCAAGTAACATATTTAAAAATTTACAATTTACAGTAAAAAAATATTTTAGATTAATGAGTGATCACTTTTAAATAAATATAATATATATCACTTCTTACAATAACACAAGTGGTCACCATTTTTATTTTTTTGAATTTATTTCACACACGATATGATAATTGTATAATATATTATAATTTGTTTTTTTTTTTTTGGGTACATTATATTGTGTGATGCAATTAATAGTCTACTACCCGTGCCAAATTAAATGAGTCGTATCCTCGGAGGGTCACGAATTCTACATTGTACATTGCCTTGTACAGTAATAATGAAGTTGTTAATGCAATTATTGGAGGATCCAAATTTAGGGCAAAATACTATGTGTCACCAACTAACGACCTTCTACTCTAATATCCTAATACTCTGCCTCCCGTTAATTTGTTTCTCGCTTTTCATTATTTTTTTACGATAAAAATATCGGTCTTAATTTTAAAATCATTTAAATTATTGTTAGGATTATTGTCTCACATCACCAATTTATAGTCTATTTTTATGTTTTAAAAGAAACCTATAAAAGTTGCTAACAATTACAGAGTATCATAGCATATGGTAATATGGTATAGATACGATGAATATTTTTTTTTTTGGTTCAACGAAAAGCGAACTTGAAATCAATATAAAGGACGAGAGATTTGAACCTGAGACCTACTGTCCCATAGCACTAGTCTTAACTATTGGACTAAGACATGTTCGGTAGATACGATGAATATTTAAGTAGTCTTTAGACCTACTATTTTTATCTTACCGATCATACTTAATCTGTCATGAAATTAAAAATCCATCCGCAACAAGATACGTTGGTTCAAAGGGTTACCCCTAATATTTAGTGGGACATGCTAAATCATACCCAACTTTTTACTATTTCATACCCACGTTTCCCAAACTGCCCTTCTCATTTTTTCCAATCAATTCATCATTTCTTTCTCTTTTCCCTCTTTCTTTCTCCAATCAATTAGGTTTAACTAGAAAAAAATTAATAATATAACATCCAATTTAATAACTATATTAAGAAGTAAATTATTAATAAAAACAACACACTGTAGACACCCGCATTTTGACTGCCACGTGTCTATGGTAGTCTCCGAAAAACACCCGATGATGATTGGACGTCAACGTGACTTAGTATACTCGGATTTGGGCTCGGAATTCATAATATCCGACATGGACTTTTTAGCGGAGTAAAATCTCACAAAACAGACCTCAAATTCAGGCCCAGTGGGTCGTTCCGAGTCAAATAAGACTAATTTGGGCCAAAACCGACACCAAAAGTAATTCCCGTCTTTTGGCGACCGGGTCAAAACCCGGTCAAAGGCAAAACCGTCTCAGAAATCAGCTGAAATCATTTAAGCGCCCAAATTCAAATTCAAAAAACAAGTCAAAACAAACAAAATATTCTTTCCCCTTTTATCTCATCTTCGTTGATCCACTCGATCGAGTGGATTGACCCACTCGGTCGAGTGGAGCGCTTCGAACCGGGCTTGGCCCATTTGTTAAGGCACTCGATCGAGTGCCCCTAGGTCGTGGGAAACGTCTATAAATACCGACTCATTCCCATGCATTTGCAACTTTTTTTTCAGAACTTTTCACCACCTCTTTGCCCTACATTTTTCAGTCACATACCAACCCTACATCCCACCTTACAAACCTTAGAAACCCTAAGTCAAACACATCAAAAAACCGAGTTCTAGTCCCTCGATAAACCGACATATACACATACATATCCATACACACCGTAACTCGCGTGCATCCTCGATACTCCCAAGCTTTGTCACTGTTGAGGGTGTTCCAAACTCCTTTTTAATCTCTTTTAAATATCGTTTCTATGCGCATTTTCATATCGTTGTATCGTAGTAACACGTACACATACACTAACTTTTTCATCTTTTCGCATTTCTAATTTTGCATCTTTTTTATATCGTTACTAACTCTAATAATACCGCGTATATAATATTAATATCAAAAGTCGGTTTTGAAATGTTGAACTACGATAATCACATTCGATCCGTCTAATCCCTTTACGAGCAACGACGGAGGTGGAGCCCTTTCGAGGAGCCCCGCCCCAATGTACTCAAGGGCGTGACGTGATCGTGATTCGTCGTAGTTGAACATACTTAATTCCATTTCCATAATTGGTTCGAGACCCGTTGACACGAATACCGACATCACATAACCCGAAAGGGTTAGTTTCGATGTCGTGACGTAGAGGGATGCATCTCGTTACTAATTCAAAGTTTCATAATCTAACGCAAACGTTTTCATAAAGACTCCGGTGACGGTATTATAATCGTTCATACACGATTATAGTACCGGAGGCCGAGTCGAATACAAATCGTGCGATATTTGTATTTGACTTGGCCGATCATCGATTTCAAGTCATAAAATCGAGCAAATCACTACTCGTACAGGGGGCACTCGACCGAGTGCCATAGGCCACTCGATCGAGTTGCACCCCAAAAATAGGGCAGTAGCCCCATTAACGACACACTCGACCGAGTGCCATAAGGCACTCGATCGAGTAACCCCCCAAAATATGGGCAGTAGCCACGTTAATAGCACACTCGGTCGAGTCAATCAATGACTCGGTCGAGTGGGTCTGGCAACTCAGAAACCCGAGGGCTTGGACATATATTCTGAGCCCCGTTCTCATCGACTTTAGACCATCGACCGACCCTTCATCATTTTTCAAAACGCTACACATGTCACGACACGTAGAACGACTTTGACCACTTTTACGTGATAAGTCGGGACAAGACTACGGAATGTGAGACTAGGCTAGCAATACGCCACAATCTCATATTTCCGTCCTTCACTTAATACGTAACATAATACGTATTTAAGCGGGGTAGTCCATCTACATAATTTCGCGGTCTAGTTTACATATGGGTCCGTTTTTACCTTTGTGTTATGTTATTTTGTTTATGTCGTATTGTGAATTCCGGGTTGTATTTCCGTCCGTGTAGCTTGTACGCTTTTATTCCTTTTTCGAGCTTTATTTATTATTTGCTTTTACGCTTTATAAATGAACCTCGCATGCTAAACCATTTCGACCAATAATTAGATGCATTAAATGACGTAGTTAACGCAAAATTCGCATGCTTAGACAAAACGCTGTTTGCATATCATTTCGTTATTTTACTAGCGCGCTTATCATGAACACGAACGATGTCTTAGTAGAGGCCGCCATGTGCGGGCGGGGTTGGGTGTCCTTAGTGGGCTTCCCAACACGTACCCTCACCCCTTACTCAGAACCTTTGGTTTCCGGATGTCCGAAACCCTTGGCGAACGAGAGTCATTCTTTACACGATTACCGGTATAGATGGTATCGGTATCGCAATGCAAAGGGACGAGCCCCATGAACTCTGAAATCGGAGTGGGCTTACTTTGTGTAAAGCCCATGACGACATAGAGTGGGCTCGTATGGTTCCGAATAACCACAAAATTCGGTGGCGACTCCATTTTGACTTAAATTTCGAACCCGAGAACAATCTTACCACGAGATTCATTCGCCTACCCAAACCCGCGCTTCGCCGCGTCGGGGTGGACCTACGTCATGTCCACACACACTTATTGTTTCAAATACAAATTATGATTTGTTAGGGCTTTATCTAATTAGGGTTTAATTAGAAATTGAATAAGAAATTAGGGCTTGATTAGAAATTAGGGTTTTAAAGATAAATCGAATACAAAATTAATCAATAGAAACAAAATTAGGCTTAATCGAATATAAAAGTGAAATTATTAATAAAAACAACAAAAAAACGTTTCACGAATTAATTAAGATCCATAATCGTAAAGTTGTTGAAGAATTGAGTTAGTTTTTGAAGGATTGAGAAAGGAAGCAAAATGATAGGGATGAGAATGAAAGAAGGGTAGCCAAGAGAAAAATAATGAAAATTTGAATATGAATTAGTAAAATATGGGTATGATTTAGCAATTACGTATTTAGTTCATCAAATCCAAGGAAAAAGAATTGGAAAGCATATAAAATGATGTTAACCTAACCCTATGTAATTTGGTCAAACCTGACATTTGACCATCGTTTCTTCAGACTGCCCTCAAACCAACATTATATTATGCGTTAATTGACTACATTACCCCTACCGAAGGTATTATGTAGTACTCATTACTCACTGCCTCACTCTACAATGTACATGAATTAGGTAGCCGTGAGCACTTTGTTTTACTTCTTCTAAACGATTTAGATTATTTAGTATCACGAACTACATTTATGAAAAGATATACTCCCTCCGTTTCTATGATATCTTCCATCTTAAAAGTGACATATTTCTTAAGAAAAATAATAAAATAAGTAAAAGTAGAGAGGGAGTGGGCCACCTAGGTAAGAGAAGTGTGATAGAAAAAAAGAAAGTGGAAGAAATTAAAAAAATGGTTGAAAAAAAAAATGTGGAAGATATCAAAGAAACAGAGGGAGTAATGAATAATGATGTAATCAGAAGGATATACAAAGTATTAAGTAGAATTGTGAACCCAATGATCCAATTGCTTCCACATAAAAGATTGGTTAGTCCATAGTTTCGAACACTTTTTTACGTTGCAACTCATTGAAAATCATGTGTATTTTTTTGTATCAACCAAACACTAATGTTTTGTAATTCATCTCAATTGACGCTCTTGCGGATCAAAGGGGCTAACATACTTATGAAACCTTCTAAATCACCTGGGTCATACTGCGAGTAGGATTTGGGAAGGATACATGTCCGAGTTTCTTGGAGAACATTATTCTTATAGAGTCTTCGTCTAATATGTAATCCCGTTAACCGGGTTTCAAAAAAAAAAAAAATCACCTCAATGTTATTTTAACTTGTTTGAACAAATACGTAACTCCTTAATCTGTTCTATAAAATAGAACTTTTACCCAAGAACAACTCGTTTGCAAATCATACTGTTATACCGTAATGTGTAAATAGTTCGCACATAAAATATTGTTTGATTTTACATATTGATCATAAATCTTTTTACATAATTCAATAAAGCTTAAAATTCATCAATCATTATGAAACATAAAACGATCACCTTTTCCCTATATCTAACACCGGGAACAAGTTTATAAAATTTATCCACAAGTCCGCAATAACCTCTTTCGAATTATCTTTCATATCCAATAATCCGTATATTTTATTCCATTGAGTACCTTTTTGTTTGTGGCGAGTCTTTTACTCTATTAGTGATACTTATCACTATTTTCACTCACAACCTTATTCTTTCTGCAAAAAGTAAACGTTGCGAATCGTAAACATCGAAGAGAGTAATTATATCGATTTGAATTACAAATACGGAGTATATCAATACTTAATTTCGACTTTTAGAATCGTATAATCTAGTCCTCGTAAACATAGATGTAAAAGCATAGATATTTTGGAGTCATGTGACTGTCTAGTACAAAAATGAATCGGTGTCTGAAGGTTAAAACATAAGACGAGGGATCTTACAAGTCGAGTAAATAGAAAAATAGAAACAGTGAAAGGATACTTAGCTAGGGTTCGGCGAGTTCCAACAAGAGCAGACCCCTAAAAAAAAGAGGCGCAAATGCAAAGACACACATACATACATACATACATACATACATACATACTCTGTATCTCACATGGATTCACACATACTTTAAATACCCTCTTTCTCCTCCCCCTCTTTTTTCAATTCCCCTTCCTTCCTTCCTTCCTTCTAACCCGCCGCAACCCCTCTTCCTTCTCTCTCCCTTATCCCGCCAAATATCCTGATCACCACTCCCTCCCTCTCCCTTTGATCACATTCCGCCATGGATCCCATTCCCATTGAAGATGTAACTTCCTTCCTTCTCAATCATACATCCTTTCTTCCTTTTTATATTCTGAGTAATGCGTTTTTCTTTATTTTTTATTTTGAATAATGGGTTTTTGATTTGATTTTTACACAGTGTTCTTCGTTCTCCGATTCACAAAGCAGCAGCAGTAACAACAGTAACTCCAACAGTAACAACAACAACAACAACTGTAACAGTGGTAACAATGGTGAACCTAAAAGATGCTCCGACTGTCAAACTACAACCACCCCACTCTGGAGAGGCGGTCCTGCTGGTCCCAAGGTAACTTTTGTTTTTTACACCTTATTATAACGAGTCAAGTACTTACCCATTTTTACGATTTAAAAAAGTTGGGGGGTAAGTAATTAGTAATTGATTTATTGGTGTGGGTGCTGTCAGACATTATGCAACGCATGCGGGATAAAATTCCACAAAAAGAGAAGGGCACTTTTGGGATTAAACAAGCAGCAAAAAGACGATAAATTCAAGAAGAAGACCAACAACAACAGCACTCCAACAAATCAAAATCAGAACGAAATGAAGATTAAAAGCGGAGCAGATAACATGGGAATGCCATTGAAGATCAAAGTAATGGCGTCAGGAATTCGACAAACTGGAAATAATAACAATAACAAGAGTAATAAATTTGGGGAAGTTGAGCAAGCGGCTCTGCTATTAATGGCGCTCTCTTACGGCTCTGTTTATGCTTAGACATGATAATATGACAGTTTTGCCCTTCTTCTTCACCAACAGCGACAACACACACAATCTTTTCTTATTCTTACCGTTTTTTTTTTGTCCTTTTTTTTGTTATTTGTTCGATGCAGCAGTAGAGTAGAGTAGAGTAGTGTAGTGGTAGTGGGTGGTGGTGCGTTGTATTTTTGGTTGGTCTTTTTTTTATTCCGGTTTTGCCCTTGTTAATTTTAGGGTTTTAACATTTTTGGAGTGAGTGGTTTAAGTCTAACTAGGGTATGCTTGTAATATTAGTATGAGAGAACCTCTTTGTAGTAGATATAGTAAGCCGATATTCTAACTATGTCTTCTTTTTTATTTTTTTTGAATGAAATGCGTATTAAGTCGTATTACATTAATGAGATGGGTTATTGAACTGGAGATGAGATTTAATATTTCCTGATGAAATGTTTTTAGACTTTTTTTTTTTCTTAATCATTTGTTTAATTGATGGAGAATGTTCATTTTTATGTTTAATCATTGTTCAAATGTTACAAATTAGGAAAACCCAAATAGTAATGTGTTTGGTAGTACTTTGACTCTGGACATGTACTGTGTAGTGTATGTACTTGTTTTAACTACCTAATCATCATGTTTTCATGGCGATCATTTGAGAACAAAATTAAAGTAATTAACTGGCGAAACCCACAAATTTAAGTCAACTCAAACAGAGACCGCCCATCCCATCGGCCACTCATGGGTTACGACTTACGACCAACAAAATAAGAAACGTATTTTAGATGTCGATATTGCTCCAATTTTATCATATACGGAGTAGTATATATCTAAACCTCTCACATCCATCTTTCTCGTTTTTACGAGTATCCATGGGTTACGACTTACGACCAACAAAATAAGAAACGTATTTTAGATGTCGATATTGTTCTAATTTTATCAGATACGGAGTAGTATATATCTAAACCTCTCACATCCATCTTTCTCGTTTTTACGAGTATCGTTCCAATTTGATGAGATGCCTCCGTCCCAAGAAAGTGGGGACAGACAGAAGCGTACTTGATGGATGGATGGATGGATGGATGAGCCTAGGCCTAGGGCATGTAGCTGGCTGGTAACGAGGGTTGATTTGGGCCAAACGAGTAGGCTGAGACACTAAAGGCCCAAAAGTTTAAAGATAGAAGAAACAAAGCAGAAGAAAGTGACACGTATGTACTAATAAATTCCAGAAATCACCAGAACAATATTCCACGTCCGCACTCCTACTCTCTGGATCATTCATGTATTTTACATTTACGTTTTCATGTTATGTTATTTAATGGACCGACTGAGGTAGTACTCGTATAATTGTGTCGTTCTCAAAATTAGGAAGTTAATTAATTAAGAAGCGAATTATCTAGGATGTTAAGAGGAGGCGGTGTTATTAGTGGAAGGATTAAGAGAGATGGGAATTGGAAGGGTTTGATGAAAAGATGTTATTCGGCGAGTCAAGCCAGTGGTGATACACAAGGTTACAAGCCCATTCCTACTAATCGTACTGCTGATCCCGCTATTCATTCCAGCCAACCTCAGGTAATAATAATAATAATAATAATAATAATAATAATAATAATAATAATAATAATAATAATAATAATAATAATATCGATTTTTTTCGCGTGTGTTCACTGGACACGTTAATAAACTAATCATAGCAATATTAATATGGATATTATAAATTGGATATTAAGTTTTATTTACCATACTTAGACAATATTCATGATAATTTTGCTATAATTAACCTACTGGGCTAATCATATTTTGTACTCCCTCCCGTTTAATTACCTGGAACGTTTCACCAAATTTAACAAATGAGATAAAAATTAAAGATATTATTGGTAAATCGAATGATTTTAAATTAAAGTGAATAAAATTAATGACAATTTTATTTAAATAGAGAAATGATAAATGAATTGTATGATAAAAAAAAATTGTCTGTAAAATGAATGTAAAATTTTGCTTGGATAATCCATTTATAGTAAGGGTAACGTCTTTCTCAATTTAGGTCATTACGGGTATTAAGCTCATATAGGCGTTTGTTGTATGTATGTTTTGAACTTAACCGTGGTGTCCATGTGTTGTAATCAGATGGAGGTTGAGAAGGGTTCAGATCCACATAAAACAATCCTACCCGAACCCGAACCATTTACCCCACCAGCAGCCTCGTCACAGAAACTATCCCACACAGAGGTAGGCGTACCCTCTAAGCCCAACTCACACCAGAGACGCCCATCATCCACTCAACCAACCCAACCCGATTCCGGACCCGGACCCAGTTTACCTGTACCTGAGATAGCATGCAGTGAGCCGGTCTTGGACCCATGGCCCGATGACAACGTGGAAGACCGGAGGGCCCAAGAGGAGGACAACAAGGAGTACTTCAAAGACCATAAGGCGTCACCATTGTCGGAAATAGAATTCGCGGATACAAGGAAGCCGATAACGCAGGCGACTGACAGTGACACTTCGAGTGGAGGGGTTATAGTGTTTAAGGAGGAGCAAAGGGATAGTGCGGAGGAGGCGTTGACGAGGGCAGCTCAAATATGGAACTGGAATAAAATGAGGGGTGATCCTGATTCTCCTCACGGTCGAGTTCTTAGGCAACTTCGTGGCGAATCTTGGTGACCGTATTTTTCTTTCCTATTATCGTTGCTGTGCTTTACTGCTTTCGGAACAACTTTGTATTACAACGTGTAAAATATTTCTCACAAATAATATAAAAGTAGACAAATGAGCGAGAGGGAAAGAGTAGGTTTCATCGGATCAGACGTATTTAGGTTTTTTGGTGAAGGCTGCTCGGGCTCTCTTCCAAGAATTGACCAGTAGGTAGCGGTAACAAAAGAAGTAGAACAAAGAGATGGCTATGATGGTGAAAGCGAGGCCGGGAACATGAGATACCACTGCATATATTCCGGACACAAACGCTATCATCAAAGCACCCAAAGAAACTGAGTTCAGGAACTCGCCTCAAATGGACAATGCTTGGGCTCCTGATAGAGTGACTTGACTCGCAAGTGCAAAGTAACAGATGATCGCAACGCTTGACATCGTAAAGGCTATTGCATCTGACACCAGAAACACGATGAATGAAGCCTTCTTTGCTAGCACAGCCAATCCTATAGTTTCCCCAGGGGATTGATCGAAGCCTCCAGGCGGTGTAAAGCCTGCAGTGAAGGATACTGTTACGATGAGAGCAGCGACAACCAGTCGAGTCTCTCCAACTTTTTGAAGATGACTGATCCTTTCTTCGCGGGTTACTTTTGAACTGATGCATTTGTTATCCTTCACATTGTCAACTGTTTTCGTGCTTTGGGTGTCATCAGTTCTACCGGGTATGGGTATGCGCCTGCTCCGTGGTAGCAACTTAATCGATCTCCTTAGTTTAATCTACAAACAATGTTACATAGTAAATAGTACTCCGTATATGTTGCAAACAAAATACTTTTACGATAGTATGAACTCTGATGAAGATTAAACTTACATGACGACGAAAATTGTCATTAGAAGATATGAGATCGTGTGCAGTTAAATTCTTGTCGTTGAATGCCATTACATCCACATTCTTGTGCCTCTGTAAAAACAAGGGTAGCTTTTCGACGAAGTAATAGAAGGGAAGCGTGCGTGTGGTGGCGACAAGAAGATGCAGAGGCGTATTCCCGTCATTGTCTTTCTCATTTATAAGCATTTCACATTGCGGCACCTTTCTTAGAAGCTCGCTAAATGAAAGGAAGAGTCCCAAGTTAGCTGCATAATGCACCACATTTCGCCCATTGTTGTCCACTATTTCGATGCAGTCCGGATGAGAGCGTGCCAGCATCCGTGCTCCATTTATGTTTAAGTTTAGAGTCGCTACGTGAACTAGTGTTCTGCCCTCGTTATCTTGTATGTATGCTGCCGAATTGTATTCATCATCCTGATTTATGAGAGCTCTCAGAATACTACGTTCAGACTTGCCATCCTGAGCAGCACAACAGTGAAGCGGGGTTTGTCCCTCGTCGTTCTTAACTCTTATAAGCAAGCTACTAGTATTTTTTTCCAGGATCCGAGCCACAATATCTGTTGCAATTCGTTAGCAACATATTTTTAGTTTGTTTCCTGAAATGACAAACACCTCCATTGATCTTCTCCTTCTCTAATAGAAATGACCAAAGGTCGCGTGCTTGTATTGCAGGAGTTAGGTATATAAGGTAAGAGTTGGTTGGAATTAGTTGAGAGGTTGTTAGAGTTAGTTATGAGCGACCTCAACTAATTCTAACCAACTCATACAAGAATCCTGAGCCTCCAAAATTCAGAGTCTGTATGGCAGAAAATCTTAACGAACACACAAAAACTAACCTTTGTTCATGTTCAAGACAGCAATGTGAAGGGCGGTTTGGCCACAGGGGCCTTTACGCTCAAGGACAGCAAGACGTGTATGTCCAGCAATGGCATCGAATGATTCAAAACATCCTCTCTCAGCTGCAAGAAAAAGGGGAGTCTCACCTAGATTATTTGGCATATGATGTGGGGCATCCTCATTCTCGCCAGCGCCTGCTTCCACCAGTAACATCACGATACCAGCATGAGTTGCCCGAGCTGCATCATGCAAGGCGGTGTCCTTGCGATTGTTAGCCTTGTTCAGCAACCCAAGACGAACCAGCTCAGACAGTGTAAGAAACTCTTGCACAACACCCGTGTGCCCGAATCTAGCAGCCAAGTGCAAGGGGGTGTCCCACTGGTCATTGCTCTGCAGTAGCGCAGAATCACCAATAACATACCGGATGAATGACATGTTAATGTTGTCAGTCACAACGCGGACGCCTCTAGGAATAATTTGAGTCGGTTTTCTCAAGTGGATATGGAGAACATTGTTTCCCCCAGCAGTTTTCTGATGCTTCCAGTTATTATGCCACCGGAGTGCCTCCACTGATCCGCTTTCTGCAGCCTCATACACCTCACGCTGCATCCCGACTCTCAAATTGGAATTAAGCGGGATTATTGAGGAATCACCCATTGTTCCTGCGTCTTTATTACTCCGTACTTGTTAGTGTGACTTACAGACACAACAAAGTGAAATAAGTTAATTGAAATATACTTACTGCTTGCTTGTTGAGGCAGCCATCCGACAACTCTAAAAATCCGAATACAAGTAGTATTAAGTACATTAACGTTATAGTATATTTTTGGGATAAGGAGATTGAGGGATTTATTATACTCCAGCAGTTAATATTGGGAGCATTAAAGAATACAAGTACTTGAAAATGCAATTATTTCAATGTCGTAGGCATATAACTAGCACCCAGATATTTTATTCTTTGGTCAGGAGTTGTTACACCATAATCGTTACTGGACCCCTCCCTACACATACACTTGTAAGATGGTACTACACTACTGCTGAATAAGATATAGTGAGCATAATATATACTCGGTATTCCCTTTAATATATGTGGAGTATATTTGGAAAGATCATAGAAACTAGAAGAGTATACAATAATGAAAATATGTTGAAGAAAATGGAAGCGAGACAACAAATTGTACTAAAAAGGAATGGAGAACATCATAGTACTCAAAACACGAAATTATGAAACATCTCAAAGAAGAGAAGAGACTACTCCGTAATAAGAATGTGAAATGGGTTGGTACAAGTAAAAGATAACCGGTTCAATTCATTTATTATTAAGGAGCCCCAAGTCTCATAGACCGCTCCCAAACAAGGTCATGATTACCCATGGTTAGCGTTATTGCTCGTAAGTTTTTAAGTATATAACGGCCAAACACTAACACTGATCAACCTGGCATGATGACTGATGAGAAGCCTTGGCGCACTTTGAGGATTACATGCTTCATACTATGGAGTAGAGAATTAGCTCTAAAAACAAAGTACATGCCTACAAAAACAGTTTTCCCAACAACGCTAACAAATCTCCGGTCATAAGGATCAAAGATAAAACCATTTTTTCTCAATTCAACTCAAAATATAGTCGCTACATCATTCGATAACTTAAAAACACACAAAAAAAAACATAACTTGTAGACACCACACCGAATAGCAGTATCATACGTAAGTATCAATGAGGGATTTCCTCATCTCGTCCACGATGGCACTTGGCTGTGCTTCTCTCAACTTGAAAACACTCTCGATCACAGATAGCTCAGTGGCTGTCGTGTCTGACCCACAGAACGCAGTCCAGTCGTTGACGGTGAGTCCGGCTGCAATAACTTCACTTCCACGGTTCACTGTCCCTGCCACTAGTGGCACTTGAAGAAGGGTTGAAAGCTCATCAAGGTCTTCAATTGATGTATGCGGATGGACCTGCAAAATATGTATACTTGTTAATGATCTGATGATGCTTTGATAGAAAAAAAAATACGAACACGACAAAGTATTGATATGATGAGGGAAAGAAGAGGTCGTACCAGACCGCCTTTGTTGGATAGAGAGCAGTAACTCCCCACCAAAATATTGCCTGCAATTGTTTGTCGGAAAACCTCAACACCAAGGACATCAGCAATTATTTCTTCAGTTTCCTGGAGAAAAAAAAGGGTAACACATGATTTACATCATGAACCAAAGGAGGATAGTTCTGGAATAAGATTTGATGACGACATCAAAACCCAAACAGACGAGTTATGTTACTTAAAAGGATCCAAAAAGCGCACTCAAGGCGCATAACAACGCAATAAAGTATACATGTTTGTCTGAAATAAACAGTGCAGTTGCGTGCTGGGAAACATGTGCCTTCCGCCGAAGGCGACCTCACAAACTAAGCAGTCAGTCGAGTATAATGAACAATACCAGTTTGTTTTGCCATTTCACTTATTTCATCAAACATCATAAGGAGGTCTAGATCATAGTGGAACAAGATCCTCAGCTGAACTTTGAAAAGACTGTCATTCTAAGTAAAACTCGATGCTGTAGTCGACTTAATATTGTATTCAAGAAAATGGGGTTCATCATTAGATTTTAAAGCTCAAAAAGAAAAAGGAACATAAAAAAGGATATCTAGCATGAATACAGAAAGGGCGATTAAAAGTATGGTGTTGCCAACTAATAGCTATGGAGTATAAATGATACATGCTGAGACTTAAACATTCCGAATCAATCTGGCTTGCATATAGATCATAACTAGAGACTACACCATATTCAAAAAAGAAACATGGACGACAATCTGTACCTTATCGAGATCTGTGTGAGTCAGAGCAACATAATCATTGCATGCTATGCAGTTTCCGAGCGCAGACAACCTTTCTTCAATGCGCTGTACAACGACTTCATCAGGTAGACTGTTCCTCAAGTGTTGGAGTTCTGAAAATGCATATCTATCAGTACGGGAGAAGCATAATATAGTGAAGAGAATGCAAAAATGACCAAGAACTACTTGTTTATTAGTACAAACAAGCGTCGTCTATTTTAAGAGTCCTAACGTCCTAATAACATAGGCGTAAGGCCATCAAACTCCAAATCATGTTTCCCCAACATTAGAGTCTCACACAAAAATCACCCCCGAATGCAAAACTCTCACATAGAGATGAAGTAGAAAGACATGAATGACAAAATACACATACAAATTATAAACCCAGCATCAATAACTCTACAGAGAACCCCGTCCCCCTCGTGCAAAGGAAGGGGTCAAGCTTGATAGCAAAACCAAACAAAAGTCACGACAATGACAAATTTCCGTAACTCACCCTGATCAGTTGTAGAGTGAGGGACAAGAAGACCGTTTTTGTTACCTGCCATTTGTCAGCAGAAACTATATAAGTGACCACAATTACAAAACCGTAGGAATAGCATCATATAATCAAATTACATTCCACGCTACTCACCAGCACACATCCGACCAATAATTCTAGTCCCGGCGATGGAGGCCTTCACAACAGGTATATGATCTGCGAGCTCAGTCTCAAATGTGCTGGAACAATACAGTATACATCAGTATCCAAAGAATACTCCGCGTACTATTTAAGAAAGAACAAGATGGAGCAACCAAAGTAATGAATCAATCAATTAGGAGAAACCAACCTGTAAAAGTTCTCGGAACCGCCGATTGCAACCAAACAATAGGCATTAGTTAACTTGGAAAAGACACCCACTTCACAATTGTTCTCAAACTGAAGCCCTGCATATAGAGCCAACCAACTCCTTATAAATCCTATCTATCTATACCCAACTCACATAATAGAAAGACAAACAAAAGAACGAGACGGAGGGAGTAACCAACATCAACAACAGAGAGATTACCCAATTTCACATAAAAAGCTAGAGTAAACCCTAATAAATCATTGAGCACGTAACATATAATAGCAAATCAATTTGGGGAAAAAAAGTTGACATCTTTATGAATTTCACGAAACATAAAGAATGAAAAGATGCTTACTTGTCGCCATGATTGAGAAATTAAGCAAAACCCAAGAAGCCTACTAGATCAAAAGCTGCAAAAAAATAAAATAATCAATTGAATATGAAAAGGTTAAAATCTTACAGAGATAATAAACCCAGTAAAAAAAATCAATCAAGAACCTGTGATGGAAAGGGAAGGAGATTGAAGCGGCGGTGAAGGAGGTTGGCTGACGACGAGTAGTTGATGGGGGGGGTAGGGTAGTTATATTCTTTGGAACCCTTGTATTGTGACTTGTTTGTTTATGGCTCCAGGGTTCACCTCTATTTATACTTCCGGTTTTTTCAATTCTCGTGATTTTGGGTGCAACTAAACAAGCTCTTAGCGTTTAGCCTTCCTCGGTAAAATAAAAAAAAAAAAAAAAACAAATGGAGTAAGTTTTCCCGTATCCGTCTTAAGTCGACGATGGGTCAAATAATATCACTTAATTAGATAGGCAAGTTTAAAAATTAGCACATGTGCCGTCTTATTTGACCAGTAACAAGTTTGCGACGAATATATTCCAATCGCAAACTAGAATTTGTGCAAAAAAAAATACTCGTATCTTTTAGTTTCCCCAAAAACTTTAAATAGACGGTTTAGTGTTAGGTTTTTTTTTTTTGATGAACGATGGAACCCGCAGCCGCTACTTTTTTGGTGCGCTATGGGTAAACCATCGGGTGTACGCATAGCCTGCAAATCACGCACACCAAGGTAAATCACCCGTCAACGACAGACTCGAAGTCTAGAAGGCATAATCTCAAGCCATATAACTCAAGTTCGCGCTTGCTTGAACCTGAGACCCTTAGGCCGATGACCATAAGTTTTAACCACTAAGCAACATCCTTACGGGCGGTCTAGTGTTAAGTTACCTTAACTTAGTTTGAGTCTTTGAGACGGTCTACCAAAAGACCTACTCGTTTAATTTTAGGTTATATTTGATGCTTGCTTTTAACCAAATTATTTTTAGCAAAATACTACTCATATAGTTTATCTAGTCAAAAATTTCGACGAAATTAATTATTTGTAAGTGTTTGATAAGTAATTTATTTCACAAATAAGCTTAAAAAAAAATAAAAGATAACTCCGTTTTACGGTATCAAACATGAGTTTGGAATATAAAATTTGGAAATGGCAAATTGCAAATTGCAGTACCGCTTGGCGCTTGCCAAATGCAAATTGCAAAATTGGAGGCCAAGCATTCGAAAACTTGGAGACCACGCGTTTGAAAAATACGTACTCCTCCTAGTCCTACTACTACGTACAAAATACAAACATGGGCAAAATCTTATTGGATGGGCATTAATGCTCCGTATTATACATACAATCACCGAATCATTATCTAAACCCACTCACATGACTCACATCCTTTTTACCCCATCCTAAGCTAATGGAGCAACTGATCCGATTCAAATCCAATCTGAACCCGCAACAAATCCTTAGATTCAGACTAGTCATGCACTCATAAGTCATGCCTAAACTAGACTCATATCGACTTAAAATTAACTCTCACTTCCAAACAAATGGATCAAGGTCGGATTTGGGCCTACCTAGACCCAAAGGCTCAATCTCCGTTAAAATGATTTACTCCCTCCATTCAAATCCATTTTTCACATTTCTTATTTTGACACTATTCACACTTGAGAGGAATTTTCGATATTCTCGACAATCTATAAGTGAGAATATACTCATATGAGATTTTGTTTAAGAATATCAAATCTATATATTATATTAAAAGGAAAAAAAAACATTCTCCATACTCCATTTCCCCAAATCTCAAAACTAAAGCAAGCCACGTGTCGCGATACTATTGGATGGAAAATGAAAAGGTATGAAGTGGAAGATGAAAATGAGGAAGGAGTTATGGAGGAAGTTATGAAGTGGAAGATGAAAAGTTAGGAGTTACTAAGTGGAAGATGAAAAGTTAGGAGTTACTAAGTGGAAGATGAAAATGAGGGAGTTATGAAGAAGATGAAAAGGTATGAAGTGGAAGATAAAAAGGAGGAAGGAGTTATGGTTGAAAGTTTAACACTTATAATTCACCACCTATATCAATGGATGCTCCCCTTCCCATTACACCATCCAAGTGTTTCCTGCAACGAGCATGATCAATTCCCACCCTATTACCATTGAGAAATTAAATCGCATGATCCGAAGATGTGTAGTCGTCGAGAAAAGAATCCAAAACAACCTCCACCCACCTACGTTCTATTTGATACGTCTTCCACATCAACGATACTCGGGTGTAGTAGTGAACGTGACTTTATGGGGTGATGCGTCCGACTACATTACAGAGGAAATTAGCCGACAAAATGGACATAACATGATCGTAGTCATCACATCTGTAAGGGTCATAAATTATGAAGGTAATAAACTTTTCTTTATCTACTTTTATCGTTCATCTCTTTGAATATATGTAAATTTACATGCTAAAGTTTGTCACATATGCTTTCTCCGCATTCCGTCTTAACACTAAATAGTACTTCTCCATTCGTCTCGATGGTTTATAACCCCGTGGTTTAGTACAACTATACAAAGTCGAACGAACATAGGTAGGCTCCTCCTGTTAAGTTACAAACCTTTGCACGTGGAATTTTTCTCAAGTGGGACTACCAAATACTTACTACCTAACAAAAAAATAGAGTAATTGAAGGAACCATACCATTATTACATTGGCTCAATTAAGATTATTCTTCCTGATACACAAGGTTCGGCAATTAGTTAGGCCTGACTATCTTGCTAATTATTAACAAATCTTTAGTTGGGTTGAGTTATATTCATTCAATTTCAATTACTCGCTTAAAGTTGGAATTTGGCTTACTTCAGTAGTATCTACTGTATCTCACTTCTCACCTCACCAGTATGGCAGTATGAATGATGAATCTCTTGATTTTGACTAAAGATAGTTAAGCATTTGTAACTGCAACTTCGGAGCTTAATTGAAACATCAGATGGCTATATACGCTAACGACTTTTCTAACATGTTTCTACTGGACACACGTTAATATATTAATCTATATCTATATATTATATTAAATAGAAAACAAAGCATTCTCCATACTCTATACAACCAATAATCAATTCTAAGGTAACACACTTGGCATGATGTGATTGGGTAGAAATTGAAAAGGAGAGAGTCAATCTATGCGAAATGCCTTTCATTAGAACCCTTCAACTTCTTCCTCATTGATTATGTAGAATCCAAAGTGAAGAACTCATCAACTTCTTCCTCATTAGAACCCTTCAACTTCTTCCTTATTGATTATGTAGAATCCAAAGTGAAGAACCCATCAACTTCTTCCTCATTAGAACCCTTCAACTTCTTCCTCATTGATTAGGTAGAATCCAAAGTGAAGAACCCATCAACTTCTTCTTCATCCTTCAACTTCTTCCTCATTGATTAGGTAAAATCCAAAGTGAAGAACCCATCAACTTCTTCCTCATTGATTATGTAGAATCCAAAGTAAACTAATAAATTTCAGCCACCTCTCATCCTCTTCATCTTCCTCCCTTATAATCCACCATCTATATAAATGGGTTCTTGCCTTTCCCATTACACCATCCAAGTGTACAACGAAATCGTGCTGATTCCCGCCGCCAAACATCGTCTTACTGTTGTCGTTGGATGCAGACGACCCCGATTTTTTCCACCGCCCAGACTAACTCAGTATGTGCGTGGCTATCAATTCGTTCATGCTTCATTGGGTTCATGCTTGCATTAGACTCATCTTAATGATACTCATTATTAGTAGGAGTCAATCGATACAACCCCATTCTAACATAATTGACATAGTATTGTTATTGTAATAATAAGTTGACCGATGAGTTGATGTAGTATCATATCAACACGTCGATCATAGATTTAGAGGCATCTCTACATCAATCATAATCTAATACACAACTAATAATGGAAAATAATAGAAGAACACTAACACAGACAACAACAAATATGAAACATCAAAATTAGAAACAAGCACAACAAAGGGTAAGAGCAATAATAGATTGTTATGTGTGTTGGACTTTGTTTCCAGCTTGCTATATAGTGGTACTATGTATTAAAGCGCTAAAATTGTTATCCCAGGTATATGTCACCTTTTGTTTATGATATAATAATACCTCACATTTTTTCAAAAAAAATGGCAAGAGCAACAAACTCAACAATGTAGACGAGAGAAAACAAAGTAGAAACTAGCACAAGATCGAACAATAAAATACGATATCTCACTATTTGTATAATTTCACGTACAAAAAAAAATCACGTACAAAAGTTGAGAAAGCAAAAAATACAAAATAGGAGAAAAGAAAAATTGTAGAGAGAGGGGGATGTTAGAACACTATCTTATCTATTTTTTAATTTATTAAAATTCAAACAAACCATCATCATCCATCATTTATCTAAGGGCAATAGCATCAATAGTTGTAGTTCCATACACCATATTTTCATTGTCATGAAGGTACATCTAACCATGTTTGAAACTTTCTATTTTACCGATCAATGGTAAAAGTTTCATATATTTATTGTGGATCCCCTTTTTTCTCTCAATTTACATGTATGAAGTCGATTTCATACTTTAGAAACCGATTTCATATAAGGAACTTTATTCTCTAACTCAATGACATGAAACTCCTTATATGTTATCATTGCTATTGCCCTAATACTATCTTATACTCCCTTTGTTCATAATCTTTTGCCTCATTTCATCATTATTTGCAAGAGTATTTTAATGAAACGGGGCAAAAGATAGTGAAAGGAGGGAGTAATAAAGTAATGTGTTCTGCTCTGTTTAGGCCAAACAACTAAACCAACCGACAAATAAAATTAAGAAACGAGGGAGTCTGTTAAAAAACAAAGACAATCAATTAACAAAATTTTTAATTAAAAAAAACTCGATCAATTAAGAAAGAAGAGAGAAAAGAGGAAAAACTTATCAACTCCACCTTGCTTCATCATCCTCTTCCATTCATTTTTCCCTTCCATAGTTCATAATTGTATTATCACCTACAACAATGGATACAAAAGTTATTATAGAGCATGAACCTCAATATGTCACCCAAGTGGCCAAGTGTACAACCAAAGCGACCCGCTTAGACCTACAACCAAACCTCAATATGAACCTCAGTGTACCACCCAAATAGAATTAGAGTTTCGCGGTAAACACACCAATTAAAAATGAGAAGAGAAGGCTAGACAAGAAGTAAGCGAACAATTATTATGTACATCAACTACGAGCACTTAATAATACATTGCTTATATTTTAAGAACAAAACTAACACACCCAATGTGTTATAAGTCTGAAGGGGTAGTAAAAGAAATATCCGTAACAATAGAAACCATAGAAGAAAAGAGGCCAATATTAGATTTGAAAATCTCAACTAAAGACGCGAGGAAAAAACTAAGAAATATCAAAGACATAACTCAAGAGGATTATGTTCTCCAATAAAAGTTAAAAAATGAATTACTATTAGTTATGCATTACATCTTATAGCGTTATATCTCATTTTTGCCAATAATCACTTGCTTAAGTTTTTACAAACACACTTTCAGTCTAATTCACCCTGCTACACTTGTGGTGACATGTTTGATGTATGTTTCGACACTTTTACTTCCCTTTTTTTCCCACCATTCATTTAACATATATGTCATATATATTTCTGTAACTTGAATCGTTCAATCTTTCTAACCTCGCTCTTATTCAGAATTTATGAATGTCTGTGGAAGTAATTAAAATTACAAAGACATGAAATCAAAACAAAAAATGCATAAATTAATAATAAAATAAATATTGGACAATGAAGCAAAAAAACAGAATTGCGATTTACAAAGGCAATAAAACAATATATTCCCGTGCGGTGCACGGGTATGGTGACTAGTTTTTTATAATTTTTGTTGATGTAAAATGAAAGATATTACTAGTGTAAAATGCGTCTCGGCAAATATGCCAAAATGAATAGTGAAGACCGAATAGTGGATTTGAATGGACAGAGTACAATCTTTACAGTTATGGAGTATATGTACCTATTTAGCATAAAAAAATAGTTACAGAATATACAGAAAGATCGATCCCTTTTATTCTCCATTTTGAATAAAAGGTGAGAGCAACCACAATGGTTGTCCATCCATTGTGGTTCATTTACCGCCACGTCATTTACTTACAAACCCAATCCTTATGAACTTCTATCAACAATGGTAAAAGTTCATCCAAGTTCATAAATGGGTCCCACCCATAATCTACTCCCAAAATTTAATTTCTACTAATAAAATATCTTATATTTAATTAATAATCTTTTTGGATTACTTTAACAATGAACTAGTAAAAATAATTAATACAAACACTTTTAAAAAAATTAAATTAAACTAAATTATTTTAATAAGATATTTGTTTGTCTTGTTTGGTCGGAAATAGTATATACTGAGTTGGTCGAGTTTGAACTCAAACTTAATGGGTCGTATCGGGTTCGAATCAAACGGGTTACGGGTAAATTAAAAAAGGGCTCATGAACCTAAAGAGCAGGTATAAATTTATCTGTCAATTAGTACGTATAAATTTATCGGGTCGGAGTATTTTTCTGGATCGAGTCTAATTCAGGTTCCGACGATAGAAACGTGTTGTTAATAGAGAAATTATTCTATAGAAAAATTATTGTTAATAGAAAAATCCTTTATATATTAAAGCAAGCACCAGTGCCAATGACGTGGCACTGCTCATAGTTGAGCATTTCAAAATACTTAGCTGTGGTGAATTCGAGCTAAATTTGAAAAATTATGCATGAAAATCAATTTGTGCCTTCAGAATTCCGGGCTTCAGTCAATCAATTCATTGTCCTAACCATAATTAGGAAATCAATTAATTCGACTTCAATATTTGTTATCCTAATACACATATTAGAGAATCAATTAACAAAAAACCCAATACAATATGATATTCCTAACCTATTAAAAAAATCTAAACGATTAAAAACCCTAATACAGTACCAAAGCAATCAAACAATACTGCCTACACGACATAACCCTAATAGTACATCCGTGGAATTTTTGCACGGGGAAAAACAATTATTATTCGATAATCTGAGACGAAATAAGTTATATCGATTAAACTTTTGTTTATTAAAACGAAGTATTATATAATAAGGCTTAATATTATGCCATACCTCACTAATATAGTCAATATAGTTAACGTAATGTGTCAAGTTTTGTGTGCAAAATGTAGACGGAATAAGTTACATCGATAAAATTTGCGTTATTAAAATGAAGTATTATATAATTTTTTTATTTTTTTTTGAGCGAATAGATCATTTCATTAATAAAAAGTCATACGACATCTACAACTTATATCGAAATTGAACGGATACAATACTATAAAATTTGAGTAAAATAAATTCTCGTTAAAACAAAGATCTCTCACTAAGATTTTGATCTCCGCTTCTGCACATCCTCTTTCAACACATCGCTGTTTAATGATACAGCTTTTCACAAGAGGGTCTTCGGATCTTCCAAGGTTCTGACGAGAATCAATTTCATCTAACCCAATAGATTGTAGCCGCCGATCTGACATAAATTGAGATACCACATGATGAACGATTATAGCACTGATGATCTTCCGCGTCCTCTCCACTATAATAGATTTAACATCTCTCCTTGAAGAGAGAGCGAAACTCATCAATTGATGGGACGAAATTCTCCAAAAGGAGAGGACTTATTATAACTTAAAAACGATATAATTAATTAAGAATTAAAAATTGGGGGGCTTACCACCATTAATGGTGGTAGCCCCAAGTTTTTTTTTTGGAGGCTAGGGTTTTTTTGTTAGGAGGAGGGAGAAGGGTTTATGAAGTATTATATAATAAGTCTTAATAATATGTCATACCTCACTAATATAGTCAATGTAGCTAACGTAATGTGTCAAGTTTTGTGTGCAAAATGTTTAATAATAACAACTCGAGTGTACAGTGATCTCTATCAATTTAAGCTAATACAATCTCACAACAACTATTGTGAAAATGTCGTCGTCTACTACACAAAAATCTCATCACCACATACGTTAAGCTTTTGTAATTTAATAGTCCACTAATAAAATTGAAAAATTGAAAAATTATCACCCGCACCCGATCATTTGTTGAGATGATAGTAATTTGTATTTATTGTGAAAAAAAACAACACGACATGAAACCAAACAAAATTCACCATAAATCGTAGAGGAACTTACGTAAACACAAAAAAAAGCCCCAACCCGTGAATTTTCACGGACCACTACACTAGTTATTGTTAATAGACAAAATATTAGACAAAATAATAGATACATACAAAATAATAGATACATACTAATTTGTTAAGCAAAATTAAATGGGATGTGAAAATTTGAAATGAAATGAATGGGAGGGTGGAGGAATATTGAGATGTACTTATATCTCAATTGCTCATTTGTATGCGTGAACTTCACCCATACTCCATCTCCCTTTTGTAATTGATCCGTGCTGCTCACTCTCTCTCTCTCTCACCATTTTCTCTTGCTTCAACCATGGACTTGGTTCTTCTGCATGAACCTCTCCCCACGAACGAACCAAAAAATTTATCCAACAATGGTGGGAGTTCCGTCCATCAATTACAAATCCATCCACAAACTGCCATTGTGGATGCCCCGACAAATAGGTCAATCCGGGTGTAGGTCTAATCAAATTGAGTCACATTATTTCGCATCTGCCATGCATTTCGGGTCAGCCCGATTTTTGAGTTTCGGGTCAATTTTGATAATCAAACGCCAAACGGGTATCACCGTCATCGTATAATTTCTCCGAAGGTAAAAAAATGATTTACTCTAAACCTCACTGGCTCACTTCACTAATTATTCCCTTCCTTCCCATAATCGTCTTCTTCCTCTAACCCTAGAAATTGGGGGTGAATCAATTCGTTATAACTCCTGGTTTCATGAACCCATTTTTTGTTCACTTTAGAGGCTATATGATACTATGATCCAACTGTCGCGAAATCAGTCGAATTGAATTCGACTCACGAGCTGCTCAAATCTGATATTTTGGGTATGAATTTGTACTACAGTACATTGTTCTTCTATTTTAGTTTGATGCTCAAACATCATCGACTTAAACCCTATAATGTCTTACAATTTGCAACAATTACCAAATTTTGTTCTTATCTGGGTTTTGTTCTGATGTAATGTAGTAGTGTGAATGAAGCGGAAGAATGCAAAATACCATATGAAGTGTTTGGTAGTGTGATCAGTTGGTAAATTGCAGAGAAAATCTGGAAAGAGGAAAGAGGGAAGATGAATAACAATGGCGGAAACATGAAATCAGTGGCGTATAACTATACGGGCCTGCTTCTCCTGCTATTCCCCTTCCTTTTCTCTCCTCATCTCTTCTCCCCCCTTTCTCGCGCTTCGCCTTCCCTCTTCTCTGTATGTCTCTTCTGTGGATACGGATATTTTCAACCAAGTTTTCAGTTTTTTGTTCTAAAATGAAGTGTCGGAGTATCGGAGATAATTGTCAATTACTTTATGTCTGCATTGTCACCTCTTTGAAATGCTGTTGTTATATTATCAGGAATGGAATGCTCCCAAACCTAAACATTTACGTCTCCTTCAAAATGCATTACAATCCCAACCTGTGAGTATGCCTGTGTTTCTTATTACCGATTTTTTTACCTATATTTACAGTTTTGCGACGGAGTATATTTCATCATCCTCACCCTTGGCTTGCTTTTCCTTGTTTTCAGCCCTTTAAACAACAGCTTCAACTCTGGTCTCCGTTGCCCGACCAAGGATGGAAACCGTGTCAACATCCCGCCCTAACTCCTTGTAACTACTCCTACTCACCCTTTACAACCCCTGTTACCCATCTTATTCATATACGGAGTATTTAATTATGTTTCTCATTTTTGGTTCCTGCTAGATTTACGTCCAAAATCGCGTGGTTATATCCAAGTTTTTCTTGATGGAGGGTTAAACCAACAGAGGATGGGGGTAAACTATTTCTTATCGTTATATATGATGCTCATACTATCACTTGATGCATTCTTTCTTGTTGTTTCTGTCCATCATGCGCATTTTCCATAGTCGTATCCTTTTTCCATTTGAATTGTATTCAAGTGGAAATGTAAACAGAGAAAAGGACTTTGTAACATGTTCTACTGATTCCCACCCTTTTATGGCACTTTACAAGCCGCTAAAAACTCGACTTCTTGAAGAGTTTTGATTTAGTTTTGTTGTTTAATCGCTTGCTGAATGATCTTGTACTTAGTGTTTGAGTCATGCCCCAGTGCCCCTTCCATCTCGTTTATATTGTCTCCATTTGACTAGAGCCCATATTTATGATGTAGATGCGAATTAAAGAATACTCATGTAGAGCCCATACCCGTATATTTGCATTGTTAAGAACACCATTCTATTTAACTAAATATGGAAACACAACATTTCTTTGGCAATGAACGACAAGGAAGTGGTGACTTTAAATATAGAGGAGAAATTTTAAAGTTGAGGGATATTTTCTATCACAACGGAAGTATGTTTATCTTCCACCTTGTATTTTTTTTAAATGTAGTTTCCCTGTTTTGAGCTCATATACCTCTTCTTGAGAAGCGTCAGTGTTAACAAATATGTCGGTGGTCATTTTCCGGTTGAAGATTTGTGATGCCGTTGCTGTTGCTAAAATATTGAACGCAACACTAGTGATTCCGCATCTGGAAATCAATCCAGTATGGCAAGATTCTAGGTAACTAACTCTTTGCAAGATATGTCTTTTTGGTCTACCCGTTTTATTTTTTAGGTCACAGTTTTAATGTTCACGGCTAATGGTGGAGGACTCGTTTCCCCTCACAAAGATAGTTGGAAGAATAATTATCTTTTTTTTTGCGCAGTACGTTTGCAGAAGTCTTTGATGTGGATCACTTTATTAATAGTCTAAGCAGTGAAATTTCAATAGTTACTGAGCTCCCTAGTGAATATTCTTGGAGCACGAGAGAGTATTATGGCACAGGTATCCGAGAAACCCGTATTAAAACTGCACCAACCCATGCATCATCAGACTGGTACCTTGAAAATGTATTGCCCATATTGCAGAGGTTCGTTTTTTTTTTTTTTTCATTTGACTTAATGCACTGTGAGCACTTTTTCCACTTTGCTGAATGAAATTTATGTGATGTTCCTTAGTGAACTAGTGAGTAACACAATATTCATCTCAGCAATTTGCGAACACATCAGCAATGCCTTTTCAGACATTGCTCCTGCAGTATTGAGTTCATCTACTGTTTTCTCGAGTTTCTAGTTGGAGGTGTTTATAAAATATATGCAACTGTTTCAGACATGGAATTGCTGCCATTTCCCCATTTTCGCACCGCTTAGCCTTTGACAACTTGCCTAAAAGCATCCAAAGGCTACGTTGCAGAGTCAACTTTGAAGCATTACTATTTGTTCCACATATCAGAGCATTGGGTGACACCCTTGTCAATCGGCTTCGAGATCCGGGTGACCTCGCCAGACAGAGTACTGGAAAATATGCTGTGTTGCATCTCCGTTTTGATAAAGTAAGTCTCTCTCCACTTCTCGTGCTTAACTTGACATCGTGTTCCCACTTCCCAGACAGAGCACTGTCTTGTAACGTTTTATTCTTGCTTTGAAAATAATAACGTCGTCTCAGGTTTCATGACTAGGTCCGCCCTAAATTGATATTAGTTGACACTTGATAGCTCTAGTCAGTCTAGTGCAAATAAATGGTTTTGTACTAATATGCTCTGGAAACTGATATCTAGGAAGCTGATGGAAACTATATGTCGTGAAACAGGATATGGCTGCACACTCAGCATGTGATTATGGAGGGGGAAGAGCAGAAAAATTGGCACTGGCAAAGTACCGACAAGTGATATGGCAAGGAAGAGTAATGAAAACACAGTTCACAGATGAGGAGTTGAGGAATCAAGGGCGGTGCCCATTGACTCCGGAAGAGATAGGATTAATGCTGTCCGCTTTGGGGTTCAGTAATAACACTCGCCTCTATCTTGCTTCTCACAAGGTCAGATCTTGTTCCTCTTATTTACAGCTTAGCTTAACGCCATGCTGTCAGGCATCTTAAAAGGATAGTTGAATCAGGTATACGGAGGTGAAGCGAGAATAAGCGCGTTAAGGAAATTGTTTCCGAGAATGGAAGACAAAAGGAGCCTGGCTAGCAGTGAGGAGAGAAGGAAGGTGGAAGGCAAAGCGTCGTTATTAGCAGCAGTAGATTACCATGTGAGCTTGGAGAGTGATATATTTATCTCTGCATCACCCGGCAACATGCACAATGCTATGTTGGGGCAGCGGGCATTCAAGAATATGAAGACCATACGTCCAAATATGGGCTTGTTGGGGCAACTTTTCCTGAACAAGTCCACAGATTGGAGCGAGTTTCAGAGTGCGGTTGTTGCTGGCCACAAAAATAGGCAAGGCCAATTTAGAGTGCGCAAGGAAAAACAATCTATTTACACCTACCCCGTTCCTGATTGCATGTGTCCCACTCGTAACTAATCTATCTTTTAGGTTCCAACTTGTAATGCTTATGCCAAATTATATTTATATCAATAATTATTTGATAGGATGATTGTGTTTTGTTCCCAAGGTGCATGGTACGAATTTTCTGTAGCTTGTAGGTAGGATGACTCAGAAATAAAAGACTTGAAATAGAGGGTGGTCATTTGTCAAGCTCAACAATTTGTTAAGGCAGTTGGATGAGGAAATTATGATCTAGTTCATCAAATGCAGCAGGTATGCTTCTAAGCAATCCTCCTTGTGCATTGCTTTTTTTTTTAGAAGCTGAGTACGGTCGGAAAAATGGTAAGTTGGTAATTGTGATTCTCTTTTATCATGTTGTTGATTCAGATGCTGGAAAATGCTATTCTTACTTGTAAGTTGCAGCAGGTAATGTTTCCTCACATATCATTCTAAACAATCAGTAGATAAAGAACCTGCCTTTTAATTCTCGGTAGTTGTACTCGTCTGTCTGGTTCTATGAATGAACGAAGGATCTTTTAAAGTCTTTGGATTTTTTAAGTTTGATAATGATGACGATGATGCTAACTTGAAAACCCTAGGATTCAACTTTTGCTTGGCCTTGAGCAAAAGAGAAACCAACAACTTGAGTGAGTTGCTCGAGCAGTAGACAGTTATTTTTTGCTAGACCATGAAATGCATAAAGAATTTCTTCTTATCTTATTTTCTCACAATACGAATATTTAGACTGAATGATAGCATTATGTAAATAAATTTTTTTTGTAAGTCACTTGTTTCATTTCTACTGTAGCTTTCTACTGACATGAGCATTTTTTATTTTTATTTTTTTTACTAAACTACTATTGATAAACAATACTAAGAAAATAAACAAATGAATAAAGTACATCAAAATATCAAATTAAGTCTAAAAAAGGTTACAAAGAGGAGTTTAATGTGGAAAACATTCACAAATGTTCAGAAATAATAGTCCAGAAAACAAATTGAAAAGAATTTACAAGAAGCCTAAAAATATCTACAAAATATTACTTCACCAAGTCTTGTCTAACTTGCACTCTTCCAAGAGCACTCTGCTAAAGGGAAAAAAAAAAAAAAACAATTCCGTCAAAATATTCATATTGTGCTATTTATTTATTTATTTATCTTTGTAAATAATTAGAAGAGAGGAAGTAATGAAAAAAAAAGGGAAAAAAAGGATAAGTGAAATAGTGACCTTTTTGAATGTTGAACTAGTTAATATGCATTGTGATCCAAGTGCTGAATATAAAGCGAGGAGGATGCATCATTATATCCAAAGTCGAGTAGATTGTCATATGCATAGTTTCCACATTGTTGAGCACCCATCGATGAATTACTAGTCATTTCTCTAGCAATGAAGGAAGTAGCAGTCGTACCCTCTTTCTTAACACTGCTGTTATCCTCCATAGCAGCAAATGTGGCCCAATGGCAAGGAGCTTCAACAACATGGATTTTCGAGTCGATTTTGGAGTAAGAAGCATATGAAGCAAGAGGGCGGTGATGATGATAGATGACATTATTATTATTGGTACCTTCAACATGATGCTCAACATTAATGGCCAAGTTAATGTCGGTCGTTGCGCTCATCGAGTTTTCTCCTAGGCCGCCGGGTGGTGCTAGTTGGCCTATTGTTGGGTGGTGTGGTTGAGGATGAGGATGGTGAAAGGAGAGCATTTGATGACGGTGATGGTGATCATGAAGATGTTTTTGGCGTGCTAGTGTTGTTTCTGATCTCCCATTATTCCCATAGACGAGCTCATTGGTTTGAGACGGGAAGCCGCCGCCTCCTCTCACTTGTAACGATGAAGTTGCTATGACTTGACGATGATGATGAGCTTGAGCTTGGATATTGTTATTACTAATCGGAGTAGCAGTTACTCTTTCGATACGACCTTCTTTCAAAGACATCAATTTCATTGTGTGATGACCACTTTGTTCGGTACTATTTTCATCCACTCGCTTTTGATATTGCCTGTATTTCTGCATTATTACACAGATACATTAATCATCGAAGACTCTGAGCGCAAATTACTGTAGAATAAATCGTGTTATATAAGATGTTGAAGCCGAGTTATAATTGAGGAATCAATATATATACCTGGAGATGGCTAGCGACATTTTCTCGAGTTAAGCCAGGAACGTTCATCAATTCCAGTATCTTTTTTGGAACCGCCTCTAAAATATCATCATATATGAAAAATGTTCAGAAGAACGCACTCTATCGGAGTTAAGAAAAGAGACGAAGCATATATATAAACGCTTACTTGAATTCCCGGAGTGATTAACTGCGGCCACGAACTTGTGATGAAGCTCAGGAGTCCAAATGATTCTTTGTTTTTTGGTAGATCTACTCTCATTATAATCATTATTATTAACTTGTTGATTATCATTATCATTGTTGTTAATCAACTTTCGCTTCTTCTTGTCAACGCATTTGCTGTCATCACTGCTCGTAGTAGATTTCTTATTATCATTATCACTAGTCTTGTGATATTCATGACCTGAATTCGATTCGTTGACGATCATGTTGTTGTTTGTCATTGAACTACTCCATGATTGTTCCCTCTTATTATGCCTTTGTCCTCGACACACATTCCTCCATACATGCCTCACATTCTCGACTTGGATCGGCTTAACTAGATAATCACATGCTCCCGCTTTAAACACTTCCTTAATTACTTCTTCATCGTCATTGGATGACATTGCTAACCAAAAACATACTCGTATTATAAATATGTATCAATAATGGTGTCACAAAAATCATAAGAAATACTTTACATAACATAACATTAACGTATTCAGATTTGTTATCAATAAAATTACTCCGTAATTATTTATATATAATGTGTGATATTTGACTCGGAATTTGATTAGGGTTTGTAGGGCTTACCTATGACAGGGAGATGTGTATGTTGACAAATGTGGTTAACAAACTCGAATCCAGCATCCATGTGTGGCATGTAAACATCAACCATCACTATATCAAATTTATTTTCTTCTTTAAGTAACACTCTCGCTTCTTTTGCATTCTGGCATGTCGTCACTGCATACCAAAGTAGGTACATATCAAACTTTTACTCTGGTTCCTTCTAAGATGAAAAAAGACGGTTTTTCATTAAAATATATACATACATACATACCTTGATAACCACAAGCGCTTAACATTTTCTCTAGAATCGTAAGATAACTTAGATCAAAATCAATGAGTAACACCTTCCATTCACGATTCTCTTTCACTTGCATCGAATAATTCGAAGTAACAATATCCGACGAGCTCATTTTTTTCATAAAAATAAAAAGTTTCTGAATAATGCATATATAAGAAAATATATGTAAGTGAAATTTAAAGGACGAGATGGGAGAATTAATTAAGTTAAGTGTAGTTAGACGACGAAACAGAATCTTTAAAGATTAATGGTTGACTGTTTCAAAATGGAGGAGATTCTGTGGAGAGATTCAAGTTGAATGGCTTGATTCTCCTATTTTTGTGTAAACACAACCTAGCTATATACTCTCCTATCATCAATTAATTATATACGGTTTGGTGCCTTTTATATATAGGAGAAAATGTATGTGTACAAGTTATTAGGAAGTATCTTGAATTTAGAACTCTCGCCAAATCAAACTACGGTCTCATGCCTTAATACGATCTATTTATTTGAAAGTATAACTCGTTTTAAATAATAGATTAATCGTGTTTTTTTTACAATACTGGACTATCGTAAGTGTTACTCCATAATTTGTGATTAATTATAACTCAATTATATGGAGTATTTAGTATCCTAATTAAGTTTGTTAAAAGCCAACAAATCTTGTCACCCACGGTATGAAAATTGAAGCACGTGCATGAATACTAGTGTTTTTTTAAGAAGAAAATTAATATCCACATATCATGCATTCATACCTTCATTTACAGTTTTTGCCAAATCAACCTAACAGGTCCGGGTTTGGCCTGCCCGAGTATGTAACCCGGTACCCCACTCACACCGGACTAAAGTCATAGTTCAGTCCGCTCATGCCTTGGGGGTGTACAAAAGCTGATCCGGACTGGTAAATCTGACTGGACTAGACTGGACACATACCGGTCCAATTTTTAGGTCTCCACAAAATTGGTAACATGTCCACACTTTTTTACCGATTGTATTTTTCATCAATTTGTTGCTAGGATGTCACTTTCTTTTTTTTTACCAATTTGACAGCGGAGATGTTTTGTTTACCAAACCGTTGCTTAAATGCTAGTATAACATGTTACAGACGAGTATACAAAAATCGAACGCAAATCACGTTTAACTATACTGAAACAATAACCAGCAAATCTCATCTTAAAAAACTGGAGTACGAAACATTGTTATGTTCCACTGAAACGAGAGCCAATTTAATAAATCTAATCGAACATGGTCATGTACTCGTGTATATGCACTGAGTGAAGTCACGTCACGTTACAAAAATTTAGATCTTACAAATTTTTACTAAAAATTATCAGAAAAATATGAGGTCTTTGTGTCGCCGGTCAAAGAATAGGATATTGCAGATGATGATTTGTTAATCTCTCAAAAGCCTGAACGAACATCCGCACTGCTCTGATTGGAGTACTTATTAGAAGAAGATCTCCTTGAGGATGAGAAGTACCAACATTACAAAGCACATTATGATGAGAATTGTCGCACACTTGACCATACCGCCTTTTCTTTGCGTTCGTTCAGCCTAGAACCAATACATAATAAGATGACACATGAATCAGTGACGGGAACAAAGACCCGCATTATGATGCAACAGCAATAACGTTATATAGACTACACCAGTGCGGCAGTGCCTTACAAACTCCCCAACCTATGGCTGGCATGCAGGCAGGCGGAGAAAGGGGTTCAGACTTCAGATTTACACAATCGTATTCGTGTGTTTAAAACACTATGAATGGATTTATTTCTCTCTACATAAGTTCTTGTGAAAATTATGTTAACTGACTGCGACTTCAAAATATAAGAAGTGCAAAACGTCTGATAAGCCATTCTGAGGTATAAGAAGGGTAGGGGATGCAATAAAGGGAGAGCGTACTTTCTGAAGTTGTTTAAAGCCCTCCTCAACTGATGATGCAACATTCTGAATGTTGTAGTCTATACGATCAACGATGGTACCCTGCAAAAAATGGAAACTTCAATGACCCGGCTAAAGATAGGTGAAGCTAAAGGCAAGATAACGTAGATTACCTGGTCAATCACAAGAGCAGAAAGATCCTTCATTATCTGTGCTAGCTCGTTCACTGACTCTACAACCTAACATGTAAACAAACATGTTCTTGTTGATACAATGCCCAAAGATAAGGCACACATATGTATCAGAGAAAATGACTATATTGAAAAAGTAAACAAGCGTTACCTGCTTGATCTCTCTTTCCCTTTCTGCTGTCAAATGCTCGCTTTTCTTAATCTCGGAGATTTGGTGATCGCTAAAACCCTAAAAAAGGTGAAGTATTTGATAAGTATTTTATCTTTGTGCCCTTCAAAGACCATGGATCAACATCCATATTTAGAATTGCTAGTCAGTTTACTACAACTATAACATTCACAATTATAACTGCAAAAAAACATAGTACTATACAGCTCTCCTAATCTAAAATTGTTACAACCCATAAATATGATACGGAGTAATAACTACTCCCACCGCTTTATTGATTCCTTCCATCTTAAAAGTGGCACATCACTCAAGAAGAACATTAATATATATACAAGTAGTGAGGTAGTAAAGTAAGTGGGTTACTCAAATAAGAGAGAAATGTAATACCAAAAAAAGAAAGAAAGTGGAAGGAAGGAACTAAAGAAATTGTTAAAAAAAAATGCGGAAGATATCAATGAAAAGGAGTGAGTATTTCTTTGTCGAAATGAATCATACCACATCAGTAAATTCGTCCTCAAATCTAGGCATGCTTCCATTCATGTTCATTTCCAAGTCCACGCCATCTGAACCCTGTATATAGAAAGAAGAAGATAATGAATATGTTTGCAAAACCTGCAGCCAGTACCAAAAAGAAAGGATAAAAAGAAAAGTAATACATCACCTCCTGTTGCCTAAGCCGCTTTAAGTATGCTGACTGTTTCTTACGAAGTTCAACAGAGAGATTCTGAAGGTCAGTAGCAAGGGAGCGCTGTCATAGAAGCATACAGAAGTAAGTATTCAATCTTAAAGTTCAACCCTGGCACAACACGTAAAATCCAATTGGACATGTAACAATCAATGCACAGTGCCAGACCATTATTAAGGTCAGCCGTCTTAGACTCCGGAGATCTGAAAAAATAAACTATTGCCCTACATCATATCCAAATTAATCAATGAAGTTTCTTGTCTGGTTGTTTACAACAAAAAGCTATAGTTCTGAGGTCCCAAGAATCCAAGATTGGAACTGGTAATAAGGAAATATATACAAATGATAACCTAAGGAAAGATGACTAAAGCCATAAAAAAACATGACAAAGAGAAAAGGAAAAGGGGGGAAAAGGAAATATCATGGAAAGGAAAACCAAACCAGTAACATCATGGTAGGCTGGCAGCAGACTCACCTGTACATTCTTTCGGACACTTGAGTCCTCTTCAGAACCACGTATTGAGAGCCGCTTTAACATTTTCTCTGATTTTCTAAGTATATCAGTAATCTCGTGCGTAAGAACTTCAATCTGATGTTGATCTTCTCTACCGTCTCCGAAGGATACCATTAAAGCTTTTGAATGTGCCTTTATTAACTCTGCCATTTTTATTCGAGCACGATGTATGTTTGAAGTTATTTCTTCTGCAATGTCCACCCATGCCGGCGGTAGACCTGCTGTTACTGCACCTCTGCAGTAGTACGTAGCTTTTATAACGCAATGAGTTCATGGAAATCCTAATCAGGACGCTACAACTTACGCAGATATGTAGTAATAAGCTTTACAATTGGGATGGTTCCTTACCAATGTTGTAACCTCCTTATCTAACATAAGAGAGGCATGATAAGTAATCCAAATTCGTTCCTCCACAAAACCATGAAACACTCTGAGTAAAGACCAAATTGTTCGATTGTACAAGGTATGTCAATGATCAGAAAGTCAGGTGAATGGTGATGACCTTCGAAGGACATAACCCCATTGAATCTATGGCTTAATTTAAGGATGCAATAGACTGGAAAAGGACCAGATTCATATGGGTGGAACTCAAAATAGGGCCAAACCATGCAAAATACAAGATTATAGATCCACTATTGGGTGTTAAGTCCAAGGAACTCCATTGGATGCATAAAAATAGCATGCTTACGCGAGATCAGAAAAGATAAAGATCCATTTCACTATCAAACATCAACACCGAAAAAAATCAGCATATCCCTTCTAACAAACGTAAATCGAATATAGAATCCATTGCCATTCTGGCATTAATATTCGATTCAGATCTAGCTATAATGCATATCCATTAACCCTCCCATCACCTCCCTATTGTGCAATCACAACCACGCGTGCCAGTTTGTACTCTTAAGTTTCGGAGGATTACATCCATCCTTGCCCCCTATTCCGCCACACATAAACCTCAGTAGCATTTTTAATCATAGCAACAAACTGCCAAGCATGAACACTTATTGTATCATACTACCGATTATCAAACAAAAGCAAGCCATTCAACTGCTCGGAATGCATTCCATTAAGGAACTAATGGGAACAACCCCTTTCATAATCGAAGCCACGCCCACCACCAACCGGCAACCTTGAATCTCATATAGATAAATTTCTATTCAATCATCCAAAACAAAGGGATATAAGCCAATGTAGATCCGACCTCCCTCGCCCCCACACCGCAATTTGCGAGAGCCCTCGAATCACTGAGGTCATGTCGTTTTTATAATCATCCGAACAAACCCTCAATTACCCCCGACACCCACTATATTAGCTCCAATATCATCAACCTAGCAAACTACGCAGCTCAATCAGCTTAACAATCACAATAATCAGCTAAAAGTAACAAACAATTGAATCAAAATGCACTAAGATCAAACAATTGAACCCTAATTAAAAGGGGATAATCAAAAAAACCTGGAAGTGGATGGATCATCAGTGCTGAGAGGAGTGTAGGAAGAAGAAGATTGATTAGAAGTAAGCAGCGAAGTCATTTCGATAACGGGGCCGCCATCGCCGCGACCTCCCATAACCGATACATTGGGCGTTTTGACAGCTTTGAGGGCGTCTCGGTGCCTTTTGAACACTAAGGTTCGATTTCTGGTCGCCATTTCTGAGCTGAGATTGGAGTGGATTGACAAATCGGGGATTTTGAAAATTGGGGGGATTTGGAAATTGCAGTGGGTTGAAGGGAGTTAATGGAGGGTTTGGTGAAGAAGATGTGCGAGGATGAAGATGATCACCTCTCCCGCTTTTTGGGATTTCCGACTTGTCAATTTGCCATACATCTTCCTTACAAATGAGTATGACCCATTTTCTAATAAGAAAAAAAAAAAATAAACCGATTTATCACGTAGGAATCTTATCTCGCACATGGTAACGTAGTCTAAACCCAGAATATAAATAAACTACGACTACATACTTACAAAGCATTAAAAGGAACTATCCGAGGCTAGAGACTACATACGCCTGTATGGTTATATATCATGTTGCGTCACTTGAAGTAACTTAGACGGGATATATGTTGTTTCAAACACCATTAGCGGTTTCGTTTGAGTTATCTCCAAAATTAGACCGCCAGTCTAAGTCCGCCTTTCAGAACACATGTTAAATATCCACCCATCGTCCATGCTTCGCCGTATGATATTTACATAAAGCTCGTTGGATTGCCTTTTACTCAACTTGTGGCCTTGTGGGTGTCGTTTTGGTCTGTTGTCGTGTCATCCACCCAAAACTTTCTCTTGGTGACTTTTATATTCTCATTGATATTTTCGATTAATTGTAGAGTAGTGAATATTATATGCAGATACTATAAAACAGCGTATTCATGTAATGTTGGTTGTGTGTACGGGATGAGACACAATAGAGATTTTGCTTATTCTAAAGCACATATTATTTTCAACATGGAGACGACGGAGGGGTTGTGAAGAGTTTATGGATCCCTAAGTACCTAAGAGGGGGAGGGGGTGAATTAGGTACCTTTTAAAAAAATTCAACTTAATCTTTATTGATTAAAGTAAGTTGAGTGGAAGTAGAAAGTAATTAGGTGAAGAAGTACTAGACTCAACATACAACGGACAGTCAGACTGTTACGCTCTGTCTTAGCAAGGAGTACGGCTACAGAACAAAGACACAGAATATCGACCGTTGTCAAACTGTATTCGATTCGCTTAGCAGAATGAGAAGCTACAGACGAATGTCACAGTATGGGCGACTGTTGTATGAAAAGAAATAGCACAACTAAAAGTAAGTTTGAAGTTTGAGCAAATAAAAGAAAAACAAAATAACATGCTTTTATCGAAAGATGCAGCGGAAAAGTAAAGAACACGATAAAACACGATATTTTTGAATTGGTTCGGCCAACACTCTAAGGGCCTACGTCCAATGCTTTTCTTATTGCTTTTCTTTAGAAATCTACTCCGAAATCAAAAGACCCTTACAATGAAAAGCGACCCATAACCTACTCCGGTTACGACCAACAACCTACTCCGGTTGCGATTTGAGTTTACAAGACTACTCCGTCTCTAACTCACCAATGACCTACTCCGGTCACGACCAATAGCCTACTCCGGCTACGACTCTTAATAACTTAGAAAGTTACAAAGATTACAATTGAAAACCGAGTTAGACAAGAGTGTGTGTGATTCTGTGTGACAGTGTGTTCGACTGTGACTTTGAAATTACTGAAGACTTTCTCTTTTGAAATACTTTGCAAAATGCTTTTAAGTTAAAAACCTTTGAAAACAAAATGCAATAAATGAAGTTTTAGTTTGAAAGTCTTGAGAAATAAATGAGGCAAATGAGTTTCTTTTATAGTAGATGTGGAAATGGGTAAAAGAATGTGCCTCATGGAAAAATCCAAAGGTTAAAAGGAAACCTTTGACCTTGTTAAAAAATAAAGCTTTTTCAAGAAGAAAAGAAAGCATGCTTAAGGTTTGCCAAAATTGAAGGGAATGTGTTAACTTGAAAGGTAATACTTGAAAGTAGAAACAATTCAAGTTCACTTTCAAAAGCGAAGAACCATTTTTGGAAAACCTTGGAGAAGAGGTGCATTATTTTACAAGAAACCAAACCATCCCTTTTTCTTAAAGAAATCATATTTTTTCAAAGTCAATTTAAATTTGTAAAAAGATTTTTCTGAAGTTTTAACTTTTAAAATCGAAATCTTTTTGAATCAATAAGAGCTGTCGAACGATGTAACAGTCAGTCCGACTGTTACATACTGCTGTACCGAAAAACACACACTTTGCCATTCTTAGTGACTATGGACTTAGACTCGATTCTATTCTCTTTTCTTGAATTTCTTGATCTTTATCTTGGATAGCTTTGGCTTGTCTTGATATCATCATTCTTGAATTAGCACATTTGATAATTATCTCACCAATGACGATTAATCTATTAAGATTAAACTAGAGCACAAGTTAAATTAGGCATTGTCATCATCAACAAACCCAACAAATTCCCCCTTTGATGATGACAAGCCTAAGCAAAAAAAACTTAATGTCCCAAGTTCCCCCTCAAAAGGTTAGTCTATCAAGATTAGTAATCACATAGTAAAGGGTTTATAAGCTTAGAAGGAGAACAAACAATACTTAGACAAAATATTAGATATAAGAACTAAGAACTATCAAGGAAGGATCAAGAATTCGTTCTTGAGGACATGTGTTTTACCTTTTCCCCCTCTTGGCATCATCAAAGAACCTGCCATAATTCCGGACACAGTAGAAAACACATATAACATAGGCACATAATATTACGAAAACAAATTAAAAAGCATCCAGAGGGCAACAGTCAACAGGACTGTTACACAGAATTCAGAAAAGCAAATACAAACCATTGTCTTTCAAAAGATAAAAATAGTTTTTGATTATTTTGAAAAGAGAGATTAATTAAGAGGAATCAGACTCCTCATCATCATCGTCAGCATCGGAATCCATTTCACCACTTTTTCCCTTCACCAAAGCAGAAATTACCCCGATGTTCCCTTGCATCTCATCCATTCTCGCATTCAATTTATCCAACCAACCCAAAATTTCAGCGCAAACCCGACAAGTTCAACCAATAGAGAATAAACATTTGTGACTTCTTTTGAACTTTTTTTTTTTATCAGGTGATAGAGGATATAGTGTTGAGAGATTGATACTTTGCCTCTATCATTGTTGAGGATTAGGGTTCGGATAAGATTTTGTAAGTTAAGTGTTGTGGGAAGATGACATGTTTTGGGGTTGAGGAGGTAGTGAGGATTTTGGGGTTTTGGATTTTCTTGGAGGCATGATAATGGTGGTAACGATGGAGATGAAGAAGAAGGAGTTAAAGAAGGTAAAAGAAGGTTTAAAAGGATGTGATGATACAATGAAAAGGAAAAAAAATAAGGGAAGGTTAATGCACTGACATACGTTACTTTTTTTCTTTTTTTTTTCGAATTTCAAATTTCGATTTTTTTTTTTTTTTTTTTTTTTTTTTTTTCGACCAACCTTCAAAAAAAAATAGAGGATATTTGAATAAGGGGAATATAAGATGGGGAAGGTGGGAAAGGTAATATATTGTGGGGAAGATAATTAATATGGGGAAGGTAAATAATATGGGAAGGATAATATTTGTGGGAAAGGTGAATATGGGGAAGGTAATTGTGGTAGAATAGGAGTGTAGAAGTGATGATGATGGGAAAAAAAATGGGAAAGAAATAAAGAGGAAAGAGAAAAAGATTTGAAAAAGATTTTGAAAAAGAGAGAGAGAAAAAAAAAGATGGGTAGTTGTCATTGGAAAGGTAAAAAAATAAAAAATTTAATAGAGGAGAATGAATGTGGCGTGAAGAAGTGAAAAAAGAGGAGAGAGGGAAAGATTTTTTTGGGTAAAAGAGATATTTGAGAATAATAGAAGGTATTATTTAATGGATATTGTATAATGGATATTTTGTTAATATGTGGGATATTAGTTTTATTCATGACAACTTCCCAAAAACTAAAAGACAATGATTAATACACACAATTCAAAATTCATCACATAAGAATGCTAATTAATTAAATTAAGTAAGATTAAGGTCTAAGTCACATGCATAATTACTAGAATAAGAATTATAAGTCCAATTAGCCAATCATACGAGGTAATACGATAAGCACACGTAATCAATTAGAAAAATTAATCAAACCAATTTCGAGTCGAAACTTCTCAAATTGGTCTCTTGCTAGTGGCTTAGTAAATATATCGGCAATTTGATCTTCGGTATTGCAAAAATTTAGCTTAATGTGACCCTTTTCTACGTGATCTCTAATAAAGTGGTGACGAATATCTATATGCTTAGTTCGAGAATGTTGAATCGGATTTTTAGATATGTTTATGGCACTCGTATTATCACACATTAAAGGAATAGAGTCATAAATCATACCAAAATCGACAAGTTGTTGTCGTACCCACAATATTTGAGAACAACAATGAGCGGCGGCCACATATTCACTTTCGGCCGTGGAGAGAGCAACGGTGTTTTGCTTCTTCGAAAACCATGAAATGAGACACGGACCTAGGAAGGTAACGACACCCGAAGTACTCTTTCGATCGACCGAACACCCCGCATAGTCTGCGTCCGAGAAACCTACAAGGTCAAAAGGACAACTTAAGGGGTACCATAGATAAAGCTCTTGTGTTCCAACCAAATACCGAAGAATGCGTTTTACGGCTTTAAAATGGGATTCTTTGGGATTTGCTTGGAAACGGGCACACAAACAAACACTAAATAATATATCGGGACGACTTGCGGTTAAGTAGAGAAGTGAGCCTATCATACCTCTATACACCGATTCACTAACATTCTTACCACTTTCATCCTTGTCCAATTTGGACGATGATACCATCGGTGTAGTGTATGGCTTAGCATTGGTCATCCCGAATTTAGTTAGCATCTCCTTGATGTACTTTTGTTGGTGAATCATAATTCCTTCTTTTGATTGCTTGATTTGAAGACCGAGAAAGAATCCGAGTTCACCCATCATGCTCATCTCAAACTCCGATTTCATTAGATTAGAAAAATAAAGAGTAAGGAGTTCACTAGTTGCTCCAAATATAATGTCATCGACATATACCTGGACAACCAACAGTCCATCCGACTGTGACTTTATAAATAATGTCTTATCCACCGAACCTCTACGAAAACCATTTTCAAGCAAAAACGTTGACAAACGATCGTACCAAGCTCTCGGGGCTTGTTTTAAACCATAAAGTGCTTTGTCAAGTTTAAAAACATGTTCGGGATAATCATTATCTATAAAACCCGGAGGTTGCTCCACAAAGACATCTTCCTCTAAATAACCATTTAGGAAAGCGGTTTTAACATCCATTTGAAAAAGTTTGATGCCTTTGCGAGCTGCAAAAGCTATTAGGAGCCTTATGGCCTCAAGTCTAGCTACCGGTGCATAGGTTTCGTCATAGTCGATACCTTCTTGTTGATTATAGCCTTGCACCACTAGTCTAGCCTTGTTCCTTACGATTTCACCGGAATCGTCTAGCTTATTGCGAAAGACCCATCTAGTACCAATGACGGTACGATCAGAGGGCCTAGGGACAAGATGCCATACCTCATTCCTCTTGAATTGAACAAGCTCTTCTTGCATTGCTATCAACCAGTCGGCATCAGTCAGAGCGACTGTGACATTGGGCGGTTCGATTTGAGAAACGAAAGCGTTGCAAGAGTAGAAATTGTTGAGGGACGATCTTGTCTTTACTCCAGATTTCAAGTCACTAGTCAGATTTGAGAGGGGGTGTGAGCTTTGATGCTTCCACTTCCTTGGAATGAAAGTATCTTCCTCCTCGACTGTAACAGTCCTTCCGACTGTTGCTTCATGGCTGGGAGTCGAAGCTTCCGCACCAGATTCTAAGGACTCCTCTGGTCCTTGGGCATTGGCTGCTGCTTCACCGTTATCTCCTTGAAGGTTATTTTCAGGAGGATCATTAATTCCCCCTGAACTTGTGCCTTCGTCTTCAGGTAACAGTCTGGCAGACTGTTGCTCAGCAGCTCCGTGAAGCTCATCTTCAAGTGTGTGTTCCTTTCGAGCAAGGCCTATTTCAAATTCCTCATCTTCTTCATCATCAAGTTGCACCTGCTCAAAAAGACTAGTTTCATCAAATATGACATGCACACTTTCTTCGATCATCATAGTTCTTTTGTTATAAACTTTGTACGCTTTACTATGATCGGCATACCCTATGAACACGGCTTCATCACTACGGAGGTCGAATTTTCCTAAGTTATTTTTACCATTATTATGCACAAAACACTTGCTTCCAAAGCATCTAAAATAAGAAATATTCGGTTTTCTACCACGTAGCAACTCATAGGGAGTCTTATTTAATATACTTCTAACCATGACTCTATTATGAATGTAGCAAGCGGTGTTTACCGCTTCGGCCCAAAAGTTTCTAGGTAGCTTACTACATAACAACATAGTTCTAGCCATGCTTTCAAGAGTTCTATTCATGCGTTCTACGACGCCATTTTGTTGAGGTGTTCTAGGGGCCGAAAAGTTGTGATCTACTCCATTATCATCACAATAAGCACCAAAAGATGAGTTCTCAAATTCGGTTCCATGGTCGGTTCTAATTGACACAAGTTTTAGATCAAGTTTATTTTGAACCCTTTTTAACCATATTAGAAATTCATCAAATGCTTCATCTTTGGAACTTAAAAATAATGCCCATACAAATCTAGAGTAATCATCAACAATCACTAATACATAGCGACTACCACCTCTACTACGAACTCTCATAGGACCACACAAATCAATATGCAACAGTTGCAGTGGTCGTGACGTGCTGACTATCTTTTTGGATTTAAAGGAGCTTCTAACATGTTTGCATTTAGCACATTGATCACACATTTTATCAAATTCAAATTTCATGTTAGGGAAACCATCAACAAGATCTAATCTTCTAAGTGTATTAAGAGTTTTAGCACTAACATGTCCAAATCTTTTATGCCATAACCACGGGTCATTTTTCATTACGCTCATGCAAGACATAGTTTGACCATTTAAAGTATTCAAGTCGGTTAAATAGACATCTTTGACACGTCTACCTTCAAGAACAACTTCACGGGTAGTAGCATTCAAAATACGACATAAACTAGTACTAAACTCAACCAAATTACCACGATCACATAATTGAGAGATACTTAGAAGATTATGTTTCAAACCTTTGACAAGCCGCACATTGTCGACACAAACCAATGAAGACTTACCAACCTTTCCAAGTCCTATGACTTCACCTTTTTTGTTGTCTCCAAAAGTTACCGTGCCACCATCATACGCTTCTAGTGAGAGGAATTGGCTTCTATCACCCGTCATGTGACGAGAGCATCCACTATCAAGATACCAATCACGGCGTCCCCTCACCAAGCCCTACACGAAATTAAGAGGAGAGTTTAGGAACCCAAACGGATTTGAGTCCCTTAGTTAAAGCATCCTTAATTAATTCCCTTCGTTCCCATGTCTTGTTAGTAACTTTAATACCACGATTAATACTTTGATCCCTTTTCTCACAAGTATTGAGAAAATGACCGGTTTTACCACAATGATGACAAATGATGTACTCGGGAAGTGCTACATATTTTCTTTTCCTAAAGTCTCTTTTAGTGGGGTTGGAGTTGTGAATTTTACAATCATGACGTCTATTCCATTTGAACCCAAGCCCCTTTTTTTCACGACACAAGTTGTCTTGATTAGTAAGAAAATTTAGCACATTTTGACTTCCTTCCCAAGTTTTGTGAACTCTTCTAGCTTCAACAAGTTCATTAATAGTGTCTTGAATAGAGTGAGTGAGACTCTCATTTTCCTTAATTTTTTGTTTGAGCAATTGTTCGGATGTGATACACTTAGCTTCAAATTGACGCAAACTCTTGTCTCTTTGTTCAATTAAACATTTAAGGTTGAGATTACACGCCTCTAAGTAGAAAATTCTAGCACTTGAAGATCTAGACTCTAGAGTTCCATTACTAACAAGTTTCTTTTGGAGTTTCCTCAACTCTTCTTTAGTCACATCGAGATCAACCTTGAGATGTTCATTCTCTTTGGTCAATTCAATAGTTTGGGGGTTAGGAGACTCATTGGGAACAGTAGATTGGGTTGTAACAAATTTTAGATCAAGCAACTCTTTAGACAAATCTTTGTTGATCTTTCTCAAATTTTTCAGCTCGTTTTTAACCTCATCAGTAACAGTCACACTGTCTGTTGCTTTAAGTGTTTCTTTAAGTTGGACATTCTCAATTGCAATTTCCTCAATTTCTTCTTGCATAGCAAGAGACCTTTTAGTTTGAGAACGACACTTATCAAAAAGACTATCAAGCAACTTGCAAACTTTTTCTTTGGAGTAAGTTCTAACTTTAGCCTTAAGTCTTTGTACCTCATTATCGGAGTCGGAATCTGAGTCATCGGGATTGGCCATGAGACACCTAAGATGTTCAACTTTGGAGTTATTGACCTTAGTAGTGACACACACATTAGCATCTAACTCCTCATCTTTGGGTTCGTCGTCTTCTTCCGAATCGGACATTCCCCAAATAGCGGACATGACCTTACTTTTATATTCCCTTTTAGCTTTATCACGTTTATCTTTAGAGTGAATATCATTCCATTTAGGACATTCTTTGATTTGATGAGTTTTATCACCACATTTAAAACATCCTATGGTTGAGCTAGGTCGTTTCTTAGGGAATCGTTTCTTATTGAAATTATTGTTAAACTTACGATTTCCTTGACCATTTACCATACCGACTATGTTCCTAGTGAACATGGCAAATCCGTCCTCTTCGTCCTCATCCTCATCACTTGAGGCGGACTTGAGAGCAAGACTCTTTCCCCGTTGGTTATCACTAGAACGCTTCACGAGGTTTAGTTCGTGAGCCATTAGTGATCCCATTAGTTCATGGAGAGTCAAGACGGATAAATCTTTAGCTTCCTCTATGGCGGTGACCTTTGGTTGCCATTTATCGGTTAGACTACGAAGGATTTTTCTAATGATGTCTTCGGACTCGAAATCTCTTCCTAGACTTTTGAGCTCATTAATGATACAAGAAAAACGACTTGATAAGCTATTTATGGACTCGTCTTTTGACATGTGAAACATTTCATATTGTTGCATGAGAAGATCAATACGGTGTTTTTTTACTTGAGACGTACCCTCATAAGCAAGCACAAGGGAGTCCCAAATCTCCTTAGCCGTGGGACATCCACTTATACGACTCACTTCTTCCTCACCGACACACCTTTGAAGTATTGACATAGCCTTAGAATTTTTCTCAACAATTTTAAAGTCATCTTCATCATATTTAGACTCATCTTTAAGTTCGGTAGACTTGCCATCGGCACTAGACACTTTGATTTCAATTGGACCCTCTTTAATAATTTTCCAACATTGATAATCGATACTTTTGATATAGTGTTCCATTTTTAGCTTCCACCAACCAAAATTCTCACCGGTAAAGACCGGGATCTTGGAGTGTTTAGCAGAATCCATGTCGAGGAATCAAACTCTAGGTAGTTAGCCTTTAAAAGAGTACGAGGCTCTGATACCAATTGAAGAGTTTATGGATCCCTAAGTACCTAAGAGGGGGAGGGGGTGAATTAGGTACCTTTTAAAAAAATTCAACTTAATCTTTATTGATTAAAGTAAGTTGAGTGGAAGTAGAAAGTAATTAGGTGAAGAAGTACTAGACTCAACATACAACGGACAGTCAGACTGTTACGCTCTGTCTTAGCAAGGAGTACGGCTACAGAACAAAGACACAGAATATCGACCGTTGTCAAACTGTATTCGATTCGCTTAGCAGAATGAGAAGCTACAGACGAATGTCACAGTATGGGCGACTGTTGTATGAAAAGAAATAGCACAACTAAAAGTAAGTTTGAAGTTTGAGCAAATAAAAGAAAAACAAAATAACATGCTTTTATCGAAAGATGCAGCGGAAAAGTAAAGAACACGATAAAACACGATATTTTTGAATTGGTTCGGCCAACACTCTAAGGGCCTACGTCCAATGCTTTTCTTATTGCTTTTCTTTAGAAATCTACTCCGAAATCAAAAGACCCTTACAATGAAAAGCGACCCATAACCTACTCCGGTTACGACCAACAACCTACTCCGGTTGCGATTTGAGTTTACAAGACTACTCCGTCTCTAACTCACCAATGACCTACTCCGGTCACGACCAATAGCCTACTCCGGCTACGACTCTTAATAACTTAGAAAGTTACAAAGATTACAATTGAAAACCGAGTTAGACAAGAGTGTGTGTGATTCTGTGTGACAGTGTGTTCGACTGTGACTTTGAAATTACTGAAGACTTTCTCTTTTGAAATACTTTGCAAAATGCTTTTAAGTTAAAAACCTTTGAAAACAAAATGCAATAAATGAAGTTTTAGTTTGAAAGTCTTGAGAAATAAATGAGGCAAATGAGTTTCTTTTATGGTAGATGTGGAAATGGGTAAAAGAATGTGCCTCATGGAAAAATCCAAAGGTTAAAAGGAAACCTTTGACCTTTAAAAAAGAAAGCTTTTTCAAGAAGAAAAGGAAGCATGCTTAAGGTTTGCCAAAATTGAAGGGAAGGTGTTAACTTGAAAGGTAATACTTGAAAGTAGAAACAATTCAAGTTCACTTTCAAAAGCGAAGAACCATTTTTGGAAAACCTTGGAGAAGAGGTGCATTATTTTACAAGAAACCAAACCATCCCTTTTTCTTAAAGAAATCAGATTTTTTCAAAGTCAATTTAAATTTGTAAAAAGATTTTTCTGAAGTTTTAACTTTTAAAATCGAAATCTTTTTGAATCAATAAGAGCTGTCGAACGATGTAACAGTCAGTCCGACTGTTACATACTGCTGTACCGAAAAACACACACTTTGCCATTCTTAGTGACTATGGACTTAGACTCGATTCTATTCTCTTTTCTTGAATTTCTTGATCTTTATCTTGGATAGCTTTGGCTTGTCTTGATATCATCATTCTTGAATTAGCACATTTGATAATTATCTCACCAATGACGATTAATCTATTAAGATTAAACTAGAGCACAAGTTAAATTAGGCATTGTCATCATCAACAAACCCAACAGGTTGGAGTGGTGTGTAGGGAACTAGGGACAATGTCGGGGTTATAATGTGATCTGAGACCTAACTCATCATAGAGCCATCTTTGGAAGCTGCATGTTGCGGAAGTGATTGCGATGTTGGATGGACTTGGAGAGACCAAAAGGACGAGGCACAACGATGTCATCTTTGAAAGCGATTATCTCAAGTCATCGAGGCACTATGATGGGCAAAAGTGGACGAAGCTTTTATTTTTTTTACCTCGGAAGACATTGCGAGCTTACATACTTATTTTCAATTAGTAGCCTGGTCTTTTACTAGTAGATCAGAGTTGAAAATAGTGTGCCTCACATGCTTACACACGTCAGGTTCATGGGTAGAATTGTGTGGTTAGACTTTAGAGGTACTTTCGCCGATGGGAAATTTCGCTGTCACTCACGGATTCCGATGGAAAAAAGTCTAATAAAAAGAATTAATTTTCACAATTCATCCCCAAATTTCTTTTCCCTTTTAAATTTGGATCCTACTCGCTAGACCCGACTATTAATATAGAAAACAAGTCGATATTCCTAAAAAAAAAGAGTTGAAAATAGCAAACCTAAAAACGATTTGAACCCGAATTGGCTCGACTCGACCCGAAGTCAACTCAATTTCTATAACCAAAAAATGATCCGACTCGAAACTGACCGACCCAAATCCAACTCAGTTGACAAATTTGTCAAGTATACGGTAGTAGCTACCTAGTGATGACACAAAAGTAACACATGTACACAAGTACACAACCCTCAAATTTTGACTATTCACATCAACAGATTATATTCAATACTACTCGGACTATGCAATGCAATGCAATCTGTATTTCGATTGCGAGTCAGATTTGTGGGTGAGTAGTTGACTTGAGTTCAACATTTAAAGAAGGGCCCCCCATGCAATTTTTCCCCCAAATCCCTAATCCTTGAACCCCAAGTATCCCTAATACTCACCCTCATCTTTTACAATCACACCCCTTTTCTCTACTATTTCTCCATAATTTCCCTCCTTTAATCAATCCTTCATCATCCCAAATCACACCACTTTCTACCCTCCAATCCAAAACATATAAAAAATATCCAATATCTTTTACCCAGATATCAATTACTAACAACTGTAAAATTTGCGATTTAATAAAAGATTTAGTTGTGATTAACTACTCATTTGTTATGGATAATGGTACTTGGAGGCTTGGATTGTCCACGTCTTCCAAGTATGATTACTCAGGTAATTAATTATTATAATGAGTCTTGACTTAAATTTCTGGGTAAAAAAAAGGTCAATACTTTGATTTTGTTTGATGGGTAGTGTTAATTTTGTAGTTTTGAAATACCCTTTTGATTGTTTATTATTCTATTAATTAATGGCGCAGATGATTATGTAGATTATGATGGACAAGATGAAGATTACGATGTCGAGGCAGATTATTCGTGCCCATTTTGTTCAGATGATTTCGACATTGTTGGATTGCTTTGTCATATTGAGGAAGAACATCATGATGAATCTAAGAAAGGGGTATGTCATTATCATGTACTCGTAATTTGTTTTCGATGTTGAATCTTATATAGATTCTCTAGGTATTCGATTTTCATTGTTATATGGAGTTACTGGTTTTTAGTGGTAGTAACTTTTGATTCAGATGTTTATAGTATTTTGTTTGGATGCATTAATGAATGAAAGAATCGGGCTGTTGTGTCACATACATCGCAATAGTTAACCTTGTTGAGTTGGGTTGGATCGTTTTAGTGAAATTCGCGCTCCTGTGATGGTAATCCATTCATGTTTACTAGAATATCCTTGCAAGTTCAAGTTTTTAAGTGCCGGACGTCGTGTTAAACTGATGCTGAGCTTGCCATGATACCTTGCTGGTTGGTCAACAGCTCATGCTGTACCCCTTTTCTCATGTTGTTAGCATCGTGTGCGAGTTCAAGTAGAGCTGAGGAGTACTCCAATATTGTGGTTTGCTTTCGTTGTAGTATTCGACTAGCATATCTGAGGTAGATAGTGTGTGAATTGAGGGCTGTGATGAAAACTGATGTATATGAACTGGTGTTATCAGTTGTCTTGTACCACATATGAAGGTTTTGCCAGAAGACGTGCATGATCTAACCTAAAGATTTAGACTTAAGTTAACATATGTTCCAGGAAACAGATGGTGGATATGAAGCGTGTCTTGGACTAGCATTGGCAATAGTTTCTTTGCCTCCTTTATCGTTGACGTTAGAATATTAATTATAGAATAAGCTTTGACATACTTGCACAAATCCTCGTTGGGTTATATGGTTTCATCGCAATTTCTTAGAACTTCGAATCTCATAGGCCGTAGCTCATTAGGAAAGTTAGGCAGTTTACATTACCTACTATTCAGTTTTGTTGAGACACTATTCTTTCTAACCCATATCGTTCAAATTAACCACTTTTTGACCTTTTTTTTGGATTGCAAATGCTTAATCTGTTGGATCTCTTTGCGGAGGAACTTCTCTGCTAGAACTAGGATGAATTATCTTCTGGAAGATGCTTGGAACTTGATCGTGTAGACAAAAAAAGATGATTAAGGGAATAGTTATTTAGGGTTCACTTGACTCTCTTCGGAAAACGTATTATCTAACGTGTCATTTGTCCCACGAGGTTGATTTTTTTAGTGACTGTAATTAATGATGGAAATATTGAAACTTTTCTGGTCAACACTCACATGTTGGATATACTCTAGTTTCAACTATAACTTTGTAATGTAATGTAATGTTTGTACACTTTTTTTGTTTTCAATCTTTAAGTTTGATTTATTTTTGTTGACAGATTTGTCCGGTGTGTGACACAATTGTTGGAGTGGATCTGGTGGAGCATATAGCTTTGCAACATGAAAATGTTTACAGAATATCCTTTTTATTTGATAGCCTAATTGTTTATCATGCTGAGAACCTGAATTGCATCCAATTAATGATTGAAATGTTCTTTATCAAAATAATTATTTTATTAGAAGATTTACCTTCTTTTGGATAAAGCCATTTGGAGAACAACGCGGGGAACTATTTGTCTTGTTTGATTACTAAATTTGGTTGGAAAGAAATGGAGGAATCCATTGTTCCTACATTCCAACTAACATAGAAAACATTTGTGAGGAGAACACCCCCTCCCCTCCTTCTATCCCTCCGTCTCCCTCGCCTCTTTTCACTCAAACAATCGTACCCAAACAAGCCTTTGGATTTGTTTTGGATACAATAGTAAGAGCGAAAAGAAGGGTGCATGGTAGCGGACAGCAGGGAGAGAAAGGGGAAAAGGGAGCATGTTCAAAGGAGTCTTAATTTGGGCTTTAGGGGACAAGTTTGATCTCTCCATTTCTCTCCGAACACAACTAACTATCTAAACAAGTGATTTTTCCCTCCCTATCTATCTATCTAAACTATGGGCCGAGTTTACCATAAACACGATGTATATATTATATAAGATCTAGACTTCCCCTGCAAAAAAGTTTATTCACTGATCATAATATGTGGTGGTCTCACTATTACTTCTTACTTTGTAAATATTTTAAAATTTCCCTAAAAATCATTTTTAGACTGTTGTACTGCTTTCGTGGACTTTCATATTAATATTAAGGTTTTTCTGTCTGGTACTAAAAGCCTAATGATGCATCTGCTTATTCTCCCTTTGTCACCACTCCCTTATATTTCAAACTGAACCTCGAACATGTCATTGACATTAGTGGCCTTTTCCTTAACCGAGAAGTTACAGTGGGAGCAAGTCTATGCAAAGTGATGCTGATTCTCAGTCTACAATCGCCCTGATAAGAAAGGAGATGCTGGAGCGAAGTCTGAAATCCTTTTTGGGAAGCTCGTCATCTGTCGCTTCTTCTTCTAATGCAGCAGTTGATCAATTACTGACATCTTTTGTCTGTGGCTATTTAACACCTGCTGAGGCTGAAACGGAGCCTTCTACCTCTTTGGACGACTCATCTGTCAAAGAAGAACACACGGATGAGAATGCGCTAGAGAGGTAACCTAACTAAATTTTTTCCTTAAGTTTCATGGATGTTAATAGCTACTCCGTATTATGTTTTTGGTTGATGCTGTTATCTGATACACTGTGCCGAGTCTAGTTTTGGAAGGTAGGATTATTATTTAGTGGTTATGTTATGCATTGTGGCATTAGGTTATATGAAATAGCTGATAAGTCTGAACTGTGGTGTTCAACGTGGGGAATGACTGCGCACATCCAAGCCCCTGTCTTCTCGTGGGTGGGAAGGCTTGCTTTCTCATGGATGGGATGCCTTTTCAAGGCATTGGGGTGTTGTTATTGTCTCTTGGTATGCAGTGTGGCGATATCTTGATAGAAATTACACTATTATTGTCTCTTGGTATGTGGCATACTCTGTTTTTGTTTTCACCTGGTAGAAATTAAGGAAGCTGAAATAGCAGGGAGGTATATAGTTATGGTCATTTAACGTAGAATAATTCTGTTGTGTCTTGGAGGTGCGCATAAGTACTTGAGAATTTTCTTTGGCTTTGTAGCCTTTTCACTTCTTGGAGGGTCAAATGTACGCAGCCTTTGTGATTAAAATTCATTATGTTGGCGTACGTTACCATGGGATCAAAATTTCTACATTATGGAAATCATTGTGGATGTTTGTCACTATTGTGCTAGCTTGTCTTGATGGATTTGCGATCAGCTGTATGTTGATTAGTGTGTGGCATGTTGTGTTATCAGTCCTGGCTATTTTTGAAGTACGTGAAATGTGGTTGAGAAAGAGTACCTTTTGTTGCAGCTTTGGATGTCGTTGAAGTCAGGTGATCTAAGTAATTGATTGTGGTCAAATATTCCATGTTTATGATGTTGACCGGATATTTTGGAGGCTATGTTATGAAATAGATCAGTTAGTCAGACATCCTAAATTCTGTGTACCAAAGTGAGCTTGAGCTTTGAGAGATGGTTTTGTTATAAATTTGAGTGACTTTTAAGAGTTGACACCTTTCTCGGATCTTAGTAGTGTGATAGGGTAGCGACTAGCGACACCATTAACCTAACGCCTCAAAGGATTCTGGTTGTAGGCTTGTAGGCAAGGAAGTGGTCGGATATACATTGATCGACTGCTACCTTACAACCATTAGAAGTGCACAGCAGCAGGCATACTGGATTTCTGCTGTTTCTATTATAAAAGGACCAATGATACTTTGGGTTAAATAGAAATGGGCAAGTTGTTGATAGGATCATAAAATATGTAAAGCGTGAAGAATCAAGATGGGAGTCTTTAAGATTGAACTTTGGAAGTTTTGATAAGTCTAGCATCGAGATAACTTTGTGTGCATGCAGCAGCATGTATTGCTTGTAGCACTTAGTGATTATGGATTCACTAAAGGCAAAGAACTGATAACCTAAGTACTCGCGTTACTTGTAGTCTAACAAAGTTTACAGGGCTGGTTTTGGCAGGAAGATGGAAAATTTTACTCTATTAGGACCAAATTCCTTTCAGTGGACTTTTTAAACATGTCATTTGGGTCGGCATGGGACAATTGTGTGCTGATTCTTGTCATTTTGGGATAAAGTCTACTTGTGCGCCTTTACCGGGCCATGTACTCTTTTCTGGGGTGATCATTTTTGGTTGGCTAGTTACAGGTTGGGTCACTTGGGTCATTTTGATCGATATTCATGTCTGTCGATGGAGTATTTATTTGTAATTTGTTATTACAGGTCAAATGGGTTATTTATTAGATTATGCCATTTTCATATCAATGTCGGTCCATAATAACTGATCAAATAAGCGATTCACATTACTGTGGCATGTGTCATTTATGGACTGTAGCTATCTGTTTAGATCAGTTTGTAGTAAGATTGCCACACTAATGATATGGGTTTTAATGGCAGGAGCATGAAGAAGTGTGTGTTATCAGAGGAGCAAGAGGAACAAACACAGAGAAGCAAGTTTGTGCAGCAACTTGTACTGTCGACCTTCCTTGATGACGGTTTATAGTGGCCGCTTTTTGTGGGTGGAAGTAGGCGATTCTTATAAACAAACTTGTCACAGAACTGTTTTGGTGATGGGCGTAGAGCAGTTGGACTTCTGATTGCTGACATTTTTTCTCCGTTGGAGTTGGATTTTAACAGACGAATGAATGCTTCGAGCGACAGCATTGTGTTGCTATTTGCACCCTCGGACTAATCTATATGTATAGAAATAATGTTGGTTTCAGTGATGTAGTTGTGCATAAGCTGGGGTGATGATGGATCTTGAATCTTGATTCTTGAGGTGCTGCTTTTGTTTTTTCTCTCTTGTTATATAAAAAAAAGATACTACTACACTGTAGCAAACTAGCACTGAACATTGTTTTTTCTAAATTAATAAAAAGATAAGAGCTATGTTTTTTTTTACTTCATTGCTTTTGTTGTCGATCTTTAGATCGTTTAAAGACTGAATCTGATTTTACAATACAAGTCATGCATAAAGGTGAGGATTGGCGATGAGATATTGCTCAGCAATATTGAACATCTCCTTGATGGTTGCCTTACCAGCCTCGACATCCTCGTCCTTGATCACATAATCTCCTTTACCATGGAAGTGCACCACCATCGTATAATGGGTCATCCCCTGGTCGACCGCTTCAAACTTGATCTCGTACACAGCCCTTTCCACCATGTCACGAACAACGCCACCTTCGATGGTGGTGTATCTAATGTAGAATTTACTTGCATCAATCTCATCCACTCTGTTTACTGCGTATTTGAAGGGTCTCCCTGCGTCGCGCATCCTTTGTTAGAAGGGTTAGTTTATGAAATTACTGTAAGTATATAGGAGGATGCTAACCGTCGGGGAAATGAAGTTGTTTGAGAGATCCAACAGTGTTTGAAGAACCTTGAAGAATTTCGACACTTTTGATAAAACCGGGGAGCGCTTTGGGCATGAAGTTATGGTCGTCAACCCAGCAAGCCTGGAATAACCGAGCCGGGCTGACTGGGCTGCTGTAATCTGCCATTACATGTGTGGAAATACCCATGATTATTACTCAAGGGAACAACAACACAAGCTAAATATGAGAAACCTGAGTTTGAATGAAATTGATTGAATAATCAGTTCACTGAGCGGAGCAGCCCTTGTTGAATTGAATTGAATGGAATAATCAGTTCACTTCTAGATGGTCCATGATCTCATAATGGCACATGTCATTATTCACAACTCGCAGTATTCGTGATCTGATTCAAACCCTCTCAATATCAAATCACCTTTATGATGACACCTTTTACGTCAAAAAAGCAATTATTATGGTTGGCCAGTCGATAGTCATTAGTACTCCATACATTTTTTCAAATCACGACATACGCTAAAGTAATTCCTTACAGATTTTTTTGTAACGATTATTTTAATCAAACATACAGTACTAGTATTCTTTGAAATTACAACATTTTTTAAGATTCGTGAGAAGTATTTGTCGAATCTAGAAAGTGTTTAAGCATAAAGTTGGGGGTTAGCAATGAGATGAGCTTCAACAGCCTTGAACATGGTCTTCATAGCATCTTGGCCAACACCAACTTCCTCTTCGGTCTTGACGTAATCGCCCTTGGTGTGGTAGTGTGCTACCACCTTGTAGTGAGTCCCCCCCTCACCCGCCGCCTCATAGCTCGTCTCGTACACCGCACATTCCAGACCCTCCCCCAGTACGTCCCCTTCGAAGGTCGTGTACTTTATGTACAACTTACTCGTGTCTATCTCCTCCGTTCTGTTCTTCAAGTACGTGTACGGGCTCCCTGCATGCGTATTCAAAAAAAACAGACTTATTAACAGTCTTGCCTTGTCTGAGACAATATATAATACGAGTAATTAGCATAGGAGGAAGGAACGTATGTACTACCTTGAGGTAAGTTGATTTGTTTGACGCATCCAACAGAAGTGGGATCGCCATGAAGAACCTCGATGCTTTGAACGAAATCAGGAACGACTTTGGGGATCAGGTTATGGTTGTCGGTCGACAGTGCCTTGAACAATCGGCCTGGCTCGACTGGGCTCGTTATATCGGTCATTGTGTATGTGAACACGCCCATTGATGATTGATTTGTACGTTTTCCTAAGGATAATTGAGGAATGAAGATGGTAGCTTATTAGGCTGATTTAGTAGTGAAAGTGATAGTACATATAATGAGGAACTGTGTTTTGTATTTAAAGAGTGCGAATTATTGATGGGGATTTAAAAACTACCCGTACTATAATAATAACCCTAATAATAATAATGAAAAAAAGACGGTTTGTCAGTAACTTTAGCACAATTCGGTCAATCATAGAGTATACGGAGTAGTACTAACTTCATAACATTGATTGAGCAGCCATTTCTGAATGATTGTCATGGAGTTCTAGATGGTCTACGTACTTCTTTTTTTTCAATTGCTATAAATGCAAACGGTTTATAGATAAAGCTAGGATGAAGTGTGATGGACGGCAGAGATGATTTTAAGATATGCTCCGATTCAAAGCTTACATTACTATAAACTGATCATTCCTTTAATCGTATATCTTTATATTGGATCTCTACTCAGTATTTACACAAATTGTCATTATTTTTACATGTTTTAATTTAGGGAGATCCGTAATTTATTATAATATCCGTATTTTCCACCTACTCTCGAGAGAGGCGTAGTTAATGTGTTTGTTTGTTTATGTTTGTCTTAGTCTTAGGTATGAGTATTTAAGACAACTTGTTGAATAAAGATGGCTGACTACATGACCCAATTTTTGGTTTTTATCCATACAAGTTAAGACAAGCTTAGGCTAAGTGATGAGAATTCCGTCTATTTAAAGTGATCAAAGCTAATTATAAAAATCCATGTTTTTAGTAATATGTAATCCTAGTCAAACACCAATAAATGACTTCGAGTATGATTTAGCTCAACAACTTACACTAAAGCTCGGAAAGTTTACAACAAAACTCATAAACTTTGATCATAAACCCAATTGTATAATCTACTCATTGGTGTAAAACGGCCTTACACGAGTATTTGTTGTGCACAAACAAGCTTCTCAAGGTACGAGTATTAATTAACCAATTGCCTTCGCTTAAAAACACTTTGCATTCAACATGTTTCGAACTGTCATCACATTAATTCATTTGGATCAAGTATGAAGAAATCCTGTGATTCCAAGGCTCTAAGCCAGGGTAACAATTGATGACTGATTTGAGTATAAAACTATCATCTGCTCTAAATGCTCCTCATCACAGTGCTGCAACTCCTTTTGCGGGTTTTAAGATCGAGAAAGATGGAGTATTCATGGGCATTAGTTGGAGTTCAGGGCACGGTTCTGGCACAACATGATCCGAGGTGCCATACACAGCACTGCAAGTCCACACGGATGAGCCTGACGAAGGTTCCTTTGGACGGATTTGGAAGGTTATGTTCGACAAAACAAACCATGTAAATGGACTTTCATGAATCCCTGAAAACACTCCTGCCATCGATATATTCTGACCTATCATGTCCGAAAACTTGATGCCTTGGACGACAGGTAAGGCACGGGGATCATACCTGTTATCAGGATGAGTCCCGAAATCCCCAGTTACCTTGAGAGCCACACCCACGTTTTGCATTTCAGAATCGAGTATGGATATGTCTTGCAGGAAACCTCCTCTACCTTTGGTAGTTTTGAGTTCAAACCCGATGTGGGAGTCGTGCAAGTGAATTTTTTCCACTAAAATGTTTGCTATTCCACCAGACATCTCACTGCCGAAAGCAACACCTGATCCCGAAGAAGATTGTAGGTGTAACGAGTGTAGGTGGATATCTAATATTGGTTTAGCGTACGCAATGCCATACTCATCCCAACCACTCTTAAGAGCAATGGCATCATAACTCGTGCTTACATTGCAATGGCGAATGCAAATGTTCACAGAAGAATCTGCATGGCAGAAAAAAAAGACATGAACAGATTTACACTTACATTAAGGTAATACTTCACATAAAACGGACGTTTAAAATCAAAAATCATAATACATCGTACCATGGAGACAAAATATGCGTAATGCTTTCGGATTAAAATCTATACCAACCTGGCACTATGCCGCTAGTGTAAGGAGATTCTGGTGGAGCATGCACAATAATGTTTTCAATGACGACTTCACTGCACGCATAATGTCAACAAACAAACAATTCCTCATTCATTGGAATAAGAATACGGTGAACCTACTTGCAGATTAAATCTAACATAAAGGCATTTCAAAGTAAATTTCAGGTTACGGTGAACCTACTTGCAGTATACAGGATGAATACTCCAGGCTGGGGAGTTTAGAAAGGTTACATTTGAAATGACAACATTGCTGGAGTCGACGAATTCTAAAAGGTGCGGTCTGCTATTGTTTAAGGAATGCTTATCATATGCTTCCCACCAAGAAGAGCCTTGGCCTTCAATAACCCCATTATTACCTAGTCGTAAATATAAAGATACATTAAATGGTAGTACTACCTAGGATGTGAATCAGAAATCAGTTTTATTGAACATATCTCTGACCTGTAATAACAACGTCCGTTACATTATATCCAGTGAGTAAGCTGTTATATCTCCAGCCTGGAAAATCAATGCCTCGGCCGTATGATGGTAGTGGTCGAACTATTTCCCAATGTTGGAAATCCTGTAAGGAAAGAAGATAAAAGTATTAAACACGAAAGATACAATCTATAATCGTAAAGATAACAGAATCTGATGCACGAAGCAAGGAAATCCACAAGATGAAGTTAATACGTAAGCTTGGTATTAACTCAAGGTTTTAAGGCAATAATGGCCATATCAAGCAAGCTTGGCCGCTACAGCCCATACCCTGACCAAGACCAATACCAACATAAGCTCAGTTTACCATACAATATGAAGATCGGATATTAAGAAATCCTCACGTAAAAAAAACCGATATGCAGATAAGGAAATGACAGCATTACAAGGGGGACTATAGAGAAGTGCACTGACTAAATAGTAAGCTATTCAGGAAATCTTCAAGGGCGATATGACGCCAGAACTTCCAACGGATTCCTAAGAGTTTGCTTGTGCTGCATAAACATATCGATTTCTTTCTAAAGCCCTAGTATAAGTAACAGCATAACAAAGATCAGCTCAGAATTTAGTAGATATATGCACGTCGGTCTAGGGAGTTATCAAGTCTACAAGCATGACAGTTGTGTCGGAATTATAGAAATGATGAGGGTATCTCCTATTTATGCTTCCGGAAATTTGTTCTACTACTATGAGCATCACCAACAATTGGTAAGGATGATGTACTGTCGGTAATTAAGCAGTGAACAAAGTATAGGAAAGAATAATCCACAAAAGCTCGACATTTCCAAGGAATTCAGGAATTCTTATATAGACAAGAAGCCTTCAAAATAATAGAATTGTGGGAGGACCGTAGTTCTCTGGAGTAGCGACAATCTCCATCTAAAGAGGGTACAGAGTATAAGGTTCAGCATTGCCGTAGGGCCTTAAAGGCTCCCATCTATAGCGGGAACTGAAATCACTCGAGGGGCTGATTTAGGAGAACCTTCGGAATATATTATACCCTCCAAAAAGATACAGAGATATTGGTTGTGTATTTCGGATATTTTTGTGACAGAAAACCTACAGAGCTTTAAGGGTGTACGCAGCCTAAACCATGTGGTAGAAAACACGTGAGAGGCTGCTTCCGGATAACCTACAGAATATGTTATATATATGGAAAATAGTTCCCTCGAAGACCCCAAATGGTACAAAGTATATAGGTTGGTCTTCATGTAGTTTTCAGGTCGTACCTTATGGATTCAATTCGATAATACAGAGTCAATAGCTAGAATCAAAGCAGTGTTCTTGAGAGGATCAAATGAATAGACAGACATGCATGATCTCTACAGCCAGCATGTAAGTGTTGAGATAAACTGATGTCTACTAGAGCGCAAACCAAAGGAAACCGAAGCTTTATCAACACTAACAATCAGTTCCCAAATCAACTAAGCGTCTATAAGTGCAGTAACTCTTTGTAACCTATCGTCAATTATCCCATTAACAGAAAATTAAACCTTCAAAACTCCTACAAACAAATACAGTATGCTTTTTATCTGTAATGAAAATGGGTGTTCAGGTTACAAAAAGGGAGAAAAATAGGGATTTTCGATAAGCTCGTGGAATGTGAAATAGCTGATAATAAAGAATTTGCCTTCAGAAATTTAAAATAAAATAAAAAAAAAATAAAAAAATTGTACTCGTAGCAGTAAGCCGGTATCCGCTATGTGAAATAATGCTACTATCTATTTGTACCATGCCAGTTTCCTTACTAGAGCAATAGCACAATAAGGTTAAAAGGAAGACCTGAGATCCCAAAATGACAGCGTCTCTTTCGAGATAAAGTGTCATGTAACTAGTAAGGTTGAGGCTTCCCGTAAGCCATCTACCAGGCGGAATGTAAAGCTCAGCTCCACCCTTGTCGAAAAAAGATTGAAGATAGAAAATGGCATTTTGAAAAGCATGTGTATTCAGTGTCTTCCCATCTCCAACAGCTCCAAACTCCGTGATAGCTATACTGTGTGGCCTGGGAGTTACAGGTTTGTATTTTTGACAGTGGCGATCATTTTCTTCTCGGCAGTAGCATAATGTCAAAAATAACAGTAGTAACACCTGAAAGTTACTCACGATATGAGGTTGTCGTAAAGTAAAACAAAACAGCTAACTAAATCAGTCATCTTAACCCAAATTTCATTACGACTCATCCAAAATAACATCAGTACTGTAATTCACAGCGACAAATTTTTCAACAACAATACGAAATCAGTAAGAAAGATGGCTACTACTATTAGTCTACTGCTCAAGTTCATAATAATTGTGCATCACAATTCAGAACAGCTTTAGAAGGAAGGACTATATCTACTTACTAATCGACATTAGTACGAAAAATGACATTTAATCAAAGATTATTCCATTCCTCCTTAAGCACTAATGAATGTTTTGAGCATTCTCCCTTCTTTTGTCACCGAGTGTTAGGCGAACCATCCCAACCAAAACCTCCTATTACACCCCTCACTCGAGTGTCCGTTGGGCTTGAAGATGAATGTATACAGTTCAGTAAAAGTTCCAAAATTCCATCAAAGAACACACCTTTTTTTTTTTTTTACATTTGTAAAGATGTAAACTTTACTTAAATTCCATCAAATTCATACTACAAAATGAAAAACAACAAACACAAATTGATCGAATGAAGCAGAAAACTTACTAGGATCTTGATCATGATGTTGGTTTGCTCCAAACAGCCAACAACCCAGTAATGATAACAATATGAACTAGCCAAAAAAAAAAGTAAAATGAATGTGAGAAGTGAGAATAAATGAAATGAAAAAGAGTTAAGAAGGTGGGATGAACAAATATGGAAAAGAAGACATTCCAAAAATTCATGGAGACCAAATTACGAATGAAATACATGGAAAATCAGAGTGCAGTGTACAGCAACCAAAGATGGGATGAAAGAATTAAAAGGGGAATTCCAGCAGGAACTTTACCATGTACAATTTCTTCAAATCCATTGAGATTCAATTCCCAAATAAGAAAAAACAGATTGAAGAGGAAACAAATAAATATAGAGAATTGTAGAAAAAATTGATCCCAATGGTGCGCATATATGGATTTCTCTATCAACCAAAGAGTTTACAGAGCAAGAATACGACATGTGTTTACGGACACCCATGTTTTCAATATTACCGTCGGTCTTCCTTGTACTGAATATATCTGTCATGAAGTTATACTCCTTTTTATCACTATTTTTCTTTTTTTTTTTTTGCTCAATTTCATTAAAATATCTCTCATAAATATTCAAACGGGGCGAAAAATAATGATTGGAAAAGTAGCGGATTAAATAACCCCCACATATGATACGGTTATATTAAACAAAATCTGAAAATAATCGGAATAACAAATGTTTTATCTTTAATCTCTTTTGCTGCTAAAATGTTGTAGGGAAAATAATATGACCCGAATAACACTCCAAAAAAATTTGAGTCATTTTTAGTTCGGATCTCGAAACTCAGAAAAACGTGTATAATACACCTCAATTTCAGCCGTAATGAAGGTCGGATAGCCTCAAGATAACATATTACGGAGTATGATCTTTCAAAGACTCCAACGACATCGAAATGACCCTCATATTACACTGGGGCATTATATTTGGTGCGGAGATTGTTCGGCGTGAATACGGATCGATTTTATTCAGGGACCCGAAAAGCCGAAAAAACGTGGATAATAACCTTCAGAATCGATTGTTTTTTTGCTATTTTCGATAGTTTTAAAAGTTGTTCTAAAATGCGAATATTTTTTGACGAAAATTTGTCAGCAGATATAGAAATCCAAATAATGATTAATCAAACCCTCAGACACGATGTAAATTAAAATATAACTCATTTTTCGATTGATTCCGACACCTCTCGAACGATAAAATTATAGCCTTTAAAGGTCTCGGTTTAAAACCATATGACCCTCATATTACACCAGAACATTTCCTTTGGCGTGGGGTTTGTTTGGCACGAATTTGGAACCATTTTATTTCGGGACCCAAAAGACCGAAAAACGTGGACAATAACCTTCAAAATCGATCGTTTTTGGCTATTTTTCGTAAATGGGGCAAGTTGATCTAAACGTGAATGTTTTTGACGAAAACTTGTCGATAGGAATAGAATGTCAAATAATGATTATTGGAACCCTCTGACACAATATAAATTGGAATATAACTCATGTTTCGACTGATTCCGACACGTATCGAGCGATAAAATTATGGCTCTTAAAGATCTCGACTTAAAACCATATGACTCTCACATTACACCGGGACATTTCCTTTGGCGTGGGGTTTGTTTGACGCGAATTCGGAACTATTTTATTTCGGGACCCAAAAGGCCGAAAAACGTGGATAATAACCTTCAAAATCGATCGTTTTTGACTATTTTTCAAAAGTGGGGAAAGTTAATCTTTTTTTTTTTTTTTTGGTGACGAAGGACCCGCAGCCGCTACCTTTGGTGCGCTCTGGGTAAACCCCCGGGTGTACGCAATAGCCTGCAAACCACGCACACCATGTAAGCCGGCTCGAAGCCTAGATGGCATAGCCTCGGCATAGCCTCAGGCCATACAAGGCCCACAAGAACGCTCTTGCAGGGGGTTGAACCTGAGACCCATGGGGTTGTGGTCACATGTTTTAACCACTAGGCTACACCCTTGCGGGCAAAAACTTTACGCGACGAAAACTTGTTGATAGGAATAGAATGCCTAATAAAGATTATTCGAACCCTCTGACACAATGTAAATTGGAATATAACTTATGTTTCGACTAATTCCTTCACCTCTCGAACGATAAAATTACGGCCCTTAAATGTCTCGATTAAAAACCAAATGAGCCTCATATTAGACCGTGACATTTGATTTGGTGTGGGGTTCGTTTGGTCCGAATTCGGAACCATTTTATTTCAGGACCCAAAAGGCCGAAAAAATGTAGATAATTAATAACCTTCAAAATCAATCGTTTTGGCTATTTTTCGTAAACGAGAAAAGTTATCTTAACGCGAATGTTTTTTGACGAAACTTGGGTAGGAATAGAATGTCTAATAATGATTATTCGAACTCTCTGACACGATATAAATTGGATTTTAAGTCATGTTTCAACAGTTTCCGACACCTCTCGAACGATAAAATTATGGCCCTTAAAGATCTTGATTTAAAACCTTATGATCCTCATATGAGTCATATTACACCAGGACATTTAATATGGTGTGGGGTTTGTTTTGCACGAATTTGGAACCATTTTATTTCGGGACCCAAAAGGCTGAAAAAATGTGGATAATAACCTTCAAAATCGATCATTTTTGGCTATTTTTCGTAAGCGAGAAAAGTTGATCTAAACGCGAATGTTTTTTGACGAAAACTTGTCAATAGGAATAAAATGCCTAATAATGATTATTCGAACTCTCTGACACGATATAAATTGGAATAAAACTCATGTTTCGACTGATTCCGACACCTCTCAAACGATAAAATTATGGTTCTTAAAGGTCTCGTTTTAAAATTAAATGACCCTCATATTACACCGGGACATTTCCTTTGGTGTGGGGTTTGTTTGGCGCGAATTTGAAACCATTTTATTTCGGGACCCAAAAGACCAAAAAAACGTGGATACTAACCTTCAAAATCGATCGTTTTTATCTATTTTTCGTAGGCGGGGAAAGTTGATCTAAACCCGATTGTTTTTTGACGAAAACTTATCGATATAAATAAAAGGCCTAATAATGACTATTCGAACCCTCTGACACGATATAAATTGGAATATAACTCATGTTTCGACTGATTCCGACACCTATCGAACGATAAAATTATGGCCCTTAAAGGTCTCGACTTAAAACCATATGACTCTCATATTACACCGGGACATTTCCTTTGGCGTGGGGTTTGTTTGGCGCAAAATTGGAATCATTTTATTTCGGAACCCTAAAGGCCGAAAAAACGTGGATAATAACCTTCAAAATCGATCGTTTTTTGCTATTTTTTCGTAAGCTGGGAAAGTTGATCTAAACGCGATTGTTTTTTGACGAAAACTTGTCGATAGGAATAAAATGTCTAATAATGATTATTCGAACCCTCTGACGCGATATAAATTGGAATATAACTCATGTTTCGACTGATTTCGAAACCTCTCGAACGATAAAATTTTGGCCCTTAAAGGTCTCGATTTAAACCATGTAACCTTCACATTACACCGGGACATTTCCTTTGACGTGAGGTTTGTTTGGCACGAATTTGGAACCATTTTATTTCGGGACCCAAAAGACCGAAAAACGTGGATAATAACCTTCAAAATCAAGTGTTTTTGGCTATTTTTCGTAAGCGGGGAACGTTGATCTAAACTCGAATGTTTTTTGACGAAAACTTGTCGATAAGAATAGAATGCCTAATAATGATTATTCGAACCCTCTCACACGATATAAATTGGAATATAACTCATGTTTCGACTAATTCCGACTCCTCTCGAGCGATAAAATTATGGCTCTTAAAGGTCTCGACTTAAAACCATATGACTCTCACATTACACTGGGACATTTCCTTTGGCGTGGGGTTTGTTTGACGCGAATTTGAAACTATTTTATTTCCGGACTCAAAAGGCCGAAAAACGTGGATAATAACCTTTAAAATCGATCGTTTTTTACTATTTTTCAAAAGTGGGGAAAGTTGATCTTTACGCGAATGTTTTTTCACGGAAACTTGTCGATAGGAATAGAATGCATGATAATGATTATTCGAACCCTCTGACACGATATAAATTGGAATATAACTCATGTTCAAATGATACTGACACCTCTCGAACGATATGAATTGGAATATAAAATTTTGTGGGATTGAGATCGCGCGAGTCACATCGTGAAGCGATCCATGACACATGGTATAAAAATGGGAATATTATCGACCAACGCCGAACTATTTCGTACTGGCACCAACGAATGTTCTTTTTTGCTACTAAAATTTTGTGGGGGCATGCTATATGACCTATATAATATCCCGAATTTTTTTTGACCATTTGTATTTCGGACCCCGAAACTCAGAAAAACGTGTATAATACACTTCAATTTCAACCGTTTGGAGATCGGACAGCGCATCGTTTTTTTTCTCCCGATTTTTATACCATGTGTCATGGATCGCTTCATGATGTTACTCGCACGATTTCAAGTCCAAACAACAAGTACAAGTTAATTTTGCACTTCTAACAGATTGTCGACCGACGCTGATTTCTTTCGTATAGGCACTATCGAATGTTTTCTTTTGTTGCTAAAATTTTGTGGGGGCATACTAAATGACCTAGATAACATCACGAAAATTTTTTGACCATTTTTATTTCGGACCCCGAAACTCATTAAAACGTGTATAATACACTTCAATTTCGGTCGTTTGGAGATCAGATAGCGCATCGTTTTTTTTTCTCCCGATTTTTATGTCATGTGTCATGGGTTGCTTTAGGATGTTAGTGACTCGATTTCAAGCTCAAATAACAAGTATAAGTAGCTTTTGCACGATTATCATATTGTCAAGTGACGCTAATTTATTTCATAGAGGCACCATAGAATGATACGAGTATTTTTTGCTACTAAAGTTGTGGAGTTGTAATACATGACCTGAATAACACACCGGAAATTTTTTAACCATTTTTTATTTTGGACCTCAAAACTCTAAAAATCGTGTATTTACACTTCAATTTCAGCTATTTGTGAGGTCGGATAGAGCATCATTTTTTCTTCTCTCAATTTTTATAACATGTGTCATGAATCAGTCACTTCACGGTGTTACTCGTTCGATATTAAAGCCCAAACAACTAGTACCGGTAGCTTTTGTGCAAAAAAAGATTGACGACCGACACAAGTTTATTGGCATCCTATGACCTGAATAATAGTCTTCAACATTTTCAACTATTTTCATTTCGAACCCCAAAACTCAGAAAAACATGCATAATACTATTCAATTTCAGTCATATGGGAGGTCATATAGGCCATCATTTTATCTTCTCCCGATTTCATACCATGTGTAATGGTTCCCCTACACGATGTTACTCGCTCAATATGAAGCTCAAACAAGTACTCCGTATAGGGATAAGAGTGGGTGCAAGACCCGACCTAGACCTTCCAGGGCAAACCGAAATGGACTGGTTTGGTTCACATTTTTCCATACCGAGTGAGTATGGGTCAGGTATGGGTCTCATTTTTAAAAACCTAGTCAAGGGAAGAAAAAACTTTAAAACCACAAAATCGACAAACTCATGGCAGTCTGCAAATATATCCACACTTGGCTCACTTTTCAAACCAAAGAAACTCTATGATTCTACCAACACTCAGATCCCCCCTTTTGCTGTCTTGCACAAGCAACACCTGCACAACCACCGCCATCTTGTACAAGCAGCACAACCGTTGACAGTCAGCTAAAAGACACAGTCAAGGTGCGTAAAGTTGCTGTCACATTGGCAGAAATGACCAGCAGGTAGACCGAGACTTGATCCGGGGGCATACTACAATTTAAATTTGCGAAACACAAACTGAAAAGTTCAAAAATGATTGCACAGATGAAGTCGAATGATGAACAAGTAATTTTCTGGTCAATAGGATCATGGGTCAAGATTTCCATGTCTCGAACGAGGATAAAACCTAACTGACTTAGACAGGCCTAGATGGAGAAAGGGAAATATTAAAGAACCAGACAAATGAAAGTTTGAAGGATCCACAACAAGCTGAGATAATAATGTCTTAAACATAACTGCAAATAAGGATTTGGTGTTTGAATAGCTCAAAAATAGGGCATGCTCAACAATAGGGCCTTTCATGCATTAATACTGGCGTTTATAAAAGCTTGTCCGGGCTTGCGGTTTGATAGAGGTCCATGACAACCTAGTAACTGCATAGAGTATAATAAAAAATCAGCCACCATAACAAACTACAAGCCGTGTGTAATACAGAGTAGTAAATAGGGTGTCACAACAAAAAAAAAATTATTAAGATACATGAGTGTATAGAAGGTCCATATACCAATCCTCTATAGCATTTCAAACCATTTTTTATGTGTAAGTAGTTGGTAATGAGATGAGACAACTCGAACTCAACAGTGAAAGCTCGGCTCGTAAACATAACCGAGTCAAACCGAGCAACAACTGGCTCGGCTCGAAAAGCTCACGAGCATTTCAAAATAATGTGAGAGTAGATTTTCACCAAATAAAAGGTTCTTATTTATTTAACTAATACAATTTCCATATGTTTTTGGACTCCAAGTTACTAAAACACATCGAAGAAAAAAACTCAGATTTAACAGTTACATACATACATACATATATATAGGCTCGAGTTAGGCTCGAACTCGCATTCAACTCAAATTTTAGATCACGAGCTTGTTTCCAAGCTCAATTTTTTAAAGCTCGGGTAAGCTCGGCTCAAGTTCGAATTACACTTAACGAGCACGAGCTGCGCAAGGCCAAGCACGAGCTCGGCTCGCTAACACCCCTACGTACAACTAAACCTGAAGGCATTCTAAAAGTTTCAAAAACAGTTAAATAAAAATACTGTGGAGCATTTTAACAAATTTGTTGGCCACCTTTCCTAACACAATTTTTATTATGACCCAAGAATCAAAAAAAATTATGTGCTACTAAAATTTAAGATTTAAGATTAATATTATATTCGAGATTTACTTGGATAGGATGACCAACAAACAGAATTCTACTATTCTAGAAGTCAAAAATTCAAACAATTTTATATAGCAGGGAAGGAATTTATACAAACCTTAGCATTGACACCATCATGAACAATCCTGCCTTCCGTCTTGTATCTCAAGTAATCCGCACGATTGTACTTGGTAAAACCCCTGAGAAAGTTGAACGTTAGTATAATCTGCTGTTACTTCAATGAATAATAAACCGAGAGACTCGCTGCCAAATACTTTAATTTGCGATGATTATTTAATACGATAATTTGCAATTATAACTTGAAAGGAGCAACAGGCAAAAGTGGACATGCTTAAGATTAGACGTACCACTTCCTTGAGATGATGATCTTTTGGCGACCAGGGAACTTGAACTTAGCACGGCGAAGAGCCTCCTGAGCATGATGGCTATTGTTATCCTTACAACGAACAGAAAGGAGAACCTGCCCAATAGCAACACGAGCACAAGTCCCGAGAGGCTTGCCAAAAGCACCCCTCATACCAGTCTGGAGCCTATCAGCCCCAGCACACGAAAGCATCTTGTTGATACGGAGCACATGGAAGGGATGAACCCTAACCCTAAGGTGGAAGGCATCCTTCCCAGCAAACTTAGCCATGTACTTATTGCAAGCAATACGTGCAGCTTCCAACGCTTCACTTGAGACATTCTCCTTCTCCCAACTGACAAGATGCACACAGAATGGGAACTCATCGACACCCTTCTTCTTCATTCCAACATCGTAAATCCTGATCTTTGGGTCTGGCACACCACGGCAAAACCTCGATTTTGGGTATGGCTTGTTCTTGATCTGGCGGTAACACCTGGCAGGTCCTACACAAACCATGAAGTAATTGGCATTACTAACTGCGGCAATTCCATGAAACTCAAATCCATACACAATAAATATATATATATATACATCACTCAATCCAAAGTTCTATGTAGCTATTTGAAAGGAAATTGTCCGATGTCATACAATAATATAAATTCCATTTATCCGAAAAAAAAAAATTTAAGAAATTTTCATAGAACCATTTGTCTGGCCGTCAATGTTGATTGGAAATAGCAAATGTGGGCAAATATTAGTATTCGCCAACCCAATTCTAAGGACCATCAACATTCGCATCAATCAAAGGTAAATGGCGGAAAACCCAACACAAGCACACAGCACTAACTGAAACCCTTTCATAAAACTCGAAACACGACAAAACAACATGGGATGTAAATCAGATATTACGACCACGGACCCAGTAAAAGATTCACACAGCATAATTCATGACTAAGTCTAAAATATGCGCAACCTAATCCTGATTATCAAATGAAATATTAATTGTCGCCGTCTAATATATACAAACAATGCAGGCAACCTAACCCTAATTTAGGAAATCAGTTAAATAAAAAAAGAGAAAAATATAGACAAACATTGGGTAATCCTCGATTTAATCTAATAATTATTTCATTATTTTATCAAATCCCAATCGAAAAACTATGAACTTATAATTACGAGCTCTAATCCACTTCTTTGACACAGGATTATTTATAATAAATTCAATAGATTTCAAATGATACACAGCGAAATAACCCAGAATCATCTCTCAGAAATTTAGCCATACGAAAAAATTACATCAGCGAATAACATAAATCAATCAAAATACATGGAGAACAGTACAAAGTAACATCTATACGTTCTATAACATAGAAATCAATGAAAAACTGAACCATGAAACAGAAAACAAGAGCAGAATTTAGGAAGAAAAGGATAGGGGGCTTACTTCTCCCCATGGCTGAATGCTGCGAAACTCAAAACCCTAATTGAAGAAGAGCGAATTAGGGAAACGTGTGTGATTTTATAGTACAGAAATTGAGCGAGTTTTGTTGGGCCAATTGTTTGTCTTACATAGCCCAGCCGGTCCTCGTATGATTTAGACTTTTAGGAGCCCAATTCGAGTTTATTATAAGACCGTCTTATTAAAAAGAGCGACTTGGCTTACGAGTTTGGTCAAAAATACGAGTGAGTCATATTTCTATTTTGAGAGATATGAGTTGCGTACAAACCGTTGTATATGAGTTTTGGACCAGATAATGTAGGTAGAAATGACGTTTTTTCACTGTGGAGTACTTTGTATTTCTTTATTTATGATATTAGGAAGTATTTTTTGTCAAATATCTACCTTTTATAATACGAGTAAAGATAAGCACCAAAGGATATCTTGATCAAACGGCTACTTCAAGCTATAGAAAGCAATTATCTTCTTTGCCTTTCTTAGAATATATTATAGCTGTTACCCATGATCTTGTTCCCATATTCAATATGTAAATCATAGTATATATAGCACGTATATGACATTGTAAACGTCAACTTGAATATAATACACATTGACTCTTTTCTCAAATTATATTATGGTATCAGAGCTATTTTTCTAGTCTTCTCCATCATTTTTTTTTTCATCGAACAAACATGACGAATACCGACAACAATAAAAATTCCGATTCGAAAAACGACACTACTTACTCATTCATTCATGTCGAAAATCCGGGTAGTAACATTACCCAAACTCCTTTCAATGGCAATAACTATGATGAATGGTCTCGTGCCTTTCATCTCGCTCTTCTTGCTAAGGGAAAATTGGGATATATTGACGGCACTATATCCAAACCCGTTGCTACGGCCCCTAATTTCGAGTCCTGGCGGTCCACCAACGCCTTGGTGACTGCTTGGATCTTTAACTCCATCGAGTCGCACCTTCGGAAAACGATTCCGTATCGCCCCGATGCTAAACAGGTATGACTCGATATTAAGAATCGTTTTTGTCAAGGCAACGATGCTCGTATCTATCAATTGCAGAACGAACTCATGGCGTGCCGACAAGGCCCAACCGAGACCCTCATGGCCTACTACGGTCGGATAACGAAGATTTGGGATGACATTCTCGAGTTTGACTCGCTTCCATCTTGCTCCTGTAAACCGTGTGCGTGCGATTGGGTAAGCATTATGGATTCCCGCCGTGAAAAGAAAAGGGTACGTGATTTTTTTATGGGTCTTGATGACCGTTTCGATAATGCCCGATCTCAAATTCTTGGAACAAACCCCCTCCCTGGTCTTAATTCTGTTTACAATAGGTTAATTCAAGAAGAAGAGGTTCGTACCTTTTCTCATAAGCCTGACTCTCGTCCCGACACAATGGCTTTTGCGACCAAGGTTGGTCAATTAGAACGCAACAAAAATAACACTACTGCTGCTCCACGTGCTCACATGGTGGCTGGGTTCGCTAACCAGTCCGATAATGGTAATGGTCCTCTTTCTCCTCGACCTTCTTTGAATAAATTTGACAGGGTTGATTTGAATGCTTTAAACCCACAAGAATTGGAGGAACTAATGCAATTGTGGCACACTCGTAAGGCTGACTCCAACGATCATCTGAGCGGTAATTTCTCATCTTCTTTATGGATCATTGACACGGGTGCTTCCCACCACATGTCAGGTTGTTTGTCTTATTTCACAAATATTCACAATATCACACCGTTGTCCATCGGGTTACCTAATGGTGACATGGCAGTAGCTACTCAAAGTGGTGACATTCAATTCTCGTCCCGTCTTATTTACCGGAATGTTTTATATGCTGCCAATCTACATTGCAATCTACTGTCCGTTTCAAGTTTATTACTTGATCCATCGCTAATTATTCAATTTTCTCAACAACTTTGTTTAATTCAGGACCGTTCCTCGAAGATGGTGATTGGTGCGGGTGAGCAACGCGAGGGGCTCTACTACCTAAAGGGGGTTCGAAATTACGAGGGTCACGCTTCTACCGTGAGTACGACTGACACAGTAGAGCTTTGGCATCGGAGGTTGGGACACCCCTCTTCAAAAATTTCTCGTTTTCTTCCGTTTTTGAATAAAACAAACCATAGTAATCCTCTTTTTCACAGTAAGCACTGTGACATTTGTCTCCGTGCCAAACAAACTCGGGAACCATTTTCTTTAAGTTCAAATATTGCTGACGGTATTTTCGATTTATTACATTGCGATTTATGGGGTCCGTATTCGGAAAATGCGTCATGTGGATCACAATATTTTTTAACAATTGTCGACGATTTTTCTCGCTCCACTTGGGTCTATTTATTACGTCGAAAAAGCGATACACGTCAAACCTTATTAAATTTTTTTGCCATGGTTGAACGACAATTTAACAAGAAAATAAAAAAATTTCGTAGTGATAATGGCAATGAATTTATTTGTCTTGAAATTTTTTTTAATGCACAAGGCATTTTATTTCAAACCTCTAATGTGGACACACCACAACAAAACGGTCGCGTTGAACGTAAACATCGTCACATTTTAAATGTTGCTCGCGCCCTTTTATTTCAAGCGCACCTTCCTATCTTATTTTGGGGGAAATGCATTTTAGGAGCCGTATCCCTATTCACTAAAACAAAAACCAAGGAGCAATTCTGTCTTTTCAATTTTCCCGCCAAAATTATCTTTTCATTATGCAAATTGGGCTTTTGTTAAAACAATCCAATTTGACCAATAGCAAATAAATTAACAAGTTGGGCTTTTGGTAAAACCAATCCAATTTGAGCATAATCCGTATCAATATTTAGGAAATATAGTACCCTAATTAGACTACAATATGTCGATATTTGGTAAATTAATTAAATAATTAAACAAATAGAAATTGTTATATGTGAATGTTACTACATAGAAATGTGAGATTGATATAAAAAACATTTAGGAAAGAATGAAATAAATTAGACTCATTATAATCTATATGAAAACTTTTATGAAAGAATAATTAGACTACAATATATGTCAATATTTGGTGATTTATTTAAACAATTAAACAAATAGAAATTGTTATACTTTTAATAATAATCAAAAAATTCTTCCATACTTTAAATAAACACGGCAAACGGGATGAACGGGTTAGTTGGACAAATTACGGGTCGGGTCAAATAAATGTCACGGATCAGGTTTATAATTTTCGAGGCCTTAAATTTTATGAATTAATTCTATTTTCTTTAATATTAATCATATTTAACATCACTAATGTTATTAAATTAAATAATTATCGTATTAAAAAATGTAAAAAAAAATATATATTAATTTATAAATATTTCAATATTAGATGCTATAAAATTCATAGAGCTATAAAATTTATATAAATTTATTATATTTTAATATATAAAATTAAATTTATTAATTTTTCAATTGTTATTTTAAATATTATATATTCATATCCCCTATTCACTAAAACAAAAACCAAGGAGCAAAATAGTCATTTCAACTTTCCCGCCTAATTTCAACCCCTCATTACCTAAATTGGGCTTGAAAAAACTATTGTATTTTTTTTTGTCCAGATTCATTACAAGCCCAATTGTGCATGTGTAATATCAATCCATACAATATCAAAGCTCTTATTTAACTATTAATAGATCAATTCAATTAATTGAAAAATATTAATCATATTTAATATACGTAATTAAATTTAATAATTAGTACTATTATTTTTATTTAAAAAATTATATTTTTGATATTAATCATGTTAGTATAAAAATTATACTCCGTATAAAATTATTATTATTTTTTATTATTATTTAGTTTACAATATTAATGTTAATACGGAGTCATTTTTTTTGTTATTATTTTAAATATGATATACTCACATATATACTAATATTGTAATAACAATACTGACACGTTATCAATCCAGTGGGTTGACCCGTTCGACGGGTTTTGATCATAAATTAATGGATCATTTCGAGTTTGGGCCAAACTGGTATTGGGTCAAAATTTTAGGGTCTTAGGCCCTGTTCTCCTAGACTTAAAATGACTGAACTGAACTGAACTGAACTGAAAGTGTCTGAACTGAACTGAATGAGTCTGAACTGAACTGAACTGAACTGAACTGAATGTGTCTGAACTGAACTGAACTGAACTGAATGTGTCTGAACTGAACTTAACTGAACTTAACTAAAATAAATAAATAAATAAATAAATAAATAAATAATAATAATAATAATAATAATTAACTATAATTGTTATTATTATTATTATTATTATAATGCTAAATATTATTATTAATGACAAATAATTATAATAATTATAATAATAATAAATATAATAATTAATAAAATTAATAAATAATAGAAACAACTAATAAAAGAAATAATTAATAAATAATAATAATAATAACAATAATAATAAATTAATACTAATAATAATAATAATAATAATAATTAATACAGATAATAATAATAATAATTAATAATTATTATTATTATTAATGATTAATATTATTAATATTAAGTAATAAATAAGATTAATAATATTAATACTTAATAATAAAAATAAAAATAATTAAATTAATTAATTAAATAATATTAATATTAATTATTAATACTAATACTAATACTAATAATTAATTATAATAATAATTAATTATAATAATAATAATTATTATTATTATTATTATTAATTAATAATAATAATTATTATTTTTAATTAATAATATTAATAATAATATTATTATTATTTATTAATAATAATATTATTATTAATTATAAGTATAATAATAATAATAATAAAATTAATTAATTAATATTAATATTAATTAATTAATTAATTAATTAATAAAAATAATATTAATATTATTAATATTATTATAAATATTAAGTGTTAATATTGTTAATATTATTATTATTAATTACAACAATAATAATAATAATAATAATAAATTAATTAACTAATATTAATTGTAATATTAAAATTAATATTAATTAATAATAATAATTAAAAATTAATATTATTATTATTTAATAATATTAATATTATTATAAATGTGAAGTATTATTAATATTATTATTAATTATAATAGCAATAATAATAATAAAATTAATTAACTACATCAGATCAGTATTGCAGGAGAGGATTCCAAGTGGTAAATAGATGCAGTTTGTGTGAGAACGCATTAGAGAATCATCATCACCTATTCTTTGAATGCCCTTTCTCTAGGGAGGTCTGGACTGTTGTTATTTGTTGGCTTCGTTTGACGGTGACTAGGTTCAGCCTAAATAAAATAATTCGGTGGATGGTAGCTGCTAGTAATAGGAAGCATTGGAGGATGATTTGGTTGAAGGTATGTCTACCGGCAACCGTCTATACAATATGGAAGGAGCGTAACAAAAGGATTTTTGTCGGAAAGAAAACTAACGTCGACACTATTATTTCTCAGATAAAGTTTTTGGTTATCTCTCGATTTTCCTTTTATAGGCAGTGTAAGAAATTTAGTAGAGTATTTGAGGCAATTGATGCCTAAAGAGTCGTAATACGCTAGTGTGGTAGTTTTTTGCAATGCTTGTAATTTCTTTCGATATGAAATGAAATGATATCTTCCTTGCAAAAAAAATAATAAAATTAATTAAATAATTAATTAATTAATAATAATAATTAATAATATTAATATTATTATAAATATGACGGAGTAAGCATTAATAATACTAATATTATTATTATTTTTATTATTATTATATTACGGAGTAAGTATTAATAATAATAATAATATTATTATTATTATTATTATTACTATTATTATACTTAAGTAACAATAGTAATATTATTATTAATGTGTCTGAACTGAACTGAACTGAACTGAATGTGTCTGAACTGAACTGAACTGAACTGAATGTGTCTTAACTGAACTGAAATGAACTGAATGTGTCTGAACTGAACTGAAAGTGTCTGAACTGAACTGAAACTGTCTGAATATAAGTCCAGGAGAACATGGCCTTACTCTTGAACTTACAAATTAAAATGGGTCGATTTACGAGTCAAGTCGAAATTTGACAGGTCTATTTCCAAATTTAAATGTCCGTTTATCTAATCATAATCACTTAAAATTAGAACAAATTAATTCCAAAAAATATCCTACTAAACTTTAAATATACAAAGTTCTGTGTAATCTTTTTTAATATAGGTAGGATAATTAATTAAGGCATCCAATATTATTTCTTACTTATATTCTAACTATATTATGTGATATATACGAAATACTCCATATAAATTAGGCGCAATTTGATCTATTCATTAGGTTTACTTTTTATAAAATACTAATTTTATGAACGACATATATATAAATAAAAGATAAAAGCATGAACAACATCTCTATTTATTAATAAGACTAATTTTATACTTCTTATACAGGTAGCGACTATTTTTTTACTAATTTCATTCTAATAGAATGTTACCCCATACAGAAAAATAAAGTAATGACAGAATATGTTTTTTATTATGGTTAAAAAAAAGTAAAGGTTAAAATTTTTGCGAAGAACGAAAACATAAACGGTAGACTGAAACACTAAAGAAAGAAAAATATAAATTATTGACATAATCGAAGGGAATATTTTTGTAAGTAACTAAATTATTTATATATACAAAAACTAATGAAAAAACCGTGCGTAGGCACGGGTTTTGTACTAGTATCTTATTAATCGAACACCTATGGCCATTCATAATGGAAAACTCCATATGAGATTTTATTTAATAAACCTCCGCCCATGGATCATATTCGCACTTTTGGATGCCTTTGTTATGCTAAAAATATAAACCGATCCCATGACAAATTTGCATCTCGTGGTAGAAAATGTTTCTTCTTGGGCTATCCTTTTGGTAAGAAAGGGTGGCGCGTTTACGATATTGACACCGGCACCTACTTTTCTTCACGTGATGTTGTATTCATTGAACATGAATTTCCTTATCAATCCTTGAATATTCACGACACATCACTCAATACCACATCTTCCCTTGATGACACTCTTTATCCTATCCTTGTCTCCACTAATAACTCACCTTTATCCGACCAACCACACAACTCCCCTCCTTCCACCCTGGACACCTCACCCACCGCCACGACAAACACACTAGACACCACGGACATCACGACTGACACCTCGATCGACTACTCACCAACTCAACACGAGCACCTTGGATGCACAACAAAATGATCCCTCGACGATCTTAGGTGGCAAAGGGCAACGCACGAAATTCCCTAACTCTCGCCTCAAGGACTTCATTCAACCCCCGAATCGCCCCTCGACACACTATCTCACCGCATCTTCATCGTCTTCAGGTACTAAATATCCGATTTCTCGTTTTGTTAATTATGCGAAATTTTCTACTAAACATAGATGTTTTTTAGCGGCCGTGGCTGACAATCACGAGCCTAGTTCTTTTAAAGATGCTATGCAGGTACCACAATGGCGTGACGCAATGAAAAATGAAATCGATGCTCTTGAACGAAACAATACTTGGACACTCGAACATCTCCCTCCTCATAAAAAGGCAATCGGATCGAAATGGGTCTATAAAATCAAGTACGTACAATGCTGATGGGTCAATTGAACGCTACAAAGAACGTCTCGTATTTATGGGCAATAATCAAATCGAAGGGATCGACTATAATGAAACTTTTGCTCCCACAATAAAATTGGTATCCGTTCGTATTCTCCTTGCCATCGCAACAGCGGAGAACTGACACATTCATCAAATGGACGTCCACAACACCTTTCTTCACGGGGATCTAAACGAAGAAGTATATATGCGACCTCCTCCCGGTTTTAATTCTTCTGCCGTAAAGTATGTCACCTACGAAAATCTTTATATGGCCTCCGCCAAGCTCCTCGATGCTGGTATGCGAAACTTGCCTCCGCCCTTACTACTTATGGCTTTAAGCAATGCCCATATGATCACTCTTTATTCTCCATCACCACATCCAACACTGAGATACATGTACTCGTTTACGTGGATGACCTTGTTATTTGCGGCAATAGTCTTTCCATGATCGACACATTCAAAGCATACCTCAGCAAATGTTTTCATATGAAAGATCTAGGTCCATTAAAATATTTTTTGGGCCTGGAAATAGCACGTAATAAAAGTGGGCTCTTTATCTCACAACGGAAGTATGCTCTCGATATTCTTACGGAAACTGGTCTACTCGGCTCTAAACCTGCCTCGATACCTATGGAGCCCAACCATCACTTAGGTACTTCGACATCACCGTTACTTGACGACCCGCAACCATATCGTCGCTTAGTCGGCCGACTATTTTACCTTACCATCACTCGTCCCGAACTAATATATTCCGTTCATATCCTCGCTCAATTCATGCATGCACCACGTCAAGACCATTGGCAAGCTGCCCTACAAGTGGTTCGATACCTTAAAAATACTCCAGGTCAAGGGCTGCTCTTCAGCTCCGATAGTGCTCTTCTCTTACATGCCTATTGTGACGCGGACTGGGCATCTTGCCCTACGAGTAGGGGTGTTTAAAAATTAACCCGGACCGGCAAACCGGACCGGACCGGACCGTAAGGTCCGGGTCGGTTCAGACCGGGGCACGTACCGGTCCGGTCTCCTGGTCCCAAAAAAGTTGGTAACCGGTCCCCGGTCCGGTCCGGTCCGGTCCACACTTTAAAAAAATATCAAATTTAGTGTATTTTTCCGGTCCGTCCGGTCTTAAGAGGGTCCGGTCCAGTCCGGTCCGGGTTTCTTTGTTAACCGGTCCGGTCCGCGGGTTGGGTTTTTTGGGTTTCCGGTCCACGGGTCAAACCGATCCGGTCCGGTCCGGGTTTGGACCGGTGAACACCCCTACCTACGAGTCGACGGTCATTATCCGCCTACCTCGTGTTCCTGGGTAGCTCCCCTGTTTCATGGAAAACGAAGAAGCAATCAACGGTCTCCCGTTCATCAGCCGAGGCTGAATATCGTGCCATGACATACACGGTTTGTGAACTCAAATGGCTCAAGGGTCTCCTACACTTCCTCGGCATCTCTCACGAAAAACCCATTGAGCTTGCGTGTGATAGTCAATCGGCCCTCTATATAGCTCGCAATCCCGTCTTTCATGAACGAACTAAACATATCGAAATTGATTGCCATTTCATACGAGACGAAATACTCAATGGAATTGTTGGAAGATGGCAAGAGGAGTTGTGGTTCTTTCTTCTTTTTCCATCCCACATAGGAAGAGGAGGAAACTTTGGAGGTCCTTATAAGGACTCTCCTCCCTTGGGCTTATAAGTGTGAAGTGGAGTGGGCCTTTTAGGGTGGTGGGTGTTGGGCTGCTATGCTAAACACACACGCACGCGCGCGTGCGGCCCGGCTCGGTCTCGGGTTCGGGTTCGGGTGGAGCACCTGCGGTGCGGGCTGTGCCCGACTTTTACCCTTTTGGGCCTACTTATGTTTTGTGTTTTTGGCCCATGTCCAGGTTCATTTGTGTGTGTGTATTGGATAAGTCAAAAGAGCTGTTACGGTTTTTAATGGTGGTATTAAGGCCTTGATTTCGTTTTAATGGCCTTAATTGCTGTTGATTTTTTTGGACCTTATAGGCTCCTCCGTCACCTATAAATACCGGGTCTGTTGTTCTGTACAAACACACAAAAAACACAGCTTACAACTCTCATACTCTCTTCTCCCTTCTGCTTTCCTGATAAATCATAGTTCCTGGGTACAGTAGTTTTCGTTCCAAAGTTCTGAAACTCGAGTGGTCGAGATTCTGAACTGCAGTGTTCACCTTGGGAAACTACCGGCACTGTAGGCGATAACCACCGGAGTCGCGCCGATCTAGTTTTCAAGTCAGTGGTCTCCATACCACGACACTGCCACCTCTTCTCGTCTTCGTTTCTGTCCATTGTTGTTGCCGCTGCTTGCTGTTTGTTCTTGGGGTTTTCCGTTGCCTGTCCAAACTCGGTATTGTTGCCTGTCCGAACTCGGTTTGTAGCCTGCCCCAATTTCGGTTCGTGTAATTTGTTGCCTTCGGTTTTGCACTCTCTGTTTTCTGTCCGGTTTGTGTACCTCGTGTCCAACAATTTGAAAACTAGATCGTAATTTGTGTCGCAAACCTCGAAAACGATTTATTATGGCTGTTGTTTCAACCAAGTTTGCTGCTGATTTGTCGAAATTGGAACCGCTAGATGGTCTTAATTATAAAAGGTGATCTAAAAAACTCTTAATGTTTTTCGAACAATTGGAAATCGATTATGTTTTGTTTGAAGACGAACCCGTTTTAATTGTTGCGTCCACCGCGGCCGAGGCCACACCTCCTCCCGCAGCCACGGTTAAGTCCAATGAGAAAAAAGTTAAGAAATATGATAAAGATAATAAGGCGGTTAGATATCATTTTCTTAATCATATGACCAACACGCTGTTTGATTTATTCATGGTCCATAAATCTGCTAAAGCTATTTGGGAAGCTTTAGAGAAAAAATATGGGGCCGATGATGCGGGCAAAAAGAAGTATGTCGTGGGTCAGTGGCTTGGGTTCCATATTGTAGATGACAAACCGATTATGGAACAAGTTCACGTTTATGAAAATTTGTGTGTTGATGTCACAAATGAGGGTATGAAACTTGACGAGGTTTTTTTAGCCAATGTTTTATTAGAGAAGTTTCCTGCGTCATGGAGTGATTATAGGAATCATTTAAAACATAAGAAAAAAGATCTTTCACTTCAAGAGCTTATAAGTCACATGAGAACTGAGGAAGCAAATCGCTTAAAAGATAGGTCTGTCCTTCTGTCATCTGTCTCTACCAAAGCTAACCTTGTTGAAGCCGGGGGTCCATCTCATGGCAATAATAAGGGTAAGAATAAGATGGGTCAGGGTCAGGGCAAAGGTCAAAAAGGGAAAGGTCAAGGTGCCAAGGGAAAGAATCAAGGAAACTCCACCAAACCAGTTCCCAAGATCTTCAAGCCGAATCCAAATGTGGTGTGCTATGTGTGTGGGCAGACGGGTCACAAAGCATTCCAGTGTCCTCAAAAGAAAGCTGGTCATGCCGCTCAAGCCAACATTGCTGAATCAGATGATGATGTTATTGCTGCAGTTGTGGTAGAGGCCAATCTTGTGGCGAACGCGAGTGACTGGGTTCTGGACACAGGAGCATCAAGACATCTCTGTGCCAACAAGGATCAGTTCGCTGAATTTGAAGATGTGGCTGATGGTGAAAAGGTCTACATGGGTAACTCTTCCTCTGCGCTGATCACAGGAAAAGGCAAGGTCTTTCTTAAACTTACCTCTGGGAAAACTCTTGCTCTTCATAATGTTTTGTATGTCCCTACTTTGCGTAGAAACCTAGTGTCTGGTGCCTTGTTAAACAAAGTTGGTGTGAAACTTGTTTTTGAGGCTGACAAGGTCGTAATGTCTCGCAACGGGGATTTTGTGGGCAAGGGTTATCTCAGTGGGGGCTTATTTCTTTTGAACATTGACTCTTCTGCTATTAATAATAATTCTTCTGCTTCTGCTTATATCGCTGAGTCTATTGATGTTTGGCATGCTAGATTAGGTCACGTGAATTATGAATCGGTTAAAAAATTGAAAGCAATGTCGCTTATTCCTTCTTTAACCACCGAAGTCTTCACTAAATGTCCTAGTTGTGTAGAAGCTAAGTTTACTAAGAAGCCTAGTAAACCTGTTAAAACTAGACATACGAGTCTTCTCGAGTTAATTCACACCGACCTAGCTGACTTCAAGAGTACTATGAGTAGAGGAGGTAAATTTTATTATGTCACTTTTATTGATGATTTCTCTAGATATACTAAAGTATATTTACTTAAGAATAAAAGTGAAGCTGAAGAGATGTTTATTAAATACAAATCTGAGGTAGAAAATCAACTTGACAGAAAGATTAAAAGAGTCAGGTCTGACAGAGGTGGTGAATATAGCTCTAATTACTTAATAGATTTTTGCGAGAAAAATGGTTTAATTCATGAGACTAGCCCACCTTACCAACCTCAGTCCAATGGAGTAGCTGAACGTAAAAACAGAACTTTAAAAGAAATGATGAATGCTATGCTCTTAAGTTCTGGCCTTTCTGATGATATGTGGGGGGAAGCGGTGCTTTCAGCTTGTCACATTCTTAACAGAGTACCTCATAAGAAATTAGACAAGACACCCTATGAATTTTGGAAGGGTTATGCCCCTAACTTAAGCTTTCTTAAAGTGTGGGGGTATTTGGCTAAAGTTGGTTTACCAAGTTTTAAGAGGCCTACTATAGGGTCTAAAACATATGATTGCATTTTCATTGGCTATGCTCAAAACAGTGCTGCTTATAGATTTATGTCATTGAATGATCGTTCTATTTCTGAAGCAAGAGATGCCGAGTTTTTTGAGCATGTTTTTCCTTTAAAGAAAGTTGTTGATTCACCTTCTGAATTGCTTGATATGCCTATTAATCCTGTTGATAATTCTTTGCATGCTAGTAGTAGTACTATTGATGATCATGCTAGTGAACCTAGAAGGAGTAAAAGGCCTAGAATTGAAAAGAATTTCGGAGATGATTTTATCACAACGTTCTTAACTGAAAATGCTAGTGATGATTGTGCTTGCTTTGAATTTGTTTATGCTTTTTTAATAGAAGATGACCCAAAAATGTATGATGAAGCTATGAGATCCATAGATGCTATTTTTTGGGAAGAAGCTATTAAAAATGAGTTAGATTCTATTGCATTTAATCAGACCTGGGAATTGACAGATTTACCTAAGGGTAGTAAACCCATTAGTAGTAAATGGATTTTCAAAAGGAAACTGAGACCTGATGGTACAATAGAAAGGTTCAAAGCTAGACTTGTGGTGAGAGGATTTACTCAAAAGAAAGATATTGATTATTTCGATACCTACTCACCTGTGACTAAGATTTCCACAATTAGAACTCTTATTGCTTTGGCTGCTATTCATGATCTTGTTGTTCATCAAATGGATGTTAAAACTGCTTTCTTGAATGGTGACCTAAAAGAAGAGATCTATATGACTCAACTCTAGGGGTTTGTGGTAAAGGGTCAAGAGAGTAAGATGTGTAAATTGAGAAAATCGCTATATGGTCTAAAACAAGCACCTAAACAGTGGTATGAGAAATTTCACAACACTTTGATTGAGGATGGCTACATAACTAACAATTATGATTCATGTGTGTACTCTAAGATGTTTGGATCAGACTGTGTGATTATCTGCCTATATGTTGATGACATGTTAATTATTGGTAGTAATTTATTTGTTGTAAATAAAACCAAACAATTTCTGTCGTCACGTTTTGAGATGAAAGACTTAGGAGAAGCTGATGTTATTCTTGGAGTCAAACTGATCAGAAACTCATCTGGAATATCCTTAAGTCAATCTCATTTTGTTGAGAAAGTGTTGAAGAAATTTGATAGTTTTGATGTTACACCTGCTAGAACTCCTTATGATGCTAGTATACCTCTGTGTAAGAATCTGGGTGAGAGTGTATCCCAAAAAGAGTATGCTAAAATTATAGGAAGTGTGATGTTTCTTATGAACTGTACTCGACCTGACATTGCTTATGCGGTTAGTAGGCTAAGTCGGTATACACATAACCCTGATAATGAACATTGGAATGCCCTTCATCGTTTACTAAGATACTTGAAAGGAACAGTTAATTCATGTCTACATTTTGGTAAATTTCCTGCTGTGTTAGAGGGATTTACTGATGCGAACTGGATTAAAGGTAATGATGAAACAAATTCCACTAGTGGTTATGTGTTCACCTTGGGGGGAGGAGCTATATCGTGGAAGTCTGCGAAACAGACTTGTATAGCAACCTCCACTATGGAGTCCGAGTTCATTGCTCTTGAGCTGGCAAGTCAAGAAGCAGATTGGTTGAGAAACTTACTAGCTGACATACCAGTGTGGGGGGGACAGGTTGCACCAGTCTCCTTACACTGTGATTGTCAAGCAGCCATCGGCGTTGCTAAGAATGATGTCTACAATGGTAAGAAAAGACATATTCGGATCAGGCATGCTGTGGTGAAACAATTCCTGAAAAATGGAGTGATTGCAATAGACTTTGTGAGGTCTGAACGCAATCTTGCAGATCCTTTCACAAAAGGATTACCGAGAAGAGTAGTTCTCGACTCGTCGAGGGGAATGGGGCTAAGGTCCTTAAGTCAAGATTAGAGGATGAATCTTGATGGACTTAAAGCTTACATTCCTATGGCGATACATAATCCATAGCCAGTTTTGGTGGTGCTTTGAGACGCACTTGATGGATTATGTGAGTAAATAAAGGTTGGATTTATGTCCTTAATGGCTTACATGAAATGTGCTATTGAGAAGCACTAAGCCACCTATGTGAGTGTGATGGTTTCACCACCATCTAGTGGAAAATGTGAATTTCACTGGAGCACTCACTAGAACCAAGGTAAACGCATGGTTATGAAAGCATTGCACTTTGAAATTGCGGAACGATAAACCTTTGAAGGTATGACATGTGTTGTGGGGGTCTCAACCGAAGCTCAGTTAGGAATTCAAATCGAAAGATATTCACTAATTGTAAGTAAGTTGTTGCCTCACCTCACTAAAACGTCAATTCAAGTCGAAAGACATTGAACGTCTAAGTGTCCAACCCTTCCTTACCCAGGAATCTTTGCTTTTCTTTCGTTTTCTTTTCCCTTTTGCCATCTGTAGGGGATTGTTGGAAGATGGCAAGAGGAGTTGTGGTTCTTTCTTCTTTTTCCATCCCACATAGGAAGAGGAGGAAACTTTGGAGGTCCTTATAAGGACTCTCCTCCCTTGGGCTTATAAGTGTGAAGTGGAGTGGGCCTTTTAGGGTGGTGGGTGTTGGGCTGCTATGCTAAACACACACGCACTCGCGTGTGCGGCCCGGCTCGGTCTCGGGTTCGGGTTTGGGTGGAGCACCTGCGGTGCGGGCTGTGCCCGACTTTTACCCTTTTGGGCCTACTTATGTTTTGTGTTTTTGGCCCATGTCCAGGTTCATTTGTGTGTGTATTGGATAAGTCAAAAGAGTTGTTACGGTTTTTAATGGTGGTATTAAGGCCTTGATTTCGTTTTAATGGCCTTAATTGCTGTTGATTTTTTTGGACCTTATAGGCTCCTCCGTCACCTATAAATACCGGGTCTGTTGTTCTGTACAAACACACAAAAAACACAGCTTACAACTCTCATACTCTCTTCTCCCTTCTGCTTTCCTGATAAATCATAGTTCCTGGGTACAGTAGTTTTCGTTCCAAAGTACTGAAACTCGAGTGGTCGAGATTCTGAACTGCAGTGTTCACCTTGGGAAATTATCGGCACTGTAGGCGATAACCACCGGAGTCGCGTCGATCTAGTTTTCAAGTCAGTGGTCTCCATACCACGACACTGCCACCTCTTCTCGTCTTCGTTTCTGTCCGTTGCTGTTGCCGCTGCTTGCTGTTTGTTCTTGGGGTTTTCCGTTGCCTGTCCAAACTCGGTATTGTTGCCTGTCCGAACTCGGTTTGTAGCCTGCCCCAATTTCGGTTCGTGTAATTTGTTGCCTTCGGTTTTGCACTCTCTGTTTTCTGTCCGGTTTGTGTACCTCGTGTCCAACAGGAACCATCCGGCCAACTTATGTCCACACCAAAACTCAATTGGCTGATATTTTCACCAAAGCACTTGGACGAACACCATTTACGGATTTATTATCCAAGTTGGGCGTATCCACGTTACACGCGCCAACTTGAGGGGGGGTAATACGAGTAAAGATAAGCACCAAAGGATATCTTGATCAAACGGCTACTTCAAGCTATAGAAAGCAATCATCTTCTTTGCCTTTCTTAGAATATATTATAGCTGTTACCCATGATCTTGTTCCCATATTCAATATGTAAATCATACGGAGTAGTATATATAGCATGTATATGACATTGTAAACGTCAACTTGAATATAATACACATTGACTCTTTTCTCAAATTGTATTATTTTATTTAGACTGTATTATGAACAACTACCTATTACGAGTATTTATTTGTTGGCTTTATATTGCGAGTATTCTTTATTATAATTTTTTTTTTGTTAAAAACTACCTAAATCTAATTTCCTAAGAACGGGGTAAAATAATCGCAATTTAGGAGCAATTTTTGGGAGGAACTATCTCGAAATAATCGCAGGAATGGTAACATCTTGTTGAGACACCAAAAATAATTAATTTTCACTTTAGGAGCATCAATGATCGAATCTTTATTTCGCTATAAGATTCGTGAGTCTGTCATATATCACTTGTCTTCACCTTACTAAGGGGTGTGGGTGGGTAGGAGGGATTTAGGATGAGATGATGGTGAAGATAAAGAAGGAAGACGGGCATGAGAGGGTCGGTGATGAAGTGGATGCAAGATATATTTAGGGAGTTGGAGGATGATGAGCGAGGGAAGTTCATAGTGTGTTGCTGGGAAATTTGGGAAGTGAGAAATAAATGGTTATTCCAAAATCACTGAGTGGCAGGTGATATGGTTGAGCGAATGGTTTGGGAGGTGCTAAGGGAAATGGAGGAAGGGAGAAGAGTGGTGGATGAAGGCGTGGGGAGAAGAGTGGTGGATGAAGGCGTGGTATGAAGGTGAGAGTCGGTGAGAGTCGGTGAGAGGAGGGGAGATCTTGGGATGGTAGAAATCGTCGAGTGAGTGGTTCAAAATTAAGGATTTATTTGGATAGGGGGAAATGAAGGGAAAAGGAGGGAGATCTAACATATGTTTGGATAACAAAATGAGGGTGAAGAGATTCATCCATTTTTCCTCTCCCAAGCCAATTCACTTCCCCACTTCAATTATGTAACACCCCGGCCAAAATTAGGACCGGAAATATTAACCGCGGTAGCTCGCCAGTCTTTGTGCTTGTCCCATAGACCAACACGAGTCCTTTCCAGCGCATTTTGTCCTCACTCATGCGCATCCCGGAAACCTTCCCATGAGGTCACCCAACCTTCAGAGATCACTCATCCTTAATTAGGATGAAACACTCCACATTGATTGAAGATGTTCTGTTTATGGGTTTAAATGACTAATGCTTAAAGGGATCGAAAGTATTACTCATATCAACAAAATGCACTTTCTTTTCTGGTTATTCATGCAAAAGAACTCCGCAGTTAAGCGTGGTGGGTGACCTCCTGGGAAGGTTCCCGGGATGCGCTGAAAAGGACTCTGTTAGTCTGTTGGACCAGTATAGAGTCTGGTGAGCTACCGCGACTAACATTTCCGTGTTACAATGATACTAAACCTAATAAAAATAGATACATTTAATATAAATCACAGTCTACACTAAAAGGGGTACGTTTGTTACATACAAAGAAATACAACAAAAGTGGTCTCTCAATAAGTTATAGAGAGACTGTCTCTTCCTAATTTTAATGTTTCTTATTGAGAGACGGTCTCTTACTAATTATTGTGAAACATAAATAGGATAATGTTTTTATTAGTATTCATTAAGGAACGTGTTATTTCATACACGGAATTTACTTCGTTGTGCACGTCATTTCCGTCTTTACCATTTTCATTTTTCCCTTTCTCCATCCCATTTGAGAGAGAATACCTAAAGCCAAAAAAAGTCAGATTTGCACCAACTACAAAAACTTTGAAGATAGATTTTTATTTGGTGCGAAGTACAAATTATTTGAATTTGATTTTGCAATAATTAGCTAGGTTTTGGTTGTTGCGGTTTTGATTAGGTAGTTGAAGAGATAAAAAATCCCAATTTATATTGTGTTGATTTAGATGTTTAGGCGGACGACCACCAATAACCACCATGGTCGACGAGTCGACGACCACCAATCACTGTGACCCACAACCACCACTGTCAGCCACACTCCCAAGGAACCGTCAACTGCGCATCCAACGAACAAACGTTGATCGAAATATCGTAATTACTAAACTCTAATTAACGATATAATCAAAAAATTAATGAGATGAATAATGATATCCAAATTACTTGTTTCATGCCGAATAGTTTTCAATAATCGTGAATTGGTTGATCAATTTGTGTAGGTTTAATGGAGATTTTTTAAGGAGAGGTTTTTTAATAAAAAAGACAAACACAGAAAAATAAATGGCAAATGAATACAACGGAGTAAAATCCATGTATGAAATAGCAATTCCGTTCATTAATATGGAGTAATTCAACCAACCATTCATCCTATCTTATCTTAATCTGAACATATTAACGAATCCCCCTTGATTTTATACGAAAAAAGAGCATGTCCATTTTAATTAGGAATTTAGTGTACACACATTCTTTTTCGTTACGAAGATATCCATTATTAACGTATAACGGGTCAAATAGATACCAAATAGGTGAAATAAGATAAAAGTAAGATTGGTGAGACCTAGATAAATAACTGTTTTTATCTCCTCAAGTGACACTTACTTGACCCGTCTTAAACTTGCGACGTGTATATTCGTCGCAAGAGAGACCAACATAGTGAAATCCGTGTATAAAATAACAATTCCGTTCATTAATATGGAGTGATTCAACCAACCGTTCATCCTATCTTATCTTAATCTTAACCTAGTAACGAATCCCCCCTTGATTTTATACGAAAAAAGAACATGTCCATCTTAAGTAGGAATTTAATGTACACACATTTTTTTTTGTGACGAAGATATCCGTCACAAACATATAACGGGTCAAATAGATACCAAATACTCCATACGTGAGATAAGATAAAAGTGAGCTTGGTGAGACCTAGATAAATAATTGTTCTTATCCCCTCAAGTGACACTTACTTGACCCGTCTTAAACTTGCGACGTATATACTCATCGCAAGAGAGACCAACGAAGTGAAATCCGTGTATGAAATAGCAATTCCGTTCATTAATATGGAGTGATTCAACAAACCGTTCATCCTAACTTATCTTAATCTGAACATGTTAACGAATCCCCCCTTGATTTTATACGAAAAAAGAGCATGTCCATTTTAAGTAGGAATTCAGTGTTCACACATTCTCTTTTGTGACGAAGATATCCATCACAAACGTATAACGGATCAAATAAATACCAAATAGGTAAAATAAGATAAAAGTGAGATTGGTGAAACCTAGATAAATACGTAATTGTTCTTATCTCCTCAAGTGACACTTCCTTGACCCGTCTTAAACTTGCGACGTATATATTCGTCGCAAAAGAGACCAACATAGTGAAATCCGTGTATGAAATAACAATTCCGTTCATTAATATGGAGTGATTCAACCAACCGTTCATCCTATCGATCTTATCTTAATCTTAACCTAGTAACGAATCCCCCCTTGATTTTATACGAAAAAAGAGCATGTCCATCTTAAGTAGGAATTTAATGTACACAATTTTTTTTTTTGTGACGAAGATATCCGTCACAAACATATAACGGGTCAAATAGATATCAAATACTCCATACGTGAGATAAGATAAAAGTGAGCTTGGTGAGACCTAGATAAATAATTGTTCTTATCCCCTCAAGTGACACTTACTTGACCCGTCTTAAACTTGCGACGTATATACTCGTCGCAAGAGAGACCAACGAAGTGAAATCCGTGTATGAAATAGCAATTCCGTTCATTAATATGGAGTGATTCTACAAACCGTTCATCCTATCTTATCTTAATCTGAACATGTTAACGAATCCCCCTTGATTTTATACGAAAAAAGAGCATGTCCGTTTTAAGTAGGAATTTAGTGTTCACACATTCTCTTTTGTGACGAAGATATCCATCACAAACGTATAACGGATCAAATAAATACCAAATAGGTAAAATAAGATAAAAGTGAGTGACACTTACTTGACCCGTATTAAACTCGGGACGGATATATTCGTCGCAAGAGAGACCAAACGGTTTAGTGTAATAAAGGAGAGGAGATTATTGACTAAGAGTGTACACACTTAGATACATACAGTACTCTGTATATATATATATACAGCACCAGTAGGACTGGTAGATTATGTCTTCATCCTGTCAACGCCTTCATACTGCGACTGCTTCCCTCTTTTCTTTCTCTTTTGCCAAACTCACGGTGCGCTACATACATTCATTTACCACACACCAGTCCCCAACTACCAAATCTTTCCCTTTCCTCTTTACACTCCATTCTTTTCCAAAAATGTGATCACCATTTTTCCACCTTCATTTTCTCCTTTCAACATCATTTATATAGTATTATTTTTTATAATATAAAGCTCCCATTTTTCCAAGGTATAATCCACTGTTTGTTTATTCAATCTTCACTAATAACAACTGTTGCTTGAGTATCATTTTGTGTTGCATGCCTGTTTTTCTTGGATCAGATTCATTGGTTTTCCCTCAAAGTTTCTATCTTTATTGGATTTTGATATGATTATTGATGTTGTTGTTGCTTGTGTAGCTCTATAGTATTCTTACTCTGATTCATATAGAAATTTGTTGGTTAAGATATTAAGTTGGGATTTATTTCTTTTTTAATGCTTGGATCCAGACATGGGGTTTCCTATTTGCTGGGTATTTGTTAATGGTACTAGGGTTTCGAGCTTGATCGAGTGAATAGTGATTTTTGTTAATTTAATCAGTTTTAGGTGAAAAGTTTTATAATTTCATGTGTTGGGTATTGCATAAAAGGTTAGTTGGTTGTAAATCTTGCAGCTCATGGATGTGATGTTGAATGATGAATGTAGGAGTAATCAACCCGGTTTTTGCGATTATCGACTCTATCTTGGATCATAGAGTTTAATACAGTAGAATCTTCGACAAAATAGATTGCTAGATTAGTTGCAAACTAAATCAGTGAAGTTTTGTATGCTCTTGAGGGATGTATCTTTAATGATGTTTTGTTTGTGTATTGTTAGTGTGGGTAGACAGGCCTTTTTATAGCTGATCAAATGAAAGTAAGGTATAATTAGCATTAAACTTTTAATTTCCGTAATTTCTTTGGATTCACACTGCGTATTTGTCGTCAAACCTTGTTAAACTTCCAAATTGATTGCAGTTGCAGTCGAAGTGGGTCATGTATTTGTCGCAAACCTTGTTAAACTTCCGAATTGATTGCAGTTGCAGTCGAAGTGGGTCGCATATTTTAAATTTGTTTGTAAATGAGCTGTCGCTTTCGCAGTATATTAGCTGTAGATACTGAACTCCTGGGTTTGAATGTCTTAGAACAAAATAATGGGTGTCTGTTTCAGGTGAAACTCGTTTGAAGGATGGATTGCGATTGCATTGATACACAATGGCAAGATGAACTCCTAGTCAAATATCAGTATATATCAGATTTCTTTATTGCCCTAGCCTATTTCTCCATCCCCTTGGAGCTAATTTATTTTGTAAAGAAGTCGGCATTCTTCCCTTACAGATGGGTGCTCATGCAGTTTGGCGCATTCATTGTTTTATGTGGCGCCACCCATCTTATAAACCTGTGGACGTTCTCGATGCACACAAAAACAGTTGCTATAGTAATGACCATAGCAAAAATGTCGACTGCTGCTGTATCGTGTGTGACAGCTTTAATGCTTGTTCACATAATCCCGGACTTGTTAAGTGTTAAAACAAGGGAAATGTTTCTAAGGCATAGAGCCGAGGAGCTTGACAAAGAGATGGGTCTTATCCTTACGCAAGAAGAAACTGGAAGGCATGTTAGAATGCTGACTCATGAGATTAGAAGCACGCTTGACCGTCACACCATACTCAAAACAACTCTTGTTGAGTTGGGCCGCACACTCAATTTGGAAGAGTGTGCGTTATGGATGCCATCACAAACCGGGATGACAATGCGCCTTTCTCATACTTTGAACCATTCAATGGTTGTTGGGTCGACTGTTTCAATGAATCTTTCTGTTATTGCTGAGATCTTCAATAACTCTGGAGTAGTGAGAATACCGTTTACATGTCCTTTGGTTAGGGCTAGGCCTGTTGCAGGAAGATATGGAGCTCCTGATGTTGTTGCTGTCCGGGTTCCCCTTCTGCATCATTCAAATTTTCAAATTAATGATTGGCCGGATGTTTCGGCTAAAAATTATGCAGTGATGGTTTTGATTTCCCCCTCCGACGGTGTCAGGAAATTTCGTGAACACGAATTGGAGCTAGTAGAAGTTGTTGCAGACCAGGTTGGTGTTCTCTCTTGTTCAATCGATGCAAAACATTCATAGTGGATGTGTATGTAGAAATCCAGCGTCTTTCCATTGGATTGATTTTGCTCCTCGGGTCTTTCCATTGGACTTCTAGATCTTCCACATTAATCTTGTTAATTCAATGAAAAAAGACGTCGTCTTCATTTCTGTTACGTCTTGTTTCACAGGTAGCTGTGGCTCTTTCTCATGCTGCTATTCTGGAAGAATCTATGAGGGCACGGGATCAACTAATGGAACAAAATGTTGCTCTGGACTTGGCTCGTCGAGCGGCTGAGACGGCAATTCGTGCACGTAATGACTTCTTGGCGGTCATGAACCATGAAATGAGGACACCTATGCATGCTATTATTGCGTTGTCGTCTATTCTTTTAGGAACTGAGTTAACACCTGAGCAAAGAGTGATGCTAGAGATTATACTCAAGAGTAGCAACCTGTTGTCAACATTGATCAATGACGTGCTTGATCTTTCTCGACTTGAAGATGGTAGCTTGGAGTTGGTATCTATCGCATTCAATCTTCATGGGGTTTTCGGAGAGGTATGAGAAACAACCCCTTTCTGCTGCGTACATCTGGTCCCATTTACCTCAATTAGCGAAAAGGCCTGTATGTACTTTGGATGGTGGTGTTCTTAACAAACTAATTTTCATAATTGCAGGTACTTCACTTGATAAAGCCCATCGCATCCGTGAAGAAGTTATCCTTGACATTAGTTTTAGCTCCAGAGGTGCCTGTCTGTGCCATCGGTGATGAAAAACGTTTGATGCAGACAATTCTGAATGTTGTTGGAAATGCTGTAAAATTTACAAAGAAGGGTTATGTATCTATTAGTGCAACTGTTGCAAGGCCAGAGTCTTTGACCGATTGGCGATCTCCTGAAACTCACCCAGTCTTGAGCGATGGTCACTTCTACTTAAAAGTGCAGGTTATTATTTTCTCATTTATAATGTCTTGTCTCGTACTAGTTTTTATGTTTATCAAGTCTGTGCTGCGGCACCTCTTTGAAGGTTAATGTGAGTAATTCAAGTCGTTATCACACATTTTTTAGTGACATCTGAAAGGCGATTGTATTAGACTACATCTTGACTGAAACCTAATTTTGACACCATGACTTACTCAGTACAATGGAAGATGTACCTATGCTTCAATTTTGACTCTCATTGTTGTTATTAACCTAATCGACTTTACATTTGCAGGTGAAAGATTCAGGCTGTGGTGTTAATCCGCAGGATCTTCCCATGATTTTCAACAAATTCACTCAGTTTACCCAAAACAACACTGGCGTCGGGCTTGGATTGGCTATTTGTAGAAGGTACGAGTATAAACTTTCTTTCAATTCAATGCTTTTTTCCAAATACGAGCATGGAATCAGCGTTAGCTCTTTACAATTCCGGTTACCCCACTGGCAGTCTCACTTCAAGTAAAAGAAGCTCAAAAGTTTGGCTGCCTCGACTAATCATTTTACTTTATTGTGTTATTTTCCGAACCTAAATAACAAGTCTTAGCCTCAACTGTTAATGGAAATTTACCATTAATTCTTTACCCAAGGAAAAATCGAATTCGTTTCCTCCGTTTTCTTAACCATATTAATTTTGATTCTCGCCATCCTTCTGGATGTGAACAAAACAGATATGTACATCTCATGGGTGGCCAAATCTGGGTCGAAAGTGAAGGCCATGGAAAGGGAAGTATAGCGACATTTATGGTCAGACTTGGGTTATGCAAAAGTTCAAGTGGGTCATTATCTCAACAGGTTGCAGTGAGAGGGCATGTAAGGCAAGCGAGCACCGAGTTTATTAGCAACAACCCATTCTTCTGGGCTGATGACTCCATGGCTTCAAAGGAATCTCTGAGGTATTAAGTTCGATAATCATTGTAGGGCGGAGATAGGCAAGTATGCAAGTATAAGAGATTTCTAACCAATATTAGGGAGAAGAAGGACATCACTAATCAATATTTGGAGGTGTCTTACAATATGAATCCCGACTTTTGTATATGTCGATATATTTTTCAGTATAAGACGCCTTGACGAATAACAAAACTGCATGTAAAACCCATTCCTTGAATGAAAAGTGGAAATGTGATGCCTTTTCCCTCCTAAGTCCTGTCTCTCTCTCTTATTTCTCTGCTGTTTTGATTGGAATGGCCCTCTTATGTAATTTGGGTTGAAAGAGCTTTTTTTGAGTTGAAATATGGGTAGCTCTGCATTACCAGTGAACCACCATTTGTGCTTGTAAAGATTGGATTTTCCCACGTAGGTTCATCTTGACGAATACGTATAATACGTAATACTATACAAGCAAACCGACCTGCCCAAATTTTTGAGCCTCTGAGGTCGTGTCTCCTCAGTTTACTCAAACTGGTTGCTCGAGTTGGGTCAGCATTTTATTGCTAAATGATACGGACTTTACGGAGTACTAGCAGAATAGTCTGTATCAATCAGTCCACGCTGAAACCATCTCCCCCTTCCCAAACCATTATACTCCATACGCACCGCCTTCACAAATGTACAGAACGTATTCAGCCAGCCTTCAAAATTGCCAAACATCCACCAGCCTCTGGCACACTGTCGCTGGCTGATGCCGAACAATATCTCTGATCAAGACCCTATGACAATTCAAAGTTTTTTTCGTAGATCTTAGGGATAAATAACCAATATTATGGGGAAAAAAAAGGAAGGGGTGATACATGAGGCGACATGACAGTGAGGTGGCACAGAGCAGAAGGGGCGTGGTGAAGGCAGCAGGGGTGGTTCAACGTGGTAGAGAACGGCTCAATAGAGAAAGGGATGGGCGAAAGGCGATTCTAGGACTCATAATGTTCTAGGTCCTTCAATTCTCTCGCACTCCTTAACCTTCAATTCTCTTGCAGTCCTTGGCGAGTTGTGACCTTTAAGCTTTCCAATAAAGCAACAGCCTTCTTGTTCTCACCTATTCCTACTTGTTGAGCCGTTTCAGATCACATTTGACTTGACTAGCAATGGGATTCTACGCAAGGTCGATTTGGATAGAGGCATAGAGCTGAAAGATGCGGGCGTAGCTCCACCCAATGCATGTAGTGCCACCCCAATTAGACTCGGTTTGAAAATCCATCACATCGAGTCCCAAATCAGGACGACTAATACAAACTGGGTGAAAAGCCACTCCATTCATCAATGTCTCTAGTCGTGTCAATAAATTTTTGTAAAAGCTTGCACAGAATAATGAACACATTTGAAAACTGATGATACTCATGGCAAAGAGTAAATACAAGCGATAAGTTGTAAAAAAGGAAGCGAGTTGACATATAAATCCCTGTTTCAAAAACATAACAAAATAGGTTCCACATAGTTGCTGCAAAAAAGGTAGTAGTACTACTTAGTTTCAAGTAACAAGCTCTACTAAACCACCTAAACATCCCTTTCCAACTCTCGGATCCTTCCCTCACTTCTTTGCTTTTTTGGTGCTCCTGTCAATTCATAATCGTGAACCATAATCAGATACAAAAACACTCAAGAGTACATTAACAAGCTCTACAAATCAAATATTACAGTAACAAAACCGAGGTGCCATACAAGTATGTTTCTTACTTTCAATCATCACATTATTACCCAGAAAAAAAACCGTGTTTTAATCGGTTTGGAGTTTTGTACCATTTGGTTTAGTTACACTGACTGCAGAATTTCAACAGACTTCAAACCAAAAGTCTAATGAATTGTAAAGAGAAACTTACGGTGCAGGTGCAGCAGCTGCTACTGGTTGTACAGGTTCAGCACCAGGTCCCTGTTCAAAATGGCAGCAACCAAACATAATTAAGTTCTGAGAAATATATCTGGGAACGAAACTACTCAAACAAGAATGAACTCTACTAAACAAATCAAATACACCTATCTAAGAATTACCTGAGCAAAACGTTCCTCACGACGAGCCAATTTCCTTTCCCTGCTGGCCTTGTTCTTAGCACGTTTAGCCTCAAACTGGTCAGACAAAGTCTTATCTCTCGCCTTCTCAGCCTTAGTCTTGTGAATGCTCTCCATCAACACCCTCTTGTTCTTGAAGACATTACCCTTCACCTTCATGTACATCTCATGGTACATGTGCTTGTCAATTTTCTTTGACTCTCGGTACTTGCGGAGCAACCTCCTAAGAACTCTGATCCTCCTCATCCAAATAACCTTAGTTGGCAGCCTTGCCTCTCTGGTACCCTTACGCTTACCTACATTGTTTGGCAAATTTCTTAGTAGGATATAAATAATAGATAGATAATCACCACCTTCACCTTTCCCCTTGTTACAGTGTTGCTCAACATTGTAGACATGCAGTCAGACGCAAATATGTATACTACCCAAGTACAGGTTCCACGGATTAAAAATGTAATTCCTCAAGTGGACGTAAATGGAAAACACCAAGGCATTGGCGAGGAAAGGAAGAGTACGAGTTTCACAAAAGAGAACTCTAAGATAGAACAAAAGGGAGTTGAATTCAATATTACCATATCCTGAGTGACGACCCTTCCTCTTGGCCTCCTTCATGCGACGAGCACGAGACCTGGAGTGGATATTAGTGGGCTTTCGGATGATGAAACCATCCTTCACAAGCTTCCTGATGTTTTGGCCTACACAAAATTATCCATTATATATCACAAATACATAACCACATTTGTAACCAGCTCACCCACACTAATGAAAAGAGGATAAATTCCCACACAACTAAAAGCAAATCCTTCACAAGCTTCCTGAAGGTTGCGTACCGTCAGATCTTGACAGTATAGTTGTTTCTGATTCTTGTAATATTAATTAATCTCCTGCTGTGGAGTTATTTCAAAAAAAAAAAAAAGCAAATCCATGTGCCTAACATTTCACATTCCACCAAAATGTAACATTTCCGTTTTGTTTGGGTTCTACTCGTATATTATTTGTGAGAAGGATTTTAAGCAAAGATAAACAAATGATGGATAAAGCGAATAAAATCAATACAAACATCCGCATTAAAATGACCCACATTCAGAATGAACAAATAACTGGTACCATACATGTATAACTACGGAGCAAAAACACACTCAGTAACATCAAAATTAATCATTTGTCTAACATTTCATTAAAATACTCCCGACATATAATGAGGAAATGGGACAATCTTTTTGGGATGGAGTTAGTACAAGAACATATAAACGAGATAACCGAGTTACTATTATTCATTCTAAATTTCAATCAGATAGCTGATTAGTACAACATCCCTCAACCTAATACCACAACAATCATCAATCAAAACCGTTTACAGATGAGGATACTACAACAAAGTAACAGGGGTCGACTAATATGAATCATAAATCGAAACATTAAGCGAAAATAACACAACATTTACAATCATTTGTTCCAAAATATTAGGGTTCGCCTGAGATGAATCATCAATCAAAACCGTTTAGCTAAATGAATACTACAACTAGAACCATTAGTTCCAAATAATATTGTACCGGTTAACATGAATCATTAAACAAAACAGTTTAGGGACGACAACATTTCATACCCAATTACAGAAACCACAAGAAACATTTCAGAAAAGGCTCAAACTTTATCATCAGATACAACAATCGATCAATACCCAGTTCGTAAAACAACGATTATTGCTCGAAAATACATGGAAACTGTAAATTAAAAGAGAGAGAAAAGAGGGGGAGAGAGAAGAAAGGGGGACTGACGAGAGTTAGCCATGGAGATTTCATTGGTTTCATTGGGATCAAGCCAGACCTTCTTCTGCCCACACTTGAGGACGCTGCTCGCTAACCGCTTCTGGATCTTGAGCGACACCATTTTTTCACGATTGATTGATTGATTGATTTCTTCTCTCTCTCACCTGCGCAGCACTGCCAAGAAGAAGATATGAAGTGAGGAAGATGCAGCGTTTTATATCCACACCCTTTGTTTCTGCCTAATTAGGGTTTGGGAGTGTGTAGGGTTTAATGGATCCGGTTGTTTTGGGTCCATCTAGATCTAGTGGAGTATCACAATTTCAGGGGCCGAAACGGATTTCACCAGTCCTACTCCTACATTCAGGTCGTAAATGGGTCAATCGAGTTGGGTCTGACTCGGACATGTTAACCGGATTGATCTATCATATATTTCGTGTCGGGACATTTTGGATTTGGGTCATCGTTTCACATCGACAACTTAGGGTGTGGGTAGCTTATTTTCATGTCTAGGTTAAAACATTTAATATATGCGATACTTATTTGACTAACATAATACTCCTATGTCACAAATATACTCCGTATTTATTACAGAGTAATTTATTAATACATACATTTTAGTATTTTCGCTATGATATATTGATGATATTCAGGATTTGTGTATTCTTTTAAGTTTATTTTTGGTTTTTTGTTCGTAGAATCAGTAACAATGTCGCTCATGCGCTAGCACATGTTACACCGCTCTCAGCTGATAGAGTTATATGGGGTAATAACCTTCTTCCGACTGTGAGCTAGCACATGGTACACCGCTCTCAGCTGATAGAGTTATATGGGGTAATAACCTTCTTCCGACTGTAACGGAAGCTATTATAGCTAACGTGAGTTTAATGAAGTGAGGTCCTTTTTAGATCGGTTAAAAAAAAAGACACATTCTAACACATTAGTCCTTGTTTTGACATAAATAATATTAATGACCTAATACCAGCTCTTTGAGGTCATATTGGGTCACTTGACTCACTTTGGATTGGTTCAAGTCATTTCGGATTGGTTCATTGGTCGGGTCAACATGTGTCGGTAAATATCGGGTCAATCAAGTTTCGTGTCAGGTCAAGTCGGGTCAATTAAGGTTTCTACTCGCTGAGACAATTTTAGGTCACTTTCAGGTCTCAAGTAAGCTTTACAAGGTCGAATCATTCAGATCAGATCAACTTTATTAGAACCCTAATTTTTCCCCATTTCATTGGACTTGCCATGTTTGAAAATACACTCTGTTTTACTCATTTGTTTGCCTTTATATCAATGTAAATAGTATTTTAATCAAACACAAACAAATTAACGAGAAATAGAGTAATACTTATTAATAGCATTCCTCAAAGTTGATTAATTGTTTCCTGTATTAGTTTTCCATTTGAATTGAATTGGATACTTGATCAAATTCATAGTCTTTTGGTTTACATTTTGCTAGAATATGTCTTCTCATACAAGAATTTACGATTTTCCATATGCCTTAGATCCCGGGAAGACAGAAATCTGGCACAAAAAAATATTTTCGAAAAATATAGGAGTACTAAATATAATTAGGAACCTGCCCAAAAAACGTTCTAGTATCAAACAACACAAATTCTCATATGAGACGGTCTCACACTACGATTATTGTGAGACCTCTCACATAGAAGAAAGTTATTAAAATAATAAAATACTTCTATGTGAAAGGTCTCACAATAATCGTTATGTGAGACCGTCTCACAGGAGACTAATACGGATCTGCTCATACACCAGCACATTACAAAGAAGTTATTGAAAGTACACAGCAGCAAAACAATGTTTATGCAGGAATTAAGAACAATCAACCAACTCTTTCATATTCGATCGTATCACTGCTGTCAAACCACTCCACATCTCTACAGACTACAGCAACAGCAAACGACGGAACAAATGCCCAAAAATCGCACAACGTTCCAGCCTACTATTAAAACACGTTCACAAGAACACCAACCAAAATCAAGAAATCAACACTGAGAAGCAGTAAAAGAAAAACTATCATCACTAGGAAGTCAAAGAATTACTCCTATATGTTTACGAAAGAATCCAGCGCGTACCTTCTGTATGAATGAATAGTTCACTGGTTATTATCATCGTCATAGAGGCAGCAGCTTCACAGTCAAATCAAATATAAACAGAACTATAAACATTGTGCTACAACGGGATTATCCATCCATCTTCTATCCTCCTCTCATAGTTTCTTAAGAACACATCTTTCATATAATGTCAGGACTTGTTTTCGGCTGGGACTTGCCAGCTTCAGTACCTCGGCACCATAATTGTGTTTGACAAGCTCTTGTTTAAGTCTTTGAATTGTGAACTTGGTGTAATCTTCTAAATCCTTCTCGCTATCGCTTTCTGGTGATGCTCGCTTGAAAGGACTAATAATGCTTTTGAGCTTCTTCTTCACTCTAGTCAGTCTGTCACTAGCGTCACCCTCATCGCCTAAATAATTTTTTCCGTCATTAGTATCAGTATTAGTACCATTACCATTACCATTACCATTTCCTCCCAGTTCTTCAGGGTCTTCCCCCCTGGAGCGTTTCCCATGAGACAAAGACTTGAGCTTCGCTTCCAGAGCTGATTTACTTAGACGGGCAGAAGTCAACTCTTGTTGTAAAGAGTCAAGCTTACTATGAGCGGCTTGCAGCTGAACAGAGAGATCTTCTGCCCTTCGATTAGCTTCAGCTCGAGCATTACGCTCAGTCTCGAGTAAACCCTCAAGGACTTGTTTTGAACTAGATCGTTGTGCATTGTTTGATTCCATGAGTGATTCTATCTCCTTCTCTCTTTCCTCTACCCGAGCTTCTAAAGAAGCGACTTTAGATTTAGCACTCGCCTCTGATGCACGGATGGCTGACAGTTCATCAGTCAAGTCCATGTTCTGCCTCTCCAGCTTTTCAATCTGCCTCTCCAAATTCTCCATACGAACCAATCTTTCCATGGAGATTCGCTGGATATCATTCTTTTCCCTTAGAGCATTTGCTTCTTCAGCACGTGCTCTATCTGCTACCTCACTAGCTTTCCTAGCTTGGTTTTCAGCAGAACTACATCTATTTTGTAATTCATCAAACATCATGAATTCAGACCGATACTTCTCCTCCAGCTGGATTTTCTCCTGCTCTATGATTTTAGCCTCTCTGTCATGAGATTGCGCGGCTGCATTAGCAGCTTCCAATTTTTGTGCTAGCTCCTTGATCTCAGATTTTAAGCCAACGATTACTGTTTCTTTGTCGTTGACCTTTGATTCAGAAGCCTGAGAAGATTAGAAGCACCATGAATCAAGCCGTCATACAGTATATGCTAGAATGCTATTGCAAAGTACGCAAATAATATTGAGCACAGCAATCGTACACACATAGGAGCATCAAGCCATCAACTAGAGTGGTGATGAAGAGAGAAAGCAGAAGACTTCAGTTTACATCAGAACAATGTAATGAGTGTATTAGCAAGGAATTTTTAAGTGCAGTGAGATTACAGAGATTCTAATAGACACTGGAGTCAGGTTAACCCTTAGATACTAACCTTCACCCGTAACATTAAGGTTGCCAGTTGTTGCCCAGTCCCTTCAATCTTTCCAACCTTGTTCTTCAGCTCCTCTTCCTATAGTCAATGACATTGGAATAAACTCAGTATAATTTGATTCTTTTTTTTACTATTCCTGAAAACTATGAAACCGATAAAAAGGTTCTTAAGAAGGGAGTAGAAATTAAGTAGATAGTTTCGGACCATGTTAGCCAAATTCTTTGCAAATTCAGCTCTGAGTAGATCTTCTCGAGCTTGCATACTTGTATTTGTAGATTCTTGCACAAAAGCTACTTTCTCTAGAGCTGATTTTGCCTGCCTTGCAGAAGTCTCATACTTGCGTTTCCACTCCTCAGCTTCTTCTTTAGCGGACTGGGCTTGTTCACGAACAGCTGCAAGACTTGCTTCAGCAACACTGGCCCGGGACTTGTAAACACCTATTTCAGCACAGGCCTCATCTTCTCCAGCTTTCTGTTTTGAGAAGACCTGTTCATATTTCCGTCTCCATTCAAGAGATTCCTTTTTCGCCAAATCCAGTGTTTTAGACAAGGCAGAATACTTCTCTTCTACTGAGCTAGATTTACTTTGCATATTAGTAATTCGATTCATATAGTCACTGGCAAGTTTCTTCTTGTCATTTATAGCCTCTTCATATCGCTTAAGATACTCAGACTTTTGCTTCTCACTTGCTTCTAACTGCTTGGTTAGCAGAGACATCTTATCCTCAACGGAGTGGCATTTCAATACAAGGGCACTTTTGTCGGATTCGATCTGATTAATCTGCTTCTCAACAAGGTTGGAAATTGGACCTTCGAAACTGGAAAACAGTCCACTGTCAAATGACGTAATAAAACCAGACTAAATGACATCAATTAAAATCATAGACTAACCTCTGCTGTAAGAAAATAGCCTTTTTATAATCTTTCCCAGGCCCATGACATGATGCTTCATATTCAGATAAAAGATCATCAACAACCTACTACAACAAATGCATGTCAACAGTGCTCTGCCCTACAGAAATTACTCTATGCTTACAATTTAGAATTATTGGGCAAGATAGCATACGTCCGACCCTCCTTTACCTAACTAAATGTGGGATCCATTGAGGCTTTGGGGTAATGTTGCTGTTGCTTGTTTTCTAACAAGCTACAATTAGTGATTAGAGAATAGCTACGCAATTTCATAAACCAAGATTTCAAGATGCTCTTAAGAATGATTTAGGTCTTTTTTCCAAAAACAGAAAAGTTAGATTTTAAAAGCTGAAAAAAAGATGTGGAATAGGTGGAGTTTTATACCAAAAATGGAAGTTCAAAGAAAAAAAATCACGCCATTATTTTCTTTACTGATTGAATAAAAGAAAAAGTTGTAAGAGAGTTACATGAATGTAACCAAACTCGGGTTTGAGGTCCGTAGCAATAGCATATATTTAAGTGAAATCCTTTTTTGCATGCTCAACTCAAACACACGTGAAAATGAGATGCTGGTTTAGATGATCAAATAGGTAAGAAATGGGATGACGGAGAGTAGGATATACAAATAAGATTATCATTTATTCGTATGGAAGCGTCAAATACACAAATATTATGAAATTCATTCTTGCTTCTATGGTCAAATATGCCTAAATCTTGCTACAACAACATTATCCCAATGCCTCAATGGCTCCCGCAAATTGCGGGGTAGGGGTCAGATGTACGCGGCCTTATCCCTGTGTTAGCAACACATAGAGGCTGTTTCCGAAAAACAGAAAATGAAAATTGCGTCAAGAATATTAGTAGTATCTTAACACAAAAATGAAAGAGATACCAACTTTTATGAGGGCCACAAAGAACTCCTAGAAAATTAATACGAGGTTTTTGTTTAAGCTTTATAAATGCTACAGTATTTATGTAGATAAGGTCCACAATGAGTAATTACCAGAATATACCTAACTTAAAACTGAAGCATGTCCCTTAATAATCACACGGTAGTATAATTTTTTAAGGCCATATCAAAGTGGAATTTTTTGGGAAGGGAAAGAAGCTCATCAGTCTCAAATTGTAGTCATATTGAAAAGTGAACTTTTTTGATCGGAGGAAGGAGCTCTTTGGTCTAGAACTAAGAATACAAATATAAAATACCAAGGAGAATTGTACAATGTGAGCATGCAACCATATGAAAGTCAAAACACGATGTCAAAATTGCACAAGTATCAGAGAAAGTTGAGATAACACACCAACAAAGAGTTCGAATAATATTGTGGGGACGGAAGGTAAAGGTATAGTATAAATCACCTTCAAAACATGAGACAAGTCCGCATCAGGAGCATGACACGCTGCTCTTAGTTTCTTTTCCATGTTTTGGATGGCAGCTGAACATTGCAAATCAGCTTGCATGTATGCATTTTTCTTGTAACCCTGTATCAAAATTGAAAATGTTAGGGGTTCAGGAAAGTTATCAAAAGAAAACCACAGAAACCCATCCAATGAGCAACATAATATGATCCACATTTACTTCCAGAGCCGATGATTGAATTAAACACCATAGTATGCATGTATAATCCACATTCAGAAGTATTCTGTTGAGTGTTGGAAAAAAAATCCGGAGAGGAAATATGTCACGATAATTCGAGTACCATGGAAAAAAATAGAAGTAGCTAGAGAGTACCTATGGTTAAACAAAATTATAAAATCAAACTGTTGGCAAAAAAGAGCAATCAGAAAACTGACAAGACCCTAGAGGAAAAGTTTTCAAGTTAGTTCCTAGCCCAGAAAGGTAAAGGTTCAACCAAATGTTGCAAGAAACCCTTCTACTTTCTACTAGGTTGCCTGAACTTCTTCAAAACAACGGAAAATCTAATGCACAGACCTTCACTTGAACACAAGGACTCTGACATAACACGGGCAGATATGGTGAAACCAGCCATAATAACATATAGGTGCCTTAGCTAAAGAACAGCAGCAGCCCAATATATCCCCATACAATCAAAGAGGACACTATAAATACTACATAGTAGTATAAAAACACAGATAGCCAATAATTACTAGGAAACTATAATGCAACTGAATCATAACTACCTCAAATTCTTTCCTGAAGAAATTCTGCAGAAGTCTTTCAAATTTTTGTTTTGCTGAACCAACTCCTACAGCATTTGAATTGAACAAGTTTAATGCCTTTCGGACTGCTTCATCATGAGTCTCTCGGAGTGCTACCTACAATGGAAGGATCAAGATTCATAAATGGGAGGGAAGATTGATTCATTATTGTAATTTATCACGATTCTTACTTCTTCAGGTGGTTTCGACTTGTCAAAGGAGCAAGTATACACTTCAGTAGCTGAGTCATATGCCCTTCTGCACTCTGTTTCTTCAACACTCTAGTCAGAAACAAAAACAATTCACTCTATCAAAAATTATCCACAGGATATTTCAAGTGACATGCAAGAAATAGCGCAGAAAACTATGAAGCTTTAAAGACATCAAATTTGATTTTCGCATCTTGGTCACCAAGAATATTCCAACATTACTTTTTCACTGTGTGATGCATGTAGGCACGGCACTTATTTCGATACGATAAAACTTCCACGCTTCATTACAAGGCAAGAATGTAAATTGACCAACAAAATTTAGTAAAGTTTGACATTTGCAGTGGAGCTGGAGTAACATGGAAGATAGGAGAAGGTTGTGTTGCCTATTACAGTGCCATTGCTCTACAACTCCGAGACCAATGAAGGAGAAATTTATCTATAGGTCAACAAAGCTCAAATGCATAAAAGGAGAAAAAAAAACTTTTGTGTAGCTCAAATGACCTATATTTACAAGGAGTACAATTTAATCATCCATATACATCACCATTGATCATAAGCATCAAAACTAGAAGTACAATTGCAATAATTATGAGGTACCTGGTGAAAGACTTACCTGCCAAGATGAAGCTATTGTAGGCACAGCACCATTATTAATTGCATCTAGGAATGATTGGGTTAAGCCAGCAAGTATAGGTCCGTTCATAACTGTTGAGCCAATTTGTTTGGGTCGAGTTCTCTCGAACACAAACCTTGTTAATGCATCCAAGCCAGCTCTAAATTCCGGTCTAAAGTTGTGCAACTACACAATCATGCACAGACAAGTTGATACATGAATGAATGAGATAGACTAAAATAAGCTGAATAAAATGATCCAGATGCTTACAGGAGTTTGATCAAGATGCTGAAGTTCAGTCTCACTATTCAATGGCCGTACGAGAGTGAAGCACTCACGGTCAGGGAAAAGAGCACGGATTGATTCACGAACCTAGTTGCCAACATAAACAGTATCACCAAGTTAACTCAGTTCGGTTCTATTCACAGCCAGCTCATGGTAACTAGTTAGAGCTTATTGTTAGCATGTGATTTTTATGCATCACAATATTCACAAAGAAAGATGGCAGTGGATTCTTCCTCTCACAAGTCACGGCACAATGGTGGTCCATAATTTCAATCACCTCACCCCGAATGGGGATGGACTATGGAGTCATGAGGCTTCACTTTTTAATGATTTTGCATTTCTTTTTATACAATTAACTCTTGCTAGAAGACACACGTGAAGAACTATTGTCTGGAAAATGAAAGTGAGAGGTGCACGAATCGGGATGTATTTCACGGCCGCTAGAATCTATTGTGAGGTGCAATATAAATTATGGACCAAAGTGTCTTCCTCCAACAAACTTGCTGGAATCTATAGTGAAGTACAATTTCGTTCACATGCCCAATACCACTAAATAGGCTCCCATTCAAAGCACAGCAAAAGGCTATTTCCATGTGACCCACAATAGAAATCGAGGACGGCCATCTACTTCTTCATGAAAAAAAAACACAGGGTTTTATGAGCCATCTTGATGTAGTCCATCTCGAATCACAAAAGAATAACATCTCTTTGGCAGAAGAATAATTTAATTTAAGCTATCACTAGAAAGTGAGTTCTATAACACATAGTGTTGTTAGGTATACCTCATTCTTTGCAGCTGTATCTTTTGCACTACCTTCAACTGGCCTCAAAGCAAGCTCTAGATAATCACGAGGTGTTATTTTACTATTGTCTTCAACTAAATCCAGATAGAAGTCCTGCATCATAATGTATGTCAATTCACGAAACAAGAAGACTACAACTAGGTATCGTCAAAAATATTACCCTCAAAAGCCAAACAAATATCGGGGAAAACTGCCCCAGTTCAGAAACAGTAGTCTTTCCTCCTGAGGCTCTGACACGTATATGTTTAGTCATTTCGGTCACAAGTGAAAGACGATCTAGTGCAGCCTCATCAATACCACCCATCTGAATTTGAAGAAAACATTAATCCACTTGCTTTGCTATCAAACGTACAAGATTATCCCAAGTGAGGCAAGCATACAAAAAACGCTAAAGAGAAAAATCATGATCCACCTCTAATAAAGCTCTAATCCCTACCTGATTGTAAATGAACAAGCTGGATAAGAGAACAGCCAACGAAAATATCTGGGTACTATATGTTCCCTGAATGAAGAACAAACGCAAGCACGTTAACAAGACACACCAAATGAAAGCATAACCATATGCCCAGTTGCACAGTGAGCCAGATAAATTAGCTTTATGTATAGACCCAACATCCTAACATTCACATAAAGAGAGTAATCTTAAACAGACGAAACCTCACCGTCTGATCATAAGCATCAATCCCTTCACTATCCAATAGTATAAGGTTGTAATCTGTACCATCAATTGCTGTCCTCTTTATGGGCACACTCCACAACCAAAGCCCCTTCGTACATGGCCTGTGAGTCGATGCAACTTGAAATCCACTGCTTCTTCCAATAAGCTACTCAATTCATGAAGAATGTTAAACACTTACAGCTCATAAGGAATATCCTTGCTCAAAACACGGGAAAAAGTTGAGTGATGCAGACAAGTACAATGTAAAAGAAGAATTGCATCAAAACAACTAGAGTAAATTATGGGATTTTCTATGGCGTATGTATTTTCCCTAATTGTGACAAATACCCTTGGTTTTTAGAAAACCATCTAATAAATCCCTAAATGCAAAAAATAGTTCCTGAAAAACCTGAAGTATCAAAATTCGGCTTCTTTAAGGGTTAAATTTTTATCACGAAAAGTTGTTTATTGATGAGTAAATAAAGATTATACTTCAGGATTGGGGGTAATTCAAACATGCATTAAGCAGCATAAGAATAAGGTGACAAATTGAATAGCTACAAGTCAACAACAACTGCCTCCATAGTCCATACTAATGTTCACTCAAGCAATATACACAAGGTTTATAAACTAATACTCTGCTTAGAAGTCATGTTTACTGAAAATATACAAGCAATCACAGTCAACCAAGAGCTGAACAAGCCAAAAAATCGTCCAAAAAAATACTCCATGATATGAAAACACACAAATTTAACTTTGTGTAAGAGCTACCAATTCCAATGTGTAGAATTCTTTTCTTTTCACATGTAAATTATTTTTTCTGTGCTTTTTAGATAAATTACCAAACACGGCAGAAAGAATGCCTTATGGGGAAATCCTCTGGCACCTGAATATTTCGTCTTGGTCATATAAAATCGCTCAACTTTATAAAAGCCCTAAATAGTAAATAATCATTCTAAGCTCAGCTATACAATAACACAATGTGAACATTATCTCTGATGTTTCAACCTGATTTCTACACAATAGCCTATTTCTACCTTACAGACCCTCGGAGATGGTATATAACTCTCATTGTCCCTTGAGTTCTCTACGATTTTTCAGCTTGCTTTTTACTATTCTACGCATCACTAAATATTTCCTAAACTAGTACTCGTAGTATTGTAAACCTCTCGCAATTTTACCAATTTCACAGATATACTATGATACTGACTAATAGCCAACAGCCCAACACTCTCAAACAAACTCCATATATTTTTATGGGAAGAAGTTTTTGCAAAATATGCTGGAGTATCATTTTATACGTTTGAAATAATTGTCGAGCTCCATTGTCTAAAAATTTTGTCCATTTGATGCTCCGTGTGTTACAGACTTTCAAAGTGACATATACTCATATACTCCATACTGTATTTTCAAACCTCAGGTCATCAAATCATTTACGGTAACAGATACGGAGTACTCAGTGAAGTTTATGTTGCCAGAGTGGAATTAGTCAGAACCTGAGGCCAATTTAATATGAGTAACATAAAGGCATGACCACAATTTAATGAATTTGCTCAATACATAAAGCCACAATTTAATAACAACTGAATCAAAGACTTTAATGATACTCCACTTCAAAGAATTTAATACTACGTCTCAAAATATTGAACTAAATATTGAACTATACTCATCGTATAGAATTTTGCACTGCGATTTTCATAATTTATCCGTCAATATTTTCGCTTTAGAAATTGAATTCAAATCGCCTACGAAAACGACAACTATTTAAGAACGGAGTAAGTAGTACGGAGTATCATTTCGCGATGTCTTAGGTTTGTTGACTTCAATGCGACCTCTAAACAATCCAAATCAATCAAATCTTCAGGAACTTGAACACAATTCACACATTTTTACCAAACTAAATGCAGCGCATAAAAGCAAGCACAATTCAGATTCCACCTCTCACAATGCTCATGAAATCACCAACACTAAAAAGAAGAAGTCGACAAACGAGTGAAGAGTGAGAGAGTAGGACCTGGTTGAGGATAAAGCTCTTGCCCTGGCGAGCGCGGCCGCAGACGGCGACGACGCCGATAGGATCCTTGACGAGTTGAAGAACCGCCATGGCCTCGGCATCAATGCGGAACTTACCAGCGTCGTCGCAGTAGACAAATCGGATGGGCCGCGGTGGACCGGTGAAGGAGGGTGATTCGGGCGGCATTGACGGCGGCGGAGGAGAGGAGTCGGCGCCGTGATTGGAGCGGAGGAATCTCATGGGAAAGTGAAAATGGTGGGGGAATTGAGAATTGAGAGGTGAGAGAGAAGTAAAAAAGAGGAGTTGAATTGGGGGTTTTAATTTACTTTTATTTTTGTATAATAAAGGGATAAAGGAGGGAAAAAGGTGAACAACGAACGGTAAGAAATGAAATGGAATGGAAGTTGGGAATCTTGGGAGTTGGGATGACAAAGGGTAAAGTTGGAGTATTTTATTGGAGTTTGGGCTTCCAACTCTCTTGGGTTCCATCTTTAATTCTTTGTTTACAAATTTTTGTTTGTGACGAGTTTTCCGTCATACATTTGTAACGGGTCAAGTAGTTTAGATAAGACAAAACGTATGGTGGTAGGTAGGTACGAAATGTTTTGTCATTATTCACGAAGTGGACACTACTTGACCCGTTATAACCTTATCCGTCACAAGGAGACTTACTGTTCTTTATTTGTGACAAATTATCCGTCATTTTCTTATAATAGGTCAAATACGACCCATTTATATAGAAAACAAGGTAATATATTTTCTACATAAATAAATAGTATTTGACTCGTTATAAATTATAACAAGCAACGGATACCTCTGTTACAAAGGGAACTACTTGCACCTTTATTTGTTTTGCCAATATGGATAACACATTAACACGAGGACAGATCAGTGGCGATTCTAGGAATTGAGTTGAGGGGGTGCGGAAATAAATTAAAAAAAAGAACAAAAATTTACAACTTGTGGGACTCGAACCCGAATCTTCAAGCAACTAGGACAACCTCTCATCCACTGATCCAAGTGTAGATTAATGACTATTAACTACACAGAAATATAATTATTCTAAATTTCGGGGGTGCAACTACACCCCATGCACCCCCTTAGAATCGCCCTAAGATTTTTCCACTTCAAAACTTTCCTTATTCATCCATTATACTCTCTTCTTATTGGTTACTTTTTGTGATTTGACATCTTGAACCCCACCAAACAATTTACCACCTTTCATTATCCATTTCTTAATCCATGTGCCAAGTCAAAGTGGGAAGAACATTGTGGTGGGGAGGGAGTATTAACTTAAATGTTTGGATTGTTAGTTAATAGGTTGATTTTATTAACTCTCCTGTAAGACCGTCTCACGGTAATTTTATTGTGAGACCTCTCACATAGGGTTGGTTACAAATTTAGTAACCACCCCTTGTATGAGAGGTCTCACGATAAATTACCCTGAGACGATCTCATACAAGTTTTATGTTTATTGTTTATAATAAGACAATACACCCTTCACTATATAACGACTTGTGACAAAGTATAAACTATGCTCCTACTATACTCCCTCCATTATTTATTATTCGTACTATCGTAAGACCTTTTTTCGTCTTATTTTCCGCTCCACTTCATTCATATATGAAGGGGTAATATTTGGATAGGTATTGAGAAAAAACTAAAGCAGTCTGATTCAGAAAAATGGACCAATTCGTCGACTTCAACTACTATCCATCTAAATTGGATACAAAATAATCTTAAGGTCATCCTGCCCAACTTTGGAGCATTAAACTACGTTTTAGGTGTGGTTCGAGCTTGCCCAATAGAGGTATTATAATTGCTACCTTATGAAAAAAAATATGAAAATTATGTTATTAGATTCGTTATAAAAAAACTAAATTTTCTAAAAGTTCAATGCCGATTGAAAATCTTAAATACGGAGTATATTTTAGTTCTACATGTAAACGAATTTATTCCCATGTTGATCTACTGCTAAAAAATGAGGAAGCGATTACACGAACTCCAGACGCTCATTGTTATTTACAGTAAAAATCACGACAAAGAATAGAAACACTTTACTCCAAGTTATTCATGAAAAAAAATACATCAAAGAACCATGCGAATTAGCTTATTGTTGTTTCGACTTCTCTTCCTCGAGAGACTTCAGTCACTGGACAAAGTCATGTATACCTCCTCCTCCTCCTCCTCCTCCTCCACTTTATCTCTAACTAGTACTCTCTTCTCTATATACACAGCCTTGACGATGATTATACGACACTATATACTTCGACAACAAACTGAGGACTCTACAAAAGGGGGAAAAAGAACGGAAAAAAAAAAAAAGAATAACAAAAGACCAAGATCAGCACCGAATCATGATTTTCTTCACCCTTTTTCTTTTCTGAATGTTCTAAAAATGTACATGTAATATAGTTGAGTAATCACTATGGCTCGCGCGAGCTCAACCAACTGCAACCTAAAGACCATCCCAGAACACCGAATATAAGATCAATCCTTGCACATGTGTCGACCTGTATATAAAAGAAGATTGACAACGTTTTTACTAGCCTTGTTGTAATAAAGGTACTCCAGTGCCTTAATAAATAGGGGTCTAGTTGATGGCAAGATAAAGGGAAATGGGTTATAACTTATAAGCAACCTTACCCTAATATTGGATTGACTCTTGTAGTTATCGACTTATACATCACACCTATGTTATTTCGATGTGTGGGATTTTATATGGTGTTGAAGGTCGGACACCTACTGTTTTGTGAAAGAGTTATCGACATCTCGATGTGATACAGCCTTTTTCTATTTTAGTTGGGAAGATAATGGGACTGAAGTTAACTGAACGGTAAGAGCTGAAAATAAGCTGGAAAGCAAGTTAAGCAACATACCATATTATCTGTGCTTCCTTCAATGTGAAACAGCATGACCCCCATACACCTTCCTCGGTCAATTTCAGCCTGCAGGTTGAAAGTACACACTGCAAGTTAGGTTACCAAATACCAACTCCGCAGATTTCATTGATGGAAGCAAGGAGAGATCACTTTACCACGCATGAGCACACTGAAAAGCCTAAAGATGCCAGAACTGTTATCACTTCACCCATAATACCTGCGATTTATGTTTCGAGAGAAATTCAGAAACCATGAGTGAAAATAGAACAGACGATATCACTTGAACACATTACAGCTATACTATTCACTATATTCTTTGATAGTGACTTCTCAAACGTGGGAGTTGGGACTATACAAACTTTGACACCGCCACACCGGACCCATGGTAGCATCTCAACTTCTCAAGCTGGTCGTACGTTATCTTCACAAAGAGTTTCCAAAGGAACTTAAATTAAAAATCAGACTACTCTGAAAGGAAATGTGGGTGTGTTTAAAAGCAATAGCAATGTCAACATCCCTTCGAGTTTGCTCTATTCAGCAAGAAACTCAAACTTTAAGAACTCTGTCACAACAGTGATAAAAATACGCCGTAACTTTCTTGTTCTTAAATGGGTCCTACAAATCCCCAACTTCAAACTTCTACATATCAGCCATAAAATGTCATGCTAGTAATTACGAGTAGGGTTTTATTCTCCTTTCTTAAAATGGTTTTGAAACAACAATGATATAAACTTTCATAATTTTTTTCATAATATCTAACAGAACATAGTTCTCCATAATAGATAGTATATTCATAATAAACAAATTATATAATGAGGGAAAATTATATAGAATAACTGTGAACAAATAGATGGGTGTTCTCTTCAAAATAGTTAATATTGAAAAAGGTACGTTCAAGTATGAGTTAAGGATTTGGTGGAAGTAAATCACTTTCATAAGCAAAAGCCCAAGAAACTTTAGAAAACTTTCCAGACAAAGCTCGTGATGGTAATATGAAATTGAAAGTTTACCTCTCCTATCAATACAAATAACAGAGAGCCATATGATGGAATTTCCTTCAAGACTGTGCCAAGCAGCGATTTTGCTACTCTGCCAACTCTCAAGACCAGGCAAGACTTCCCTAGGTCTTGCCTTGTTAGCAAAAATCGACTTGGCCACATCATTATCACGGGACAATAATTGCTCCCACTCCTTCAAGCTTGATTTCTCCAAGTGTTTATTGTGTTTCCCATTGACCTTTGGGGGATGAGCGGCACCATTCTGTGGTTGAACATCTTCTGGACTTCTAGAAAGTAATGCCTCAAAGATCTCACTCATCTTCGAAAGATCACGACTCTCCTCAACCACACCTTTCTTATCAGAATCAGCGATAAAGTTTCCAACTGAATCGGTAGAAATTTCTTCAGCAGACAATGACGCTTGCTCTCTCAGAAACTATAAAAGCATTTTAGAGATTAATACGATGCTATTAAAAAAAGAGCACTGTCTCCATCCCAAATTTATTGTCCTCATTTGACTTTGTAAGTCAAAAAATGACTTTGACCATTAAATTCCCAAACAAATGTAGAAAGCAACTACTTTCATGTCCATTTTTAAGAAGTTGTGAACTATTGTATATTGCATGGTTCTACCAGATTCGCTATAAATTTGCCCTTAACCAATCATGATGCACGATTCGCGCTTATAGAATATGTTATACGGGTATGTATTTTCAGAAGTGATGAGGATATAATTCAATTTTAACGATTCGCAATTCCCTGGGGCCGAGGAAATCCGAATTATTGGTCAAACTCAACTTTGTTTGATATTTAAAGCCAATCAATTAGGACAATATATACGGGATGGAGGGAGTAACATTTCACATATACGTTTGAAGGAAGCTCACCCTCATAATTTTGTGCCTAGTACTACGGGTTTTGGCATGTTGCAGCCACAGCTTGTGCTTCTGAAAAGCTGTTTTACTTGAAAGTGCCTACACATGAAGTTAGACACCATAACACCATAAATCAGAGTGATTACTGATGCATGTACAATTAGTATAATACAATAGATATGGATGAACCAGCAAAGTTGAAGAAATATACTCAGCCTAGAAAAATAAAGCAAAATTAAACTGTGATACATTTCATATACAATAACGAGTTTGACATTGGTTATAGACTCCATCCCAAAAATATGTGATTCTCTGATACGGTCAAAGGTGTATCTTCACCTTACTTTTGTATAAAGATATGATACGGCTGCCACATAAAATTTATGACACCAACAAATTTACACTATGAATTGTACAAACCAAAACTTAAAGACATCAATTAATTAGTAAGATTCAAGTAATTAAAAGTCTAAACAAAAGTAAGGTAAGAAAACCAAGGGACCTTCTTTATCTAAGTAGTAAGAGAGAGGGAGAGAGAGTGATCAGGAAAGCTTACATCATATGTAATTATCTCCACAACTTCTGCATTGGCAAGTACATGTGTTGGGGAAACAAGATTTCCATTTACCTAGTGAAAAACAACCCACTGGTGACATAACTCTTTGCAATTTTAACGATGATGCTCAGATTAAACCATGTGAAAGGATACCTTCGCAGCCACCATTCTGTTTCCAATTTCTGTGTGTATCATATATGCATAATCAACAACAGTTGCTCCCTTTGGCAGATTTTTTATCTGCCAGTCCAAAAAATGAAAAAAACATAGTTAGGTATTACAACCAAAAAGGTGTTTAATACGGTACAAGTTATCTCACATACACATAATTGTCAATTTATACCTCTCCACGTGGTGTAAATACAAAGACACGGCTACCTAGAAGATCACGAGTGATAACATCCACAAACTCCCTTGAACTCATGTTACCAACAAATTCCTCTTGCCATTCTCTGATTGCATTAAGCCAGCCAATCTAGATCAATAAAAAAGAGATCAATCATGCAATTATAATAAACATTGGAAAGCGAAGGGACATAAATAATGATATTGTTCTTAAAAAAATTACTTTTAAAATAACATCAAATGAAAAATATAATCAATACCCTGAGAGCAACATTGTTGTTTTTAAAACAGGCTGATTTCCCTATTGAATATCCGGGGATAGAATGCGCAGCCATACCATCAGTCAACACCCTCCCACAATAGTGTGCCGCTATGCCTCTTTGAGCTATCAAATCCATCTCTTCTGTTCTTATCTAAAAATATGGAAGGGGATATAACAAATAAAGGTAAAGAAGTTAATTGAGAGAACTGCATGTATGATAACAGCTAAGAACTTCAATTCTCTAGACAAATGTGAGCAACAAAGGTACTGCAAATGCAACCTAGAATTACAGAAGGCAATGTCATCTTTGAGACAGCTTTTACACGAGCCAGATGAAGCAATAAGCAGACACAAAATAACTACTGTCCTCAGTTTGATAACGTGATGGATGAAATGGAAAGAAATGCAAAAGATACATCCTGAAGAAAAGTAAAATTTAGACAGTAACCTGAACTTCTAGGCGGAACATGCTCTCATAAAGAAACGGAATGACGGTGGTATGCAGACTTTGGTAGCCATTCGGCTTTGGGGTAGCGATGTAATCTTTCACCTGTTTCATATGGGATATATGGGGAGATTAACAGCTGTGTGCCCAAGGGGGTCTTCATTTGAGTTTGACAAAGAGGCCCCATCATAAAGAGATCAAAAGACTCACCGATCGAGGAATAGGAGTCCATATACTGTGGACAAGGCCAAGAGCGTGATAACATATCTGCATAACCCAGAGCGAGAAGATCTTATAGTACTAAGCAACTCAATATGTCAGGCAGAGTTTTTTGTTCAATTCTGTGAGAAAATTGCTGATACTAACCTGTTCAGTACTGCATAGAGGGCCAATTCCAACGCAAGATTTTGGCTTTATTATAACTCGGAGCTGTAATGAGTACCCAGCAACCTAGAGTTAGAGGAAAAAAGATCCAAATACTTGATTGGCTACCTGTAAAATAAGAGGACATCTAAAGGCAAGCAAACACACCTGAGCTATCTGGTTGACCTCACTGATTGAAACTTTTGCTTTAGTTACAGCTTTATAGATGCTACATAAACATAATAGACAGGCTCAATAAAACAATAGGGACACGTAAAAAATACATCAAAAAAGATCAGGAAAAAAGGTAGCTTTTGATCATATTAAATCAACATGCAGCATACAGCAACTATATATGGAGTACTTATGCTACAACCTTCATTCTGTTGGTTTCTTTATGCTTATCAAATCAGTTGTCGGGCTCGGAAATTTCGAGAAATGTACAGAAGCTAATGGAATGGAGGGAATGCTAATTAGCTATAGCATTTTAAATCAACAATTACTACAACACTCCACAGAGGATAGAACACGTATTGAAGTCTTGACACAAAAGCAATTTCAGTACAACAAAGACAAAGCTCTTGGACCTGTATGGATCCTTCGTTAGAGCACGCACTTCAGTTCTGACAGCAACAAGTTCTAAGAATGGGTCATCCTCAAATTTTTTCACCAAAATCTTGTTTGCCTGGAAAGAAGTAAAAATTTACTATTAACAATAAGATTGAAACGCGTCATGATAACAAATAATTCCTCAATTGCTCACGAAGCCTTCAAATAATAGAGTACATAGTACTAATAACTTTTCAAGAGTTACAGCCCTCCAACAGAACTCTGGAAATAAAATAAATATTGTGTATATTGTGAGAGACTCGTCTATCATCTAAAGGGAGGCAAGATAAATCCACCAACAGTGGAGTTATAGAATATACTGTTTGTTTTTACAACTAAAATTATTGAAATAATTTGCCATATTACTCCCTGTAGTAAGCAGCAGAAGAAATTATTACCTCACTCAATTCTTTTTCGTGATCTTCATAGAGTTCAGCAACTCTTTTTGTGATCTTCTCATAGTCCTGACTATATGTATACATGAACGACAGATTTTCAAGTTCGGACTGCAGGACCAGGCAAGAAACAACCAAAATGCTCAGAACTTATGCTTCCATTAGAAATAAAAAACACAGTACTTAGACAGTGTATCTGACAAAAATTAAGAACAGTAAATACCAGGCAAGCAGCAAAATATCAGGGCAGATATGGATAATCAGAATGGAATAACTGAAAAAGTAACTATGAACAGAACTTGACTGTATGATAAATTTACATAAATTATCAGCAGAAAATGTCATTCCTTGTGATAATGTCAAACTTCAGTTTCAGTAGCTCTCCTACCACTACTACGCCATACCTAATGGAAACTTCATCAAAACCTATGTGAATTTCTAACGATTAAATTCTGTTTCTACTGCGTACCCATTTTATTGTAGATTATGACCATTTTTACCAGTACACTCTTTTATGTTAAGGGTACCTATTTTTATTACTTTTCGTACCACTGTTACCTCCATTTGTATTTGGTCTCTCAATAAATTATGAGAGACCGTCCCTAAGTAGACCTACTCTCCTTCCTCTACGTTCACCTCAGTTACTTAAATACTCACATCGGTGATTACTGCTGTTGTTGTATTGCATTTGTTTTCACAATTAAATGCAACTAATAAATATTACACATAATTTTACTTAATTTACATCCCTTAATCAATCAGTTACTGATTCTATCAAACTCATTTTTATTTTAGTCCATTATCTAAATGTATTAGACTTGTATGTGTAACTTTACATAAATAAAACATCGTCCTTGAATCAATCAGTTATTAATTAATTCAGTTTTGATACTTAAATCATTCTTATTATTTTTCTTTACAAAGAAAATTTTCAAAATTTTGATATAACTGATCATAAATCTAAATAGTCAAATACAGTGAAATCAAATAATTTATTTTTAACATGCCGTCATTCTAAAAGCACCACAAATAAACCTCAAACTGATGATTTTACTTGGTATTTGAACATTTATTTTTTATATACATTGCCATTATAAAATATTTAATACTACACTCCAACCAAAAAATTCCTTGAGAACTTTACAATAGTATACTCTATTTTTAATGAATTTAACAGGTAAAAGTTATATGAGAAATAGGTTTTAAAACGCGCACGCGCGCACACACACACAAGATAGCATGATGTCATCATTTAAAGAAATTATAGGATCCTTTGTGTACAGTGCGTTTATATGCAAGGTAATTTTTTTTAATTGCACTTTCCGATTTAGTGAACTCCGAAATTTAATATGGTCGTCTTGTACAGGTTCCTAAGTTTACATAACCTATAATTATAATGATAATTATAAATATTCAAGAATGACACGTGTGACATGTTAAATGACACATCAAATAAAATAGAGCGCCAAATGTCGATCGTAGAAACTCCTGGTTTCCGGTTTACATATATAGTAGTATTAGATAGATTGGATTGGATTAGTTATATATAGACAGATTTTAAGCAGGTAGGAAAATGATAATCAAGGTTTTGCCAGATGTCAAGGAAGAGAGACTTGTACGGCATATTACAGTCTTGCAAGCAATATCCCTAATTCCCTATTTTTGTGAGATTCGGATATAAACCGGTAGGTTATAGTCTATTATTTGATAAGCAAGAATAAAAATAAGTATCACAAGAAGGATAAATGAGTCTCCTGTAACAGCTAGTTCATTATGTAGAGGCAATATGATGCACATTAAACAAGACAAATTGTGGCTAAAATTCAGCTACAGAGTGAGAGATATGAATCAACACAAACCTTAATCTGGTACATTCCTAGAAGCTTTGCCAGAGGGGCAAACACCTGCAGTGTCTCCAGAGCTATACTTGCCTAAATGTAATAGAAATGAATAAATGGTAACGATCACAGAAAAATACTGGTAATAAGTATCCAATCCACTACACCAACTATCACATTACCTGCTTATGAGTAGGCATGTGTGAAAGTGTGCGCATATTGTGCAATCTATCGGCTAATTTGACAATAATCACGCGAACCTGAAATGAAAGATTCAACTTTAAATAATGAACTACGAGTACTAATTTAGAGACTAAGATTAAATCATGCTCATGCTCATCACCTCCTCCGTCATTGCCAAGAACATCTGTCGTAAATCATCAGCTTTGACATCACAACTAGTTTTATTCTTGTACTTCAGTTTCCCTAGCTTTGATACCTGAATTCGTACAAAAATGGAAGTAAGATACAAATACGTATGGATACGGCTTTGCATTTTTACCATAATAAAATATCCATACTGAGTCACTGTAAACTGTTAGATGTACCTTGGTCTCCCCTTCAACAATACGACGAACAGTAGAACCAAAGTCCTTCTCAATTCTCTCAAAAGTGACTACATTTGTATCTTCAACTGTATCATGCAGTAATCCAGCTGCAATAGACTCCCAATCCAATTCCTAAGATCATATTCACAATCTATAAAACAGCTCCACAAAATAAAATGAGAAAATAATAAAAGCTTGTGCCAGCTTACTAGCTCGCCTAGTATGCGCGCAACTGCAACTGGGTGGATGATGAAGGGCTCTCCACTCCGCCTCTTTTGACCATTATGAGCATCAAAAGCCATCTGTAGACACCAACTATAGGACTTAAAACCAGCAATTCAAAACAAATTATTAATCAACGACCAAGGAAGAACTCATAACTAATACCTTGAGAGCTTTCCAAACCAGGCTCAGTTCACCAACAGGCAGGTACGAGATGGTGGGTTTAAGATCCTGAGAGCAATTAGAAAATAGAACTAATATATCTATATCAAGGCTAATGACAGACGGAATAAGAATAAAGATTGTTCAAAAAGGAAAGAGAGAAGAAGAAACAAGAAACATATAGTCCTCTAATAGAAGGGAGAAATCGATATACACTACATTCTAAGTGTATCCATGGAGGAGAATTAAGAACAACATGAATTTGTATTTCCTCTTTAATTTCATTGCAACTACTTCTTTTGAGAAGAGACTTCGATAAAGCTTTATATAGTAACGTTGCAAATATGCCCCTCTAATTTTTTGGATATTCCCCCAACTTCTTTTGAAATTAATAAGGAATGAGAGTATGTTGTCTGACCAATGAAGTGTAGTTTTATTAACAGAAACAAGTCCAAAATAATAAAGGGGCAATTCTAATAATAAACCAAAAGTGGAATATCAGTAATTCAAGGGAATAGGAAGGAATACTAAAGCCTGATGTCATGAAAGTATCAGTTAAATAGATGTATAGGCATGACAACGATGCATTATTTTGATCATCAGCTGTCACTTGGCAACATTCAACAGTGCCAACTGCCAACAGCCAACTGCCGACTGCCGACTGCCAAACACTAAACAAGCAGGTGACAAAATCGTTTTCTCTGCAATGTTAAGAATCTGCATCATCAGATATCACTGAAGCAGGAAGTGAAATGTATAATTATCTATAGATATACTTATAACTGGATGGAAAAAAAAAACATGAAAACCGCATTTTTTTAATCTAGAGAATCTAATAGGCAACTGTTCTATATAGCCCTAAAAAATGCATTAACTCATCCACTATTGATATTGCAGGCTATCAGATCCTCCTACAGACAACATTCCAGGAGCAAGCCCCGTCCATGTTGAACTATAGAGAGACTACTTGAAAACTTGATCTTGGGATCTCCTTAAAAAAAGCCAAAGTCAAGTAGGGTCAAGCCTGGCAAGCAATATGTATTTGCGTGTATAGAGAGTCGGGTTAACAAAGATTAAAAATACAGATACAATCTCATGTGAATGACATAGTTGTATTCATACTTGGGATTTGAGCCAACCAAAAAATCCAAAGGATCAAATTAGACAGCAACAAACAACTTGACAAAGCATAACATAGAATAACATAGAGAAATAGCCCTTTAGGGAGTAGGGGGTCAAAACATTATCATATCCCCTCTATCTCTTGACAAAGAAATGTTATCACTAATATAAATGTGTTTTGTGTTTTATACGTACCTCCCACAAATTTTCAGCTGAAATATCATCGAAAGAGCCAGAACTAGAAGATGAAGAACACTCGCATTTCCATCTTTGAGAGCTAAGATCTTGCAAGCTAAAACTAAAATTCTGTCTCAAATCTTTGAAGCAGAAATCCCCGCTCCGATCATTACCTACAGCCCTATAACTCTGGTCACATATCAAAGACATAATCAGGAACAGTGCAATCTAACGTTATGTTGAGTAGCAAAGTTCTTGCAAGAGGCTGCAAGCGAAAATGGAATTGGATGATCCAAAACAAACAGTAACAGTAGCGCATAAGAGAATCATGATGCTGATACGTAGGCATACGAAAAAGTAAATCATTTATCGGTAATTTTTGTATAGAACAATAGCAAGAAAGGATCATCAATTGAGACAAATATTTCTACTTCAGGTAGTGAAAAACAAAGTAAACAGACAACTGGATATCAGACAACGTTATCTCATATTTTTGTAGGCAAAACTTTCCATTCAAGAAAGAATGCTTAGTCATTCGGCAAACTCTCAATATTGTTTTTATATATTACAAAATGTCACTCTACATTTTATACAACTTGACAGAAAATTCATAGTCTCCAGTGGTCTCAATTGGAAACGGTCTTAATGAGTGGAGGATGGATGAGATCAATTCTTAGTTTCGATATTGGATATCGTTTGATTGCCTGGGATCCCATGTGAAGCTCATATGTCAAGTGTTTTCACAGACAAATATTCTATGTTATCTGTCCCTATATCAATTCTATTAACCATTAGATTCTTGCGAGAATAAACACTCATGAAAGTCTTTAGAGGAACATGCATTGTGCCATGCGTAAGAATAATTGTGAAACGGGTGAAGCATTTATTTCTCCAGTGAGATGTTGCTCGTACTTTATGATTGTTGATGGTAAATGTGAGGGTGCCATAGTTCCAGAGTAGATTTCGTCGCACTAAATTCTAAGCCGCGGTTACTCCGTATAATATATGGTAAGCAATTATAACGACACATTGCGCTAGATGTCGTTTGTTCCATATGGTTCGAGAGTAATTCCCGTATCTCTTCAAGGACTACACTTTCTTTTGGTGATACTTTTGGAAGAGCTGTTTTCTAGCTTCATTGTGAGCAATATCGTTCGCTTCACCAATAACGACAATGCATAACAAAAGAAGAAACAAATCATTTATTTGATTGTATAACAATTCTAGAATTCTAGCTAGTACGGAGTATATTTTATTTTTACAAAATGATAAGTAAATGAAATTCTTACTACGGAGTACAAAGTAATCATCTCAAACAACGCGCCAAACATAAAACTACTCCAAACTAAACAAATGCTCATCAACCTTCTAACTATCTACGCCAGCTCCACTTATATATCCATTAAGCATCGCAATTCTACTATACATTCCAACTATCGCTCCTAAAACAGCTATTCCAATTCTCTCAAAAGTGGCTACATTTGTATCTTGAACTGTATCATGCAGCAATCCAGCTACAATAGAGTACCAGTCCAATGATAAGTATATCCGGAGTTTTCACAAAGGAAGATTTTAAGACGTCTCTCCCAAAACCAATTCTATTAACCATGAGAATGATTATAAAGGCACTAGGATTATACAACATGTCGAGCTCATATGTTTTTATTTCCACAAATTGATGAATACATCCAATTCTTACTCCAAAATCATCATCTCAAACAACGCACCGAATCCTCCATAATACTACAACAAACTCAACAAACATTCATCAATCTTCTAACGATCTATGTCAGCTACTCCATTAAGCATCCTAATTCAGTAATTCTACTGTAACATTCCAACTATTAATCCAAAAACATCTATATCAAAAATCAATTTCATTTTCGCCAAGCATAAAACACTATCAATTACCACAACACAACTGTCAGGGGCATAAAAATAACTAACACTATGAACTACACCATTTCCTAACACCACGATCGTTATCATATCCGTAAAAGATCATCAAAACAGATCACTTACATATCTGTACCGGTTGACTCCCTGACGACTCGACGACGACAACGAGCATTGCGTAGTACTAGCCAAAGAGCCCGTAAGAACCCTAGGCGCTTTCCACGCACAAGAAAACACGCTACAATCTCCTCCACCTCCACCGCCGCCGCCTCGCCATGGCTTTAGCTTACACACGCTCACACATTCAACTGAAACTACACAATCAAACACAGTAATTCAAATATCATCATTCAAATACGAGTATAACGCTAAAACTCATAAAATCCAACCGAACTTAAACAGATACACACAGAAGCACAAATATCATTTTCCTATTACGAGTATTACGATTAAATTCACAATCAAACACAAAAATCGCCATTCAATTACGAGTATCACGATAAGAACTTACATTCAACTAAAACTAGACACCAAATTCATGATTCAATCACGAATACTTCCATAGAACTCACAAATTCAATCGAAACTGCACAATTAAACACTCTAACACAAACATCATCATTCAATCACGAGTATATCACAATCAAAACTCACACACATATCCGAAACTAGACAATTGAGCACAGTAACACAGATAACATCATTCGATTACGAGCTTACGATAAAATTCACATCGACAACGAACAGAAAAAAAACGGAGTAAAGAAATGAGGAGGGAGGAAGTGACTGGATAACCTGAGAGAGTAGATGGAGAAGACGCCATAGAAATCTACAGCGGAGCATCGAGAATGGAAGAGAACATCGAAGGAGAGAAATCGCGCGAAAGATATTAGGCTTAAGGAAATGTAGGAGTTGCTAGTGTGTTTAAGAGATAATGAGGTGTTGTTGTGTGTGTGTTGGATTGATAAGGTGAGTGTTTGGTTGGAGAGATGAGGAGAGCATAAGAGGTGATGAAGAAATGAAAAATGGGGGAGATATTAATTATAAGGAAAAAAAATAAAAAGGGAGAAATTGTGGTTCATTCTTAAGGGAGAGTTTCTTAATTTTTGACTAATTGGGATGAAAAAGGGGTTATCACAATCTTAGGTTGGACTTGTAAAACAGATCTCAAACGATTATAATTATTCATTTCCAATAGTTTCGTTATATTTAGTTTTTTTGGGCATTATTCATAAGTGGAAGATTGTCGTTATAACTTCTAATACTATGTACTTTCTCAATTTCATTTAGTTGTTTGCGTTTGCTTTTTGGGTACTATTTATAGGTGAGTGAAATCGTCAATGTAACTTGTAATATATAAGATAAAATATAGTCACGTGGGATCTTTACGTAACTAAAGATATAGACAAAAGAAAATGTGCATCGGCAAGTGTGAAGGCAAGTGTGAAAAAGTAAACGCAAACAACCAAATGGAACAGAGGAAGTATAAGATAAAATATAATCTAATCGAGTAGGTTATAAATATCAAATTTTTAAATTTTTAAAAAAATATGTAACTAAAGATATGGACAAAAGAATTAAATTATTTTTATTATTATGGAGTATTATTTTTTATTTTTATGGAACAAAACTTATATTAAGATTGAAAGAGTAGAATGGGTGCAACACGGAGGTCATCCATCCTAATACTCGTATTACTCTCGGTCTCTCGCTGAAGCATGCGGAGTTCTGATATGATCCGGTCGCACCCAAACTTTTTATTCCATATTATTTTGGATTTGATGCATTATTTTTTTTGGAGCGAAAAGATCATTTCATTAATAAAAATTCATACGACATCTACAAATTATATCCAAATTGAACGGATAAAATATTACTCGTATAAAATATGAGTAAATTTGATGCATTATTTTCTTCTTAACCCAAAATTTTTACACAAATTCTTGTGAAAGACGGTCTTTTAATAACTTATTGAGAGACCACTCTTCAGTACCACTTTGTGTTCTATTCGTATCCTTAAATGACAACTTTGTTTTGTACCTGTTTTTATAAGAAGCGTACCCTCTTTATATTTGTATACTCTTTTATGTTAATCGTATCTACTCCTATTAGGTTTGGTACCATTGTTTCTTCCATTTGTACTTAGTCTCTCAGTAAAATTAATGAGAGACCGTCTTTCAGGAGATCTACTCAAAATTTTATTCCATATTATTTTGGATTTGATGCTTTATTTTCTTCTTATTCTGGTGCAGTGATTCCCACGCCCAGCTATGGCGTCGGGACGTGACGGTTAACGTCACCCCGAATGTCGTACCAACAGATCCTCGTAACTGTGGTCACTTGTCTCATCTACTCTATCAGGTACGAATTACTCATTTTTTGACTACGAGGTGACACTTTAAACGTATTTTTCTCCATTTACGTAATATATTTTTTGTTTATAATAATTTCTTGTGAAACTTCACTTTATAATAAATACAAATATGTTTGTGTTATATTTAAATTATTTTTATTTGAATTTCTATTGTCGAGTTCAAAATTTAAGAAGTTTGATTAAAAAAAGGTACATACATGGGTACAATGGATTGGATGGGAGCATTATCCAGTATTATGTTTATAATCTTATCACGTCACACTCGTACCATTCATTTTTTTTTACTGTATGAGGTATTATTGAGACTCAATATATTAAATAATGTTTGAGTCTAGACTATTATTTTCGTCATTAATCCTAAAGTTCGATCAACCACTATTTGCGACATCGCTATGGATTATAATTTGGTAAGAGGTAATCAATGTACTATACTCCCCATATTCATATTGTGGGATCTTGTTTGATTCAATTTGTCTTTATTAATATTAAATCTGTTTTCTAAATATGTTTCTACAGTTTTACCAATACTAATTCGTTGTTTACCCAACAATGTCATATACGAGTATAATGTGAACATATAATCCTTAAAATAACTTAAACAACACGGAACTAAATTATCACTTAAAAATGTATATTCACGGGCATATGAATTTAAGTATATACATACGTGCGCGCGCATGCACACACTTTTGGCCCGAAAAACTACTAAGAAAATTAATCATTATTTTATAAATGAACTCGAGAACAAAAAAATCATCTTAAAGGAAAAACAATAGACATGGCATATATGTCTACTATATCAGCGTAACCAAAGTTAAACAACCTCCATTTTGGGCCGTTTCTCTCTCCCAACGTAAGACAAAAAAAAAACCTTTAGTCGTTGATTTTGGTCTTCTCTACTTAATTTTTTTTAAAAATAAAACAATCCGTGATTTTTCATTCTCATATATAAAACAATCCGTGATTTTTAACATTTAATTCCATCATGTTTCCCACTAAAAATGACTTTAGCATTTACACAAGTAGCCAACAACTTTGCAACAATAGGAGCAATAACCTTCCTATGCAACAATTGTTTCCCAGCGAAAACGAGATTGATATTTGCAATCTCAATTCCCTCGCAAGGCATAGCTGAACTGCATTCAAGAGTCACCACTTCGCTTGTCGTCGAGGTTCCCCTAATATTTCTGAAGTGAACGTCGCTAATCTTCACATGAGATGCCTGTACGCATGCATAACAAAAAACACTCGTCACTTATCTGGTCTTTCCGTATTTACATTTTATATTATTTGTGAGAATTATTTAATTTTATTACTTGGGAGCTGGATTTCTTGCCATACTGCTGGTCGATAATAATAGGGTTCTTGACATGGTCCATGATCAAATCTTCAAATATGATCCCAGAGGCTTTGTTAGGCTTGTTCCCTGGCCACGATTTAACTCTTGCACCATTTGTGGTTCCTATAAGTGTGCAATTCTTCACCAACACTTTGCTCACTTCTAGCTCGTGGTCGTATTTCCCAAGACTCCCAACACTATCCTCCAATCATCAATAAATTAATTAAGTAATTATATTAAACTCCATATAATACACAAATTATAGGGTACTAATTAATTTAATGTATATGGATAAATTATGTTAAAATTATAGGTTATGAATCGTAATGAAATGGTACCTGATACCGTGACCAGGGCCGCAAGTTACACCGGTGACGGTAATGTCTTTAGAACCATGTCCAATAGAGATACAATCATCTCCGGTTGCGATAAGGGAATTGGTGATTTTGACCAGAGTAGTGCCACTAATGTGAATGCCATCGGTGTTAGGGCTGTTGAATGGAGCCGTGATCCTCACATTACGAATTTCCACATTTTGACAGTTGGTAATAAACACATGAAAGAACATGGGATTATCCGACTTTATTCCATCAATCACCCCGTTGGTCACCTTGTGGAATTTTATAGACTGTACCGTCCATGTAACAAATAAATAAATCAACCAATTTAAATTAGAAAAAAATAATACGGAGTACCTACTCCATGTAGATAGAGCTGGCAAATTGAGTTGGGCCCATCTCGGTGGCCCGGTCCAGCACGACCCGGCCCGATACGGTGATGACGTGGCGAAAAGTATGGGCACGACACGACCAGTCCCAAGTCGGGCCGCGGCGCTAATTTGAAGAAAAGTATGTGCTTAAGCACGGCCTGGCATGAGACACGGTTGGGCCGGCACGACTCTAAATCCCAAAAAAATGAAAAATTCTAAAAATTTGGTCGGCACGACTTAGGCACGATCGGGCCCGGGCTAGGAACCGTGCCTCGGCACATGCTCTCAGAGTCAAGCACGACTAAGCCGGACTGGACGGGCACAAAGCACGACTGGACCGACACAAAGCACGGCTCGGCACGTCCAGTTTGAATTGCCAGCTCTACATATAGATATGACGAAATAAAATAAAATAGATTAAGCGCGGTTTACGGTAGGAAGAGGTGCACAATTGGAATTCTTAGGGCAATCGTTAAACCTCCAATTCTTGGGACCGTTACCATCGACGATGCCAGTGCCGGTGAGGGTAACACCTTCAACATTCTCAAAGAGAAGCCACTCGGGTTCGGAATAGAGGGTGACGTCAGGGTTAGCCAATACAGTGCCTTGAATCTCAACGGTAACTTTTGATTTGCAAGGCCCTCCAAATACGACCGGCCCTAACATAAATTTTCCTTTTGGAATTATTACTCTTGTCAACCCGCCCGGCTTGTCGCATGCTGCCCTCCACGCTTGGATAAATGCCTACACATGAACATGTATAGGATGTAATAATATCTCGGTCTTAAAAAATATTATTTGTTTATTTTTTATATCATTCGTGAGAATATTTAGATCAAATAACTGTTATAGAGAGGAATTAATTTAATAAATATCTTAATATAATTATATAAATTACTTCGTATTATTTATGGTTGAATATTACTCGTATCATAATAGTGTTGATAGAGTAGTCCTTAAAAGTCACGTATTTTTGACACATCATGTTAACCAATTTTAACGTCATAATACCATACTATTAATTACTTTTTCTGTGTTTTTAGAAGAGTCACCCTCATTTACTAATAATTAGGTTCGCTTGGGATGAGATCATTATTCCGGGGATAATAGAGCAAAAATGACGGAAAGTAGTGATAGGGTAAAGCGGAAATAGAGAAAATTAAGGAAATCTAGCTTATTTGGGGAGGAATTATTACTCTTCTCTCCCCCAGTAATGCATTACCCCCAATGGATAATTATTCTCCCTCGTATCTTTTTTTACACTATAAAATGTCACAACCAAAGCAACAAGCTCATCCATTTCTAGTTCATTTTTACTCTATTACCCCGGAATAATTACCCTCATTCCAAGCGAGCTCTTTAAGGTAGATAAAAATGTAGGGTGAAAATAAAAGTTTAGGAATGAAATAGGTGAATTCTAACGGGAGACGGTCTCCCAATACGATTATTGTGAGACATCTTTCACATAAAAGAGGTGATCACAAAAATCAGACAAAAAATAAATAAAACAAAATACGACTTTTCTAGAGAGACGATCCAAAAATAAAAGAGCAATTCTTTTATTAGAGACATAAAGGGAGTATATCAGATCACGAGAACGAAGATTCAAAATTATGGAGTACTCCGTATATCATAAATGCATGCATTGATGCATAAGTTATCGTAAAATGATGCATGGTACGCGAGGAGACGGTCTCATGAAAATAAAAGCGACGCGAGTACCAAAGAATTGGCGGAGTCACCGTCATCGGTAGTAGCAGGGGAGCCATCGCCGACGGCACCAAACTTGGTTACATCAAAGACAGCACCGGGTAAGGGTAATGGTAAGGGTAATGCAGCAAAGGCAGTCGATGCAAGGCCACTGTAGATTGACGACACCAATAATAGCCCTATTACTACTTTATTATTATTATTATTCATCGCCATTATCGTGACCTTGCAACTCTGATCTTTGCTCCAGGGTTTTTTTAAGGCAGTCTATTACAAGACCAACCCCCTTTTTTTTTTATTCTAAGAAATCTTTTGCTGGGTTATGGGGATTTTATATTGTTATTATTTGCTTAATTATGTTATTTTTTTCTAATTAATCTCATTACGAATTATTATTGTTAATGTTTATATTTAGTATTCCATTATCTTTTGCCTATATTTTAGTTTAGCCCATCATTAATTTAGCTACATACCTAGCTATTTCGATCTTCACTCCTCCAACTATTTGATCAACCTTCGATATTTGTGTGACCTTAATTAGATAGCTACTTAGATTTGATACACTACAATCATTTTCTTAAATGAGACTCACACATAAGAATCTAATTACATAAATAAGGTATGAATCAATCTATTTTTTTTTAAAAAAGGGGAACTAAGTCATCAGTTTTTTCGCGTGAATAATTAAGGTAAATAAGAAAAATAATATTCCCTCCGAGTTCAGTATTCTTCCCCTTTATTTTTGGGAGTAAAATAAGAAGGGATATTATATTAATAAAAAAAGATAGAGTGGGGTGAAAAAGTAAAAGAGAATAATATTATATTAATTAAGTGAAGAAAAAAGAATTGTAAAAGTAGGTGAGAGAAATATTACTTCGTATATTAATTAATTAAAGGTAATTGGTGTAATATAAAGAAAGTAGTGGGGTAGGATGATGATGGGAGGTAAAAAAAGGTTCCTTAAATGGAAATGGGGAAGAAGTTTAAACTCAGCTCAACAAGGAAAGAGGGAAGAACACTTGAATCGAAGGGAGTATTAACTATAAAATAAATAATTAAAAATAAATAAGAAATACGGGGTATAAGATAATCATCTGTATTGTGGTGCAAAATTAAAAAAGAGAAAATGAAGATATATTAAAAAAATTATTAAGTACTCGTATTAGGGAAAATGATACGGAGTATAATATGAAAACGTATTAGAGAAATTAATAAGAACATTTTATATGGTGATCAATAAATTACGGGATATATAATTATTATTACGGAGTATTATATTTCTAGCAGGAGTAAATATTACTCGAAAATAATAATCACATTATATATTTCGAGATGTGAGTTTTTCAAGCAGAGTTAATGATTGTTTGGTTTGACTTGCTATGTTGGCGAGTCGAGCTCAAGTTACTCGGGAGCTGTCTCGTCTCATTATCACAGCTAGCCGTGATGATTCATGAGGCGAGCGATATACTTCCTCCATTTATTAATGTTTTACTCATATTCCACTTTGGGTCATTTATTAATGTTCTACCCATTTCTATTCTTTCCATATTAGTCTCTCACATCCTCATTTTTTAATATTTTCTACTATGGTCCCACTTGTATCAACTTCTCTCTCATTTTCATTCTTTATTTTTATTCCTTAATAAACGTGTATAAAGCATATGGGAAGAACATTAATAAATGGAGGGAGTATATTTTATTATTAGTATTATCCAGGCTCTACCGTATAAAATATTATCTATTGAATAATGAATATTTCCATTACACTAGTTACGTATTTATACAAACTTGTAACGTAATCAATCTCATAATACATAAAATCGATATACAAAGATGGGGGAGATCGAGACTAGACAGAATAACATTATATTATACTCTCTCCGATTTTTTAGATTCGCAACGTTTACTATTTGCACAAACAATAAGGTTGTGAGTGGAGATGGTGGGTCTCACAATAAAGTAAAAAATTTACACAAACAAAAACCTATCTATTATAGAAATGTTACAAAATTAATAAATTTGTCAAATATGAAATATATTACGAATCTAAAGAATTGAAGGGAGTATGTACAGTACTCCGTACTACATGAATGATGAATAGGAGATAATGTGATAAGATTATGATATATATCAAGTAGGAGTAGTACCATCCTATCAACGTCACTAAACCATGTCCCCAACTAGTCCAAATTAAAAAAGCTCTAGAATACACTATAGGTGTTGATCATCATATTGAGTAATGACAATCATCTAATCTAATCCAAATGTACCGACCATAGTGCACTACCCATTTAAAACACCGTAATTCCTATAACTTTCTATGATATTCCCACTCTATATTCATTTGAGTGAGAATAAAATAATGAAGTGAGAAGATCTTAGAAAGTTAGAGGAAGTACAATTTTTTGTTCATGACATGGATTTCTGTCATACTGTGACTTGCTCCCATCGATTCAAACAAGATCTCGCATGATTATATTTTATCTTATACTCCTATATTAGAAGTTATACCGATAATTCTCCTGATTGAAAAATAACGCCCAAGACTCACATGCAAATAACCTATTGAAAGAGATTCACTAATACGGAGATAATCCAATCCGATATAAATCATTTAAAAAACCAATCTAGTACGAGTAGTATTAAGTAGCCCCCACTAATCTGTGTTAGGCTAAGTTTAAAGGGGGTCTGAGTGTGAGTTTGAGACTCAGATTTGTTGAGTCTGGGGCTCATACCTGCATAATGTGGTTGGTACGAATCTGAGGCTCAGACGGATCTAAGTTTAAAGGGAGTCTGAAGTTGAGTCTGAACAAAAGTCTGAGACTCAGATTCTTTGAGTCTGAAGTTGAGTCTGAGACTCATACCTGGTTAAAGTGGTTGACGGTCTGAGCTCAGATAAGTCTGAAGTTGAGTCTTGGATTTCAAAGACTCAATCTCAGACTTGTTCATTCAGTTCAGTTCAGTTCCGTTCAGTTCAGTTCAGATAAGTTGTTATTATTATTATTATTATTAAATATTATTAATAATATTAATTATTATTATTAAATATTATTAATAATATAAATTATTATTATTATTAAATATTAAAATTAATGACATTTTTATAATAATTAATATTAATATAATAAAAATTAATACTGTATATTTTTTTATTGTTATTAATATTATTACTATTAAATATTAATATTAATATTAATTATTAATATTAATATTATTATTAATTATTAATTATTATTATTATTATTATTATTATTACTATTGTTATAATAATAATAATAATAATAATAATAATAATAATAATAATATTATTATTATTATTATAAAATATTTTTATTAATAATATTTTTATTAAAATTAAAATTAATATAATAATAGTTAATATTTTTGATACAATAATTAACATTATTTGTTATTATTATTATTATTATTATTATTATTATTATTATTATTTGTTGTTGTTGTTTAAATACTCCGTAGTACGGAGTAATTAATATTTTTTTTGTAACAAGTAAACTTGTTATTGCTATTATTGTTATTGTTATTGTTGTTGTTATTGTTATTGTTATTGTTATTATTATTATTATTATTATTATTATTATTATTATTATTATTATTATTATTATTATTTCTGTATTTCAGACTACTCTAGTTCAGTTCAGCTCAGCTTAGTTCGGTTTAGTTCAACTCATCCATTTTATCTCATTTCACTGTCGTACAAAAGAACATGGCCAAAATAATTTGTAATAGATGATATAGTTGTATAGATGATAAAAACCAAATTCATATAATAAATGATAAATAATACTGCACGTAGTAATAATAACGGATAATGAATCGATGGTTATACGGTTATACCCGACCAAACCAAACAAAACCTAGTTCAACCTGAACATGACCAAACCCGACCCAAACCAACGATTTGACCCGGAAAATGATCCGCATCTGACCATACCCGACAACTAGACATGGCGAAACTGACTCGACCCGAAGAAGCCAACCCGAACACGATCTAATATCCAAACTCAAGATTCGGGGTTGACTCGTAACCTGAATTGATCCAAGCTAACCAGAAATTGACCCGACTATTATTATAAAAAACGAGTCGATATCCTTAAAAAAGATGAAAATAGCAAACCCGAAATGATATGGCCCGACCCAAAGTCAACGCAAAACTCACCTGACCCAAACCCGACTCAGTTGACTTGTTTGTCAGGTCTACCGACAACCCAACCCGAACTCGATCCACCCGCCCGATTGTCATCTTTAATAATGACCACTTGGATATAAAATTATTCGTATGTCACAATATTTATTTAACAATTAATTATTTAATTGTAATTATTCGAGTTATAAAATAAACGTAGATATTGAGGTAAAAAAATAAAATAAAATAAGATAGGTAGATTTGAGGTGAAATGAGGTAAATATAAAAATAATAAAATAAAATAAGGTAGGTAAAAAGTTGCGATGAAATGAATGAAAAAAATAATACTATAAAATAAGGTATATGAGGTGAGAAAGTCTGAGATGAGTCTGTGGATAAAGTGTACTTTTATAGTGGGTGTGAGTCTGAAGAATGAAAAGTGGGTGGAAAGCTAAAGTGGTCGAGTCTGAAAAAAAAGATAAGTTTGTGGATAAACATATTCGCGTAAAAATCTCACACGACATTTGATAAGTTTAAAGGCATGCACCCACCCAGTTTTATTTCCCCCCATAGAATAGAATAGAATAGAATTGCAGTTTTCTTTAACAGTGCCAGATGTTCCTCTTATATAATGCCACCATTTTTCACATCTCATCCTCACTTCACTACAATTCTCCCCCATTTCTGGAACCACAACCTTCTAAATAAAGGAAATTAAATTAACCAAAAATAAGAAAGTTGAATTAGTAGAGAATTGGTGGAAGCTGGGAGATCAAATTAAAGATGGCGGCAAAGCTGAGTAGAATACCAAGTATGAGGGAAAGAGTAGAGGACACTCTCTCTCTTCATCGTAATGACCTCGTCTCCCTTCTTTCAAGGTCTCATCATCTTTTTCTTTTCTTTTTTCTGGGTTTTCTTTCATTCTTTATTCCATTTTCTAACAATAGATTAATTAAGGAAGTCGCAATGAATCATGTTATTTAAGTTAGTATTTTAATTTATCGTGATAACATTTTCTTCCTTGATTAGCTTATTATCGTGTGCCCAGTGGACAAACGTTATAAAAACCGTTCTTTGTTTCGTTAGTTGATAATTATATCCCAAAAAAATAGGAGATTGATTTGATGATTGGATTTGGGTGAAGGTATGTGGCACAGGGGAAGTGTTTGTTGCAGCCGCATCATTTGATAGAGGGATTAGAAAGTGTGATGGGGGAAGACAAAGGCAAGCATTTGCTCACTGATGGTCCTTTCAGTGAAGTTCTTAGGTCTGCTCAGGTGAGAATGAGAATCAGAATGAGATCGATCACCTTTCTTTCTTTTTTTCCCCTTTTAAATTACCCATTGTTTTTTTGGTTCAACGAAGACCACGAGGGAGGGGTATTCGAACCTGAGCACTACTCAGAGCACCTAGTCTTAAGTCTTACAGAGAAAGTTTAAAGTATTGACCGATAGGGCAAAAGAAATTGTAAACTATTGACTGGAACGTGGAGAGTATAAAAGAAAAAACATCAAAATATTGCTCGAAAATAAATAAATAAATTATTGGTTGGTTTAGAAAATAAGGTCATGCATGTAGGCTTGGGTTATGGTTCCTTGTATTTATTGAAGATATTGTGACCTATCAGGATTCGAACTCGGGAACTCTGGCTCTAATATCATATTAACGAACCATCTCAAGTTTGATGTTTGGAGTCCGTTTATATTCTACTCCGTATTACCTTACCTTGGACAGGGAGTAAACCCGTTGATAATGACGGGTTTATATTGTGCAGGCGAAAAAAATTGTAAGGCAAACCTATCCTTTTTTGCTGTATAACTGAATATGATAACACAAATTCTTGTATTACGATAACTTTTAGCCACAAATTCCAACGTGGCCGGATTAAGACTTGTATTTTGCATGTGAATGTGTGTGTGCGCATTCGCGTACATGTTAGCAAATAGCAATTCTGTTTTTGATTGTATATCTACAGATGTTAAGTCATTGGTATAAAAAATGATCCATATTTTAAATTTTACTCCTTTGTGTAATGTTTGCCCTTTTTTTGTGTGTGGTAGGAAGCAATTGTTGTGCCTCCTTTTGTTGCTATAGCCATCCGTCCGAGACCTGGTGTTTGGGAATACGTTCGTGTTAATGTCTATGAACTAAATGTAGAGCAGTTAACTGAATCAGAATATCTTCACTTCAAGGAAGAACTCGTTGATAAACAGTGAGTATTATTCCACCGTGAAACCTGTTGAATATCAGTGCAATTCTTCTATACTTGCTTCACTATTAGACTCGAGTGTCACGTATTTATCTGTCTGTTTCTTCTGTCCACAGAGACGACGATCATTTTGTGCTTGAGCTTGATTTTGAGCCTTTTAATGAATCAGTTCCACGTCCCACTCGGTCTTCTTCAATTGGGAATGGCGTTCAGTTCCTCAACCGACATCTATCCTCCATCATGTTCCGGAACAAAGATTGTTTGGAGCCATTACTTAATTTCCTTCGATTGCACCGACATAGAGGAGCGGTAAGTTGTGTTGTTAAGTTCCGCTACTTCGCGTTGTGAAGAATTTCGAAAACTAATTATGTTAATATCAACCTCTTTAGTCCTACGACTTTGTAGCTAGTGCATGGATTCTCAAAGTAACTTGTGAGTAACTCATGCAGGCTATGATGGTAAATGATCGTATACAGACAATATCTCGTCTTCAGTCTGCATTATCCAAAGCAGAGGATCATCTAAGCAAGCTTTCTCCGGAGACACCATATTCCGAGTTTGAATTTTTGTATGCTTTCGTAATATGCCTCCAATGCCTTATTGATTAACCTATGGTTTTTCCTTCTTTTTGGAGTAAATTTTGAGCAAGGTTGTCCTACAAAGAGTTATTAAAAGATATGGTGAGATTAAGAGTGAGTTTTCCGCTTAGACTTTTAAAGCTCACCCTGAATCCTCATCACCTCTTAGGCCTTGTTCTTTTCAAGTCATTTCAATTCCCGCCCAAGTCTAGGGTCATTTTTTTTAGCCTCTTTAAGCCCACTTCAACCGAAAAGAACCGGGTCTTATAGTGGGTTGGTCTTGCCCAGTACTTGGCGTTTGTGGGTTTGTATGAGAAACGGAAACTGTCGTTATCTGAGAAGTTCAAAACTGATTGCTTGAGTAATCTTACATGTTTGTAATATTCTGTGGTCAGACTCCAAGGTATGGGTTTTGAAAGAGGTTGGGGAGGCACAGCAGAAGGGGTTCTGCAGATGATGCATTTGCTTCTTGACATCCTTCAGGCTCCAGATCCCTCTACGTTAGAAACGTTTCTTGGGAGGATCCCGATGGTTTTTAACGTTGTTATTCTCTCTGTGCATGGATACTTTGGCCAGGCCAATGTGCTTGGCTTGCCCGACACTGGTGGGCAGGTATGCTTATGCAAAATGGCTTTCAAGTCAACGATGTTCCCTTAAAATAGAAACTCATTGCTTTTAACTGATACGGAGTATCTGTTTTCGTTGTGATCAAGATCTGTATAGTAATTG